>OX419609.1:5347711-6050760 GCA_948473455.1 Teleiodes luculella | reverse complement strand
AGAGAGAGAATTTTGATTTAGACTAATAAGAACATACCTTGAAGCAAATGTAGCATTGATGAGAGTTAAAATTTATCTTTCCTGTCTTCTGTTTCTTACAATTCCATTCTTCATCAGAACTTTTATCACCTTTTTCGTCATCTGTTACATCACCTTCATCCGCATTCTTTGTTTCATCATCAACATTAGATTCTTCTTCAGGTTTGTCATCTACGTTTCCATTCACATTTGAATCATCTTCACCATCAACGTTAGCTTTTGATGGTTCGCCATCATCAACTGTTACTTTTGATATGTTTTCGTTATTTTCATGATCGCCATTTATAATATCTTCATTGTTAAGTAATGGTTTATCAGTTGTTTTCTTTTCAACTTTCAAACATTTAGTTTTCTGTTTTTGGAAAAATTTCACTTTGATTGGTTCTGAAATTAAAAATAACGTCAGTAATAAAAGTAATGACGGCCTCGTAGCCTAGTTGGTAGTACGTCTGCCTACGAAGCACAGAGTCGCGGGTTCGAATCCCGCACAGGGAAAACATTCGTGTGATGAGCACTTGTGTTTGCCTTGTGTCTGGATGTTGTATATTTATATCTGTATGTATATCAGCTGTCTGACACCCATAGTACAGGCTCTGCCTAGGCAGAGGTCAGATGGCCGTGTGTGAGATGTCCTACATATTTATTTATATAATAACGTTAAATAATAAAAGAAAATTATTTATACGTTGGCAGGCGACATCGATTGAAAAAATCAAACGAATTATAATAAACTTTTACCTACGCTTTTTCTATACTTAAAAGTTGGCGTAGAAATTGCTACCATATTTATTTATTTACACTTTATTGCACACATAGACAGATAAAGGACAATCACAAATAGAGAGACGACACAACAGCTCTGCTTATTTCTACCTTAGCAATAAGACCGCCTTTTGACTCTTCTGTTTTGTTAAGTGTTATATCTCTGTATTTGGTCTCATCATTCATCATCATTTGATAGCTCATATAATGTCCCACCGAGGGGCTCGAGCCTACCCTAAAATTAGGGTGAATAGGCCTTAGTCGACCACGCTGGCCCAGTGCGGGTTAGTCACGAACACACAACCCTTGAATTTCTTCAGGTGTGTGCAGGTTTCCTCACGATGTTTCCCTTCACCATAAGAGCGTCGGATAAACGTACATATGCATTCGAAAATCGAAAACACATTGGTACGTGCCGAGGTTCGAACCCGCGAACTTCCGAATGGAAGTCAACAGCCCTAGCCACTTAGCCACCGACGCTCTTAGACAAAATTACTGAGCTTTAAATAACAAAAATATACTTATTTGCTGGCAGGCGACATTGGTTGAAAAAGCAAACTAAACTTTCACCCACGCTATTTCCATAACTAAAGGTTACCTGGTAGAAATTTCTACCTTAGCAATAAGGCCGCATTTTAAATCATCTGCATTATGTGTTGTATTTGGTGTCAATAAAGTATATTTACTTGTGTTCGTGACCAGCCAGCGTGGTCGACTAAGGCCTATTCACCCTGGTATCAGGGTAGACTCGAGCCCCTCGGTGGGGACATATATGAGCTGTTAACGTATTTGTATTGTATTGTAAACTTACTTTTATTTCCTTCCTCAGCTGTGGTTTTCTGTACGAGCCTCCTCATTCTCTCGTTGTATTCCTGTCTCGCTCTCTCCAAGGCGAGCGCGGCCTCTCTCCGTCTCGCTTCCGCTATTAGCTTTACTTTAGTCTTCTTCACATATTCCAACGCTTTCTTGTCTATATGCACTTTTGGATTAGTCTCCGTTGGTTCTGGAACACAATAAGTAAGTAAGTGAGTAAGTAAGTAAGTAATCTATTTATTTCCTTTACAAATGTAAGATCGGGAATACAATAGTCATAGTCTTGGTCTAAGAAAACAAGGTCTAACACTCGGACCACGTGACTGACACAAGCCTACGTCATTTTGCGCTGTTCATCTTTATCGAATGTGTGTAATAGACAAGGATGAACAGCGCAAAATGACGTAGGCTTGTGTCAGTCACGTGGTCTTCTTGTAAGACCTTGTTTTCTTGGACCATTGAGTTATGACTCTAGTTACAAGAATTTATAATATTGCAAAAGCTGGAGCCTAAACTAGGATTCCCTGTGATTTAGGTTCATACAAACAAGAAATTTTAATATACTAATAGATTGTGAAATTTTAAAATCTATAAAAGGAAAAAATAACAAGAGATAAAAATGAAAGCAAGTGTATGTATGTGTGTGTGTGTATGTGAGTGTGTGTGAATAGCAATGCGAATACAATGCAATGCCTCCGAATGCGATAGTGCATCATATCGATTGGATGTTTTTTTTAGAGATTCCACGACTTATCTATCGCCATTTAATTGGCAGGCTCAATATTGATAACAACAATTGACTATTTAAATTTATAGAAAAGGAGGGTTTCAATTATAAACCCCGACCAAAGAAATGTGATAAGAACCCTCGCCATATTGCGGAATTTCAATGGAACTAATTTTATAAGGAAAATTGTTGCCATAAACATAAAAATATACACGTGGCGCCCCCAGAGCAGGTTCTTCATTTCTTTGGTCAGGCCTTAGGTACATTCAGCAGCCAGGTTCCCAGATCTGTAATTTACTTTTTTTTACTTGCTGGTAGGTTTTTTACTTACTGGTAGACTGGTAGGGGTAGGTTTGTTTACTTAATTGTAGGTTATTTTACTTAATGGTAGGTTTCTTGACTTACTGGAAAGTTTTTTGACTTACTGGTAGGTTTTATTACTTGCTAGCTGGTGTTTTGACTTACTGGCAGGTTTAATTACTTGTCAGTAGGTGTTTACTTACTGGTAGGTTTAATTACTTGTTAGTAGGTGTTTACTTACTGGTAGGTTTAATTACTGTTAGTAGGTGTTTACTTACTGGTAGGTTTAATTACTTACTAGTAGGTGTTTAGACTTACTATAGGCCTACTATGTAAGTAGCGACAGGCTCGAGAAGCTGTCAAACGCGACATATTGACAGAACTACTATGGCTCTAATGTCACTATGTCGCGTTTGGCAGCCTTTGAGCCTGTCGCTACTTACATAGTAGGCCTACTGGTAGGTTTTATTACTTGCTAGTAGGTGTTTACTTACTGGTAGGTTTAATTACTTGCTAGTAGGTGTTTACTTACTGGTAGGTTTAATTACTTGTTAGTAGGTGTTTACTTACGGGTAGGTTTAATTACTTGCTAGTAGGTGTTTACTTACTGGCAGGTTTAATTACTTGCTAGTAGGTGTTTACTTACGGGTAGGTTTAATTACTTACTAGTAGGTGTTTAGACTTACTATAGGCCTACTATGTAAGTAGCGACAGGCTCGAGAAGCTGTCAAACGCGACATATTGACAGAACTACTATGGCTCTAATGTCACGATGTCGCGTTTGGCAGCTTCTCGAGCCTGTCGCTACTTACATAGTAGGCCTACTGGTAGGTTTTATTACTTGTTAGTAGGTGTTTACTTACGGGTAGGTTTAATTACTTGTTAGTAGGTGTTTACTTACTGGTAGGTTTTATTACTTGTTAGTTTAATTGACCTATGCTTGAGTCGAAAAAGTACGACGGATCAAGCTTCACCGGACTTGCGGGGGAGCGGAAGACTCTACCCCAAAAAAAGTCATATACCAACGCGTCTAGGGGCGGCTCGAGGGAGCCTCGGACCACGGCCTAGCGCGTTGATACTGAAAAACATCGTGAAGGAGAGGACGCTTGAGGGGCTCCGTCTCTGATTATCAATTCTGATTTTGGTTATGGCCGCGCCCCCGCCGGCGGGTACGGATTTTGTTACCTGAAGGGTATTCGCTAGGTGTTTAGACTTACTGGTAGGTTATATTACTTGTTAGTAGGTGTTTACTTACTGGTCGGTTTGTTGGTGTGTCCCGTGGCCGGCCGCGTGGTTTGTTGCACGTACAGCTGGTCGAACGCTTCTCGCGACAAAGACAACCGCTCACACTCCACCACAGTCTGAAACATACATCAACATAAAGCCCGACCAAAGACGGCTCCGTAGCCTAGTTGGTAGTACGTCTGCCTACGAAGCACAGGGTCTTGGTTCGAATCCCGCCCAGGGCAAACATTCGTGTGATGAGCACTTGTGTTTGCCTTGTGTCTGGATGTTGTATATTTATATAGGTATGTATATCAACTGTCTGACACCCATAGTACAGGCTCTGCCTAGGCAGGGGTCAGATGTGAGATGTCCCCACATATTTCTTTATTTATTTATTTTTAAAAATAAGAAACCTCGCCATATTGCGGAATTTCAATGGAACTAATTTTATAAGGGAAATTGTTGCCATAGTCGTAAAAATATACACGTGGCGCCCCCAGAGCAGGTTTTTTTTCTTTGGTCAGACTTTGGGCTCAATTCTGCCGTGGCCGTGAAATCTCTAAATTTAAGTTGTTATGTCTCTTTCACGAAAACGGACAATTGCCAAGAAGTGATATAGAACATATTCAGATTTCTTGTTTATCTGTTTCTATGTTTGTACGGGCTAATCTCCGAAACTGTTGGAATGATTTGAATGAAATTTTGCATGGTAGTACCTTATATCCCCAATCAACATCTTAGATCGTTTTTACCGCGGGAAAACATCTTATTCCTACGGAAAACAGCACAAACAGCTAGTACATACACAAACACAATATGCTTCAAATGTTTCTTTCCTTAAGGGGTGAGCAGAGTTTAAGCTATAAATAAACTCAACAATCAATTTTAAAGAGCGTCGATGGCCAAGTGGCTAAGACCGTTGACTTCCATTCAGAAGTTCGCGGGTTCAAACCTCGGCACCCCTAATACCTCTAGTTGAAGCGGCTGCGACTCGTCGGGTAGCGGGTTCGATTCCTCGCCGGGCTCAGTCTTATCCACCTCGAATAGATCCAGCGAGTGTACTGAAGAGGCGTCGTCACACGGCTCCTCCTTTATAGTGAGCGGGGAACGACTGCCAACGACAAAATGACATCATGACTAGTGTTGCCACTGGATAATCCAATATCGATAGACTATCTATAGTTTAAGAAAAAACAATATTATAGATAGCCTATCCATAGTATTGCTGCGTATCAATAGTATTGCATTAAAATAAATATCTATAGTATCGATACTATCGATTTTATAGATGATTTTGGCATTTTACTATCGATTGTAAAACTATCGATTGTGCGGCAACACTAATGATGACGTTAACTTCTCATTTTTTCTCGCTCCCTGTACGCTTACTACGTAACGTAAGAAGCGACAAGCTCGAGAAGCTGTCAAACGCGACATAGTGACTTTAGCGCCGTAGTAGTTCTGTCAATGTCGCGTTTAACACTCTCTCGAGCTTGTCGTTTCATACGTAGTAAGCCTACTGGAGTGGCAACGATACGAAACAACATCGTGAAGGAGACGACGCCTGAGGGGCTCCGTCTCTAATTACTAGTTCTGATTTTGGTTCTGGCCGCGCCCCCGCCGGCGTAATTGTTACCTGAAGGGTATTCGCTACCAGAAGGGCATTCTGTTAGGTGTAATCTAAATTCTTTGGCTGCTTTAATTGCATCAGTGATTTCGTAACAGCCTCCGTGGCCGAGTGGCCAAGCTCGCCTGACGTTACGGAGGTTGCGGGTTCGAATCCCGGTGGGGACTCGTCGAACAAATACTACTTTGTGAGACTTTCCTTATTTTGGTTAGGACATTGCAGGCTGAATCACCTGATTGTCCGAAAAGGAAGATCATTCCGTGCTTCGGAAGGCACGTAAAGCCGTTGGTCCCGGTTACTATCTACGGATGTAGTCGTTATAGGAGCCATGTCGGAAGCCTAAGGCGGCTCAACAATTCCGACACCAGGGTTTGTGAGGTAGGTTAACTCCGAAACCCACTCGATAAGAAGACCTGAAGGGTATTCGCTACCAGAAGGGCATTCTGTTAGGTGTAATCTAAAACCTTTGGCTGCTTTAACTGCATCAGTGATTTCGTTGTCACGTTCGGAAAGGATATGTTTGGGACAGCGGCGGAACCCCCGAACACTTTACAACATAGGGATATTAGGGATTGGATTCTGATACCAGTAGACCTACTATGTAAGTAGCGAGTAGTATTGCATTAAAATAAATATCTATAGTATCGATACTATCGATTTTATAGATGATTTTGGCATTTTACTATCGATTGTAAAACTATCGATTGTGCGGCAACACTAATGATGACTTTAACTTCTAATTTTTTCTCGCTCCCTGTACGCTTACTACGTAACGTAAGAAGTGACAGGCTCGAGAAGCTGTCAAACGCGACATAGTGACATTAGAGCCATAGCAGTTCTGTCAATATGTCGCATTTGACAGCTTCTTGAGCCTGTCGCTACTTACATAGTAGGCCTCCTGGGTTTGTGAGGTAGGTCAATGAACTTTTTACCTACAAGAAAAATAACATGACTCACGTTTTTGTTTTGTATGCGATCTTGTGAGTAAATTTATAGTGATGCTTCAAATAAATGTGTTTTTTGTACACCGTGTGGCATATCTTACACCTGAGGTCCTGAAACAAAACAATAATCTTTCACAAAAAGGTAAGTTTTATAATAGGACTAGCTTTCCTTTAGCTTTTAACAGTTTTTCCCGTGGGAATGAGGCATTTTCCCGCGGTAAAAGATAGCCTATGTCACTCAGGGTGAATGTAGCTTTCTAACTGTGAAAGAATTTTTTAAATCGTTTCAGTAGTTTTTGAGTTTATTCGTTACAGACATACACACAAAAATACAAAATCTTTCCTCTTTATAATATTAGTATGATAATATGAAGTATGATTTTGAAGAGCGTCGGTGGCTGAGTGGTTAGGGCTGTTGACTTCCATTCAAAAGTTCGCAGGTTCAATTCTCGGCTGGCACGACGTACCAATGCCAATGTGTTTGTATTTTAGATTTTCGAATTCATAATAGGCTATTTGACAATGCGAAAAATAAAGTGTTAATTACTGTAATCAGTATGTAATGTAAGTTTAAAATGGATATTTACTATGGGAAGTTGAAAATAATAATTAATTTATGTAAAAATCCGTAAATAAAAATGTATTTTTTTTGGCGTTTGTCACGTGACTCAAAACGCTCCTGTTTGGTCGGGTATAGGACATATGTCACTAGCCAGTAAACATCGTTTTCTACTTAAGCAACTTGTAGTACTAGTACTGGCTAGTGACGTCACCGATGCCATTGCGACGCCATATTGTCAAAGTAGCGTTTTGGCGCGCTACTTAAATATTGAATTTTTATTTTGATATTTTTCAGGAAATACCTATGTACCAGAATTAAAAAATACAACTATTACTGGGATCCACAAACTCTACTGAATAATAAATAATATATTTTAAAAACCAGTCAAATAGCCTATTATGTAGATATCTCTTCTTCTTCTTAAAAATATGTGTAGTATATTAACCGACCTCCTCGTTTCGGTGTGCATGTTTGAGGTGCATGACGATGCTGGGCTTGTTGTGTGTGAGCAGTCCGCAGATGTCGCACTCGTAGCGCCGGCGCCGAGGGCCGTGCTTCTTCTTTATGTGGTTTATCAGATACGCTTTTGAGTAGAACCTACACACATAAACATATTATAAAACTTCTGTTTTACGGTATGTTTCACTTGGCGTTATAATCAACGCTAGAGAGGTATTAAATATTTTAGATTCATAGAAAAAAACAGGTAAGCGACATCGTTCGATCTTGTGCTTACTAGTTAAGACGGATTGAGTGGAAATAATTCGAAAGGATTCCCACAGATGTCGCTACAGCACGCTGTCTCGTGCCAAGTGGTTGCCTATAATGATGGTGACGTCATAGATTGATAGAAAACAGGCAAGAACGAATTTCGGCGCTACCGCTAATGCCCTCCGTGGTGTAGTTGGTAGCACGTTGGCTGCGTATAGGCCGAAGGTCGTGGGTTCAAGTCCCGCCGGAAGGTTTACGTTTTTGGTTGTTTTCTATGAATCTAAAAATATTTAATAACCATATTATAATTATAATCTATATTATTATAATAAAACGGTCAAATGTTACAGACACATAGCAAAAAAAGAATCCGAGTCAGGAGGATGTAAGAAGTGAAATAGAACATATCCATTCGTGTAATGAGCACTTGTGTTTGCCTTGTGTCTGGATGTTGTATATTCATATTTGTATGTATATCAGCTGTCTGACACCCATAGTACAGGCTCTGCCTAGTTTGGTGTCAGATGGCCGTGTGTGAGATGTCTCACATATTATTATTTATTATTATTATAATTAAAAAAAGGAATATAATTTTCTGTTAACCAAAAAATCGCGTCTTCCAACAAATATATTATTCGTGCACTAAAAATACTAATCTTGCACCAAATATCCAAGGGCGTGAACCGAAGCGGGGGGACGGGGGCTTATTTTTCTCGGTGAAAATAAAAAAAAACAAATCTACCCAGAATCAAATCGGTTGGTTAGGTTAGGTTAGACTGATTTTAACAACAGAGCGGAGGGAGCCGAGCGAGCGGAGCGAGCGTGCCGCGGCAGTGACCGGGGACCGCCGTAGTTTTGAATTTTTCAAAGTTGATAACTCAAGAAGTCTCAAGTTTGCATGTTTTGGTGCACAATTAGTATTTTAGATGGAACAAGAGTATAATTTGGTGAAGATATTTAGGTGGAACAAGAGAATAATTTGAGGTACGGTTAAATACTATCCTTAAAAAAACAATAGTCTCACTTGACTCCGCAGTGGTCGCACTGCACGGTCCTCCTCTTGGCGTGCACGGTCAGCACGTGGTTGTTGAGTCTGTGTCTCCTGGCGAACAACCGCCCGCAGATGTCGCACGGGTACTGATCGTCAAGGTTGTGTATGCGCATGTGTTTGCGCAGCGAACCCTGACACATACCATCAATATATACGCGGGGACATCTATAATATTTGATTTGTTGTATTATAATAATAATAATAATAAGAGCTTTATCACTACATAGTATAAAACAAAGTCGCTTTTTCTGTCCCTATGTCCCTCCCTTTGTACGCTTAAATCTTTAAAACTACGCAACGGATTTTGATGCGGTTTTTTTAATAGATAGAGTGATTCAAGAGGAAGGTTTATATGTATAATACATGCATAATATGCTTAAAGATAACCCACAATAACCATTTTCCCGTGCGGAGCCGGGGCGGGTCGCTAGTTTACCAATAAGTACACATAAATTTAAGATCTAAATAACAATGAATACACATAATGTATAAATTATTGGTAAAAAGGTAGCAGAACCCTCCTGAACCGCCTCGCTGGGTTATGCCCTACACAGCTGAGTGGAGGCTGAATTTATATTCATACATGATGCTTACACAAAAAGTTATTAAGGCACAGCAAAATAAACTAATTTAAGTTGGCTTTAGATTAAGTTTTGACACACACACTGATCACTTTATTAGGAAGGATCACTTTATTATTCATTCATCATCATCATCATCTCAGCCTGTAGACGTCCACTGCTGGCCTGCTGCCTCCCCCTGTGATCTCCACAATGATCGGTCCTGCTTGGCCCGCATCCAGCGGGTTCCCGCGACCCTCACCAGATCGTCGGTCCACGTCGTGGGGGGCCTGCTCACGCTACATCTTCCGGCGCGCGATCGCCATTCAAGAACTTTTCTGCCCCAAGCCGTCGGTTCTACGCGCAATGTGCCCAGCCCACTGCCACTTCTTTAGTTTAGCAATTCTTCGGGCTATGTCGGTGACTCTGGTTCGCCTGCGGATCTCACCATTCCTGATCCGAT
Organism: Teleiodes luculella; assembly: GCA_948473455.1. Lineage (NCBI taxonomy): Eukaryota > Metazoa > Arthropoda > Insecta > Lepidoptera > Gelechiidae > Teleiodes > Teleiodes luculella. Next base: position 6,040,974 of record OX419609.1, on the reverse strand, counting down.
CACGCAAGGAAACTCCAAGCATAGCCCTCTCCATCGCTCTTTGGGTGACTTTGAGCCTTCTTATGAGGCCCATCGTTAGCGATCACGTCTCGGATCCATAAGTCATTACTGGCAACACACATTGGTCAAACACTTTAGACTTAGACTGCGGTATTTGGAACGAAAAGATATTGCGCCGATAGACCGAGATATTCCGGTAATCACTGACAACCACGGAGGACGGAAAAGAGAGGAGATGCCAATAGGGATATTCTCATACATTTTCGTTGTGGCGATGCGCGGGGTGGAAGTGATGGAAGTGGGGGAAGCAGAAAACGTGGCTCCGCTTATTTTTTGAAATTCCACCTATTGGCAAGAAGCCGAATTACAATCAAAAAACGCACTTAGCTTGTTTCGTGAAAGTATCGCTACCGACCGCTAGATGACACTTAGTGAAGAATTCAGTTAAATTCGTGAATATAAATTACTTACTCGTAAAAAGAAAACTTTTCAGCAGTTTCGCCGGAGCGATCTGAATGGTTGGAACAAAGCGGCACACAAAATTTCATTTTATGAACAGTAAATCAAAAGAAATTCACGTAATTCAATGCGCAAGCAGACGTGTGCATCAATCGAAGGTGAAGTACGAAATGGGAACTAAGCCGCGCCCACTTTGTGACGTCATGCCTAATTGGGTGGCACAGGCCTAATTTATATTGCCATATCCCCTCCCTTCCGTCATCCGTGCTGACAACCAATTAACGGTACGGTGTATAGGTATAAACTAACCTTGTCTTTGAACGCGCTGGTACAGTGTGGTGCGCTGCAGCGGTAAGGGCGCGCGTCCACGTGCGTGCTGAGGTGAGAATCGAGGTTGTACATGCGCGGGATGTACACCTTGCAGATGGGGCAGTGGCCGGCGTTGGACCGATTGTGGGTTAGTTTCTGGGGAACAAATGTTCAACATAATAATAAAATCCTTCTGAAAAGATAATCACTGCACTAACACACATTTTCACCGAGTTACATCGATCATGGTCACGGCAGAACTTCTGCAAGAGTTTTAAAAACGAAATCGTGGAGAAAACCCGTGAGTGAACATGTGTGTTAGTGCAGTAAACAACCGCGAAAATCTAAGAATGTTCAAGATAATCACTATCACTACATAGTATAAAACAAAGTCGCTTTCTCTGTCCCTATGTCCCTATGTATGCTTAAATCTTTAAAACTACGCAACGGATTTTGATGCGGTTTTTTCTACTAGATAGAGTTATTAAAGAGGAAGGTTTATAGGTATAATACATGCATAATATACTTCTTCTTCTTCTTCTTTCGTGTCGATTCGGCGACTAAATTTTTGAAGACCAGAACTCCGCCACGGAAACAGCATTTTCCGTGGCATTGTAAAGGTCTTCGCGTGTGCAGGTGTTGGGGCACGCTGGGCAGATCAGTAGGTGAGCCATCGTTTGTGGGGAGATACCACACAGACAAGCATCGTCCGAGCTGTATCCCCACCTAAGCATGTTTACACTACTTAAGGATACTGGATAACCCACAATAACCATATTCCTGTGCGAAGCCGGGGCGGGTGGCTAGTAGATACATTAAGCCAGACCAGAGAAATAAAAAACGTTTTGAATTCATTTCGTGCGGCGGCGTGTTGAGCATACGGAGCGGTGGTGTAGGAACAAAGCGTCACGCGCGTGCGGCACGGCAAGCGAAGCGAGTGACCACGACCTGACATAGCCCTGCCTTTTGCCGGCCGGGCCGGCACATCGCCCAATCACACCTAAACTCGCGAGTGAAACCCCCCTGGCACTACTAAGCAGGCTACAGAACTGTCGAAATTGTCTGAAATGAATTGGAACTAGTGTATATGTTACAGTCATAGTGATTAAATAGATATTATACATAATGACTGGTCATTATATATAATAGCAAAATTGACTAGACAATATGATAAATTAATCACTTCATCCGGATATTATTCATAATAGCGGGTCAAAGTTAGCCAAAGTAATAAATACGGTCTAACTGACTTGTTACCCCTCCCGCTCTAAAACAATTTTATTTAATGTAGAATTATTATCTATGGCAATGTTATTTTAATTCTTAATATTAAAAGTCAAACCTCTTGTGTAACTCAAAATGTCACTTGAGCCTTACTTGTAACAATAAATAATACTTATGACTCAGTTAATGAATGTCAGTTCATTTTAAATATTTTATTATTGTAGTCTTCAACGATAGATACCAAATACTTGTATTAATCTCTGTTCTTTTTTGTTGTTTTTAACGGCTAGTAAGCTTTAAGTTTACTTTATAAAGTTTAATTACATTATAACAATGTTAATTAATGTAGAATTATTATCTATGGCAATTACAATTTAATTCTTAATAAAAACCTTAACAGTACCTACTCGTTTTATTACATTATCCAATTCTTGGAAGATATTATATAAAATTGCTAGTTAATGTGATTAATTCCGTGTCAATTATCACTTTATCTAAATTGAGTAGACATTATAAATAATGGCTAGATAATATACATAATATCCAGATTAATTACTTTGGCTGTGACATATATACTCACGACATGTGTGTTCATCTGTGATTTGCTCTTGAACAGCTTCCCGCACTGCGCGCACGGCACGCTGCGCAGATCCACTTGCATGTGGGCCTCAGACACATGCACCTTCAGAGTGTGCTTCGTCTTGTACCTGGGGATATACGTTCAAAACATCAGGATTAGTGTTGCTGAAATATAGATACTGTACTTTTACTATAGATAATAAAACGCGAAAATCATACTAAAGCGTTTTACTATTTAAAGCCTGACCAAAAAAATATGACACCTGCTCTGGGGGCGCCACGTGTATATTTTTACGACTATGGCAACAATTTCCCTTATAAAATTAGTTCCTCTGAAATTCCGCAATATGGCGAGGTGTCATATTTCTTTGGTCGGGCTTTACTAATACTTCTACTTATTAATGAGGGATTTTCAAGATGGCATTTAAGAAATAAAAAATGGTTCTATTGACTCAAATAGATGGCGTGCATGTCGTATGAAATGTCAAAAGCGAGCTTGTCAAACCAATCTGGGTAGATAAAAAACTGGCAACACTGTTGTTGTCACGTCATTCATCACGCATTTTATTGTATTTTAATTTCGTTTAGTGTTTTTGCGTGCTGAGTTGCGTTTAAATTTTTGATTTGTTTTACCAGTTTGTGACTTCTTTTCCTACCTTCAAGCACGTCTATTTTATTTAACGTAAGAGTTAGTGCAGCGCCATCTCTTATGAACATAATGAAACCTATTTTTGTTTTTAGAACTGTCAAAATGAAAATCCCTCATTGGAAAACGTGGAGCCTGGCGATCCGTTACACAGGTTCTTACCTAGTACGGACACCAGCCTCTCACATTCTTAAATTATTGTTAAATATTATAAGGAGTCTAAGTTTGTGAGAGCAAATAAAACTTATTATTATACATTCAATTGATTAATCCCATAGGCCAGGGATGGCGAACCTTTATGTACCAACGTGCCATTTTTCTATAGAAATGTTAAATGAGATCATAGACGTGCCATAAAATAATTTCGACTTTGTGATTATCATGAAAATAATAATAATAAATACTAAGTAGGAACTTTCTGCAATGTTTCAATCATAAGCGTAATTTAAAAAGTAATGTTAATGTGACTTCTGTTTACACTAACAATACTTGGTAACGCATTCCATGTTTGGTATTTAACAACTTTTTCAGTAGTGCATAATGAATTTTGTGATTAGTGAAGTGCCCAAAATATTGTGCCGCGTGCCATTCATAGCACGCATGCCGTTGGTTCGCCATCCCTGCCATAGGCATGCTAATCTTCTATACTCTATGTATAGTAATATTATAAAGAGGAAAGATTCGTATCTTTGCGTGTGTGTGTTTGTAATGAATAATAGGATAATAGAAAAAAGTTCCGTCAAATTTTACATGAATCGTTTTGTGTTTGTGTGTGTGTGTGTGTGTGTGTGTGTGTGATATACGGGCTACACACGTCTGCCTTGTATGCCGAACAGAGCGAGACGCAGTTATTCGCTAGAATGAGATACAATTTACCGCGCTCACTCAAACGCATAACTGCGTCTCACTCTGTTCGGCGAACACGGCACGCGTGTGGATGTGGCCTTAGAGCTATGATAACGAAAACCAACTCACGACTTGTCACATAGTTTGCATCCGTATATGGTCTCCATCCCAGTGTGCCTCGCTTCGTGTTTCCTCAGGGTAGAGTTGTCGCGACAGGCGTACTTGCAATATGAACATCTAAACGGCTTCTCGTCTGAAACCAATACATCGGTCCCGCTCACTCTAATGCTGTAGAAGAGGATCGCCGAAGTATAGATCGACAAGGAATGAATGTAACCAGTAAAGGATTAACTGTATGTTTGACAGTCTCTTGTATAGCGAGCAGCGCCCGAGGACACGCTCATTTAGATCCGCCACGGACTGTATAACCAAGTGATACTACATCTCGTAGCTCCTGCTACGTAATTGCTACGCCGTAGCAGTGGTCTAGGGAAGGTCTACGCCGTAGAGATTCTTCCCACTTCGCTTTAAAGACCGACAAGGATCTAAATGAACGTGGCCTGTGTCGGAACTAACGCCTTGCGTGTTGCTCACTATATGTTTGCCAGTCTTGTATAGCAAGCAGCGCCTAAAGACACGCTCATTAAGAAAGCCCCCACACTAGCGTATTTAGAGCATCGCCGTCGTGCCAGCGCCAAAAATTACGTATAGCGGCGGCGGCGCGCGGCGCGCCTAGACAGATGGTCCACTCGGAACTAAGCGCCATATTTTTACGCACACATTGATCATTGCGTTTACAGGCTTGCTCGGACCATGTGCAGTCGTCGCTCTCGCGATTATTAATAACGTATTGATATTAGATGTGCTAAAAAAATGGATAAGATTGGAAGAGATTCTTATTACTGTTGTAGTGTATTTGGCTGTTTAAACACAACACAAAAATGACAATACACGTTTTTCAAGGAGCCAACCAAGTTTAGGTAGGTAATTAATTTCAAGGACGGCGGGAATGGACTTTCTGGAAACTATTTATTTTGTGCCAGCGCTTTATATGCGAGCACAACATTCTTTTGTTTCACTCGCCTTGCTGCCTATGACTGCTGCGATGCTCGAAAAACTAGTGTGGGGGGTAGGATTATGGATTATGGATTATGGCTTGAGCATTTTAATTTTGCTCTTTTCTGCACAACGCTTTGTTCTTTCATCGCAAAATTGGTATCAACCTTTACTACTCATTGGTACTGTAAAACTACATTCAATTTATTACGCTAAACATCGTAAAAGTACTTTAAAAATGCATGTAAACTTCTACATACAAATTTGTTTTGAATCCCTATAATGCACGGTCCGATGACGTACAACCCGACAAAAAAAAAAAATGTCTACAATAAATCTCACTGTTCTTATTATTTTACTAGCGTCATCTATGGAAGTCTTAAAGAACGCTTATTTTTTTTTATTTCAAGCTGTCAGAGAATCTTTCCGCCCGTGCTTTGCTAGCTGTGCATTATTGGACCGTGCATTATAGGGACTCAAAACAAATTTTGTATGTGGAAGTTTACATGCATTTTTAAAGTACTTTTACGATGTTTAGCGTAATAAATCGAATGTAGTTTTACAGTACCAATGAGTAGTAAAGGTTGATACCAATTTTGCGATGAAAGAACAAAGCTTTGTGCAGAAAAGAGCAAAATTAAAATGCTCAAGCCATAATCCTCCCCAACCTGCAGCTATTATCTTCGGAATTACAACGCGACCAGTGTTCTTTCTTAACTGAGCAATGAATAGCAATCTGATACTAACTTTTTGGATATAAAGTAAGTCGAAAGACCCCACCGTTAGGCTACACGAGAGGGGAGGATTATAGCTTGAACATCAAGCTATAATCCTCCCTAAACTATAGCAATATCTCCGGAATTATAATGATAGCAACTTTTTTACAACGATACCAACTAGTACCAAGGGAATAGCAAGTTTTAGCATTGTCAGCACATGTCAGAATGGAATTTCGTTAAGGTTTGATAGGGGAGGATTATACCTATAAGGACATGTTAACTTTTATATTCTCTGTTGTGTTGTGATGTACCGTAAATAAATGTTTCTTATTCTTACTAACGAAACTGTTCGGAAACTTCCACGAGATTTAAACAATGCGATCTGTAGGCAAGAGCAGCCCCCGTAACATGCAGCATATGACAAAAGTTTGTCGCACTTTTAACTGTCAAAAAACCCACCATATTGAAATATCCTCCAATAGCATAAGAGAACACACACGACAAAATTATGTCTGTCACGCGTAGTCCGGGCATGTTAGAGGGGCAGATTGACAGAATGACAAAGTGACATTAAGAAAACATTTTTGCTCAAGTTGAAACGGAGAAGCGTCTCGGTCGCTCGGTCAAAGTCAAATTTCTTCATACATCATAGGTTTTTTTAAAACACTTTAATGACGTCATACCAGAAGTTAAAAAGCTTTGCTCAAAACAAGATCGGCTCTCGTCTCAAGCAAACGTACAGTAGGCAGCACATGCGGCTGGACTTATTGACCTTGAGAGCGCCCGTATTCCGTAGAAGTAGGCGTGAATTTCGTAGCGCGAATGTCCAACCGCATGTGCTGGCTTTTGTACAGGACTAAGCAATAATAACACTAAATAAATAAAAATAACTCTCGCCACAAAACAGTTACTTGATCCTTTCGGCTTTCAACAACTAGAAATGAGCTGATAATCTTGAAATGGCTGAAGATATTTTCTTGGATCATAGTAAGAACACTCTCGATTGTGACACCTTGCAAACAAAAAAAAAAACTAGATCGAAATCGGCGCATCCGTTTAGGAGCTACGATGCCACAGACAGACAGACACACAAGTCAAACTTATAACACCCCTCTTTTTCGTCGGAGGTTAAAAAAGAGGTCAAATAGGGCCCTATTAAGGTAGCAAGTTTCCATTAAAAACTCTATTAAATGCCGTCATTCGCTGCAATAAGTGACTATGTGGTACATTGCACGTGACGTGAAGTTAATTAGGCTCGGTTTATGAATGATAACAATGCTTAAACGGGTAGCTAGTTCGCCCCGGCTTTGTTTGTGGGTTTTGAGCTATCGTAAACAGTCTATACCTATACACCGTGAAACTGAACAACTTTCCCTAAGGAACAAAAGTTGAAATATTTAAAAAAATCGACTTCACTACATAGTATAAAACAAAGTCGCTTTCTCTGTCCCTATGTCCCTATGTATGCTTAAATCTTTAAAACTACGCAACGGATTTTGATGCGGTTTTTTTTAATAGATAGAGTGATTCAAGAGGAAGGTTTATATGTATAATACATGCATAATATACTTAAGGATAACCCACAATAACAATTTTCCCGTGTGGAGCCGGGGCGGGTCGCTAGTTTCATATAAACTTCAGACATGTGACTGGCCACATCATTTATGAAAAGTTGAATTGTAATTTTGAGATATGTTCCTTAGTAAACGTTGTTCAGTTTCATGATTACATACAAGAGTTAATTCTTACGTTTTTCTTTGATTTTATATTCTTACGCAATAGTTCTAGTTAGTGCTCGATTTTCTCCATTCACCTTGTAGTTGGCCGGTGGAGAATGTAAAATTGCATTAGGCCCGCCTATTGTAATGTAATAAAGAGTGGCCAGGAGCCACTCATCTTTTGTAACGGATTTTGGTAGCCTCTCGGGCCTCGGGCATAGTAACGCCCTACAACTCGATCAGACAGGAACTGAGAGCCATGACCAGCAGTTTTCGTATTTATACCCCCGAAGATGAGCGTTAACTTTTTAAATTAGGGTAATCATAACCGTTGGTCATAATAATTACATTTTAGAGATACATTTAGCTAGTAAACTTGCATCAAATCTTTAAATCGTATCTATAATTAAATATTTGTTTAAATAACACTTCAATACTGATAATAATTATAACAACTGTGAAATGAAGGAGTTTCTTCGGCGGGTTCTTCTCCACAGCAGCGCACACATTGCGCGAACCTACTCAAACTAATATCGCATCGCCTCTTTAAATTTTAAGTTTTTTCTTCATAAGAATGAGACGAGAGCCACCCTTTGTTTGAGCAAAACTTAGTAACTTCATTAAAATTTGACGTCAAAAAGTGATTAGTAAAATCTTACTTAGTATAAAAACATTTTTGATTTGATTTGAAGTTTGTAAATAAATATAAAATATAAAAAAAATATTTCAAATTATATTTTTTCGTACACACAGAAACACACACACTCTTATATAGTAGTTTCTTTGGATGGAAATAATCGCATAATATCCAATTGAATACGTACTTTGACGAGATTAGAGTAAATACTTACGTAGTTTACTTTGATGATTTTGAAGTCTGTGGTTTTTAATTTCGACTGCCTTTTAGCGATATTATAAAACAACACTAATATGTTAAATTATAAATAATTATATAATTTAAAAGCGCGATCAAAGTTTAGTGAGCAGATTTTTTGTGATTTTAGATCAATTATTTGGTTTTTTAACTAATAATAAATATATAATGTTAGCTTTATTATTCATTGTATTGATGTTTTTATGTGATATTTTATTAATAGGTGAGTTCCTCCGTAATCCTAATCATAATAATCGTAATGATTGTTGGTCACGAACACACAACCTATGAATTACTTCGCAGGTGTGTGCAGGTTTCCTCACGATGTTTTCTAGATCTCGTTCAAACCAATTTTCGGTGAGAGTTTGCATGTAATGTACATCATATATTTTTCTCAGTTTTATCATTCTCTTATTTTTATTACACACATTTTACCACTTTGAAAATCTTAACGCGGTTCATAGAATACATCTACTTACCAAGTTATAACAGAATAGGTCTTATAGTATCGGAAAAAAGTGGCTTTGACATACGGACGGACAGACAGACAGACATGACATGACGAATCTATAAGGGTTCCGTTTTTTGCCATTTGGCTACGGAACCCTAAAAATATGAAACCGAACCTAACTTAACTAACCTTTGGTCGCAAACAATTGTTGGTTGGTTGTTGTTGGTTGCAAATTTTTTTGGTGAGCATTTGAATTTTTCCCTCATTTAAATAGTATGTTTTTGCCATCAGAAGCTCGGGTGTACTGTGAAGACCCCAACGCGCTGAATCACACTTACGTGGGATACTCTTGCCCCCTAAAGTGTGTGAACATCTTAACAGTCATTGAAAGGTAAGTCATAAGCCTAGCCACAGAATATATAATAGTACTAGGTACAGAAGGCGCACTCTCTGATAGCAAACGTGCGAATTTAATTCTAGCTACCACGCCACTAACGTTCAAATTACATTGAACGCGTCGAACGTGACCCTGGCTATAATAGCCTACCGTCGTCGTTGTCGTCGTTAAAACAAAATGCACCTTAAGACCGCGAAGCGAGAGTCCTTATTAACACAGACTAAATAATAGCGTTTTCACAAGCGCGCGCGTTTTTCCTACTAAATTGTCGCGGCCGCTTGGCGTAGAGCATTCTGGAGCTCTGGCGCGGAGTGCGCCGGGCCTAGGGTTACCATATGTAAATAGAGGGATGCCTGTCTATGGTACCTAAAATGCCTGTCTAGATAAAGCAAAACGCTGTGGTAATAAGTAAAAGCCAACAGATAATAATGAAGAAGATTATGACATTATTTTTTTAAATTGTTCTTTCTTTTCTAATAAATACATAAATGTAAAAATGTTTACGAGATAGTTTTGTAATTTCTCTGAATAATCAATATTGCTTTTAATGATTCAATTGTCATCCGATTTCTTTCTTTACTCCACTGGGCTTTGACGAGAGAAAATGTGTTCAATGCAAGTGCGAAAATTAAAAATGCCTGTCTCAGATCAATGCCGGCCGCACGCCTGTCTAAACCTTAAAATGCCTGTCAAATGCGGCAAACGCCTGTCATATGGTAACCCTAGCCGGGCCTGGCCTAGCTTGCTTATCGTGTCGGTTTCGTGGTTAACCTACCTCACAAACCCTGGTGTCGGAATTATAGAACCGCCTTAGGCTTTCTACATGGCTCCTATTAAAATTATTTAATGTCACACGTCCGTCTGTGGGGCACGGTTTACATATTTGTACCAAATTCCAATTCGATCGGTCCAGTAGTATCAGAGAAAATAGGCGCTGAGTTCGGTACGGAACCCTAAAAAGGAAGAGTAGTCATGCTGGTCTTAGTATAACCATTATGACTAGTAGTAGTAGTCATTGACTACTATTCATGCACCAATATACTGGAGAGGAATGTCAATTCTCCTACTACAATGCGTGTTCCTGTGATTAGTACTAAAAAAAGATAGATGTCACTACCATTCACAAATTAACTATAATAGTGAAATTATGTGCAATTTAAAAATTATATGGTGTCTCTGGACCTGATAAAGGAAAGAAACTCTTAGTTCCTATTTATGTAAAAAAAACCACAATATTTTTAATATAATCTCGGGCGAGGAGCTAGGCGCCATCTAGTTTTAATACGGGATTTGAGCTTTTTTTTTAATAATAGCACTTACCTTATTGACAGTCCTCTCGAGTAAAGCCCGACCAAAGAAATATGACACCTCGCCATATTGCGGAATTTCAATGGAACTAATTTTATAAGGGAATTTGTTGCCATAGTCGTAAAAATATACACGTGGCGCCCCCAGAGCAGGTTTCTTATTTCTTTGGTCAGGCTTTATATTGATATGCCTACTATATGTTACAGGTTAAAAGTAGTTGACTACCACAGGCTGTTGAAAGAGGACCAGAATTTGAAAAAGTGGAACGTGTTTGAAAATGGTGAAGAAAGTCTACGAAGGACGGGTGGACAAAACAGGTGGGTGGATACAAATAGCCGAAGCTTAGTGAGGTTTATTAAGATGGCATATACAGTAGCAATAAATAATTTAAAAAGATCACTACATAGTATAAAATAGAGTCGCTTTCTCCGTCCCTATGTCCCTATGTCCCTATGTATGCTTAAATCTTTAAAACTACGCAACGGATTTTGATGCTGTTTTTTTTAATAGATAGAGTGATTCAAGAGGAAGGTTTATATTGTATTATACATGCATAATATACTTAAGGATAACCCACAATAACCATTTTCCCGTGCGGAGCCGGGGCGAGTCGCTAGTTAAGTATAAAATATGTATGATGGTCTGATAGGTATTTATAATATGGGCCTCTGTTTACATTGCGCAACCGATTACAAAAATTCTTTCACCATTAGAAAGCTACATTCACCCTGAGTAACATAGGCTATCTTTTACCGCGGGAAAGTGCCTCTTTCCCACGGAAAAAACTGTTAACAAGGGCGGAGCCGCGGCGGAAAGCTAGTTATAAATAAATAGATGTTCGCTCCGTGACTCCGCCCGCTCTCAATAGTAGAAAAAATACATAATAACAACCGATTCTCAGACCTACTGAATATACATGGTGAAGTTTCATCAAAATCGGTCAAACCGTTTCGGAGGAGTGTGGAAACTAACACTGTGACACAAGAATTATAAACGTGTTTAATTGGTTGTTTATCCCACAAAAAAGTTGTAGTACCTACTCATGAAACTGAACAACTTTTCCTAAGGAACATACTTAGGTTGATATCTCAAACATAAAATTCAACTTGTCAATACAAAGTAGTCGGTCACGTGACTGAAGTGTGAGAAGAATGAGGTTTCGAGAGAAGTTTTTAGTAACTCCCATGGTCTAAGAAAACAAGGTCTAACCATTAGACCACGTGACTGACACGAGCCTACGTCATTTTGCCTATTCATCCTTGTCGAATGCGCGTAATAGACAAGGATAAAAAGAGCAAAATGACGTAGGCTTGTGTCAGTCACGTGGTCTTGTTTTCTTAGACCATGGTAACTCCCTAACATTATTTATTTACAGTACCACCAACGAAACAATCCCAAGAACCACAAGAAAGATATTCAACGAGTACGTTCAAGCACTGGCCAATCCAAAAACTCTAAACTACATACAAAGAGAATTTGATTTTTACGGCGCCATAACAAAACTGAGTCACTCTTTTTGCCGCCGAACGGTCGCTAATGGCACATATAGCGGTGGCATATTCGATAATGCCACATATACTAGTGGCATATACGAAAATGGCACATATAACGATGGGATATACAGTAATTTGTATAACCAGTGTTTACGGCGGACGCCCTATCAAGAAACTTTTGTTAGACGGCTAACGAAGTTTTTGAACCGTTACGCGAAAGCCAAGTTCCAATTTACTAAGTCTATGGTTGTGGTAAGATTCATCACTACATAGTATAAAACAAAGTCGCTTTCTCTGTCTATAAGTCCCTATGTATGCATCTTTAAAACTACGCAACGGATTTTGATGCGGTTTTTTAATAGATAGAGTGATTTAAGAGGAAGGTTTATATGTATAATACATGCATAATATACTTAAGGATGGTTATCCAATAAGATTGATTAGGTTAATTAGGTTGTGGGTTCACAATAATCATTTTCCCGTGCGGAGCCGGGGCGGGTCGCTAGTTTTAGATATCGTAGGCCGATGGTTGCAGCCGTTTAATGATTATTTGTCTAGGTAAATAATTGTATGTCGACTCACAGTTGTAATAAGCTGCTCTTAAGTCGCTTCAACCACCATTTTACTAGACTGCGAATCATCTATACTAATAATAATATTATAAAGAGAAAAAATATATATTTTTGTGTGTGTGTGTGTGTGTGTAAGTTTGTAATGAATAAACTCAAAAACTACTAAGCCGATTTCAAAAATTCTTTCATCATTAGAAAGCTACATTCACCCTGAGTAACATAGGCTACCTTTTACCGCGGAAAAACGCTTCATTCCCACGGGAAAAACTGTTAAGGCAGCGAGCTTTTGACCACTCGCCCACGGAGGCTGTCAGAAGAAGATACTTTCGGCACTCAGACCCTTTACCCTTCAATTTTCAAAAAGCACCGCGGAACGGTTCCCAGTTGCAACAAAAAACGTCTTTAAGCAGTTATTGCAAGGTTTTCTTTTTCATGCAGCTGTTTCTGCGCAAGTTGGTGGGTTCGAACATAGACCTGCGTCAAGGCGAGCTGATCGCTCCCAAGGTCATAGAGTATTTGAGGCAGGCCATGCTGAGGTCGGTCTACAAGCCAGAGAAGGTCCATCTAACCTCCAGACATTGCCTTGGAATCTTCGTGCCTGGCTGCTTCTGCAAGACTGGGTTAGTACAGTCACTGGTCGGTCACTCCATACAGAAAACGCGTTTTGACAAGCTACTTCTTTTTGAATAACAACTGAATATCAACTACAAGTCAATGGCGCTAGGCGCTATACACCACCGGCGGAGTCCCGTGACGCCTGCGGGGTGCGGGGCGTGGGGCGCTATATCGGGCGGGAAACTCATTTTGACGCGGGGGGAGGGGGGTGAGTGTCCTTTCTGTACGGGTTAGTACTATTATTTTCTTCTGTGGTACAGCTCAAAAGCTTAAAGCATAAAGTAAGGAAGGCTTTATCTTTTCGATTCTCTAGAGCAGTGGTTCTTAACCTTTTAGGCATGAGGGACCATTTTACAATTGGGTGTTATATATAAGATTGACGTGTGTGTCTGTCTGTCTGTGGCATTGTAGCTCCTAAACGGATGCGCCGATTTTCATCTAGTTTTTTTGTTTGCAAGGTGTCACAATCGAGAGTGTTCTTAGCTATGATCCAAGAAAATATCTTCAGCCATTTGAAGATTATCAGCTCTTTTCTAGTCGTTGAAAGGATCAAGTAACGGTTTCGTGTCGGTTATTACATTTTTAATTTAGTGTTATTTAGTTGTCAAAAATCCCTAATTATTTGACTTTTTTTTTACAGATACATAGAGGAAGAGGGCAAATGCGTGTCTCTGGAATACTGCTTAAAAAACAGAGACAAAGACTTAATGAACTATTATGATAGAATCGTGTTGCACTGAAAAGATGAAGCCTACTCAATCACTGTTAATCAACCACAAAATAAAAAGTTTCCAGAAAGTCCACTCCCGCCGTCCTTAAAATTAACTACCTAAACTTGGTTGACTCCTTGAAAAACGTGTATCGTCATTTTTTTTTTTGTATTGTGTTTAAACAGCCAAATACACTACAACAGTGATAAGAACACTTATATATTTTTTTAGTAAATCTAACATTAATTAATACGTTGTTAATAATCGCGAGAGCGACGACTGCACGTGGTCCGAGCAGGAACGCAATGATCCATATTGTGTGCGTAAGAATATGGCGCTTAGTTCCGAGTGGACCATCTGTCTACGCCGCCGCCGCCGCTATACGTAATTTGTGTCCTTACCATCTAGATATATAAAGCCTGACCAAAGAAATAAAAAGCCTGCTCTGGGGGCGCCACGTGTATATTTTTACGACTATGGCAACAATTTCCCTTATAAAATTAGTTCCATTGAAATTCCGCAATATGGCGAGGTTTTTATTTTTCTCGTCGGGCTGTAAAACTGTAATGGTCGAAAATCTGTACATAGAAAAAAAATGCTAAAAACTGAGTCAGGGGGATATAAGAAGTGATTTTTTTCAATTTTTTTGTTTCTCTGTGTTTCTACAGGCTAATCTCCGAAACGAATAGACCGATTTAAATGAAATTTTGCATTGGTAACTTATATCCCCAGTCACATCTTAGATACTTTTTACTACGGGAAAATATCTAATTTTGTGTGTATGTGTGTGTGTTAAGTTTAACCGTGAGTATTTGTGTGTGTGTATGTGTATGAATAAAAGAGTGAAAAAAAATTTCTCAAGAAATAAATAGTAGGTACCTGTTGTCGTCATTATTTATGTTTGTACAGAAGCCAGCACATGTGGTTGGACGTTTGCACTAAGAAATTCACCCTTACCGCTACGGAATACGGACGCTCTCAAGGTCAATATGTACAGCCGCATGTGCTGGCTACCGTACCTACTTGTAATTTTCTTGTGTACAATAATTGTAAATAAATAAATAAAGATTGATATAATTTTAATTGTTTTTAATTTAATATTTGATTGTTTTTTTCTTTTATTGACCTATGCTTGTGTCGATAAAGTACGACCAATCAAGCTTCACCGGACTTGCGGGGGAGCGGAAGACTCTACCCCAACAAAAGTCATATACCAACGCGACAAGGGGCGGCTCAAGGGAGCCTCGGACCACGGCCTAGCACGTTGATATTGAAAAACATCGTGAAGGACTACATATATTTGATTGGTTAAGAGACAAGCGGCCCGTGGAGTGAGGAACCGAGATATTGTGGACGGAAATGTCAAAGTCAAAGTCAAATAGTGTTTATTCAAAGTAAGATTTCACAAAATCATTTTTTGACGTCGAGGAGAGTTCACGATTTGGCTGTCTTCTGTGGAGAAGAACTCTCCGGAAGAAACTCCACAGGCGTTGCATCTTTTCAAAAATATTTTTACATAGGTAATTATTATTTTATACAATTTGATTAATATAACAAAGAGTGCAGACGAAATATGAAATTAAAGGAAGGCAACCAGTCAAAGTAGAAAAACTAAACTATATAAACAATAAAACAATCGGCAATCGACTAGAGCAGACCAGTCCCCCCAAGCAGCACCACGTTCACGGGTTTGACGTATGGGACAGCCATCGCCGGGCTCAACCATATTAGAGGGAACCCAACGACCCGGCCCACACGCCACCGCAAGTCAGGACACTTTAGTGAGCATGAATACTCAGTCAGCCAGATGTTATCACGACAATCTAATTAATGGCTTCCCAATTTCATAGTCGACCGCACTACAATGTTGCACAATTACGTAGGTTTTTACAAACAAATTTTAGTAATAATATTACCTTAGATTAAGCACAGCGTTTCTCGTGTCGAGCTGAAGTCTCTACACACCAAGCTTTCTTATCATTCAAATATTCATCCAATCCATAGTACGCATTCTTACATAGATGCCGTTTTACGTGGCATTTAAACCTTTTTTCCGGAAGATTTACAATATCATCAGGTATTTTATTATAGTAGCGTACACAGAGCCCCACGAAAGAAGTACTGACTTTAGCCAATCTATAGTTATCACGAGCTAGTTTATTTCCATTTCTAGTATTACGTTTGTGAATATCAGAATTCTTTTTAAATTCGTGGATATTTTTCCTAACGTACATAATATTTGCATAAATATATTGGCACGGAACTGTCAAGATGTCTATTTCTTTAAACAGTTCTCTAAGTGATTCCCGACAGCGAAGTTGGTATATTGCCCTAATGGCTCTTTTCTGCAAAATAAAAACTGTGTTAATATCGGATGCCCTGCCCCACATCAAGATACCATAAGACATTATACTATGAAAGTAACTGAAATAAACTAACCTAGCTGTTGCTATGTCTGTTAACTGTCTTATTTTTCTCACTGCATATGCAGCCGAGCTAAGCCTCCCCGACAGAGAAGATATATGAGGACTCCATTGCAGTTTGGCGTCAATAGTTATACCCAAGAAGACTGTACTGTCTACCAGATCAAGCCGCTCACTATTTAACACAATGTCACCCCTACAGCTATTTACATTTGGTAAGGTAAATTTAATGCATTTAGTCTTCTTTGCGTTTAATACCAGGTTGTTAGCAGTAAACCAGTTATGAACCTGTTGAAGAGTGCTATTTAACTCATTATACTGAGGTGATCTTCGGTTTAGTTTAAAAATAAGAGAAGTGTCATCCGCGAATAAAACAATGTTTGACAGATTATGTACAACACATGGCAAATCATTAATATAAACTAAGAATAAGAAAGGTCCTAATATAGAACCTTGCGGCACACCCATTGTAACTAAAGACCCCTTTGATTTTATTTCATTTATTTGTACCTTTTGAATCCTGCCTTCTAAATAGGACTGAACTAGTTTAAGTGCATTGTTTTTGACCCCATAATGTTTTAATTTAAGCAATAGGGTTTCATGTTGAACACAATCAAATGCTTTTGAAAGGTCACAGAAGACACCTATGCAATCGCAAGAATCCTCCCATGCGTCAAAGATATGCTTTATGAGCGCAACACCTGCGTCGGTGGTAGAACGTCCTTTTGTAAATCCAAATTGCTGTTTATGAAGTAGGCAATGTTTATTAAAATGAGACAGCAATTGGTTGAGTATAATCTTTTCAAAAACTTTACTTAGGACTGGTAAAATAGATACAGGTCTAAAATTACTAGGATCACTTTTATCACCAGCTTTGAACAAGGGTATTACTTTGCTATATTTCATTAAGTCTGGGAAGACCCCTTCATCAACACATGTATTAAAGATGGCGGCAAGATATGGAGCAAGTGTGTCAATTACTTTACTACAAGCCTTAACAGACATTCCCCATACATCTTCTGTTCCTTTTACTTTAATTTCTTTAAAAGCTTTGATAACAGTGTTTACATTTACATGTTTAAATTTAAATTCATCTTTACAAGGTTTTATGTGTTTTTCAAGTATCGAAGCAGAGACAAAAGGTGAAGAATTAAGAAGTTCTGTCGTTTTTATTGGAATATTAGAAAAAAAGTTCTCAAATTCTTGGGCTACTTCTATGTTAGTAGCAACAGGTCCCTTGACTGAATTTAGAACAATATCATTATCGCGTTGTTTAATTTTTCCAGTTTCGTTATTTATAATTTTCCAAACTGCCTTTATTTTATCGTCCGCACTTTTAATCTTATTACTTATATAATTGGCTTTAGCGAATAAGCAGACCTTTTTGAAAGTTTTTGAATAATCCCTAACATAATCTTTAAATGTGTCACTATTAGTGTAGCTTTTTATTTCGTACAGCTCAAATAATTTGTCTCTGCTTTTCCTTATACCAATTGTTGCCCAATCACTAAATTTGAAAGACGTGCCAATGATTTTATTTTTAACTTGAAAGATTCTATCATACTCATCAAATACAACGGTGAAGAAATTTGTATATAATTCATTAGGATCATGAGAAAGACATTCAATATTGGGCAATTTCTCAGTCAAAACGGTATTGAATTTTTCCACACGATTTGTCTGTCAAGGTTATGGTGTTATTTTGTCTCTTTTTGTATGAAACACAAGTCTTTTTATTTTTTAATATCTATCTGTCTATACTTAAATATGCGTATTTACTCCGAAGTAACCTCTATAGCAGGGTTTCCCAACCTTTTTTACATCAAGGCTCCCCTGATCACAAATAATATTTTCATGCCCCCCCCAATAAATTTTTCAGTAAGTACCTACAATAAAAATCGCATTATTTTAACAGCATTTATTTTTATGTAATTTGTACAAAAAGAATCACAAAATGATAAATTAAAACGTTTTTATCAAATAATTTATAAGAGTACTAGGGAGTAGGTATAATACTCGTATACTGGCAATACTAGTGAGATACTTGAGCTTGCATTCTCTGTATCAGTTCGTCGATCGGTTCAGTTTTTGCCAGAGCTATCATTAATGTGATATTCTACCTTCAGTGTTTCCTTTATTAGCGCATTGAAATATATTTTCTATTGAAAACACAAACGTCTCAAGCCCCCCTTGACATCCCTCTACGCCCCACCAGGGGGGCGCGCCCCCCTGGTTGGGAAGCCCTGCTCTATAGACTTTATTAGATTTTCTCGGTTGTAAACTACTTTTATCTGAATTTTTTATAGGTTTGTACGGTGTCAAAATTATTGAGCCGCTTAGAGGTCGCAGCACACATATCAACTAGCGAACGGATCGCATGAGGATGGATTTGTATGAAACACACTCTAATCTTAGCGTCATTGCCGGGCCTTGCTCATGAATAAACCTTGAGCTTACGTTTTATTTAGAAACATGCAAAACCTCACTTACCCGTGTGAATATATTTGTGGTTCTTCAGTGAATATGGTGTGTTGAATGCCTTGTCACAAATGTCACATGTGTATGGTTTTTCGCCTGAAAATGAAACATTAAATAGTATCAGAGAGACAGAAGCGGGAAACATAAAAAAATTGGCAGGATTTGAACCTTCGACCCTGTGCTTAGAAGGAAGATGTATTACCAACTAGGCTATGGATTACGGTTATTTATTTCTATTGGTGTGCTTCTTGGTGAAGTCTGCTCCAAGAAACTATTTGGACAAATCTTTATTTTAGTTAATAGTAATAGAAAAATACAGCATGCATTATTTGTTAGGTATTTTAAATTATTAATAAAAATACAAATAATTTATTCACAAATAGGGGCTGGCTATTATATGTGACATTCTCATAGTGAAAGGAAGTCTAGTGGATCCAAGTGGATTGGGATTTATACAGAAACTAAAAATGGAAAAAGGGTAACTTTTCATAGAGAATGAAACTCAATAATTTTAGTTATATCGCAATATTTTACCCGTATGAACCAGTCGGTGGAAGTTCAGCTGACAGTTGAAGTAGAATTTGCGATCACAATCCGGACATTTCAGTTTCTTATTCTCCGGGTTCCTTTTCTTCTTCTTTCTCTTTCTTTTAGGCTTCGGATCAGCCTCGGGATAGTCCACACCGTCTGCCATCTAAATGTACATGTATAATGTTTAAATAAATAAACAGCTTAGCTTTATTTTTTTAAATATTTTTTTTGCAAATGTCTGCAACTAGACACTTCAGAGATCAACCACTCCTGACGGCTCGCCAAGGTCCTCATGAGCCGCTGGCACGACAGTGTTAAATAATTCTGGCATAACCTTATCCATAATACTTGTTGTGTTGAATTATTAGCTACTTTCAAACTTATCATGCTTTTTTTTCTCAAACTGCTAATGTTGCTCCGTGGGGCTAAACCCGAAACATGGGTCACAGAGTCAAGTTTGGAAGTGTTGAGGTAGGTACCTACATCATAAATGTATGGAGTAGCTAAATATTTCACAACTATTGCTTCTTTGACTTCTCGCAGAACTGATGGCCGTCGACAAAAGTCCAGTCCTCGACCACGCAGCGTGGACAGACCTCCCAAAAGGTGGACCAGAGATATGGTGGTCGCAGAAAGCTGTTGAAAATTAAAGTTTTGGAGCCTGTTTGTGGGTAGAAACAATCTACATAGGTACCTTGGAAGAAGCCTACGGCAGTAGCTTTGGTTGGACAAGACAACGAATAGCTTTGGTTTATAAAAAGACTACACGCTTTCTTTTGTATTATTCTAATCTGTAAATCAGTTTTGTCTGAATTTATCAAAATAAAACGTAATCAACAAATCAACAAAACAAAATCGCATTTTTCTTTAAGTTTATATTTTTTTTAATTCGTCCCTATCTTTTGGGAAAAGAGAAAGACACTCGCTATGCAACCGTCGTCTACAGCATTTTTTGTCTTGTTATCCACTTTTGTAAAATAAACTCAATATCAGATTTTTTTTAATTCTTTTGTGTCTTCAGTTATTTTTTACCAGTATCAAATTGGTAAGGAGTAAGGAGTACTCATTCCGAAGGATCTTTCAAAAATTCAAAATTCGAAAATATTTATTGCATATTTATCTTTCTATTACACGACGTATCAAACAAACCCTAACAAGTTACATACAAGCGCCTTCCACTTTTAAAAGCTTTTATTATCCAATAGTTTTCCATTGACGGACGGACAGCACATTATTGCTGTAATAAAATTCTACCATACTCGTATTAATAAAAAGTAGGTAGTGATCCAACCATTCTCGATTCCCGCGCAAGACTCCGACGTGTTCTTAGAAAAAGATAATCTTAGCCATACAGCCTAATCATGGTTAAACATTATCTACTCCGGTTTGAGATGAGAATAGACATCTATTAGATACGAGAAAATAAATATCTCTGTGACAAACGGATGGAGGGACATACACTCCGTTGACTTGGCACCGTTCGTATGTCCATTGAGTGAGAAACAGGCTCTGTCTGTCTGACTGGCTTTAATTAGGTCTACTTAGAATCAAATGGCGAGTGAGTGAGATATAGACTCGGAATAGCTTTCTGCTCCACAGCTCCGCCCACACTAATAGTTTTCTTATGGGAATGCGGTATTTTTCATGGGAAAAGGATTTCCTCTAGGTATATTTTATATCTGTCGGTACCAAGTTTTATCAAAATCGGTTCAGTGGTTTTGGCGTAAAAGCGCAACAAACTGACTGACAGACAGTTGCTTTGGAATTTATAATTTTAATAACCATTAGGGATTATCAACATTGGATAGTGAATAAATAAAAAACATAATTTCGTTAGCTTCAATATTTATTTTGATTATTACAATAATATTTAGTTACCTAGATGCTTAAAAACTATGTTTTGGAGATCTTTCGTTTGCAAATGGGGGTAATAATTATGATATACAGAAAATCTATCAAAATACAAGGTACGGTACTGTGTGTGTACATCACATAACAATCTTCAAACTTTGCCTTAAGCGCTTTTATCGGTTTTTTTGCGATCTTTATTTTGATTTGAAAATTGTACACATAAGTCGCAAATGGTTACGACACCCGAGTTCGTAATTTAAGTCCGTTTATTTTCAGGGTAAGAAAATAATTTTCAACTAGGTATAGAAAACATAACTATTACAAGTTATTAAACGATTTTATACAGGTCATGTTAAATGCGTGCCTCGCGTGTTTAAAGCTACGTCTGCCCTTGACTGTACCATAATATTAAATCCACTAATTTTAAATGGCCTTACTATAAAAAATATTATTCGTGTTTGGATCAGCTGTAATAGTAAAAAATAAACATAACACTTTCTTTTTTTTTCGTGATAATTAGTGATTTGTGCACCGATGTACCACAGTTTTGTATTGCTGCAACTTATATTTAAACTTAAGCTAGAATATAGGCTTGCTTTTTGGTATATTTAGGTATGTTTAGGTGTCCCTCAATCTGGAAGTGACCATTAAAATGTTGTACTCTTCATAATTGATTTAAAAAACAAAGATATTAATAGCACGTCATGAGCGCCCGAGAACACGCTCATTTAGATCCGCCACGGACTGTATAACCAAGTGATACCTACATCTCGTAGCTCCTGCTACGTAATTGCTACGCCGCCGTAGCAGTGTCTACAGAAGTTCTACGCCGTAGAGATTCTTCCCACTTCGCTTACAGACCGACAATTGGATCAAAATGAACGTGGACTGTTTCGTTTTCATCTTGTTTCTTGTAATGATTTCACCACCACCCGTACGTATTTAAAAAAAAAGTTAAACACCTAGTTCCAGTCAGCAAAGCCTATATTTACTTTTACCTTTTTCATGCCTTAGTCTTCGTGTGGAATATTCGCTTTAGTTCACTGTTATTTTTTTCGTTTTCATAAGTTTATTAGTTTAGTTGTTACAGAGTTGTTTTCTGATTAGCTTCTGTTCTATCTTGAGTTACCTAATATGAAAGTAAATTTATAAGCACAATAAGAATTTTCCTTTAAGATTTTCATTTTTAGTTGCTTAAAGGCTGGGAGATGATGACAGAAATTATTGGGTCATTTGTACCAGTATGGCGCATGGCGTTTCGGCAAATATAATAACAGTCACATTTTATCAAATACTTTTCAAAAATCCAAATGCAATACTGATACAAATCGATGGCGAAAAAAAAAATTGCTGATTTTCGGCGGTATGGCGATCATTTGGAATGGAACCGTCCGAAAAGTATGGCATGGTGATTTTCGTAAATGGCTGCATGACGATGATTAATTGTGCAAAAATTAGCCTGGTACGAATGGTTGATTTTTTTTATTAACGCATTCGCGTCGGTATGGCGGACTGTAAGTCACACCGGAGAAGTATGGCATGACACCACCGCCTACGTCTTTTTTATGGGCTATGGGAAAATACTAAAATTTTTGTGGTACAAATCGTTTGACATTCGTAATTTATCCGACAAGTTCGACTAACGCCCACGCGATTGGGCCACCGCCGCCGGTACCAGCGCTATGACCATCATTTTTCTTTTTGTCATTGCGTACTAAGACCCCTGAAGAACCGCCATACTGGTACAAAAGACCCAATAATTTCTGTCATCATCTCCCGGCCTATTATAAAACAAGTGGCTTTCATGAAGTTTGAGATTTAGGTACTTTTATTTTAGTTTTTGAAGTAAAATCTAATCTTCATAAGTATTGCATTTTTTCTTGTATTTTGGTTTAATTATGTCAACAGTAGTAGATTAACGTAGAAATGGTTTTTAAGAGACCTAATTTGATTGTGATTATTGAATGTAATGCCGATTTTGGACTCGGCGGCCATGCTTCTATTCTACTTGTATTGAAAGATTAAAGAATTTCTTTAGGCATAGTTTAAAACATCGATAAATTTGTGGAACAGTTTGTTTTCCGATTTGAGTCTTTTCGAAATTTATCGTTTATTGAATAAAAATGATAAATTATAAGATTTCGAATGAAGTTCATGCGCCTTTTTAATGTACGATTTGACAACTTCTAAAATTTGTTTTCCTTCGAACTCATCTTTTGATGCACCATACGGTGGGGATACGGTAGGTACGTATCCATTTTGGTCTTTGAAGTCAGTTTCTTTTTCATGGTTTCTGCCACTTCGTTCTAAATGGTTTACTTTGGGGTAATCATTTCCGATTGGATTTAATATTTTTCGAAACGTTTGTATATCATCATTGTCTGTACCACCACTTCTTCTGCTTACTTCCTGTTTTTTTACCTCTCCTCCTTTTACAAAAGCAACTGGTAGAAGATCAAGTTCAGGAATTTCAGAAACTTCTCTCATGTATATGTGAGTTTGACCCAAACCTTCATCTTTGTCTTTATCAATTTCTACGTTTATATCTTCGAGTGATTTGGCAACAGGTGATGAAAGATCACTTTTTGAATCAGTTGGTGTTATATCTTCCAAAACATTTTCGCCACTCTTTGAAATACTTTCAGATAAATCGTATTGCGAGCCACTTAAACTGTTCCCATAATGCTGTACACTACTATTTCCGTCGTTTATGTAAGAGGGGCTTTCATTGTAGTTCATGTTTTCTTGGTGGTTTTGGTTACTTTGTACAAGACTATCGCTAACATCTAAGTTTTCCGAATTATCCAAACTATTAATGTTTGTATTTACTAACTGATCAGAACTGGAAATTATTGAAACACCATCTTCATGTTCATTTGTTTGTGAACTTTCATGCTCTTTTGATTGATTGGTGGCATTTTCATTTGGCTTAGAATCATCAGATTTTCCTTCTCTTAAATTATTATCAGTTTGGTTATGTATACTAAATAGTTCATGGTCAGAACTAACTAATGGAACGTTATGATTTTGCTGGTCAATTTGTGAATGTTCATGTATTTGAAGTGGCTTTAATAAAATTAATTCCTGTAATTCTTCCAGTTTTTTAGGAGATTCTTCTGAAGCACTTCTAATAAGACTATCATTATGTGCCGTTAATCCCATTGGTTCGGTATCAGAATCGTAGAGGACTTTTAGATGGCTTCGTTTATACAAATCTGAACGGCTATTATTTTGAAGTGGTTTTAGAATATTATGTATATCTGATTCTAATTCTTCTGAAGATTTTCCGCTTCTGGTATTATCATCGGATTGTTTGTGTTTAATAATAGTTGAATTGTCTGAATCATCGTGTGGTACTGAATCATTATGGCTTTTATTTTGTTGAGTGTCTCCATGTAATATTATTTTTTCTGAAGAGTGTTCAATTTTGATAATATTATCGATGTTCTTGTGTTTTTGGCTTTGTGTTTTATTTGATTTACTGATTGATTTTAAAACGTTATGAGTTCCGTTTATAACATGAATGTCTTCTTTGTGTGGTTGTGATGTATTTTCATCCGAGTCTGAATCAGCTGAAGATTTTTCAGCTGAATCGATATTCTGTGGTCCATATCTTTGTTGGTCAGACTCATTTTCAACAAATTCATAGCTGGCGCTGTCTTCACTTTTACTTCCACTGCTCTCATCCAAGATAGTTTCGCCATTTCTGGATAGTTTCCCCTTATTGAACAGTTCGATCGTTAAAGAACTATCGGATTGCGAATTTTTATCACTCGGTGTGTCATCGCCGCTTTCCCAATAAGGCGTTTTAGCAAGACTTCTTAGTTTGACTTTGAAGTCTTGATCTTTTACATTATAATCATGAGCATCATCAGACACTTTATTAGCTCGTTTCCTATATTTAGGTTCAGTGAGGAGGACGGCAACGGGCAAGTCTTTTTTACTCTTACTATCTCTCGCAGGACCTAATTTCACGGTTTTCTTGTTACCATCTTTTTTGTTACTCTTGTAGTTGAAGTAGGGGACGACTTGCACTTTGATGTCATTTTTTCTAGCTTTTGAATCGAGTAGTGGGATAATAAACTTGGATATTTGATCTGTAAAAAATATAGAATATAATTTATTGCATATCGGGAACAACAAGAAATAGTTCACAAATCATTATATGAGTAACATCATCATCATCACCCTGATATTAGGGCAGACTCGAGCCCCTCGGTGGGGACGTATATGAGCTGTTAACGATCTGTAACGGGGAACTTTTAGAGAATCTTACCTTTTGAAAGTTCGTTCGAATCATATCCATTTACAGCGCGAAAGCCGACTACTTGGAGAAAAAGCAGACAAACTGTAAAAAAAAGATTTAAACATAATCAAAGGGAAAATA
The DNA here is from genome assembly GCA_948473455.1 of Teleiodes luculella. Lineage (NCBI taxonomy): Eukaryota > Metazoa > Arthropoda > Insecta > Lepidoptera > Gelechiidae > Teleiodes > Teleiodes luculella. The sequence goes on along the minus strand of OX419609.1, from coordinate 6,015,328 downwards.
TTATAATTACGGAAACAAAATCATAATAATCATCGTAATAATTGCATCTTGTAGACGTCCACTTCTTTTTCTTGCCGTGTCGATTCGCGACAACATTTTTAAAGACCGAGGGGCTACTCTTAACGGCGATTCCGATCCGTCGACATTGAGATCGGGCGTTCCGTACTCTCGAATGCCACACTTGCGCCACCTTGATTTCAAATTGGGCGGATATTGAGTGAACTAAATGAAATCGAACATTTGTCAACTCCTGACGAGTAAATCTTCAAGAGTAGCGGTCTAAAATTGAGTTTGGTATTGCATGGGGTTGAAATCGGTATCGATATTCATTCCAAGAGTAGAGTTTCAGAATTCCGCCACAGATACTGTAATATCTGCGTTGTTCTCAAGCTCTTTGCGTGTGCAGAACAGTAAGTGAGCCATTGTTTGTGGGGAGATACCACACAGACAAGCATCGTCCCAACTAAGCACGTTGTTACTTCGGCCATCAAGGGTGCTTTTTTTTTCTTTTGAATTGACCTATGCTTGTGTCGAAAAGGTACGACCAATCAAGCTTCACCGGACTTGCATCAAGGATGCGAAGGTAACCTTGATGCTCAAAGCAAGCCATGCCAGTGCCGTAAAAAAAAGGAGCAAATTTTTTTTAAGACATCTTTTTTTTAATTGACCTACGCTTGTGTGGAAAAGGTACTACCAATCAAGTTTTACTAGACTTTTAGAGAGTTCCATGTTGGCCAATGCAGACAATGTCCAGGGAGGCTCTCTGAAAGCGGGTTTTGAATAATTTTTTTTAATAAACAGCTTTAGCTATTTTGCGTTCTGCCAGAGTCAGGTTATCACAGTGGATAAAAACATAACACCAAATCTATAAAACAAAATGCACAAAAAAATATCTTTTATTTTTCTGTAAATAAGAAAAGGACATTGCTTGGACATTGTCAATGACAGCCAAAAATCCGCCATAATACCTATATATAAGTATTTTATGATTTTAATGTACTCAGTGTCACTATCACTATTGAGATGGATCTAACGATCTATTAAGCTTTTTAAGCTACAGTACATGATAAAGAATTGTACGTACCTATATGCATACAAACACACAAACAAGCGAAAAACATAACATAACCCTTTGGCAGTCGGGTAAAAAAACCCCATGAAGTAAAAGTATGATGGAGTTCTTACCATATATAAAGACCATATCGGAAGGCACAAGCGCATTTGAAGAGCTGCGTTCGGCTTATATAACATGTTATGGAGTGTACTGTCAGTGTACAGTCGCATACATAAACAAATTCTTGTTAAAAATACTTATTTACACTACTACTACTACTTTTTACTTACTTGTATTGTATTGTATTGTATTGTATTGTATTGTATTGTATTGTGTTGTATTGTATTGTATTGTATTGTATTTTTGAAAGAGCGTCGGTGGCAGTGGGCGGGGCACATTACACGTAGAACCGATGGCCGTTGGGGAAAAAAGGTTCTCGAAGTAGCGTGGGCAGGCCTCCCACAAGGTGGACCGACGATCTGGTAAGGGTCGCGGGAAGTCGCTGGATGCGGGCAGCGCGGGACCGATCGTTGTGGAGACCTTTGGGGGAGGCCTTTGTCCAGCAGTGGATGTCTACTGGCTGAGATGATAATGATGATGAGCGTTGGTGGCCAAGTGGTAGGGACGTTGACTTCCATTCAGAAGTTCGCGGATTCAAGCCTCGGCACGTAACAATGTGTTTTCGATTTTCGAATTAATAAGTACGTTTGTTCGACGTTCTAATGGTGAAGGTATACATCGTGAGGCAACCTGCAGACAACTGCGAAGTAATTCAAAGGTTGTGTGTGAAGTTGACCAACCCGCTTTCGGCCAGCGTGTCGATTGTTCACCCTAAGATGCCCTAATAGGCTATTTGACAATGCGAAAAATAAAGTGTTAATTACTGTAATCAGTATGTAATGTAAGTTTAAAAATGGATATTTACTATGGGAAGTTGAAAATAATATATAATTTATGTAAAAATCCGTAAATAAAAATGTATTTTTTTTGGCGTTTGTCACGTGACTCAAAACGCTCCTGTTTGGTCGGGTATAGGACATATGTCACTAGCCAGTAAACATCGTTTTCTACTTAAGCAACTTGTAGTAGTAGTACTGGCTAGTGACGTCACCGATGCCATTGCGACGCCATATTATCAAAGTAGCGTTTTGGCGCGCTACTTAAATATTGAATTTTTATTTTGATATTTTTCAGGAAATATGTACCAGAATTAAAAAATACAACTATTACTGGGATCCACAAACTCTACTGAATAATAAAAAATATATTTTAAAAACCAGTCAAATAGCTTATTACAGGGTAGGCTCAAGCCCCTCGGTGATGATGAAAAAATTTTTCGCAGGTTATTTCGGACCTGACCCGTGACTATTTAAATAAATAAATGAAATGAAAGTATGTGTCTGTCTGCCAAAACAACTGAACCGATTTCTGTCAAGTCCGGTGAAGCTTGATTGGTCGTACTTTTTCGACACAAGCATAGGTCAATTAAAAAAAAAAGAACCGATTTCGATGAAACTTGGTAAAGAGATAGACCTTAGATATAGTAGACCTTGAGAAAGGACATCATCATCAGCTATCTTTTACCGCGGGAAAACCCCTCATTCCCACGGGAGAAACGCGGGGCGGGAAGCTAGTATAGTATAATATATCACTACATATTATAAAACAAAGTCGCTTTCTCCGTCCCTATGTCCCTATGTCCCTATGTCCCTATGTCCCTTTGTGCGCTTAAATCTTTAAAACTACGCAACGGATTTTGATGCGGTTTTTTTTAATAGATAGAGTGATTCAAGAGGAAGGTTTATATGTATAATACATGCGTAATATACTTAAGGATAAGCCACAATAACCATTTTCCCGTGCGGAGCCGGGGCGGGTCGCTAGTAATATTATAATTAACTAGCGACCCGCCCCGGCTCCGCACGGGAAAATGGTTATTGTGGGTTATCCTTCAGTATATTATGCATGTATTATACATAACGTGACCATTTATTATATTTTTGTGAGCGGGACATCTGCAGAAATATGTAATAAAAAAAAAGATTTTAGTGTTTGTAGTTTTTCAAAGGCTGAAACATTTTTATAACTCTTAAGCGCGGGAATTAACGCAAGCCAGATTACTTTACTGTAGCCCAGTAGTTGTGATATTCTGTCTCGGTAGAGTTACAAAACTCTTTCAAAGGTTCTACTCGAACGCTGTAGATGTAGAAAAATTTCACTATGATACACTCGAAGTCAGCAGGAAGACCATCAGCGGCAGCTTTCATCGCGTTGTAGACTATGTGGGTTCCACATCCAATTCCAGTAAGCTGTCTGCCAAGTGATTTGTTCAACTTTCGAGTAAACAATCATATGATTATGATTATATTACTTCCTTTATTCCCATTTTTTCCCGCATTTGGTTGAAAAAGCGGGACAAATTTCGGTCTCGCGGGGGACACCGGGACAGACTGCCTGAAAGCGGGACTGTCCCGCCGAAAGCGGGACGTATGGTCACGTTAATTATACATATAAACCTTCCTCTTGAATCACTCTATCTATTAAAAAAAACCGCATCAAAATCCGTTGCGTAGTTTTAAAGATTTAAGCGTACAAAGGGAGGGACATAGGGACATAGGGACGGAGAAAGCGACTTTATTTTATACTATGTAGTGATGATTAATTGAACATTAAGAGAGTACGCACCTGATTGTACAAATCCAGTTAATTACCTTAATTAACGCTTCAGTTAATTCTCCATACTTGTAATGACATTACTCTGATTGATATTTTCGTCTGATTTCAAAGAACTATGATTGATTTATTACACCTTTTAACAGCGTCAGTGGTGTAGTGTTTAGGCACCTATTGCTGCCGAAAGGTAACAGTTTGAATCCCATTCTAAATTTTGTAGTTTGAGGGCCACGTATCTTAGTTGTTTGCTACGGCGTAGTAAGCCCGCTACAAGTTGTTTGCTACTGCGGCGTAGTAGAGCCGCTACTAGTTGATTTCTACGGCGTAGTAGAGCCGCTACGAGGTGTTTCCTATGGCGTAGTAAAGCCGCTACTAGTTGATTGCTACGGCGTAGTAGAGCCGCTATAAGTTGATTGCTACGGCGTAGTAGAGCCGCTACAAGATGTCTGCTGCGGCGTTGTAGAGCCGCTACAAGATGTCTGCTGCGCTTAGTATAGCCGCTACAAGTTGATTGCTACGGCGTAGTAGAGCCGCTACGAGATGTTTGCTACGGCGTAGTAGAGTCGCTACGACATATTTTATAAAATATGTGTATGTGTGTGTGTTGGCATTCTAGTGCATTCTCTTGTTAATCTACCCAATTCTACTAACTATTTTATGGACCATTGTCTTTATTTTTTATGTTTTTTTTTATTGTTGTTTTTATTTTTATCAGACAAGATTGAGACGCGTCTAGGGTGAGCTTGTTCTATAGTCAACTACGTCGTCGCTTTTTATAATTTGAGATTGTAGTTAATGACAAAAAAAGAGTCCATAAAAAAATAAATTAAAGTTAATAAATTGTTCATTAAATACCAATTAAAAAACAAGCATCAATTTTAATTAGCCTTAGCCTAGTTGGTAGTCTTCAAAGCACAGGGTCGCGGGTTCGAATACCGCCCAATGCAAACATTCGTGTGATGATATTTTTATATACGAGATTATGTATGTAATGTATATCAGCTGTCAAAGTCGAATGACATATTATTATATTAAACCCATAAGTCACAAGTACAGGCTCTGCCTAGTTTGGGGTCAGATGGCCTGATGAGATTCGAATCAGGGTGAATACTCGACCACGCTGGCCCAGTGCGGGTTGGTCAACTTCACACACAACCTTTGAATTTCTTCGCAGGTGTGTGCAGGTTTCCTCGCGTTGTTTTCTTTCACCGTAAGAGCGTCGAATAAACGTACATATGAATTCAAAAATCGAAAACACATTGGTACGTGCCGAGGTTCGAACCTGCGAACTTCTGAATGGAAGTCAACGGGCTTAGCCACTTGGCCACCGACGCTATACACACTATGTATTCTTTGTGTAAATCCATAAAGGTATGAAATAATTTTAAGCCACCTCAGTTAAAATTTACTAACAATGCTATCAGTATGTTTTGATACAGTCTTAGGTTTTAATCAGAATTTGTTTAGTGTTGAAAGTAAAATATGCGTTCTTCGATAAAAATGTGCTCTGGTCTACGTGGTGTGAAATTAAATATAAAATATATAGTTATATAATATATATTTTAATATATAGTTATAAAATGATAAAAGTTTTAGTGTTCTGTGTAGGTTTGTATTGATATCTCTTCTATAATTTTACATCCTTTTTAAAAAATAATTTATTAAGTATTTTTATTTAAATTAAATACAAAAATATAATTTTTTATTTAATGATTATGCTTTATTAGATTAAATTTCATAAAATAACTTTCCACGTAGCGCAGTGACGTAGGCTTCGTCCACATTATTGTTATAAAAAAAAGCAGTTCATAGAAATCTTGGGCTGAGTAAAACGAACACAACAAAATATCCTATTTGGTTAAGCCGCCGTGAACATTGATTCATTTTTATTACTATACAAAAATTAAAAAGTACTGAAGTAAAATATTTAATTATTACGAGTATAGATCTTCATACTAATATTATAAAGAGGAAAGATTTGTATTTGTGTGTGTGTGTGTACGTTTGTAATGAATAAAATCTTTCACCATTAGAACGCTACATTCACCCTGAGTAAATAGGCTACTTTTTACCGCGGGAAAATGCCTCATCCCACGGGAAAACTGCCAACGCGGGCGGAGCCACGGCGGAAAGCTGATAATGTTATAATTTCCGTCAGTTCTAGGATCAATATTGAAGCCCATTGAAGGCAATTCTAAAACACAAAACACAGCGATAGAAGAAAAACCTCCCGTCAAAGATTCAAAGGAGCCAAACGATGAGAATTCAAAAGTTGAAAATATAAACAAAATAATAAACGCTACAAAGGAAACTTTAGGTTTTGTAAAATCAAAAGATGTGATTAAAGATGAATTGAGAATCAAAGATGCTGCAAGTTTTGTGTAAGTACTTATTCGAAAATGTATAAAATTAAGTACTTGAACAAGATTTCAAGATTTTTTTAACGGTTTCATCGAAAATTGAGGATAATGATGTAGATAATATACAATAAGCAACACCTGACAACGAGATAACAGATGTGATTATAAAAGCCAAAGAGTTTTTGTTACACTTAGCAGAAGGCCCTTCTGGTAGTGAATACCCTTCTGTTAAAATTACCCTTCAGATAACAATGCCCGCACCCATCGGTGGTATAGTTATAGACACAAAGCCCCTCAGTAGGCCTACTAAGTAGCGACAGGCTCGAGAAGCTGTCAAACGCGACATAGTGACATTAGAGCCATAGCAGTTCTGTCAATATGTCGCGTTTGACAGCTTCTCGAGCCTGTCGCTACCTTCATAGTAGGCTTACTGGTGACGTCTCCTTCTCGATGTTTTCCGTACCAACGTGCTAGGCCGTGGTCCGAGGTTACTTACTGCGAGAAGAGCCTTCTGCCACAGAATAAATAATAGTACTAGGTCCAGAAGGCGCACTGTCTGATAGCAAAAGTGCAAATTTATTTCTAGCTACCACACCACTAACGTTCAAATTACTTTGAACGCGTCCAACCTGATCCTGGCTATAATAGCCTACCGTTTGTCGCTGTGCTCGTATTAAAACAAAATACACCTTAAGGCCGAGTCCGTGTTACTACAGAATAAATTATCTGTGCTTCGAAGGCAGTCGTGCTACCACAGAATACCAAATAGTAGTCCGTACAGAAGCTGCACTAGGCGACATAATTCATATAAATTGCAACCCTAGCTCCGTTATAATAAAGTGCAATTCAGATCGCACGGCGCTAGGCGAAAAGAAGTAGTTGATGCATCTCTCTCTCTCGCATATTGCGCCACTCTATTAACACGTTTAGGGTATGGGGAATTGGTCCGCACGCGGCCCGAGACCGCTCGACCGGGCGGTAGGTAGTTATAGCGCGCAAGTACATGGAGTGACGGAGGCCTGGTGCTACCCACTAGGGTACTATTCGTTGTGCTGTTCGCGTAAAGACCCGTAAATATACAAAATAAAATCTCTGTTATTGTTTTAGTACTCCAAAACTCCCATATTCAGTGGTGACGATGGACGCGAAATCTCACAATAAGACGGCTGCGCTGATCCGGATGGTGGTCCATGCTGATGAAGGTTCCAAGAATGAAAAACAGTCTCCGAAAGGTCAAGCTATAATCGGTCGGATTGGCCTGCCAGGTTAGTTTTGGGTTAGTCAAAAGCAGAGATGTGGGGGCCGCTAGTGGTGGGCTTGTTTAGTTCCATGAACCGAAAGATTACTAACTCGTATTTATCGATATCGCTATTTTCTAACAAGACCCCATCGCTAGCCTTTCGAAAAACGCTACACAACTTGAAATTTGACGTCCTGTCAAAAAACGGTTGTATCACTCTGACATACAAAACTGTCTTAGGAGTAAAAAGGATAGCTCTCCGTGAAGTGTTGCGGATTTTTATCGCTCCCTCTATCAAAAGCGAAGCGCGGTTCCCACCTCTTTGGTCGAAAGCCTTCAGCTGCCCTGCCAGGCCTGAAGCGTAGTGACAAGACACACTAATACAACTATAGAGGTAGGTCTTTTTTGCTTTACTTAAATAGCGTAGGAAAATTGTGTGATAGATGAAAACCCTGCAAGATGAAAAGAGATGCACTACACCAAATATTGTGAGTGACAATTTTTTTTACATCTGGCGCCTATCTTCGCGTCGGATTTGATTTGATTTTGTATTTCATAATTTTTTGGTAAAAATATGTATTAATTTTTTGGTAAAACGTCAACGTATCTAAATTTAAGTTTACAATCACCTGTTCCTTTTCGTTCTTAAGAGCTTGAAAGAGACATATGGTTTTTTAATTTAAGTTAGAGCGGGATCGGGATGGGACTTGTGTGGGACGATGGGATGGGGTGATGGACGGAGATGCACAATCGGACCCCAATATTAATCATAGCATATTTTATTATGCTGATTAGAAAATTTGTTGTTTCAGGTATTTAATTCATTGAGTAATTTTCAGTTTTGTATGTTTGTTTAATTTTGATTACATCTCTTTTAGCCAAGCCTGCGTCAGCTGACGGGAATGTTCTGAACGTCCTCCGACGGTTGAACACTTTCGTCAACAACTATCAACGTAAGGATACCATTTCAATTAAAATCTGGGGGCACGGCAGTGCCCCCGCCAAGTCGAGCAAAAAAGCGGCACGGCCGTACCATACTTTTCTCGAAGCAGTTCGGGCCATTTTCGACCCCCCTATAACTTCGTTGTGGATAAAACTAGAAGCCTGAGTTTTGAGTAACCAAGCAGGCATTGTATAAATATGGTATATTTCAAATTTCAATCAATTGGAACCAGTAGTTTATGAATTATAACTAGACAAAGTTTCTTAATTTTGTCACTCACTCACTGACTCACTGACTCACTGACCGATCATCAAAACTCTAAGGCACTTCTAGCAGACATAGAAGCTTCAAATTTAGAATGAAATTAGTGTTTAGTAATATAAATCAAGGAAAAATTCAAATATTTTGCAATTTCGGCCTATTTTTTTATATACATCATCTGCTAGATAACTTTGTAATCCCATATAAATCTGGGGGCAAACATAGAATTACAAAGTTACGTTTGCGGTTATCGAATCAGATGTATCAGAGATGGGCATTATTCGAATAATTTTTACATAAAATAAAATAAAATAAAATAAAATAAAATAAAATAAAATAAAATAAAATAAAATAAAATGAAATGAAATGAAATGGAATGGAATGAAATGAAATGAAATGAAATGAAATGAAATGAAATGAAATGAAATGAAATGAAATGAAATGAAATGAAATGAAATGAAATGAAATGAAATGAAATGAAATGAAATGAAATGAAATGAAATGAAATGAAATGAAATGAAATGAAATGAAATGAAATGAAATGAAATGAAATGAAATGAAATGAAATGAAATGAAATGAAATGAAATGAAATGAAATGAAATGAAATGAAATGAAATGAAATGAAATGAAATGAAATGAAATGAAATGAAATGAAATGAAATGAAATGAAATGAAATGAAATGAAATGAAATGAAATGAAATGAAATGAAATGAAATGAAATGAAATGAAATGAAATGAAATGAAATGAAATGAAATGAAATGAAATGAAATGAAATGAAATGAAATGAAATGAAATGAAATGAAATGAAATGAAATGAAATGAAATGAAATGAAATGAAATGAAATGAAATGAAATGAAATGAAATGAAATGAAATGAAATGAAATGAAATGAAATGAAATGAAATGAAATGAAATGAAATGAAATAAAATAAAATAAAATAAAATAAAATAAAATAAAATAAAATAAAATAAAATAAAATAAAATAAAATTAATCATGAATGATGAATTTCTTCATAATGAGTCTCTACTACATCAAAATGGTAGAGCTTTGTGTTTCTATTAATATTATAAACGCGAAGGTTCGTGAGGGCTATGATTATGATTATATTATGATTGTAGTGGAGAGGGAAAGAGCAATAAATATCCAAAGACCACAGACTCAAGATGGATCTATTGTAGTCAGCCCTCGTAGTCTATATAGCCTCTTCCAAATCTACTCAAGATGGATCTATTGTAGTCAGCCCTCGTAGTCTATATAGCCTCTTCCAAATCTACAGCCTCCGTAACGTCAGACGAGCTTTTGCCTACCACGGAGGTTATTAACACCAGGTTAAGATGTACGCAGTCAATTATTGCATACCTACATCTCAGCCTGGAAGACCGTGGCAAAAGGACCGAGGCCAAGATTGTTAGGGTAGATGGATGTTTGTTACTCTTTCACGCAAAAACTACTGAATGAATTTTAATGTAACTTTACAATAATATAGCTTATACATCAGAATAACATAGGCTACTTTTTACCGCGGGATTTTCCCTCATTCGCACGGGAAAACTGTTAACGCGGGCGGAAAATTGTAGAAGTTATAAAATTGTTATTTATTTTAGAGCGTGACTTGAGAAAATACGAAAGGCGATACGTCATAACGAACTACGACGTACTCGAGTCATACATCAACAGTAGAAGAATAAACAAGAATCCGTAAGTAGAAGCACAGTAAAACCAGTCTTTTTCAAACCACTTTTTGCCATTTAGCTACGGAACCTTAAAAATCCTTATACCAATCATATTTAAAATAAACAATCACAATAACCTCGAAACTGCTGTATTTGACAATAAAGGGGACAACGTTATATGATTTTTAATTATTTAATCATAGTGTCGTTGTCCTTTAAAGGGAAATGGTCACAGGGGACAACGGGACTAAACGAAATTTACATCGACTTAAATGTGTGTTTGCAAATTTTTATTTTACATTTCAGATCATCAAATAACAATCAAGAATTGCTTCATCGGAAAAAGAATGTTAATATGGATAAAGGTATGCTAAAAAATATGTCACTTATTAATTTTTAAAATTCGTAGTGCGAATGTCCATCCGCATGTGCTGGCTTCTGTACATGGAATTATCTTTGTACTCAAGAAATTGTTTTACTGTATAGAAACAATTTTTAATTAGGCAGGATGTTAACTTGGATTTAAAAACATTTATATCTATATAACAAAATTGTAGAGGTCGAAAATCTGTAGGTACATAGAAAAAAAATTACACTTATTTGCTGGATGTCCGTTAAAATGATGACAGGTACAATTTAATCTTTTTTATTTAACTTTGTTTAAGCCGACCAGTCCTTTGAGGAATCAGGTAGCGGAAGTGATCAGACGGTGAAGGGCGATGGAGCAGTAAAGGTTAAAAACTATCTTTTTTGATTGTTTATTCTGGAAACAAAAAAAAATTAAATAATTTATTGCTTGTCACAGTAATACACAGGTTTTCTTGGTGAAATACAGAATCATGTGACGCCCTGCAAGGGCGTTGCAATATTTGGAGGTGTAAATTTATACCTCTATGATGGTTTAGATTAGAACTATACATTCTTTTTGAGACGAGAACTGGTCTTGTTTTGAGTGAATTATGTGAAATAAATAAAGTAAAAAAAAGAATGAATTAGAAAGAAAACAAAAAAAAAACTATTGTTTATCAGCAACATAGTGGTAGTACTCATGAAACTGAAAAATTGTTCCTAAGGAACATAAGCTAAAACTTGAAAAAAAAATTCACATTAACTTCAGTCACGTGACCGGCAATTATGTATGACAAGTTGAATTTTAATTATTTTTCTAGCGTTTAAACCGGCAAAAATTTCAAAGTCAACAAACATGGCTAAAATCAAAGAAATTAATTTAAATTTTCTATTCAGTAGCCTGTTATAAAAAAAAGTACACTTGAAAAAAAGTGCTACGAAGATGCTACGAAGTGCTACGAAACCGCTACGAAATTGAGTTTTCAACCTACATAATAATTATGTTCCTCAAGGAACCTTATTGTTAAATGAAATGAAATGAAAATTAATTAATTTTAACTTTTGGACACTTTTGATCACTTGGCTAAGTCAAATAAAGTTACATTTAGTGGCGAGTTGTATAGTATTGAGTATTCAGTGTCATGAGTACCACGATTATGTTACAATTACAACCTAGGCATTAATTTTATGTCGAAGTTAACACCACGGTTTGTCCTCAGCTGAACTACGATGACAGATCTGATGACTATGTCATCAGCACGAAGCGAAACGTGTGGGACTATGAGCATGAGCAGTGGGCTGACGTCAAAACGGTCAGGTGGGATGACGTCCATAGTAGCAAAGGTACAGTTATTGAGGTTGCTTGCTTATCGAAAGGTTTCGAGGTGAACCTACCTCACAAACCCCGGTGTCGGAGTAATAGGCTTCCGACATGGCTCCAATAACGACTATATCCGTAATAGCCAGGACCAATGGCTTTACGTGCCTTCCGAAACATGGAATCATCTTTCTTTTAGGACAATCAGGTGATTCAGCCTGCAATGTCTTGTTCTACGAGTCCCCACCGTGATTCGAACCCGGAACCTCCGTAACATCAGGCGAGCTTTTGACCACTCAATCGCGGAGGCTGTAGTTATTGAGGTGAAACATCTATAGGCGAGGGGTAAAGTAAAACTGATTATTGGCGTGGAGAGTGGCCCGTGGCGAAGAGTTGTATAATGTACCAGTTTTACATGTGGGTCTGTCCGTATATCGTAGCTCCGGATGGATGAACTTATTTTGATTTAGTTTTTTTTCATTTAACCAACAATAGACGAATATAAAGTACTTAACTTTGTTTCCGGACTGTTATTGAAAAATTAACATTTTGAATAATTATGTTTTTAGAAACTGAAAATGTAAAAGAAGACGATCTGAAAAAGACAACTAAAAACCATAAAGTGAAAGAAAATAAAATCACAGTAGCGAAGGATTCAAATAGTAAAACAATTAAATTTAACAGTAGCGAAAATGGCAAACCAATTAAGAAAGGGTCAAAATATAACCGAAATTTGGACAGCCAAAGAGATGACAAAACTGATACTTTGAAAAAACGTAATTCTGAAGAAATCAATGACACTAGTGGTGGTAAATCAAGAATTACCGGTAAGGAAGAACAGGCAAACGAAGAAGGTAAGGAAGGTACTGAAATTAAAAGTGAAGATAATCAGCATCGAGCTAGGTCTAATAACTCACCAAACCCTAATATAGGAGACGGGCAAAAATATTCTAATAAAATGGATGAACGAGATGAGCCTAATATTGAAAAAGAAGCTAAATATGAAACACAAAAGTCTTCCATAAGACGAGAAAAGTTAGATGATTATGATTATAATAATAAACAGAGGGAAGAAAAACCAGAAGGGTCCAATAAATCTGGAGTGCATCAATCATATAAAGCCGATAATGATTTAAAATATACCAAAAAACACGTAGATGTAACAGACTATACCGAAAACGAACATAAAAAAACGAGAGAGAAGGAATCTTTGTATGACGATTACAAGGGCAGTAATGATTATCGTGATGAGAAAAAGAATAAAAAGGCTTTCGATAGTAAAAAGACAGACAGAGGTGACATAGGTGAAAAAGTTACAAAAAAAAGATCTTCAGATTACAAAGACTACTATGGCGGTCGAGAAGATAAAAAAGCATTGAGAAACCAAGATGACTCTGATAAAAAATCTGCCAATGATTATAAAAATTATAATAATCAAAATACAGATGATGGCTCCCAAGTAACAAGAAAAAGAAGTTCAGATTATAAAGATTATTATGGAGGTCAAGATGAAAAAAAAGTATCAAAAAATCAAGATTACTCTGACAAAAAATTTGATAATGATTACAAAAATACAGATAATAAAGACAGCTATGGTAAGAGCAACAAAAAGCGGGAAAAAGGTCTTGATTATACTGACAAAAAGTTAGACGATGATTATAAAAACGTAAACGCTAAAAACGACGATTATGCCATGGACAATAACAAACAAGATAAAAAGAAAAAGGTAAAAGGAGGAGATTATATTGATGAAGCTGAAAATAAAAAAAGCAAATCTTATAATTATGATTATCCAGAAAAGGAACCTGCTAAGTCTAGTAATAAAGGGTCGAACAAAAAAAATAAGGGTAAACTCGATTACAAAGATGAAGACTACAAAAGTAATGCTGCACCGTATGACAAAAATGCTAACAATGATTGGGATAAAGTTGGAGTGGAGAAAAAACATAGTAACCGAGATATAAAACAAAATAATGATTGGGGTAAAGTTGACAAAAAAGATAGCTACCGAGATGTGACAACACGACGCACTACAAAAAGGAAAATCGACAACTATGACTATGATAAACCCGTACGTAAACCTAAACATAAAGATTACTATGAAAAGGAATCAAATATCGACAAATACGATCGGACTACTAAACGATTTGACATCCACGGTAATAATAATTGGGATAGTATAGGATCGACGAAACGAAAACCAAAGAAATATGTGGATTACGACGACAGACCTCGAAAGGGTAGGGGGAGTGGGGGGAATGCTGGTGGGATTAGAGGATTTGGCCATACGCCCTTGCCTATAAGAGGGCGACATTCCGTCTATGAAGATGATTAAAATACAAATATTAAGACTGTTGTTTAATTTTAAGTTCCTGTCACACTATGGTAGTGGCACAGACATACAAAGGGAAGCAGACCAAACTTTACATACTTAGAATGCGTGGCAACTTTTCACTCGTAGCTTATTTTTGGATTGCCAAATTAATATATTTATAACAGTTTTTGCGGGTGTTTGTAACTGAAGTACTCCTTCACATTCATAAGTATAGTACTTTATTATTTTTGTTTTAAATATTACCAGTTATGTTAAAGAAAAACAAAACTTATGTAGCTTAAGTGGAAATTCATGCCACGCGGCATTCTTTGTATTAATTATACAATAATGTTTAGTCTGCTTCCCTTTATATGCCTGTGAGTAGTGGTATCATATTCTTCTGTGGGGCCATAATGTCGATATGGAGATATATTGTTGTTTCCTTAATCTACGTACCTATCTAGCTAGCCAAAAGTATATTATAACTAACGCGTTATCAGGTTTTCCCATAGGAATGAGGTATTTTCCCGCGGTAAAAACTGGCCTACGTGTTAATCCAGGGTGTCAACTCCATAGCTTTATTAAAATCGCTCCAGTTGTTTAGACTTGAAGAAGTAACAAACATACACACACACTCACAAACTTTATTTTAACTTATAATACGACGATATCTTAACTTATAATACGAGTGATTACAGAAACTTCAACTGACAACAAGGTAATTTTTTATACATGAACGTCTCATTAATTGACAACCGCGTAGCTCATATGCCCTCAGCCCTCGAAGGTGTGAGTGAATAAGCACAAGTTCCTTGTGTCTGGATGTTCTATACATTTATCTATACAGGGTGGTCCAGATAGTTACCTCAAAAAGGCAAAAAAAAATGACATACCCAACAGGAGTGTTCAAAAATGCCCCCCTGTGTCAATCTATATTTTCGAGTTACTATTTTTTCCTTTGCATATTTACTGCTGACGGAATTATTTTTAAATTAACTTGAAGATCTTTTTTGGCGTCTTTAAAGCTTTTTAAACTAAATAATAGGCTAAGGATACAAAGATAAAAAAAAAAATAAGACCGAAGAAATGAAAAGAAAAATAATTTTAGTTGTTACAGTTAATTTTTATTCGAAGTTAATTTTGAACAGATTTGGTCACTATTCGCCATAAAATGAAGAATAATCGTATATAAAAATGAAGAGTAACATATAAAATTGAATCCGTGTGAACAATAAAATTATCAAGTAAGTATGAGCACAGCTCCCGTAACATGAAGTTCTATGACAAAAGTTTGTAGCACATTGCCTCCTAACTTAGGCCATGAGCCTTATAGGAGACACCTGCCACTAGTATTTTAAGACTTTTTTAAAATGAAATAAAGAATATTTTATTTTTTAAATTTATTTTGAAGTCGTACGTAAATAAATATAAAGGCACAGATCCATTCTTGCTTGCGTTCCAAGTTTATTGGGTGAAGTTTGTATGCTTGGCGTGAGTTAGCGGGCAAGGAGATACCAATAATAATCATATAAAGTTTGGTCTCACTTTAAATAACACAAATATCTCGCTCTTTAATAGCAATGAGATCTAATTTACCATAGTTTTCTAAATATAAAACGTTCCACCGAGCACTTGGTCGCACATCTACGTTTACCGCCTAATTATTGGCCGAAAAACTGTTTTGGCGCCAGTCTCGGAGTTACGTTTAGAAATCACTCAAACATGAATTTTCGTCTAACAATATTCTCGTCTAACAATTTCCCGTCTACTAATAATTTTCGTTCAAAAATCTAACAATAGCGCTTAAAAATCAGGTGAATCAATATCTGGCGCCGTCACGGCCAACCTGACTATCGCACGGCCTCGTGCGCTTATTAAGAAGTTGGTTAAATTGCAAAAATTCAAAAGAGAGTGTACAATAAGCACTACAGCCGCTCGTCCATTCCTGACAAATACTGACAATAGTATTCACTTTATATCTCAAATAAAAAGTCATAGTCAAAATACAGCTGGCCCGGGCGTGAGGCCCCTTCCACCAGGACACCAGGATCTAGGTAACATGGCCCGATGCGCAAATGGCTCCTTCAACCAGTTACCCTAGACCGTACTCCCTTCCACCAGGACACCAGGATCTAGGTAACATGGCCCGATGCACAAATGGCTCCTTCAACCAGTTACCCTAGACCGTACTCCCTTCCACCAAGACACCAGGATCTAGGTAACATGGCCCGATGCGCATTGGCTCTTTCAACCAGTTACCATAGACCGTACCATAGAACTACAACAGCATGGCTCGGGCGTACAGCCCTTTCAACCACGGTAACAGTGTGGCCCGGGCGCCTAAGGGCCCTTTCAACCATCTCCAACAAAACAACTGTAACGAGGCGCATTGCATGCTACCTCGTTGCCCCGTTTCTACTTCATTTTTCATCTCATTTACCATTTCTTTCTCTAAATTTGAATATTTAATTTTGGAATTCATTCAAAAATCATCCGTCAAATCATCCATTTTTATTTTCACTTATCCTTTCTTTATCAAACCTGTAACTAGGTCTCTCATCATGTTTTAACTTTAAAATTCAATAAACGTAAATAAATGTATTTCTACTGTAATTCGTGAATAAAACTTTCTAATTCAGTGCTAGTGGAAATTTGAGTTTCAATTACCATTTCTTAGCTTTCGACGAGGAAGCTTTCGTTGAGATTACCACTACCTGAGTTCACGCCGCAGGCTCGCCCAGGAGCAAGGCGAGCCGCGGGTGTGACACAACTATACTCTCTCTAAGGAAAGCGGAACAGCGCTGTCAAATAAAAAAGCCTCACCAGCTAATGTAGACAGTGTACCCCTGGCCCCTGGGTAGCCGGAATTCACATAGATGGACTTCTTTGGTCAAACTGAATGAGCTGCGTAGATGTGAATGCTGCCTTAGTAGTTCAGGACTCGCCACTAGAAGCCTCGTTCGCATCTCGAATCGGTGTTTTGCGCATTTATCTCCTTATTTAAACAATGCCCTTCGTATCCCGCTTCTGATAAAGGCACAGATCCATTCTTGCTTGCGTTCCAAGTTTATTGGGTGAAGTTTGTATGCTTGGCGTGAGTTAGCGGGCAAGGAGATACCAATAATAATCATATAAAGTTTGGTCTCACTTTAAATAACACAAATATCTCGCTCTTTAATAGCAATGAGATCTAATTTACCATAGTTTTCTAAATATAAAACGTTCCACCGAGCACTTGGTCGCACATCTACGTTTACCGCCTAATTATTGGCCGAAAAACTGTTTTGGCGCCAGTCTCGGAGTTACGTTTAGAAATCACTCAAACATGAATTTTCGTCTAACAATATTCTCGTCTAACAATTTCCCGTCTACTAATAATTTTCGTTCAAAAATCTAACAATAGCGCTTAAAAATCAGGTGAATCAATATCTGGCGCCGTCAAATATATAAATATTAACAATAAATAAATAATAATTTGTTTGGTTAAAAAAACATTTCACTGTCAAAAAGTTGTGAGAAACCCGCCATATTGAAATATCCTCCAATAGGATAAGAGAATAGCACGACAAAATTATGTCTGTCACGCGTGGACCGGGCATGTTAGAGGGGCTGGTATGAGCAACTATGGAGTGAGACCCGTCTGGTACAAGTATGTATGTAACATTGTTATAAAGGTTGTAAAAAACAAATTCAATCTCGCCCTGTTTCTGTTCTTATCGTAAGTATACGCTGTTTATTTGCATGATAAATATTTTTATTGAGTAAAAATTATAATGTCAGGCCAAATACAAAGATTTTTGTCGGTAATATTTGTTTTATCAATATTCAGT
This sequence comes from Teleiodes luculella, assembly GCA_948473455.1. Lineage (NCBI taxonomy): Eukaryota > Metazoa > Arthropoda > Insecta > Lepidoptera > Gelechiidae > Teleiodes > Teleiodes luculella. The sequence continues at coordinate 5,997,309 of OX419609.1, read as the reverse complement.
AAGTAAAACACACATAATATTTTATTATAAATGACCTGTCTCAAATAAGACTGCGAACCTACCTCATTTTATTTTTATTTTTATACTCCAAGGGTGCGAGCTATTACCAAGTTTATTTGCAACCAAGAGCGCACCTATCTATTCCAAAAAGTGCGAAAGCAAATTAGACAATCGAAGCAGCAAAAAACCTTTATATTGCAAAGTTATTTTTGCTGCCGCTCTACGATCAAATCATCATCATCATATTATCTCAGCCTGTAGACGTCCACTGCTGGACAAAGGCCTCCCCCAAGGATCTCCACAATGATCGGTCCCGCGCTGTCTGCAACCAGCGGCTTCCCGCGACCCTCACCAGATCGTCGGTCCAAACGTGGGGGGCAAACAAACAAACAAAACACTAATTTATTTTCCAAAATAGTAATAACATACTGTGTTCCTGTCCCCCAAACTTGGAATTCTTGTGCTATGGGAAGCCAGCTCTTTCGTCAATTGTGAACAATACTATTTTAGGTACAGTTATTACATACTTAAGTATAGGCCTGCGTCTTCCGGCGCGCGGCCGCCATTCAAGAACCTTTCTGCCCCAACGGCCGTTGGTTCGTCGGTTACTTAGGTTTATGGAATACTAATTTGATTATGTTTCAGTTAGTCAGACGCATCAAATACGTAAGTACGACCTTGGAGCAGAGTGTTTGAAGTTGTATAAAGAAGACCTGGGGACGGTCTTGTTGAGGTTCCGCCGGAGCCCAGAGTACATCAAGATCTTGAAAGAGAAGGTGGGTATATCCATTTCGAATAATAATGCAGCCCAATAGCTAATCGTCATCATTACAGCCTGTAGACGTCCACTGCTGGACAAAGGCCTCCCCCAAAGATCTCTACGACGATCGGTCCTACCCATAGCCAGTAGCACAGAATTATTATTATTTTATGTACTACTCGTATTAAGGTTCTTTCACCTCCCCGCACCAAAACGAGCTCCCCGCCCGATATCCCCCCACGCACCGTACCCCGCAAGCGCCGCAGGAAACCGCCGTGTGTTGTCAGTGGTACTCGACGAAGCATAAAGACAACTTTTCTTCGATTTTGTTTTGCCAATAGCATAGGATAATAAATAAGGATTTTTTAATTGGTATATGGAGACGTAATAATAAGGCGACCCGATCCTGTCAACACATCAGTGATTTGTCACTGAGATATCTTTGTTTTCCGTCAGTTTCGACCACTAGAAAGTTACCAATAGAAAGCTGCATGCCCTTCGCAGCATTCACAATTCCGAGAACACCCCTTCCTCACGTCAACTAGTTGACAGAAATTTGTTTCATTTGCATGTATTACGTTTGTGTGTTCAACACTCTTTGGGCAGGTTGTCTCATTCGTTCGTTCTTTGAGCTCGTGCGGTGTTCCACAATCCACAAAATCAACGCGATCTGATATTACAACTGCCAATCGTAAATGAAAATAAAGGAAAATAGTCTTCATGCATCAACTAATACCGAATCTTTGCGATGACGGCGGCATGCTTCTTACTATGAACTTGTAGGAAATTCGCGCAAACCCAGAGAGAGAGGTTGGAAAAGTCGCATTCGTTATTCTGAGCGCAAACTCGTCACATGACATCGCGCAACGTGTTTTTTGCCAAATAAGAAAGAAATTTAAATCAGTAACGGCCTCTGCCGACAGATCGGGGAGTTCGAGATCTTCGTGAACGACGTGAAGAACCAGATAGTGTATTATTACAACAACAAGCTCAGCCAGGATGTGGCTGCCAAGCTGGGGTATGGTCTGGACAAACAGGAGGACGAAGATGCTGATCCGGCCACAGAGAAACCCAGCGGGTGAGTCTGTCCCCATTCCTCCTCCTCCTTGCGTCGTTTATCCTCAAAAGTCAAAAAGTCAAAGTCAAAAAGCTTTTATTCGAAGTACATACATACATACATAAAGTCACGCCTCTTTCCCGGAGAGGTAGGCAGAGACCACTTCCTTCCACTTGCTACGATCCAAATACACTTCTTTCGCTTCATCCACATTCATTAATCTCCTCATGCATGCTCGTCGGTTTAGAGTACCTACTCTTGATTGACCCGACCTGACGTCCCCGATTTGATTTTGGAACGATCGTCTTGGTCTTCCTCTTCGATTTTAAAAATCACTTTTCGACGTCGAGGCGAGTTCACAATTTGGCTGTCTTCTGTGGAGAAGAACTCGCCGGAAGAAACTCCACAGGCGTTGCATCTTTTTTCAAAATTATAAATTATTATCTTATACAATTTTATTAATATAACGAAACGAATAGTGCAAACGAAATATACAATTAGAGGAAGGCAACCAGTGTTGAGGGTCGTGGTCTCTCTGAACGATTTTCTTCTGGACTATTATCCGCCAGCTCACTCTATCTTCGGCCGCGTAGATCGCATCACAAACTGTGGTGTTTAGGGCAAAGCGGATTTGATCAGACCAGCGCATTTCTAGCAGGCAACCGCAGTAGGCAACCTTATTTTTACACGCTTTATATTAGCTTCACTTGTAAGTAACTATGTATGTAAGAAAATATTGGAATCTTAATTTGACCCACTTCCCGGTCTTCCATTAGGATGAAATTTTGCACACGCTCTGAGTTCTGATGACAATACATGACTAGCTAAGAAACGTCATTCATTACAAATCCAATATGGCGGCCTCCCCATTATTATGTATGTAAAAAATCTTGAAATCTTAATTTGACCCACTTCCCGGTCTTCCATTAGGATGAAATTTTGCACACGCTCTGAGTTCTGATGACAATACATGACTATAGCTAAGAAACGTCATTACAAATCCAATATGGCGGCCTCCCTAAGATGGCGAACTGGCTGTTTGAAATCCACCTCCATGATATGGGTATCGTCCAAGATGGCGGACAGGAAGCGTGTTTTTTAGTTTTTTAAACTATATATTTCATTAATGATGATAATATATTTTCAGAACATTGGAGAGGAGAACACAATCAAAAATAGTGGACGCCAACAACATATCTTGCGTTGAACGCTTGGATTCATACTCCACATTCAACAGTCCCCTGACGGTTAGCCAGAGGAACAGCATGAGGGATTTGGGATTCACGTACGCTGGGTTAGTTTTATAACATCTTTATATCTTATACCTTTAAACTAGCAATAATTTGTTTTATTTATACTTATTGTATATAATATTTCTGTGATCTCGGAAACGGCTCTAACGATTTCGCAGAAATTTGGTATATGGGGGTTTTCGGGGGTAAACAATCGATCTAGATTAGTCTTATGTTTGGGAAAACGCGTGTTTTCGAGTTTTCATGCGTTTTTCTTTCCACGCTGAATATGGTCGCTAATTTCGTCCTGCTGGCTTCTGTCCGTCTGGTCCAGCGGATTAAGACGCAGACGGCAAGAAACGATTGTTACGGGTTTGAATCCCGCTCGATGACTTACTTTTTTCTTATATGTTCCCGAGTAAAGCTCGGTCGCCCTACTAGTATTATCTAACGGGCTAACACAGCCCACTACCGTATAAATTGTCTACTTCTTATTACTCGGTTAATCCCCAAATTCTATCACCTGATATATTAATCCCTACACTTTACCAATTGAGTAGATACTTCATGAAGTATCGTCCTGGCTGAAATACTCTACAATAAATTGAAAAAGATTTTGAAATCATCATCATCATCATTACGCGTGGCAGTAGCTGAAGATTCATCACAACACAACTAAGTAGTTATATTTTTCATTGGTCGTATTTTCAGCCATATGATCCACGCTTTGATAAAAAACTTGGGTCCTCAAAACGGTGACAAGACGTTCACCAAGTTTGACGGGATGGATACAACCGAACACGTCAGCGTTCATGTCGTAAGCAACAATAAAATACATTATATACAATTATACATACATGTCGTTGGATCTAGAAATCGTCATTTAACAGAATGGCTGGGAAATGTTAGCCGATAAGAGAGACGTGTGGCGTAGGAGAGTAATGGAGGGGCGGAAAGTCTACGACGATGCCTGGTTTGCGGAACTAGCTCTTCGGAGAGAGAGACGCCATCAAATGGACGCAGCACCGCCTTCAGGGGCTTTTATCTGCGGAGCGTGCGGAAGATCTTGTCGCTCCCGTATAGGCTTGCACAGCCATCAAAGAAGGTGTCTGTAAAGGTGTCTGTCATAGATGTGTAAGGCCAATGATGATCACAAATGGCTTGCAATGCAAGAATACATAATAAATTAAAGTAGAATGAAATATTAAAGATAGTCATTAAGTTCACGCACTAATTCCACAGAATTAAATTGTTTTATTCATTTTCATCGCAAACAGCTGCTGTAGATTACACCGCCATTGTTGTTATTTTGACACAACAGCGCCGCGCGTGGACGGATAATTTGTAAATTTTTTGCGGCATTTTACAGCATGTGCTCGACTTCTTTTGGTATTTTATAAAATAACACGGCACTTACAATTTGCCTTCGGCATAATATTGCAAGATGTCAGCCCTCACGCGCGGTTCGGCAGATTCGGGATTCGGCAGAAACTCGATTGGGCAGAATCGTGATACGGCAGAAATGGTACAAAATTCCGATGCATTCAGTAAAATGACGAGTTCTACAATTTGCCGACGACATACATACCGAAACGGATGCGCCGATTTAGATCTAGTTTTTTTTTGTTTGCAAGGTGTCACAATCGAGAGTGTTCTTAGCTATGATCCAAGAAAATATCTTCAGCCATTTGAAGATTATCAGCTCTTTTCTAGTTGTTGAAAGGATCAAGTAACGGTTTTGTGGCGGGGGTTTGAAATTTTTTAATTTAATGTTATTATTTGATCAAACCAGGTACATGCAGGGGAATCCATGGAAGACAAGGCACATTTACGCTCACAGCCTACGACTGCTCCCGCGCAGCGCGAGCCAAAACAAAAAGCAACGCAACAGAAGCGTTTCGTTCACAAGGAAAGAAACTCTTAGAATAAAATAAAATTATATCGTTCTGATTTATAATGCAGTTTAATTGTATGTGGTTCTTTTTTAATCTTAATTATTTATATAACTATCTCTATGGGTTTAGGTATTTAACTACATAATTGTAAACAAGAGTGAACTGGAGTGCGATTAACCGCCAAAATATAAAAACACTAGCTGTCCGCCCGCGGCTACGTCCGCGTTAGTTTTTGACTTTTCCCGTGGGAATGAGACGTTTTTTAGCTTGAAATGGTAGTATTTATTTTTTTACCTACAATCTATCTACCTCTGTGTAAAAACACACAAAATAAAAAACACGTGTCGAACTGAGCACCTCATTCTTTTTGAAGTCGGTTAAAAAATCTGGTTGTAAAACCTTCATCCCTTATTTCAGTAAATCGTTTTTCGCAATAAAAGAGAATAAAAGCTAGTAAAGACTCAAGCATAGGTGGGTGTATGCGGCATCGCGTCTACAGTCCGTCCACTATAGATGACGGGGGGCAACTTACGGTGAACGGTCTGTAGAGCGAATACGCGGCAAACTGTGGCCTACCATCGCACCGCAGTTCGCGCCGCGCGTCGCGCGAAGCTGTGGCTAGGCCCTTAATGACGTCATTTTTAAGCTTTGCTCAAACAAATGGTTCAGAGGGGATGTATAATATGAACTGTAACTTTATAGACATACTCATCAAAATAATAACCCACATCGTATAGTCGGTTAATGACGTAATCATTTATTTGCGCTAGTCATGAAAAATAATAAAAATTTGCCGAACATTTGAGTCAATATTGACTGTATGTTGTCTTCGGGGGTATAAATTGGTTGGCAATCTCGTTTTGGTTCACCTCGAGCCAAAATGGTCAAGTTTATCATACTTATTGCCCTGGTAAGTTTTATAATTTTGCGTTTTTTTATCAAAATTGTACTCTCACTTTATATGAGTTTGTCCTTAAGCGCGCAGCTCTTTTGGGACTATGACCGACCGTACGTTTGCCTAAAAATAAATCCACCTTTATGATTATGGCAATATCTTGATCTCATTAATGGGAAATGTTTAATTATGAACCTACTTATCTAGTTGATTTTTTAACTGTTTAAAATGTTTTAAAAACCTATGATGAAGGAAAGAATTATTATTAATCTTAGAGAATAAATAAATATTTATATCAATTTTTTTTCTAGTCTTAACAAACTTGCTAATCTTAAATAATCTTCTAGTCTTAGTAATTTGCTGTGCCCTCCCGGGTCCATATGTGTTACACAAATACTTATGTATTCAATGTATCAAATCTTTTTACCATATGGTTCAATAAAACATTTGAATTTGAATTTGAAATTTAACGCCATGGAGAAGGGTACTAAACGACAACGCACACAATTTATTTGCGCTTGTTGTACTCCTTTTACATTGTGGTCGTAGAGCGGCAGCAAAAACAACTTTGCAAAACAAAGGTATTTTTGCCGCTTCGATAGTCTAATTTGCTTTAGCTTTGTTTGGAATGGGTGCGCTCTTGGCTGCAAATAAACTTGGTAATCGTGTGCACTCTTACTTGAGACGATACAGGCTGGAAACATGTCACTAGGTGCACAACGAAACACAGAGATCGGTATACCTTATTCAAGATGCGGTTTGCTAAAACAGCGCACACTAATACTCTGCTCACTCCGTTAGGGAAAAGAGCGTGATTTTGTATTATGTCTTTGTATTTCCTTCACCGTATGAGCGTCGAATAACGTACATAATATGAATTCGAAAATCGAAAACACATTGGTACGCGCCGAGGTTCGAACCCGCGAACTTCCGAATGGAAGTCCACCATCACACAGACATCGTGAGGAAACCTGCACACACTTGCGAAGTAATTCAAGTGTTGTGTGTTCGTGACCAACCCGTACTGGACCAGCGTGGTCGACTAAGGCCTATTCACTCCGATTTCTGGGTAGGCTCAAGCCCCTCGGTGGGGACATTTATGATTTGTAATGATGATGAATTTGTATTTTATTTTTTTGTTTGGCAAAATAACTATGTCCATCAAACCACTGAGAGCCTTTCGCTCCCCCGCAAGTCCGGTGAAGCTTGATTGGTCGGAACTTTTCGATACAAGCGTATAAATCCTTTGAACAAAACAGGACAGGACAAAGATTATGCATAATATGTTCGACTGAGTTATGATAATGTTTCAGTGGTGAAACAGGGTGAAACCTTTGTGAATGTTGGTCCAATTTATTTAATTTACAGGTGGCTGCCGTCGCAGCAACGCCTACATTCCCGATAGGAGGAGGCCTGCTAGGCGTAAGTATTTCCTTATCACTAATGACAGCCCCGTAGCCTAGTTGGTAGTACGTCTGCCTACTGAGCACAGGTTCGCAGGTTCGAATCCCGCCTAGGCAAACATTCGTGTGATGAGCACTTGTGTTAGCCTTGTGTCTGTATGTTGTATGTTTATATATGTATGTAGGTATATCAGCTGTCTGACACCCATAGTACAGGCTCTGCCTAGTTTGGGGTCAGATGGCCGTGTGTGAGATGTCTCACATATTATTATTATATTAAACTACACATTAAAAAAATCATAGATTTCGTGCCTTACACGACTATAGACTATAAAGCACAAATTGGGAATGAATCTGTAATGTGAAAAACGAGTATAAAAAAAAAGTGGTAGGCATAGAGCACGCCTTATCAAGTATATGCACCGTAAGCACAGATTAATAAATAGTTACTAACGTAAGCAAGGGTATGCACAGTCCGAATATCTTCAGCGCGTTCGTTTAGTAGGAAATGGTTATCGGAGCGGCCGGTGAAAATATAAGTAATTTAATAAGAGAACATTGTGAAATGTGCAGATATGACAAGTTGCAAACATGACTCGAGGAACAAATCCAAAAAGAAAAATGTTATTGATTTCACCAAGGCAGCGGAGCGGTGCGCGTGCTATATGTCTGTTTGTTAACAAATATTCAAATTGCAGCTGAGTAAATTGATCATTCTTAGTTTCCAGAATGTCGCGCGCCATAAGCTAACATTCCAAAAAACTGTTATTTTTTCATTTCGGTCATAACTTTTTTGTTTTCGACTTTATAGAAAAATATTTCTTGCACCAACACGCGTCTTTTGAATATCATATCTTCACAACTTTCTGTGGATGTAGAGGGATCGCACATTTTCGTGAAACGGGGCCTATACTAGAGCGAACGAAAGGAAGAAAGAAACCGGTTTTTTCATGCATAAATTATTCCCTATTCCGCAATGCGTTTTTTTTACTCTCCAGGGTGTTGGAGGTATTGTGGGAGGAGTACTGGACACCGGATTTAGCTTGCTCCATGGAGTAGCTGGTAGCCTTTCAGGTATGGGCAGGCCTTATTAATTACTTATAAAGTAATATATAGATTTTTTTTACAGAAGATAGCACATGCGGTTGGACACTCGCACTACGAAGTTTACCCTTACCACTACGGAATATGGGCTCTCTCAAGGTCAACATGTCTAGCCGCATGTGCTGGCTACTGTACATTTTTTTAATACTTTTTTAGATATTTTCTTTATTATAATTGTACCTACATTTTGTTTATTGGTGTAATTTATAACTTGTAAAATTTTTCTGGAAACATACAACGCCCGTGGAGTTTCTTTCGGCGAATTCTTCTCTACAGAAGACACCCAATTTTTAAACTAGCTGGAAAAGAACATTAACTTAATCCAAAAGTAAAAAAATGTAAATTCTCCCAACTCTTTGGACCGAACACACCATGTTGCTTGCTTTACTTATAGTGAGAGGTTACCTCACAAACTCTGGTGTCAGAATAACTGGGCCGCAGCCGCGCCTATGGCACAACACATGGACCGCTTTACGTGCCTCCGAAGCACGGAATCATCCTTTCTTTTTGAACAATCAGGTGACTCACCCTACATAGTCCTAGCCACACTGAGGAAAACCTCACTACTAACTAAAATAATAAAATACTTATATTAGTTTAAAAAACTAAAAAACACGCTTCCTGACCGCCATCTTGGACGTCCGCCATATTAGATTTAAGTCACGTGACAATTTTTTTCGTATTCCTGACAGCAAACCCTTTTATTTGATATCCATATCATGGGGGTGGATTTCAAACAGCCAGTCCGCCATCTTGGGGAGGCCGCCGTATTGGATTTGTAATGAATGACGTTTCCTAGCTAGTCATGTATTGTCATCAGAACTCAGAGCGTGTGCAAAATTTCATCCTAATCGAAGACCGGGAAGTGGGTCAAATTAAGATTCTAAGATGTTTTTACATACATAGTTACAAGTGAAGATAATAAAGGCGTGTTAAAAGTGGCCTAACTTTGGTCTCACAAAAAACATACCTACTTTTGTACAAAATGAACGTATGAATGTTTGTACAGTTGTTTTATCCACGAGTGCAGGCTCGCCTTACTTGTAGTTGTGTGTGTAAAGACACCCGCTCTTGTGTACGTACTACTAAACTGAGCGCTACGCACACAAGCACAATATGTACGCACAACACACACACAAGTAAGGCTCGCCTGCAAGAGTGAGATACATCCGTACATTATTGTTAGTATTATAATTACTTATCTATTATTATTTTTCAGGACTCCTTGGACTCTCGGGAGGTTTTCTTGGAAGACTGAAGACCTGCAGTAAGTATTTTTAGCTTTTTTCATCACTACATAGTATAAAACAAAGTCGGTTTCTCTGTCCCATCCCTATGTATGCTTAAATCTTCGCAACGGATTTTGATACAGTTTTTTTTTAATAGATAGAGTGATTCAAGAGAAAGGTTTATATGTATAATACATGAATAATATACTTAAGGATAACCCACAATAACCATTTTCCCGTGCGGAGCCGGGGCGGGTCGCTAGTAATTAATATAATAATAAATCAATGTTTGGGACATCTCACACACACCCATCTGACCCCAAATTAGGCAGTACCTACTATGATATAAATATACAACATCCATACACAAGGCAAACACATTGTCATAATATTGTGTTCATCACACGAATGTTTGCCCTGGGCGGGATTCGAACCCGCGACCCTGTGCTTCGAAGGCAGACGTATACCAACTAGGCTACGGGACCGTTCATTCATTCGTTAACTGCTCATATATGTCCCCTCCGAGGGGCTCGAGCTTACCCTAAAATGAGGGTAAAAAGGCCTTAGTCGACCACATCACTGGCCCAGTGCGGGCTTTGAATTACATCGCAGGTGTGTGCAGGTTTCCTCACGATGTTTTCCTTCACCGTATGAGCGTCGAATAAATACTTAGCTATTAGCTTGGATTTTCGTGAAACAAACAAACACCCTAGTCTATAATATTGTTTTCTTTTTCTACAGAACAGCCAAACAACATCCAAGAAACGTTGGATTTGAACTGGCAGATAGCCGGAAGTGTCACCGATATAGTCAACAAAGAGTTCTCTGAACGTAAGTATAAATAAATAAATAAATAAATATATGGGACATCTCACACACGGCCATCTGACCCCAAACTAGGCAGAGCCTGTACTATAAGTGTCAGATAGCTGATATACATACACATATAAATATACAACATCCAGCCAGACACAAGGCAAACACAAGTGCTCATCACACGAATGTTTGCCGTGGGCGGGATTCGAACCCGCGACCTTGTGCTTCGTAGGCTGACGTACTACGCACTAGGCTACGAGGCCGACATAGTATTCATAGTAATTTTGCGGGTCCAGCTATGGTTTGTGGGTTCGAGTCCCTGCCCAAGATCAATGATTTTAATTTTTCGCTTCGGTTTATTGATAGTAAAAATACGCTAACAGACGACGACGGTATCTACTAAAAAGTAAAAAGTACTTAAGATAGTAGGTCTTTTTTTTTTTTTTTTTTTAATTGACCTATGCTTGAGTCGAAAAGTTACGACGGATCAAGCTTCACCGGACTTGTAGTAGTAGGTTTGGAGAAGGTATTACTTTAAAACTATACCTACCCACCTACATTTTTTATAAATAACCTAACCTGGCATACCCGATTAATATGTGTACATTAACAGCTCATATATGTCCCCACCTAGGGGCTCGAGCGTACCCAGGGTGAATAGTCACCCTGATTTCTGGGCAGGCCTATGGCTTAGTCGACCACGCTGGCCCAGTGCGGGTTGGTCACGAACACACAACCCTTGAATTACTTCGCAGGTGTGTGCAGGTTTCCTCACGATGTTTTCCTTCACCGTAAGAGCGTCGAATAAACGTACATAGGTATGAATTCGAAAATCGAAAACACATTGGTACGTGCCGAGGTTCGAACCCGCGAACTTTCGAATGGAAGTCAACAGCTCTAGGCCACTTGGCCACCGACGTACAGGATTTATATGATGTAGGTAGATACCTGTGCAGATTTCAACACAATAACAGCACAGCTTGTATTACAGGATGCCGAAACAATTTTATTATCAGTTGATATGTTGCCGACAAGGAAGATAAAAAACAGTTTATGCATTCCTTGAATCTAATTTCTCAGCTTGAATCGGGAATCTGTACCGAGAACTTGTAGAGTTGGGAATTAGTACTATCAGTCGAAATGATTAATCAATTGTTATAATAGGTATAGCTGAAGTATAATATATATACTTTTTTTTTTATTTCCAGTGAGCGAAAAATGGAACCGTATCTACATCGCTACAGTATGGAGTACTGTTTGCACCAAACCAGAGTTAGGTAAATATTAATGCTGCCCATACTAATTTCTAACGTCCTTGGCTATCCAGTTGCTTTGTCATTGGTTGGAGATCTAGGAGGGGCGTGTTTTTATTATTTAATTTTAACCCCCGACGAAAAAGAGGGGTGTTATTATAAGTTTGACGTTTGTGTCTGTCTGTCTGTGGCACCGTAGCTCCTAAACGGATGCTCCGATTTTGATCTAGTTTTTTTTTGTTTGCAAAATGTCACAATCGAGTGTTCTTAGCTATGAACCAAGAAAATATCTTCAGCCATTTGAAGATTGTCAGCTCATTTCAAGTTGTTGAAAGGATCAAACCAAGTAACGGTTTTGTGGCGGAGGCTTTTTAAATTTAATATTTAAAGTTTTTTTTATTAAATACTCATTCACTCAATACCCGCTCGAATCCGCATTTCTACAGATGGGAATCAGCGGCCAAAACCACTGCAAAACTTTGGAATAAAGATAAAGATAAAAGCGGTTGTCTGTAAAGTCGGTTTACTGACAATAGTTGAACGTGACAACTATTGTGCCTCTTTCTCGCTCGTTCCGCGCTCTCGCTTGCACTTCAAGTCTTAAATGGAACGCCTCAGCCGCGCGGTAACGCCGCATTGCGTCATGTTTTTTCGTGCGTGCAGCCGGCTCCATCGAATTATACGATGTTGTCACGTCAAAAATAAATGTATTGCCAACTGTTTACAAAAATGGTTACAAATATTATACAAAATTGACTCAGATTTGCAGCGCACAGAACATTATACAGCGGATCTGCACTAAGCACAGCTTGTATCGCAGGATCCCGAAACACAATTCACCGTTGGTGTGTTGCTGACAAGGAAAATAAGTAAAGAATAATTAATACATTTTTGTCTCTAATAATGAATGTAAAAGGAAGGAAATAAAAATAAAACATTACTTTCAATGTTTTCTTATTTTTCGTTACAGCTAACTTCGAAGTATGCACCAGCTCATATTTCGGTGTCTCGCGACCCGAGAAGGCGTCTTCCAAGCAGATCTTCGACCTGTTCGGACTGCAAAACATCAAAAAGGATGTCTACGAGATCGTCCTCAAAAGGAGCTTCGGAAAAGGCTTGGATTACTTCACCAGCTCGAGTTGGGTCATCATTTGGACCATGATCCAGTTTTCGACTTACATCCAACAAAACTACGGTGAGTTGTTTTCTTTTTAGGGTTCCGTAGCCAAATGGCAAAAAACGGAACCCTTATAGATTCGTCATGTCTGTCTGTCTGTCTGTCCGTCCGTCCGTATGTCACAGCCACTTTATTCCGAAACTATAATACCTATACTCTGTTGAAACTTGGTAAGTAGATGTATTCTGTGAACCGCATTAAGATTTTCTTACAAAAATAGAAAAAAAAAAAATTTAGGGGGTCCCCATACATAGAACTCGGTGGGGACATGTATGAGCTGTTAATGATGATGATGATGATACATAGAACTGAAACTCAAAAAAAAATTTTTCATCAAACCCATACGTATCTATGGATAGGTCTTCAAAAATGATATTTAGGTTCCTAATAACACTTTTTTCTAAACTGAATAGTTTGCGCGAGAGACGCTTCCAAAGTGGAAAAATGTGTGTCCCCCCCCCCCCTCTAACTTCTAAAATAAGAGAATGATAAAACTAAAAAAAATATATGATGTGCATTACTATGAAGACTTCCAACGAAAATTGGTTTGAACGAGATCTAGTAAGTAGTTTTTTTTTAATACGTCTTAAATCGTAAACCGCAATTTACCTTTCACTATTATTAAAACATCGGTCAAAGTCACAACGAACTACAAAAACTTTTATATTATGTTACTGGCTGCTATGGAACCCTTCATGGGCGATTCCGAATCGCACTTGGCCGCTTTTTTCTTATTTTTGTGGCTTCACGACTGGCGGATATTGGGGAGTTACAAGTACCAGAGAAGACACCTCGAATTTCTAATTCTATGCGCTAACATGGCGGCAGCGGGAGGCAGGCGGAGTGCGCGGGGAGAGGAAAAACAAAACACAAACACATACACATACACTCACACACACTTGCATTCAGTTTTGTTTTGTCTTTGTTATTTATTTTCCTTTATAGTTTATGAAAATTTAAACAAATTATAATAATACTAGCTGTCCGCCCGCGACTATACGCCCGCGTTGTTTTTTTTTTTTTCGTTTTTTTTAACCTTTTAAATCTTCTCTGGTATTTCATGAATATTTCAAGACCAAAATTAGCCAAATCAGTTCAGCCGTTCTCGAGTTTTAAGCAGACTAACGAACAGCAATCCATTTTTATATATAAGAAGATAGCCTGTATGAACCAAGTGGAGGCCTGGAGTCCTAAAACACAGGGAACCGTAATTTAGGCTTCAGCCTTTGCAAATATAATACGGTTACGGTACAACTTTTATAACATCCTTGACCCATGTGGATTCCTTCGTATTCATTTATAGGTAGATAGATATATTTTATGTGTACTACATACTAAATTGTCATATTATTTTGTTTCAGTGAACCTTTCTCTGCAAGGCTATACTACTGCAATCCAGTACTGTAAGTAAATTAATTATTTTGTTCAATTCATTATGTATGTATTTATAATTCAATTATATTATGTATTAGTGATTCATTGATGTATGTAACAGCCCCTGTGGTCGAGTGGTCAAATACTAGCCTCACGTTAAGGAGGAAACGGGTTCAAATCCCGGTGGGGACTTGTCGAACAAATAACACTTTGTGAGACTTTCCCCAGTTAGTAGGCCTACTCCGAACCGTTCATCGACACGGCCGTGTCGTTGTCAGGAGGAAATCCCTCTGAGGGACGAAGAGGAGCTGAAAGAGGGTCCAAAGAGGGTCATAGAAGAGCACCGAAGATAGCAATGAGAGTGAAAACATAGACAATCTCATTGACCTCGCTGTTTTTTCTTACTCCATAGACGTAAACTTATTGTCAATACTAGTCTATACCAATATTGCAGGTTAGGGCATTGCAGGCAGAATCACCTGATTGTTTGACAAGAAATATGATTCCGAGGCACGTAAAGCCGTCGGTCCCAGCTAATAGTAGATAGCTACGGATGTAGTCGTTACATGAGCCATGTCAGAAGCCATAGGCGGCTCAATTTTTCTGACACCAGCCCCCGTAACATGCAGTGCTATGACAAAAGTTCGTCGCACTTTTAACTGTCAAAAAACCCGCCATATTGAAATATCCTCCAATAGGATAAGAGAATACGCACGACAAAATTATGTCTGTCACGCGTGAACCGGGGATGTTAGAGGGGCAGGGTTTGTGAGGTGGGTTAACCTCGAGACCCACTCGATAAGTGAAGTGAATGATGTATGTACCTATTGATGATTCAATTATGTATTTACTAGCGACCCGCCCCGGCTCCGCACGGGAAAATGGTTATTGTGGGTTATCCTTAAGTATATTATGCATGTACTATACATATAAACCTTCCTCTTGAATCACTCTATCTATTAAAAAAAAACGGCATCAAAATCCGTTGCGTACTTTTAAAGATTTAAGCATACATAGGGACATAGGGACAGAGAAAGTGACTTTGTTTTATACTATGTAGTGAAGTGAAGTGATAACTATAGATATGCTGGATGCGGGCAGCGCGGGACCGATCGTTGTGGAGATCCTTGGGGGAGGCCTTTGTCCAGCAGTGGACGTCTACTGGCTGAAATGATGATGATGATGATGATGAACTATAGATATAGTAAAAATCTGACAGTTCGATGTCTGTCTGTATGTTTTGATACCATCACGCGAAAACTACTGCACTAAATTGGATGCGGTTTTCAATATTATGTTTCTGGATGTCCAAGTTAAGCAAACAAACAATCAATTCTTTCCTCTTTAAAATATTGGTATAGACTAGTATTTGCCCGCGACTATGTACGCGTGTTGAATTAGTTTCGTAGACGGAAACAAAATATAAATTAAGCTTAGGTACTTGGTTTCGCTCTGAAATTACTGAACCAATTTTAACGAAACTTGGTATAAAGATAGAATAGACCTTGGGGAAATTGGGGTAATATAGGCTACCTTTTACCTCTGAAAAATTCGTCATTCCCACAGGAAAAACCCTCAACGCGGGCGTAGCAGCGGGGGGAAAAGATAGTGTATTAAGTATACCTATTTTCAAATTGAGTTTTCCTGTACGTACTAAATGCTTATGTCCTTGTTTCAGCGTATACTATCTTCGGTGGTATCTGCAATGCTCACAAAGCCGACTGTAAGTATTCAAGAGGCCTATATATTTTTTAATTTATGACAGGGGGGTCCTTTTTCTTTGCAAGAGACTGTACCACCCCCAGCCTTTTTTTCTGGTCAGATTTTAGCTAAATATATATTATTTTAACTTATTTTCTTTTAAATGACTTTCAGCTGGGACACAGATCGTCCAACAATTATGTGAAATATCTAACGGCCAATTCGGCAAATACGGATTCGAACGTAAGTACCACAGATATGCATAACTATTCCTGTTGCTTTGCGGTCCTTTCTTACCTATCTTGTATTTCTCTGGCACGAATTGGCGGAATTGTCAAGACGCAAAAGCCGTATAGCAAAAAAAAAAGAAATGCGGTTTAAAACGCGCGCGAAATTTTCTAGCTCTTCAGTCTAGCTCTAGAGAGGTCAAATTCAAACGCGCCATATACTTTTCTCTAAAATAAAAAAATCTCGAAGTAAAAATAGTCACAATTATTAAATATATCAGAATAAATATTGTAAAACAAATCTATAATAATAGACACATATTTAACGCGGCGACAAAGTAATTTAAATTGGGGATGTAAAAATAATTAAAATCGGTGCTAAAAATAATGGGTTGGCTACTTGGCTAGCTATCGTTTTAAACACGAAGTAGCTACTAAATAAATGAATGAAATAAAGAACTACCTTTCAGGTACTTTTTAAATTTAAACTGGCATCGCGTATTTGTTTTGGCAACTAATTTTATTTTCAAGTAGAAACATATGTCAGATTAAAAAAAATTGGCATTAGAAAATTTCATAACTCTGATTTTATTAAAAATTAATGAGGTGTGAAATTAAATACGAATAAGAGCTCTAAACAAAATTTAAAACAGGATGCAAAGTTAATTCTCTTGTCTTTTTTAAGTGTAGCCAAGTTGGTAAATCGTATTGTTAACAACCCCACCCCCCACCCCCACCGAGGGGCTCAAGCCTACCCTGAACTCAGGGTGAAGTAGGCACTATTCAGAACAATACAGTATAATACTGTTTAATTCAATAAAATTCAGTACAATACGCCATTCGATATGCCAGACCTAACATGACAATTATTTTGAAATGTAATTAACTACGCTCAACCAACACGTTTTTTTTTTTTTTCACATTTAACAATAGTGTCAGAATTAACTTAAGTTATAGAACCACGTATTCGTCACTTATTGAAGAAAGTACAATGAAGACTTAAAATTGTTCACTTTTGATCTGTGCTTTTGACAAGATATATTACAATATATATTCTAATTTATTCTATTCTATATTTTTTCTTCGACAATAAAAAGCTTATAGATATAATATTATTGTATACTCATTACATTCAATTTTACTTTTCTTTTCCAATTTTTTTTTGACCTATGCTTGAGTCGAAAATGTACGACGGATCAAGCTTCACCGGACTTGCCCCCGCAAGCGGAAGACTCTACCCTAAAAAAAGTCATATACCAACGCGTCTAGGGGCGGCTCGAGGGAGCCTCGGACCACGGCCTAGCGCGTTGATATTGAACAACATCGTGAAGGAGATTGAAAAACATCGTAAAGGAGTCCCATTTAGACTTCATCGGCTCAAAACAAATAAAACCTCGTCATTTGATTCCAGAGATAATAATCCAATTAATCCTCGTACAAATCGAAAAATGTAAGCCGAACGATGGAACACCATGGGCTCCACAAAATGGACAACCAGGTAGTCCAGGAAACCAAGGAACACCAGGACAGACAGGAGGCACAGGAGGCACAGGAACACCAGGACAGCCAGGAGACACAGGAGACCAAGGAACAACAGGACAGACAGGAGGCACAGGAGGCACAGGAACACCAGGACAGCCAGGAGACACAGGAGACCAAGGAACACCAGGACAGACAGGAGGCACGGGAGGCACAGGAACACCAGGACAGCCAGGAGACACAGGAGACCAAGTAACACCAGGACAGACAGGAGGCACAGGAGGCACAGGAACACCAGGACAGCCAGGAGACACAGGAGACCAAGTAACACCAGGACAGACAGGAGGCACAGGAGGCACAGGAACACCAGGACAGCCAGGAGACACAGGAGACCAAGGAACAACAGGACAGACAGGAGGCACAGGAGGCACAGGAACACCAGGACAGCCAGGAGACACAGGAGACCAAGGAACACCAGAACAGACAGGAGGCACGGGAGGCACAGGAACACCAGGACAGCCAGGAGACACAGGAGACCAAGTAACACCAGGACAGACAGGAGGCACAGGAGGCACAGGAACACCAGGACAGCCAGGAGACACAGGAGACCAAGGAACACCAGGACAGACAGGAGGCACAGGAGGCACAGGAACACCAGGACAGCCAGGAGACACAGGAGACCAAGTAACACCAGGACAGACAGGAGGCACAGGAGGCACAGGAACACCAGGACAGCCAGGAGACACAGGAGACCAAGGAACACCAGGACAGACAGGAGGCACAGGAGGCACAGGAACACCAGGACAGCCAGGAGACAC
Organism: Teleiodes luculella; assembly: GCA_948473455.1. NCBI lineage: Eukaryota > Metazoa > Arthropoda > Insecta > Lepidoptera > Gelechiidae > Teleiodes > Teleiodes luculella. The sequence continues at coordinate 5,978,889 of OX419609.1, read as the reverse complement.
AGGAGACCAAGGAACACCAGGAAAGACAGGAGGCACAGGAGGCACAGGAACACCAGGACAGCCAGGAGACACAGGAGACCAAGGAACAACAGGACAGACAGGAGGCACGAGAGGCACAGGAACAACAGGACAGCCAGAAAACACAGGAGACCAAGGAACAACAGGACAGACAGGAGGCACAGGAGACCAAGGACAGCCGGGACAGACAGGAGGCACAGGAGACCAAGGAACAACAGGACAGACAGGAGGCACAGGAACACCAGGACAGCCAGGAGACACAGGAGACCAAGGAACACCAGGAAAGACAGGAGGCACAGGAACACCAGGACAGCCAGGAGACACAGGAGACCAAGGAACACCAGGACAGACAGGAGGCACAGGAGGCACAGGAACACCAGGACAGCCAGGAGACACAGGAGACCAAGGAACAACAGGACAGACAGGAGGCACAGGAGACCAAGGACAGCCGGGACAGACAGGAGGCACAGGAGACCAAGGAACAACAGGACAGACAGGAGGCACAGGAGACCAAGGAACATCAGGACAGCAAGGTGGCTCAGATGGAATAGAAACCGATGGACAGCGAAGTGGCCCAGGAGACCACCCAGTCAGTACCTAATCAACAGTATATAAAACTTTTCTTTGGTTTTTACTTTGATCTTATTGCCATATTGTCTTTGTTTTCTACTATAATATTGAGAAAATGTTGGTAATGAGTAATGACCTTGCGAGCGTATTCCGTAGCGGTAGGGGTGAATTTTGTAGTGCGAATGGCCATGTGCTGGCTTCTGTACCTTAGTAGATGATGATGATAGCGTGGCCAAAATTGTTGTAATGGTTTCATTTCATCGAGGTTCATAGTAAACCTCCTAAATTACGCCGGTAACTAAACCACCTGAAATTGGTTTATTAGGACCGCATTATTAGGACCCGTATTTTTTCGTTTCCAAAACGTTTTTCGAAATCGGTTCTGTAGTTTCGAGCCTATCCAATGCAAACAAACCATCAAACCTTTCCTCTTTATAATATTAGATTTAGGGAAGAATTGTTCTTAGGGAAAGTTGTTCAGTTTTGTGAGTACTACCAAACTACCAATAGGTATGTAGCGGACAAACAACCAGTTAAATTTTACGGTGTATGTAAGTATACGTATGTTAGAGTACCTAAAGTACTCATTATAATATGGAAGTATTTTACTATAGCTTACATAACGAACTATTATGTGCAACTTATTAAATATTTTTTAAAATTTACAGATAAGCATCTTAATCGTCTACCAATTGATTCAAGCTTTGTCAGGTAAGAATCATCAAAGTATTAATTCATTTTAACCACAGACTAAAAATGTCTGTGCCTCCGCCTTACAGAGATAGCGAGCAGCGCCCGAGGCAACGGTCATTTAGATCCGCCACGGACTGTATAACCAAGTGATACTACATTTCGTAGCTGCTACGTAATTGCTACGCCGTAGCAGAGTGGTCTACGGAAGGTCTACGCCGTAGAGATTGTTCCCACTTCGCTTTACAGACCGACAAGGATCTAACTAAATGAACGTGTCCTATCTCAGAACTAACGCCTTGCGTGTTGCTCATTATATGTTTGACAGTCTTTTGTATAGCGAGCAGCGCCCGAGGCAACGGTCATTTAGATCCGCCACGGACTGTATAACCAAGTGATACTACATTTCGTAGCTCCTGCTACGTAATTGCTACGCCGTAGCAGAGTGGTCTACGGAAGGTCTACGCCGTAGAGATTCTTCCCCCTTCGCTTTACAGACCGACAAGGAACTAAATGAACGTGTCCTGTGTCGGAACTAACGCCTTGCGTTATTTGAATCGCTATTATATTTTACCACAGCCTTGCATTTATATATTTGAATCAGTAGTATTTATAAAGCAAAACATGAACCTATTTACAAAAAAACGAGTCGCAATCTCAAGAACTCTTGGAAATCCAAATGAATTAATTTATGACCTAATCCCAAAAAGTGCAAGATATCATAAAAACTGGTTATGCTATGAAAATATGTAATAAATTACCAAGTAATCTTAAATCTATAAGTCCAGTAAGTAAATTTAAGAGAAGCGTAAAGTCTTGGTTGGTGCAACATTCTTTTCACTCGTTATAATAATATGATTTTTTAAATCATGACATGGAATTGTATAATGTATAGTTAGTTAGTAAGTTATTGACATTGCATGCTCCAAACATAGGCTAGATATGTGCAACATTATATATAAAAAAATATACTAGGACCATATCTATGCAAATAAATATCTATCTTTATCTTATCTTTACTACTTAATCGCTTTTTTTTAAAGGTGCTCTGAACATCAATATCAGCTGGCCAGCTGGATTCTTCCAGGATATCCACCGTAAGTATCTCAAAAATATGACCGTACCAAAATGGACCAATATACATATGACGTCATAATATAGTAGCTTTTTTTAATGTATTTTGACATTTCAAAAAAGCTACCCCATTTCTGAGAAAACCATATTTTCAATAACACGACTTTATGTTTTGTATAGAAAAGCCAAACGGTGCTGACCTTGTTGTGGAGTTTGTCACCCAGGGTAAGTTTTTTAGTAGTATATATACCTACCACAAAATACTTTAGTGGACCTTATCCTACGGGCTCGCCTTTACTAATATTAAAAGGAGCTGAATAAAAAAGCGGCAGGGGAGGGCAGGGGGTTACATTTACTTTTCCTTGGACACACACATTTTTTCACTTTGGAAGTTTCTCTCGCGCAAACTATTCACTTTAGAAAAAAAATATATTAGAAACCTCAATATCATTTTTAATGCCTATCCATAGATACCCCATACGTATGGGTTTGATGAAAAAAAATTTTTTGAAAAATTTTCAATTTAAGTATGGGGCACCCACAAAATTTATTACTTTTTTTTTCTATTTGTATTTAAAAATCTTCATGCGATTCACAGAATACATCTACTTACCAAGTTTCAACAGTATAGCTCTAATAGTTTCGGAGAAAAGTGGCTGTGACATATGGACAGACAGACAGACAGACTGCATTGACGAATCTATAAGGGTTCCGTTTTTCGTCATTTGGCTACGGAACCCTAAAAATGGACGAGGATGGCGTATGAATGACAAGGGAATTCCAAAATTGAATGTTTGAATTTAGACGAGAAAGGAATGGAAAATGAGGTGGAAATGAGGCTGCAAAGCACCTCGTTACAAGGTTGTAATTAAAAATATTTTTATTCCAGTTGCCGTTTCATCTGCACCACTGATTGATGCCGCCATTTCAAACCGTAAGTAACATAAAATAAAGTATATTTTAACTTTGAATTAATTAATGTAATCGATAAAGAAAGGTGTCTTCCGTATACAGGTAAATAAAAAAAAAATTTTTTTCGTATAATGGGGTGAAGCTAACAGTATCATAATTAAGCTTAAATTGGTTTTTGGATTTTGTTTTTATAAGTTTAACCATTTTAATTACTTAATTTTCTTTTTTTTCTTTCAGTGGGAACAACAATGGCCAAGAGTAAGTATTTTAAAACATTTAAATACTCTAACAATAAAAAAAAAAATATATAAAGAAAATTACAACAATGAAATATAATTTCCAAACTTTTTCAATTTTTTCCCTTTTTTAAATATTTTCAGTGTACATTTTACGTATTTCTTTTTAATACTATAATATAATATTTATCTTTCCTGCAGCTCTCATTGGAATCTCGAAGATCGGACTTTGCGCCAACCAGAAATGTAAGTAGATATAACATGCGGTTGGACATTCGCACTACATGTGCTGTCTACTGTACAATACAATACAATACAAAATACTTTATTGACACCAAAAAAACACAAGGTAACAAATTGAAAATATATACAGGACCTAAAACTTTACTTAATTAATAGTAAACTGGGTAATACCACATAATAAGTGTAGGTAGCGGCACGTAACTAATGACCGTTGAATGCACAGAAGTCGAAAATAATGAGGTGCGAGCTGGCATGCGAGCTGATATAGTACTTTCACGGTAGCTTGGCAATAGCGAGCGTTGACATTTACTACCACTGTACTCGTATTTTAGATAGCGATATATCGTTTTCCTCAGTAAATGTATACGATATGAATATCGCTAGAGTATAGGAATACAAGCCAAGTTCACTGCAGAGGTAACAAACATTTTTAATTGTAACCCTATTTTTGACCGTAATTCTGGTTGATGTTTTTTTTTGATTATATGAAATAATTATGTTTTAATCTGGATGTAGACTCCTAGACTAAAATTATAAAGAGGAAAGATTTGATTGTTTGTTTATTTGTATGTTTGTTTGTAAAAAAAAATAACAAAACGTAACAGGTAACAAGAAACAAACGAAAACTTAACAAACAATAATTAAAACATCGAGAAAGACTTCCAAACATGAATGAACGCAAGCGCACTCCGGACGGAATGACGCTCAAAAAACAAAATGGCGGGAGGAGCCACGGTGTGCGTACTCCTGTCTCGCTAGCGACTTACAATGAAGTAGTGTAAGTTAAAATTTTTAATTTTGCTACCAAATATTTTACATAATGTTTGAATATGGTGAAAAATTAATTTGTAAAGTGCTGTTTAGATTCTCGTTTATTGTAATTATTATTGTTACCCAGAATTTTTTTTTTCCCGCTGTAAGTCTTTATTTAATAAGATTATTTGTAAAATATTTTAAAACGTAAGATATATCATTGAAAACGTTTCAATAGTTCCCAATAAAAAACCATTTTGTAAAAGTAATAGTCAAAATCACAACTTATTGATATTGGAAGAAACAACCATTATCGTAAATGTTTGAGATATGTGTGTTGACTTTACGCGTGATATTATGATACGCTAGCGATGTGACGTTTAGCGACAGTTAGTACGGAAAGCGATAATTATCGTTTAAAAATATTACTTTTTGGTACCGGTCTTGTCAATGTTCGCTATTGCCAAGCTAACGTGAAAGTACTATAGTGTGTGGCCGCATCATACGAGTTACTGTCATGTCAGTTGTTCGCTCCAAGTTACTACAACTTTTTCACGCCACGCAACTCGCACAATTTATTCGAAATAACGTTATTTAGCTTGTATTTCTTATCTTCTTCTTTTTTGTATAGCACTTTCAATTGTAAATATTTATTGACGTAGTATTTTCGTAATCGATTTTATTGTGGTATGTACGTACATATTGTGATTATTTTTCTATCTAGCGACAACGTTGCACAATACATGATCGTAGAGGAAGTATGCAAGTGCACTGGTGCAGTAGCTGTCAGCCAGCAGCTCGCACTGTGTAACCTATCCTTAAGGGACGCGGGGGAGTTACAGGGTTGCGGCACAGTAAAACCAGTAAGTTATTTCCATACAAACGTGCCGTTGTCGGTTTGAATGTGTGCGTCCGCGCCGCGCGCCGTGTAGGTACGCGTTGTCACGCACACACTAGCATAAAATAAGGGGGAATAGAATAAATGTGGCGGCGGCGGCGGCAGTATGCTCGTAGACAATGATACTAGTGTGTGTGTGACAGCGCGTGCCTACACAACGTGCACACATTCAAACCGATGCGGCACTTTGGTATGAAGATAACTTACTGTTCAGTCTACTGTGGTCGTGGGGAGTATGGAGAAACATGCGCGGGCGGGAGTCAAGGTTAGCGTTACACTTATATGCCGCCACCTATAGGTATTTAATAGTACTAGCCTCACAGAAGGGACTATAATATTATAAATGCGAAAGTAAGTCTCTGTCTGTTCACGCTTTCACGCCTAAACCACTGAACCGATCTTGATGAAACTTGGTACAGAGATAGATCTTGGGGAAGGACATAGGCTATCTTTTCCCGGGGGAAATAGGTCATTGAATAGTTGGTTTTTTTTTCAGCCGCTGCGTTACAATTCGGAGTCTCTGCTACTGAATGTAAGTATTAAAATCATATGTCCACTTTATTAATAGTATAAAACAAAGTCGCTTTCTCTGTCCCTATGTCCCAATGTCCCAATGTATGCTTATCTAAAAAACTACGCAACGGATTTTGATACGGTTTTTTTTAATAGATAGAGTGATTCAAGAGAAAGGTTTATATGTATAATACATGCATAATATACTTAAGGATAACCCACAATAACCATTTTTCCGTGCGGAGCCGGGGCGGGTCGCTAGTATACAGGGCGTCCCACGGCTATGCCACATGGAGGGAAAGTACCTTAAATATTGTAGATAGAACATTTTACTAAAAGAAGACTTTATTTTAATTATAAAAACTATTAAAACTGCATTCATACATTTTTTAATAATTATATGGTTGAACAGGGAATCGAACCCGCTAAACGAGAAAAAAAAAATACCCTGTAGTTTTATCATACCGATCCATAGGCTTCATCATAAGGATTATTTTTTGCTGAATAACATAGTGTCAGAAATAAAAGGAAGACTATGAATTTTAATATTTGATGTGAAAAATTAAAAGCTGACATTGCCGCAAGGCCATAACCCCGTTAGATTTTTTTATGGGTTTAAGTAAAAAATTTAGTTTACAAGAACCGGTATGAAAGTGTCCACGTGCTACAAACAGAACTTAGACATATTATTCTAAATATCCACCACAACAAGATAAAAAAATCGACAGGGAGTGAAATAATCAAAAGAGTGCGACTTTGTATTCAAGTCATAGCATTTGATAAATTGATTTTGTATTAAAATTGTTAAAATACATAGTCTTCCTTTTATTTCCGAAACTATGTTATTTAGCAAAAAATAATCCTTATGATGAAGCCTATCGATCGGTATGATAAAACTACAGGGTATTTCTTTTTCTCGTGTAGCGGGTTCGATTCCCGGTTCAAGCATGTAATTATTAAAAAATGTTTGAATGCAGTTTTAATAGTTTTTAGAATTAAAATAAAGTCTTCTTTCAGTAAAATGTTCTATCTACAATATTTAAGGTACTTTCCCTCCATGTGGCATAGCCGTGGGACGCCCTGTATATATATTTTACAGACACTTAACTTCCATTTTATCTAAAAAACAGATGGTACATTCTCATTTCTCAGCCATTTTTCTGTGGATAGCAGATTCTTAAATTCGCAGAAATTGTTCAGCCAATTCGCAAATTTTCCTGGTACAATGGTTTTTATGAGTTATTCATCTAAATTAGACATAGAGCTGATATGGAAGCAATTTGCTTACATTAAAATTTAAAAATTTGCTTTGATTGACGGCCTCGTAGCCTAGCTGGTGGTACGTCTGCCTACGGAGCACAAGGTCGCGGGTTCGAACCCCTCCCAGGGCAAACATTCGTGTGATGAGCACTTGTGTTGGCCTTGTGTCTGGATGTTGTATTGCTGGCCACCTATTACCGCGGGAAAATAGCTCATTCCCACACAAAACTGTTATCGCAGGCGGAGCAGCGGGGCGGGAAGCTAGTTTTAAATGAGATTTAAATTTTAGTCAACAAAAAATTCTGCAACGCCACATACTACGGCGTGGGAGCCGTGAGCGGACCGTCCGACATTGCTACCATCAAGCAGACCCTTGGACTGACCTCAGCAGTTAGCACCGTCAACTCCATCATCTGCGCAAAGGGTCAGTATCATAAGCTGTAAAATTGTAAATACCGTTAGGTTATAATCTATCTCGCGAGATTGTGAACTGTCGAAAGATTGTGAACCGCAACGTACTGCTTACAATTTAACGTATTATTATTCGGTAGATTGTAATATCGTATCATAAGCCGACAAATTAAAAAGCTGATTATCTTTTTTTTTTATTATAATTTAGGTACTTAAGTAATTTTCCTAAAAGCCTATTATTCCTATTATTAACTATTATTACCTAACCTAATTAACTTTTTATCGTGGCATCTTCTTAAACATGTGGATTCCAATAAATATCTCATGTTATCAATACGTACGCATCATAATTAATTTTCTTTGTTGCAGGACCAGTGTCCGGATCCCTGAAGGTTATCACAGACGCTGCTCTGGACTTGGCTACTACTTTTGACGGATGTAAGTCTTAATTAATTGATGGAGTTGGTTAATGTATATATTACCCGACTATATGAAGCAGTACACACACACATACACACACACACAGGCACACACACAGGCACACACACACACACACACACACACACACACAAACACACACACCTAAAGTTTAGTTTAGTTTAGTTTTATTTATCTCATACTACAAGATTGCACACATTTTTACATTATTATAAAAAGGACATCCGTAGTATGATCGTCAATACTAGTATGTATAATTAGGAAAATATAACTAAAGAAATTCATTACATAATTGGTCATGTCAAGGGAATATTAAAAAGCGAATGTCAAATCAGAATAAAAAATAAGTACCTATTACCATAATGGTAAATTAATTCATGTCAAAAAGTAAAGAATGATCATAATACTTATGTCCAGATAATATAAAAATAATAACAAAAATAAATTTACAAAATAACAATAAATGTCCAAGCGAAAATGAAAAATAAATAGTTAATTAATAATTGATTACAATTTTTTAAATAAATCTTTGTACTCATCTACTGAATACAAAGGATTTTCCAACAAGAGGTTTTTCAGTCGGCGGCCAAATGTTTCGTCAGTCAGTTCATTTTTAAAATCAGTGGGTAGTTCCTCATAGAACGCGGGGCCGATAACGCGCGGGTTTTTGTTTAGCAGCGCCAACCGGTGCGGCACTGGTTTTAAGCGTCCCGTCTGGCGGGTTATTCTGCCAGGTATTTGCATCCGTTCGAAACTACTCAGATTACGACGCGTGAACATTAGTATCTCGTACAAATATTGAGAATAGTGCGACATAACATTGTACTTTACAAAAAGGTTTCTGCAAGAGTGACTTGGCTTTACCCCTGCCATGGTGCGTAGTGCTCGCTTTTGTGTTTTGAAGACCCTATCAGAATCTGTCGAGTTGCCCCACAACATGATGCCGTATGAGAGGATCGAGTGAAAATATGCGTGGTATACCTGCAGAAGCGATTCGCTCGACATTAGGGGTTTCAGTTTTCTTAGCGCGAACACGGCGCTGCCTAGTCTTTCGCAGAGTGTTCTTGTGTGTTTTTTCCAATTTAAGTTGGCATCAATATGAAACCCAAGAAATTTTAGATCATTACAAATTGGTAATTGACACTGGACAGGCGATGAGGTAAGCGAGTAGCAAGAAAATAGCATTATGTTTGACTTTGTTGTATTTAAGATGAGTCCGTTTGCCGTAAACCACTTCTGCAACTGGTCGCATGTACGAGACAGCATACTCTGGAGCTGTTCATACGTCTTCGCTTTTACTACTACAGTAGTGTCATCGGCAAAAAGAACCACTTCACCTTCAGAAATAGCGGAAGGTAGGTCATTTATGAACGCCAAAAATAGGGTATTTCCTAGTGCCGAACCCTGAGGAATGCCTATTTCTACGTGACCTTTGTTTGACCTCTGCCTTTTACCGTCTATTTGGACTTCTACAGTCTGACGCCGATTTTCGAGAAAAGATGACAACAGATCATGAATGTTTTCCTGTATACCGTAGTATTTTAACTTCTCAAGCAGTAAATCATGATTTATTACGTCGAACGCTTTGGAAAGGTCGCAGAATATCCCTGCTACCTTATACCCATCGTCGAGGGCTGTGGTGACGTAATTATATAATTTATAAGCAGCTTGAGTTGTGGACATATTTTTTCTATATGCAAATTGTCTGTCCGTGAGTAGGTCGTTTCGTTCAAGGTGGTTTATTATACTATTGGAAATAATTGATTCAGTCGGTTTTGATATATTAGGTCCTATTGTAATTGGTCTATAATTATTTTTTGATGTTTTTTCGCCTTTTCCCTTGTATATTGGACATACTCTTGTGCTCTTCAATGCATCGGGGTACCGGCCGCTTGAAAACATGCTGTTTATCATTACTACAAGGACGGAAGATAACACTGGCCATATACACAAAAGTATGTTCATAGTTATGTCGTATATGTCTACTGTTGTCCGTTTTTTTAACATCGTACGAAAGACTCGATTTAATTGCTGTATTGTGATAGGTTGTAATACTAGGTTCGGTATGTGACAGTTACACAAGTAGTCCTTTAAGTATTGTATTGAATTTGGTGTGTCGACCCTAATCGCGTAATCCGATGCAACGGAAAGAAAATGTGTGTTAAGGAAGTCTGGTAGTTTTTGGCACGGAATAGTGTTTGACTGGTTATCCTTGAGCAGCATTGTATGGGATACAGTTTTTAGGGATACTTCTTCGTTAACTACTCGCCACATTTCTTTGGATGGGTTTTTGCTCTCAAGGATTCTTTTTTCGGTATATTTTTTTCGTGCGGTCAGTGATTCAGTCTTAATTTGTTTTGTATACTTGTTTATACATTCTGTTAAAATGTCAATGTTAGGGTATTGGTGTTTGAAATGTGTCAGATCATTAAAATTTTTAATTAAATTGGATAAGCTTTCCGTTAGCCATGGTACCGACTTTTTTCGTTTAGTATATATTCGTGATACGGGAAAGTGAATGTCAATATAATATGTCAATATGTGTAATAATTTATTATATTTTTCATTAATATCCATGTCATTTTTAAAAATAAAATTCCAATCGTAATTTTCAATGTCACAGTAAAATGAATAAAATGAACTATCTTTATACAGCCTTTTTTCAACGAATGAAGACGGTTTATCGTTTGTTTTTGGTACTGACAAGCCATGTAGTGTGAATAGTTGCGCGCCGTGGTCACTAATAGGTGTGTGCACGGGCACCGCTGTGACGTCACCGTGTCCCTTGGGAATCACACATTCTTAGTTTCACTTTTATATCTACGCATGATTTTCCTTGCATGTTGATTTATTTATGTATAAAAACAGTGAGTACCTTATGAAAAACATAAAATAGTATTAAAAATAAATAGTCACTACATAGTATAAAATAAAGTCGCTTTCTCTGTCCCTATGTCCCTATGTCCCTATGTCCCTTTGTACGCTTAAATCTTTAAAACTACGCAACGGATTTTGATGCGGTTTTTTTTAATAGATAGAGTGATTCAAGAGGAAGGTTTATATGTATAATACATGCATAATATACTGAAGGATAACCCACAATAACCATTTTCCCGTGCGGAGCCGGGGCGGGTCGCTAGTATAATAATAAGGCAGATGCTACCAGCAAATTGTAATTTGTTAGACTTCGTAATTGGCTTTTTAAGTTTGTAAATTAGTTTTGTAATTTATTTATGTTGGCTGTGAAGTTTACTTGTTTAAATAAAAAATAAAATAAAATAAATTAATATTATTTTCCGATTCATATATGAATCGATGATTTAGGCGACTAATGTCCATAAGGAAAAATGACTAGGTATAATAATGTCTTATGTCTATAAATATTACAAGAAAAAAAGGTACCTTCATAATTATTTCTCCGACATATCTATAATAATAATATTATAAACAGAAAGGTTTGCTTGTTTGCATCGAATAGGCTCCGAAATTACAGAACCGATTTCAAAAATTTCACCGTTGAGAAGGTGTCCCACGGCTGCTCGAGTAAAATAGGCTATATTTTATTTTAAAAAAATTGGCATCCGTATTAAAACTTCAATAATGTAACCCAAGATGTAAAAAAATACCTAAAATATTCCTAATAATTGAATAGGCTCCGAAACTACTGAACCGATTTTGGTGAAACTTGACACAAAGATAGAATAGACCTTGGAAAAGAACATTGGCAAACTTTTACTGCGGGAATATTCCTCATTCCCACGGGAAATACCGCGGCGGGTAGCTTAGTATGTTATATTTTCTGTATTTTCTAGTCTGTGCCCTCCCGGGTCCATATATTTAAACCATACTTATATTAAACAAATACTTACCATAGGGTTATGGAGCAAGAAAACAATTTAATTTTAATTCTCAAGCAAAGTATTTAAAAGGGTTAAGATTCGGTACGCGTCTAGAATAATATACACTGATCTTATAAAATATATGAAAAACACTGATTTCCCTCTGCCTCGCTTTAACATTATTGTTTTAAAGGATGATGTGTCAAAACGTCCCCCCAAAAAACAAAAACTAATAACATCGACCAACAGATTTGAAATGTATCTCAGATAAGCGTCTTAGCTATGTGATTACTTTTTACTTTGGCGACATCTTTCAAAGACGCGGGATATTCCGAGAAAATGATCGTCTTGCTATTAATATTGGTACCAAAAAGAACAGATTGTAAGCATTTAGTTGGGCACTGGACATTTATAAACAATAATTATCTGTTTAACTATAAGTACACGGTACTCCTACATAGATAGACATTTTTTGGTGAACATTAAGTGTTTTTTAGAGTGCATTTATATACTTAACATTCTAATAAGAGACTTTGATATTGATAACATGTTTGTAAGTGACGAATTATTGGAAAACTTTTTTTTATTTTCAAATCCCATTGATCATGAAGTTAAAACTGGTTACGAGCCTTTCTAAAGATCCATAAGAACCTGTTGACACATAAAAAAGATCTGTTGGAGGGGGGGGACGGGGCTCATATAAAAATGGTCATCATCCTTTACTTTTACTTTTTTTTCAGCATCCATCACTGCGTTACAATACGCATCTTCTGCTACTGACTGTAAGTACTCAAATCATGTTTCCTTTTATATACTTATATTTTACAGACACTTAACATTTTGTCTGAAACACAGATGGTACATTCTCATTTCTCAGCCATTTTTCTGTGGATGGCAGATTCTGGAAATGGCAGATTCTTAAATTCGCAGAAATTGTTCAGTCAAGTCGCCATTTTTTCTGGTACAATGGTTATGTATGAGTTATAGACATAGAGCTGATATTGAAGCAATTTGCTTACATTAAAATTTAAAAAATGCCTTAAATTACTTGTTCTTATGTTAATAATTATTATTTTTGCAGACTGGATGAGTCTTGCGGCGATCGGTGACAGCTGTGACAACGGAAGTAAGTATTTTCCAATGTTCTATTCATGGTCCAAAAAAACAAGGTCTTGCAATTAGAAGTTTTTCTTTTTTTGTGGCTTCGCGACTTGGCGGTCATTGGGGAATTACAAGTACCAGACACCTCGAATACATTCCATGGTCCAAGAAAACAAGGTTTAACAAGAAGATCACGTGACTTACACAAGCCTACGTCATTTTGCGCTGTTCATTCTTGTCTATTACACGCATTCAACAAGGATGAATGGGCAAAATGACGTAGAAATGACGTAGGCTCGTGTCAGTCACGTGGTCTAATTGCAAGACCTTGTTTTCTTTTACCATGGTTCTATTCTACACCGTGTTCCTGAGTTGTTGTTGTTGGAATCCTAAGGTAGGTACAGTCGCAGACTAACGCGGTCAAGCGCTAGTGTTGGAGGGAAAAGAAGGAAATGCTATAATAATGTCCAGTTTATTATTATCGAAATAATAATAAATAATGAAACATTTATTCGTTCTAGAGTAGTACATTACATAGATATTATATAGAATAGGCTATTTGACTGGTTTTTAAAATATATTTTTTATTATTCAGTAGAGTTTGTGGATCCCAGTAATAGTTGTATTTTTTAATTCTGGTACATATTTCCTGAAAAATATCAAAATAAAAATTCAATATTTAAGTAGCGCGCCAAAACGCTACTTTGACAATATGGCGTCGTCGGTGACGTCACTAGCCAGTACTACTACTACAAGTTGCTTAAGTAGAAAACGATGTTTACTGGCTCGTGACATATGTCCTATACCCGACCAAACAGGAGCGTTTTGAGTCACGTGACAAATGCCAAAAAAAATACATTTTTATTTACGGATTTTTACATAAATTAATTATTATTTTCAACTTCCCATAGTAAATATCCATTTTTAAACTTACATTACATACTGATTACAGTAATTAACACTTTATTTTTCGCATTGTCAAATAGCCTATTATAGTCCTTTAACTCAACCATTTATGTGTAAGTATAAGTCATAAAGTTAAAATAAAAAAAATAAAAAAAATGAAATTCATGTAATAGTCAATCCTTTTTTTACACAACATAAATTCATAAATCGTATTAAAATAATTGGTCCGTGATTAAATGTTATTTAATATATACTTTTTTATTTAAAATCTAAATTTATGCCCACATGCTTATAAAAAAAATTAAATATGTATCACATTATAATAAACACAACGGTTCTTAAAACTAATCTATACCATTAAAAAATTCATGCCATTTCTATTTGATTTTAAATATTCGTCAACTGAATAATAACAATTTTCAATTAAGTATTTAGTTAATTTAGATTTAAACTTAGGCAATGGTAACTCCTTTATTTCCGGTGGTAAAGCATTATATACACACATGCAAAAGACATTTTTATTACACAAAGATAAACTAATTTTAGGCATATATACAAAATTTTCATATCTTTTACTGAAACAATTCAGGTCTTTCCCAGTCTTAAATAAATGAAAAACGAAACATTACATTAGCTTTTTAAAACATAAAAATGGCGTCCGGCTCGTAGCGCGGCTACGGCCATCTCCCTCACATCAACGAAATTCAAATCTATATTAACTTTTCATAATTATAAAGCCTCAAACGCGAAAAGAGGCTGCCAGCATGACAGCGGCGAGCATGCAGGACGTATGCACGCCACAGTACCCAGGGGATACATAGGGCCTTCAAGAGATTCTTCCAGTTCCCTCTGGACATAATATATGAGTTCCTGCGCCTTGGCTTCGCTCCACGTAACTCCGGCCGCCTTCAGCTCGCTCTCTCTGGGTCTTTATTTCCCTTATAAAATTAGTTCCATTGAAATCCCGCAATATGGCGAGGCGTGTTATTTCTCTGGTTAGGCTTTAACACGCAGTCCGTGATTTATTTTCATAGAAATTGTTTTTTACAACCCCCGTTTAAGTGATTCCAGTATATAGCTCGCAAGTGTAGGTAAATATGCTCTGAATCGGGTACTATTTATTTACGCGCCTGCCGAAGCGAAAACGATCGAATATAAGCGAACATAACCCATGCTTTTCGATTGTTGTTAAAATAAAAGTACTTACATATTTAGCATCTTTTGCCGAAAGGCAATTTTATTAGTTTTCTCGCTCTTACGGTATAGAAAAACATCGTGACGAAACACACACCTGCGAAGTAATTCAAAGGTTATGTGTAATGTTGACCAACCCGCACTGGACCAGCGTGGTTGATTAAGGTCTAGCCCCTTATTGGGGACATATTATGTGAGTTGTTAATGGTGATGATTACACTGGCTGGATAGTTCAGTAGAAAATTCTTGACAAATTTTGATGATTTGGAACTATGACAATACCATGTAATTTTTCTGCATGCACCAATAATAAAATATTTTTTTATTACAGTTGGTGCCACCATCATCAAAAATTGGTTCCTGGACTTCGTTTCAGTCTGTCAATGGAGTGGACTTGGGAGTAAGTTGAATTGTATTTTTTTATTTCTGTGGTTAGGATTTCTCCAAAAGGAAACAATCTTCTTTTGAACGAACATAATTATACACCGTGTTTCATAAAGTACAGATATATCTAATGTTTTTCATCACAGTGATTGAACATGAAATTCCCAACTCTAGTCATCAGCTAGTACAATTTGACGTCATAGATTGTCTACTATCAAATCTGACAGTATTTTGTTACTTAACAATACGTACCTACGTTTCCGAGAAAGGTTAAAAAAATATTAATAGTTTAAATAAAAGGTACCTACTTTTAAGTGGTTCAAATAGGTAAAAAGTATGTTTTTCTTGAAATACTATTATCGCTTTATAATTTTCGTAAATCATTTCGTTTTTGTTTCGGGATTTTGTCTTTCACAGGGAAAAGTACTAATATTACTAATATCACAACTTAATTTGTGTAAAATATTCTTAATTAACCAAATAAATAAACGACGTGAAACGACATGTCTGCAGAAATGCATTGCCATTATTCTTTGCCAGTACCAGTACTTCCGCGAATAATAGAGCGGGTTCATATGATGAAGAAAGTAATATTTTTAGTAAAAAAATGTTACTTTTTATCAAGTCAAAATGTCTTACTAACTACAGGTCTCATACTCGGTCAGTAGACTCCTTACAAGCAACCCTTTTACCCCGTTTAAGCTTTACGGGTATTATTGTAACACCCTGTATATATTTTGTTTTTCAACAGCGACGAAGGATACCGAAGCGGTTGTTACGGAGAAAAGCACAATCGGAAGCAACGAGGACCCGAATGCTCCATGGGCGAACATCAAAATCACTTTGACCGAAGACACATACATTATAAACTCTAACTAAGATGTATAAGAAATTGAACGATCAAAGTCCTTTGAAGTTACACCGGGAGTGAAAATTTGTATAAAGGATAATACAGCATTTCGATTCTACTGTAGTTATATTTATAACGTCAGTATAATGCAATCTTGTACCTTATAGTACTAAATTGTAACTTATAGCGCTATTTTAGTGCTAGATAGAAACTCATAGTACCAAAAGGTAACTTATAGCGCTAAATGGTAATTCATAGTGCAAAAAAGTAACTAATAGTACTAAAAGGAAACAGTACCTTGTAGGATGAATTAGTAACTTGTAGTGCAAATTGGTATCATGTAGTGTAGACATATATCATTACAATAGTGCTAGGAGCCACTTTACAAACATTGCTGTATAAACTAGTACAATTTTAGAACGTCTAAAGACCTAAAACATAAAATTATACCATTTTACTTTTTGCATGTCTTTAAATTCAGTATATATCTTTGTTTATTAACTCAATTTGATACAATGTGTAATTTTTTGTTACTAATTTTGTAGTTTAACCAAAAAAAATACGTATTTTGGGACTTTGATCTTATAATTATTAAATATTAATTTTTGACATTTTACTTACATGCCACATTTAGTGATATTTTATCGTCAAATATTTTATCTGAATGCTATTGAAATACAATAATATATTTTATACGACATTTTAGTGCTCTATCATCAAATGTAGGCGATACGATATTGATGTACTTAAATAAATATACATGCTTTTAATAGTGTAATTTTCTCTCTGTGTAGTGTTTTAAATCTGAATAAAATCTGTTGCATTGAAATCCCAAAACTTTTATTTCATATTCTATTATAGCTGCATACCCAAGCATAATTACATCCCTTAATTCCCTCTCAGACCCACTCTTTTCTCAAACAACGGGGTGAACAGAGCTTAACTCGATTAAGTAAGGAGCACAAGTTATAACGACGACGTTGACTAAATGTTGAAATTCGGTACGCAGCACGCAACTAAATAAGGTTATCTATATATAAAAGCACGCAAGCAAAAAGATTTTGGATGTTGCACTCACCACCAAGCCGCGCGTCGGAAGACGTAGTGTGGGCAGGCCATAAGGTGGACCGGCGATCTGGGTAGTAACATAAGCTACCTTTTACCACGGGAAAAATCCTCATTCCCACGGGAAAAACTGTTAACACGGATGGATCCGAAAAGACCATGATAACTTACTGATTATCAAATCACAACTGTAATGGGCATATTGTAATAACAATATTGCACTATCAACAACCTCCGTGGTTGAGTGGTCAAAAGCTCGTCTGACGTTACGAAGGTACTGGGTTCGAATCCCGGTGGGGAACCGTCGAACAAATATCACTTTGTGAGACTTTCCCCAGTTTGGTTAGGACATTGCAGGCTGAATCACCTGATTGTCTGAAAAGAAAGATGATTCCATGCTTCGGAAGGCATGTAAAGCCGTTGGTCCCGTTTACTATCTACGGATGTAGTCGTTACATGAGCCATGTCAGAAGCCAAAGGCGGCTCAATGATTCTGACACCAGGGTTTGTGAGGTAGGTTAACCTCGAAACCCAGTCGCTAAGTGAAGTGAAGTGCTACGATCTAGACATACTTCTTTCACTTCATCCACATTAATTAATCACCACATGGTGTTTCAAACATTCTTGTATTTCAAGCCATTTGTGATCTTACATAAGCTCGTCGGTTTAGTTTACGCAGTTAGTTTAGAGTAGGTACTACTGACTCAGGACAAAAGGTCAGCCTTTTGTGAGAAAGAAAGAAACTCATAGAATAAATAAAATTATATCGTTCTGATTTATTTTGTTTGTTTGTAACCTGACCAAAGAAATAAAAACTGCTCGGGGGGCGCCACGTGTAGGTAGGTAGGTACCTATATTTTTATGTTTATAGTTAGTTAGTTAGTTTATAGTTTTTCTTAGTATAGATGCTTGTAAAAGCCTTTCCTACAGTTGCTATGTGTAGGAATGTGTTCGCCTAGGTCAACTAGTGAGTAGGTATGAACAGTTGCTTAGGAACCACATGTCCATGTGTGTCCATGGTAACGATAAAAAATAGTTGCATTAGTTCCATCATGGAACTTTTCAATAGAACTAGTGGGAGTAAACGAATAATTTAAAGAGGCGGTGCGATACTTGTTTGAAAAACTGGCATTTTGACACACTTGGCTACGGAGGCTGTGTGATATATAGTGATGAGACATCATTATCATCATTTCGGCCTTTAGACGTCCACTGCTGGACAAAGGTCTTTCCTAAAGATCATACGTCGATTGGTCCTGCGCCGCCCGTATCCAGCGGCTTCCCGCGACGGCGATTCCGATCTGTCGATATTGAGATCGGGCGTTTCGTACTCTCAAATGCCATACTAGCGCCACCTTGGTTTCATATTAGGTGGATATTAAGTGAACTTAATGAAATCGGATATTTGTCAACCCATGGCGGGCAGATTTCAAGAGTAGTGGTCTTAATTGTGTATTATGTTGAAAGCGGAATCGACATTGATATTGATTTTAATAGTAGAGCCCCCGCCATGGGTTGACAAATGTATCTCACCTCAAAAACCAGCGATGTTTCAATTTCTTTCCTAGTCTAAAAGAGTGTCTAAGAGGAAATTAAGGTATGTAGGGTAAATAAACCAAGGCATTACCGGCCACTATTAGCAACTGGCCACTTTGAAGTTTAATACTACAAAATAAGATCATAACTTTATAAATAAGATTATTATATATTCTATTTATGTCAGTGCCACCAACCCGCGCTGTTTAGAATTTTTTGCAATTTCCTGCTTGGTTGCCTGGAAGAGATTGCTACTTTAGCAATAAGGCTGCCTATTGGCTTCTTATGTTTTACTACGTAAAATTGTATTGGTACTATTAAGTTGTGTTGTATTGTATTGATTATAAGTGATAAGCATAAATCGAATACTATTTATCGTTATCGAAAAATACGATATCGAATCGAATAGTGGCCAGTAATAATTATGCTGGGTATGTAGATATAATGGAATATGAAATAAAAGTCTTGAAATTTCAATGCAACAGTTTTTATTAGGATTCCATACATTACACGAATTATATGAATTTAAATACATCAATATCGTATACTTTATATTTATTGTAATGAGGTGTTATAGAACTAAAATGTCGTATAAAATATAAATTGTATTCCAATAGCATATTAAAAAACAAATGGTTACTTCAATAGTTTAATTCTATAATGTAGGTATATGTATGTATCAATTACAATAATTAGAAGATCAAAGTCCCAAAATACATTTTCATTGTTAAACTACAATAATTATCATTAACAAAAATTTTCACATAGTATCAAATTGGGTAAATTAAAAGATATATACAGAATTTAGCGGCATTCAAAGGTAAAATGGTTTCATTAAATTTTTAGATCTTTGGACAATAAAAAAATGTACTAAGTAGTTTACACAGCAACGTCTGTAAAGTGGCTACCAGTCTACACTATATGATACCAGTTCACGCTACAAGTTACCTTTTAGCACTAAACGCTACTTTTTTGCACTATAAGTTACAATTTAGCACTATAAGGTAAAAAGTTACTTTAAATAAAAATTTTCATTCTCAGTGTGATTTCAAAGGACTTTGATTGTTTTTAGGTTATTAAACATCTTAGTTGTAGTAAATGGTGTATGTTCTTACGGTCAAGGTGATTTTGATATTCGCCCATGGAGCATTCTGGTCGTCGTTGTTTCCGATGGTGCATTTCTTATTGAGAACGTCTTGGGTATTCTTCGGGGCTATTGAAAAACAAAAATATTTATATTATCTTTCGTTGCTTTGCTTTTTTTCATGGTGCACAACTTTCTCAACTTAAACTAGGCAGAGCCTCTACTATGGGTGTCAGACAGCTGATATAGCTACATACGACAGCATCCAGCCACAAGGTAAACACAAGTGCTCATAACACTAATGTTTGCACTGGGCGGGATTCGAACCCGCGACCCTTTGCTTCGAAGGCAGACGTACCCATTACCGTGGTCTAAGAAAACAAAGTCTTGCATTCGAACTTTATTGATAATTCTATTATTAATAGACAAGGATGAACAGCATGATGACGTAGGTTTGTTTCAAGTCACGTGGTCCGAATGCAAGACCTTGTTTTCTTAGACCATGCCTACTACCAACTAGGCTATGGGAACAGAATAAATAATATGCTATGGGGCCGTTTTATTTCAGAACGAAAACGGACCAATCGGATCCATATAGTTTATAATTCTTTTGGGCTGAATGATGAAAGAGTAACAAAATTAATTTATCGCTTCTCTGTGTTTCATATTATAAGAAGTTCAGTAATACGTTCAAAATGTCTTTTTCTCAAAAACACAAGTGCTCATAACACTAATGTTTGCACTGGGCGGGATTCGAACCCGCGACCCTTTGCTTCGAAGGCAGACGTACCCATTACCGTGGTCTAAGAAAACAAGGTCTTGCATTCGAACTTTATTGATAATTCTATTATTAATAGACAAGGATGAACAGCATGATGTTCTCAAAACGTGCTTTTCTCGAAACAAACTTTCTGTTACAAACTTAAAATGTCTGTATAAAACATAATTATAAAAATGTACGCTTAACTTGTCCTCCGTTTTCGTTATGAGGTATCTTTCAATATAATTGTGATCGTTCAAAAGAAGATTGTTTTCTTTCGAAGAAAAACTAACCACAAAAAAACACAAGTCAACTTACACCCGAGTCCATTATTTTGGCAGACTGACACGAAGTTTTGGAACCAATATTGGATGATGGTGGCACCAACTGTAAATAAAAAATATTTTATTAATGGTGCATGCACAAAAGTTTGTATAGTATTGTCATAGTTCCATATCATCAAAATCTGTCAAGGTTTTTCTACTTAACTATCCAGTGTAATCATCATCTCATATATGTTCCCAACGAGGGGCTCGAGCCTACACCGAAATTAGGGTGAATAGGCCTTAATCAACCACGCTGTCCCAGTGCGGGTTGGTCAACTTCACACAACCTTTGAATTCCTTGGTGTGTGCAGGTTTCCTTACTATGTTTTTCTATACCGTTAGAGCGGCGAAAAAACGTACATATGATTTCGAAAATCGAAAACACATCGGTACCCTGTAGGTACTATGGGTGTCAGACAGCTGATATACATACAAATATAAATATACAACATCCAGACACAAGGCAAACACAAGTGCTCATCACACGAATGTTTGCCCTGGGCGGGATTCGAACCAAAACCCTGTGCTCAGTAGGCAGACGTACTACCAACTAGGCTACGGGGCCATCGAATACAGTGTGTAATAGTGTATTTAAATTCAATTTTAATATATAGAACGTTGGAAAATACTTACTTCCGCTGTCACAGCTGTCAGCGATTGCCGAAAGACTCAACCAGTCTGCAAAAATAAATTATTAACATAAGAACAAGTAAATCAAGGTATTTTAAAGTAAACAATTTGCTTAGTATCAGCTCTATGGGCCCGATTCTACATATTACGCTCTAACTTAAATTTAAACATGTTTCTTTCACGTTCTTATTAAAGAACAAAAAGGGACAGGTGATTGTCAACTTAAATTTAGAGACGACAAACATCGATTTTACGCGTAGTTCGCACAAATTTAGAGGAAATTTAAAAACGTCCCGACTAAATTAAGCTGAATTAGACATATGCGCTGCTTATTTTAAATTAAATTAATTCATCTCCCATCCTTTTCGATTCCCATATGAATGAAAGAGACCAACAACTTAAATTCCACGCCAGAATTGAGCCCTATGTCTAATTTATATAATCTATGAATAACTCAAAACCATTGTACTAGTATATATATATAGGAAAATGTGCGACTTGACTGAACAATTTCCGCGATTTTAAGAATCTGCCATTCACTGAAAAATTGCCGAAAAATAAGAATGTAAGTTGAGTGTCTGTAAAATTTAAAATAATAAAAGTAAATATGATTTGTATACTTACATGAAGTAGCAGAGGATGCGAATTGTGTCGCAGATATGGACGCTGAAAAAAAATTGATAAAAATATGTTAAAGTGTGGCAGAAGAACTAAACAAGTATTTTTACTGCATCTTAACCGTTTTAAATACTTTGCTTTAGAATTCAAATTCAAATGTTTTATGGTGTAACACATATGAACCTCGAAACCTACACGATAGCAAATCAGTGATAATAATAATAATAATAATATTTATTTGTGCAATAAATAGAATAGGTACAGTGCAATTACAATGCAGTTTTGTGGTACTAATTAGAATTAACCGGTATATACGACCCTGCTCTTTAAACTAGGATCATCTCCTGTATTTTATAGAATAGCGTTCGATCGTGTTACAACCATAGATCGTGACAAGAATTTAATAATCTTGTTCTTAACAATTGAATTTCAAATTGTAAAGTATAACCGAAAATATTCTTAAATTTCAGTAAAAAAGAGAAAAAAAAGAGAATGACCAATAAGAGCTAAATGAAACTATTTTAGTGAGTGTGTGTGTTTATGTGTGTGTGTGAATAAGGCTCACATCATAGATATAGTATAGTAGTTATAGATTCGCCACCGTGCGATGACCGGGCGTAAGAGAAAGACATATATTGAGTCTATCTATGAAGTGTGCCTATAACCCGACAATAAATTAACTAGTATACTATATGATATGAAGTGTGCCTATAACCCGGCAATGAAAAAATGCTCGGTCGGTGATAGAGACAAAACATGATGCATCTTTTCTATTTCCTCTTTTAGGAATCGCAATAAGACTATCTTTTTCTGTCAAAGTGTGTCAGGCCCTTGACTCACATCCGTCCAGAGTAGTAGCCAAGCTAAGGGCAGCGTCTGTGATAGTCTTCAGTGATCCGGAGACTTGTCCTGCAACAAAGAAAATTAATTATGATGCGTACGTACGTATTGATAACATGAGAATATTTCAATCCACATGGTTATGAAAGATGCCACAGTAAAAAGTTAATTAGGTAAAATGTTTGCTCTGCAGCGCGGTTTGTTTCGCTACAAAGATATCGTGTATCATTCGCCTTAATTTTGAAGTGGATATGGTAACAATACAATGCCTAGGCTGCGTATAGAATGCCTAAAACGTCCCTACCTACCTACCGGCCCAAGGCGTTCTGTACATTAATCTAGGCATTGTTTATAATGCCTGTATACATATCAGGTAACACTTATAATAAAATATTAAAAAAGAAAACAAGTTTTGACACTGGCACATAGCAATAAGTTAGTGCAACAAAAAAAAAACGTTATGAAAAGCGCGATTTTCAGAACACTAAAATGACGTCATCTCAAAAAAGAGATCAAGAAATAAAGTGATATCAGTTTTAACATAACTGGCAGGTTCGGGCAATATGTGCGCAATGTTCCTTGCTCCTAGGAAAACTACTACAAATTAATGAAGAAAAAAAACAACTTTTTAATTTGTCGGCTTATGATACTGACCCTTTGCGCTGATGATAGAGTTGACGGTGCTGACTGCTGAGGTCAGTTCAAGGGTCTGCTTGATGGTAGCAATGTCGGATGGTCCGCTCACGGCTCCCACGTTGAAATATGTGGCGGTACAGAAGTTGATGTTAGCTGGAATATTAAAAATGTAACAAAAACCTAGTTTGAAAGTCGTGGGAATGAGGTATTTTCCCGCGGTAAAATGTTGCTGTCGCGGATCATCGCGATACCTGTGGTAAGTGGTACGAACTGACCCTTATAAATTTGTAGTTGGCAACATTGAAAGAACGGATGTATTTGGCGCCATTTTGTGCATCGATATCGCCGAGTAACAAGTTATAATCTTTTTATGTAAATTCAAAGTGTAGTGAAACTCCTGGATCCTGAAAGCTGATTCATTGAAGCTAAGTAGATAGGCTAAGATGATAGATAGTAAATTCAGTAAATAATAAACTATAGTAATTACGAATACCTACAAAGTAGTTGGGATCCCATGTGCTCTGTAAAATAACCTTAATCATGTTCCTTTTATCACACTGAAGATAAAGCTAGATTCTTAGGCCTGTCTATGCTTAGTGTTGATTTTAAATTCTATCAACAGGCGGTGCAAATAACATCCAGGCACCAGAGGAAAGTGTCATCGTAGCGAAGCAGACCAGAAGCCACCAGAAGGGGCAACTGGACGTTCAGGTAGGACTTGGAAATTTATTATGAATACCGCCAACATGCTAACGCCAGAACATAAGTTGATAGATAAGAACTGAGATCCAATCCTAATAAATAAGTAACGATAATAATGGTCAAAGTCAATAATAGAAATGAATTCCTTTTTTGTGCTTTGGCGTCATGGTGGAGATGTTGTTGGGATATTTCCGAGTCCTAAATGTACGATTATAATGTTTAAATCGTCTCGTTTCAATAGTCAAAAGTTCGAATAAAACGAGGGTGAAACGAGGCGAACAATTTGCTATCCATTTTGTGCATTTCGCGTTTTTGTCCGTCATACCCACATTTGGTATTGTCAATTGTGTTGTACCAAAATTTGAAAGAGGAAGGGTTCGTTCGGAAAAATAAAAAAGGTTGTAATCGATTTGACAGTAACCAACTTATCGATTGTTATCGATTATTGCAAAAAAAAAAAAAAAAAAAAAAAAGTATAACAGTTTGCAACCGATTTGACAGTAATATTAATATCGATTATTGCAATTAAATCGCGATGCGTTGTGGTTTGTCACCAACGAGTATAAAAAGAGTATAAATAGCCTATGTTAATGAAATGATGATGAGATTGAAAATCAATCGTGCTAAGTAATGAGTAATACAATTGGGTCTATTGAAACGAGTAAAATAAAAGGTAACCCCGTCTTTAATGATTATGGTTTACGCCTGTTAATTCTGTGTAAATCCTGTTATAAGTGGGCTACTCTTTAGTAAGCGGACAATCCGGCGACCCGACATATTGGGTGTAAGTGATTTTGTCGTTTACTCTTGTTTAGACGTGGATTGTCCTGAGTAGCATTGTTTTTCGGTCTGGCAGAAGGCGCAGGCTAAGAACAGGTAACAGTCCCGCGACCCGAAGAGGGGTGTGACTACCAAGGTGGTCTCTTTATTATGACGCGGACGTTGATAGGATCTGTCGTCGACATGCTGGGTGTGAATTTTTTAGTTCGCTCATCTTGTGACGCAGATCATGGAATACTGCCGTGACTGGGCGGTGCACTGTACAGTACAGTGTTCCGACAGACACGGCGGTAGAGTCTGTCTAATTCGTAACTGAGCTTGGGTAATTCTTTTTTGAGAAATTTAAAAATAGGTCTAAGCAACTTTCTGATAATTCAAACTAATCCGCTGTATGCTAGTTTTTTGTGTAAAGAAATAATAATAAATAAATTAAAGTAATAATAATAAAAATAGCACCCTTTTCATATGAAAGCCCAGCCCAGATACAACGAATTATTTTATTAGACAGAATCTGGGTAATACGCCTTAAGGACAGGTAAGAGTCGAGCAGCCTAATAAATAGGATGAGAGTGTAAGTAACACTTGCTGCGACTATAAGTGACGGGGTTGGAAACTAAGTAAATTCAGAGACCAATAATTTTGAGTAAATTTGAGCATTCATATCGATATTTGAGGGTGACATACCATGAAGCAATATTATGTTGAAATTATTTTACTTTTATTTTGCCCGACTTAATTTCATATTAACTTGTGTTTACTAAAAGATTATATTCAATGAACATTGGTATAAATCGGTTAAAATCGATTATTGGTGCATCGATAGTTATTTGAAACGTTATCGATTGTTATGACACCGCACGTTTCTGAACGCACCCGTACGTACAATTCGCGCGGTTTGGTCTGACGAAATGTCAAAGTGAAAATTTTCTTTTCTAGTGTTTGAGTTTGTTTATTAGAGATAAACAGTGATTAAACAAGTGAATTTAATTGAAAAAAGGGTGTAAAACATACTTGAGTGTTCAATTATACTTACTTACTGTGTAAAATTAGAACGTTTACTACTTTCATGGTAAGCATTATGTGAATTCATTGCGAGAAGTATTCAGTGTGTTGATTTCGTTTGAAAATGATATAATATTGTTATAAACTGTACACACGGTCAATAGTTACGGTTTATTACAGGTTTACAAGCAAGCATGGATCAAATTTGGAGTAACCTTTTACAAACAACGTCTGACAGACTCTTATCATTCACTGTCTTGGCTAAGGGAATAAGCGAGCAAACTACCAAGGAGTCGTCGCAAGATGCATTAGGTACTAGAAGCTGAAGTAATCGCATCTAAACTAGAGAGTAGGTGGTACACACTATACTAAATCAAACAATTATTTGAATGACTAAGGTAAATAATTCTTACACTAGTTATTGAAATTAAAATGAAGTAAATAATCCATCGGCAGAATATATATATCAGATATATCTACTGTGGCATCGGTCATGCCATCTCTTTTGCCTTTGGTACTGGCCGCGTTGTTCTAAATTTGAATTATTTAAAATTAAACTGATTTTGATAGATTCAGTCAGTGCTATCGCGTTTATTCCTGGGTGCGGAGGAAAAACGCACCAGGAATCGGTTTTTCTCGTATAATAAGTTATTTCTAGTTAATTTGCTGTTTGTAGGTGAAGTGTTTACGATTATGCAATAAATAGTGTTCAAATCACATTTCCGGAGTTATTACTTTATAGCACGGGTTCGCCCGTGTTATATTTGGTGGAAAGGTGCCAAACGGGATCCTATTAGTGGTACTTTCGCCGTAAAGCGAGTGGCAATTATAAAGTGAAGTAGTTTTTAACAAATTGTGAAAAAAATCCGATTGTAAAAATGTCAGATTCTGACATAAAATTTAATGGCGTAAGCCAGGACATAAATACATTTTTGAAAAAATTCAAGAAAATATGTATCTTGAAGAAGATATCAGACGAAGAAAAATTTGTGCTATTAGAAAATTATCTCGCAGGTCCTGCATTAATATTCTACAACACAATCGAAAATACAGTATCCAAATATGAAGATTTGGAAAAGCTATTGAAAGAAGAATTTCCCAATACAATCAATTACCAACAGTTTTTCTACATGGCGAAACAAGGCAAATCTGAGGATATTTTATCTTATTATTATCGCCTGAATGAATTAGCGGCAAAAGCTAAAATAGATGATGAGACTATCTTCATCAGGCAGTTCTTAATGTCATGCTATGGCTTCATTAAGCATAAGCTGACAGGATCAGTATTCGAAAAAAAGCTTAATCTCAAAAAGGCTATCATACAGTTAATAGATATTTATAATGTAAACGAAGAACGCAACATCGTGCCTGCAAGGATGCCATGCAGCCTCGAAACGTTTGCTCATCCTTCAACATATGCTGGCTGTGATGTACATCAGCAGCCCCTTATGGATACTAGGCGTCAGACGCCTTGGATGACTCCTAGAGCAGTCTTCGCTTCGCCTGTTCCTGGGAATTCAGGAGGGGTACGCCCAGCGGGTACCCCTCAGGTTAGTGAACCGTCCATGGGTACCGGTGACCGCCCAACACCACAATCTAACCGCTATGGTCTGAGACCAAGGCCGGGTCAGTCGGTACAGGATCAGCGTCAACAACAACAGTCGGGAAACTTCAGGCGGTTGCCTTGAACGCCACGCAGATGGTAACCGAGGATGTTGTGGCAGTGAGAACTTCATCCACACAGACTGAACAATTTGTTCCCTTTTTCCCTAATTATAATGATAGTGTTCTTGATAAGAAACAAAAACCTTTTATTAATGTTGAATGTAAGGGATTTATTTTTCCGACCCTCATTGATACAGGCGCGAGTGTTTCCTGTATAGATTTCAATGTATTGGAAAAAATTAATTTGTCCCTAGATGTAGACAAAAATTTTTTTTTAAAGGGCGTGAATGGCCAAAAGTTATCGACTGTAGGCGCGACAACGTGTAATTTAAACATTGGTAGTGTTATTTTTGCTTGCGAGTTGGTTGTTGTTCAGAATTTAGCTTGTCCTATAATTCTTGGTCAAGATTTTCTTAGTCGATACAACGGAATTATCGATTTTGGCTCAGCAAAATTGATGTTGGGTAGCAACCGTGTTGATTTTTTATCTGACGTATCCACTTTTGTTTTATCTTCGAACAATCGTCAAGTTGACTTTTGCACCTCCTTTTTCAAAGATGACGTTTGCTCGGAACAAATAAACGTCGTAGATAAGCAGGAGGAGGAGATGCTCCGCTTGAGGGTGTTTGAGGAATCTAATAATTCCTATGCTTCCCCAGTTGTTTTGGTGAAGGAACCTGACTTCAAGGATGACGGATTAGAGATATTTAGGATCGAAGCTGTGTCGTTTCGCGAGGCGCAGTCAAGTGATGATTTTTGTTTGCAAACAATTAACCGTTTGCATTTACATGGTTCATTTAGAGGTTTTTTCGTAAGAAACGATTTGTTATTTAAACGTGTTTTAAGACATGGTGTTCTTAAGGACGTACTTGTTTTACCTAGAAGTATGTTTTGTGATGTTTTAAAAGGGTTGCACGATGATGCGTGGACAGGAGGTCACTTGGGTTTTTCTAAAACTCTTTATCGTTTTCGTTCGAGGTATTTTATGTGTAATGCTGACAGGGAAATCGAAAACTACGTTTGTTCTTGTCTTCCCTGCCAGGAAAGGAAGGGTGGTAATAGAATTGCTCCTCTTTTACCTATTTCGGTTTCTAATTTGATGGAGAAGGTGGGAGTAGACGTTGTTGGTCCTTTCCGTTCTTAAACTTTGTAGACTTTTTAAAGGGCCTTATGTGGTTGTAAGAAGGTCTGGTGTAAATAACTACGTTATTCGGAAAGTTGGTCGAAGTATTCGTACATATGTGGTACACGTAAACAGATTAAAAAAGTTTTATGTACGATGATGATGAATTATTTTTTTCCCTTTTTTTAGTTTGGTTTGGTAGTCGGAGAAGTAAATTTCCTTTTCTTTTTTTTATGATAGTTTTACTATGATGGAATCTTTTTAGGTAATATTGTTCCATATTTTATCTTTATGTGTGTTGTAATATTGTTTTTCTTTTCATGTAATATGAGGATAATTTTAAAATATATTAATTAGTCATATTTTTATAAAAAAAACAACTTAATGAGATGGCTGCTGCAGCCTGATATTCAAGACCGAGATGGCAGCTGAAATATTTAAAATCATTGTTAAAAAATATTATCATTTTTCACTCTAAAATTTAAATAATTCTAAAACATAGTTCATACTCTGTCACTTAAAAAAACTTAGCTAGTATTTAAAAAAAAAGGTTTCCTGTGAAAGGTAGGCAGTGAGGTGATTTATTTTAGTTAGTGGGCATTATGTATGCAGAAGAAGAGATAGGTATTTGTGTGATATAGAATATGTTCTTCTTTTTTGGAAACATGCATGGCACATAGGTGGCTATATGTATGGAAGTACCTTATGGGCTTCATTTTCAACGTTGAATTCATATTTTGTTTTTCATAAATATTAGTTCTTTGCTGGGTTACGTTCCATTAACTAACTTTAATATTTTTGAGTTTGTCCAACTTTATATAAATTCTTTTATATTTTCTGTAAATTTCAGATCTTCATTTTTCATGGTTATTGCTTCTAATTTTGAACACCTATTTCAATTTAGGTTTTCTTTTGAATAATTATTCAATTGCTGTTACATACAGGTTGATTACTTTTTCTCAAAAATATTTTTCTTATACAGGGTGTTAAAAATTATATTTGAATTTTTAATTAACAATTTAACTTTAAAATAATTTATTGAAGCTATTGATGAAGTTACTGAATTTAATTTCGTTATGAGGGATTAGGTTTGTATTTAGGTAGTTTTAGCTATTCGCGTGTTAGGTTTAATGGATGTGGGCTTTGTTGTAAGCGGTTTTTTCAACGGGGGTTTTTCCCTTGCAAAAGCAAATAGGATATTATTCCTAATTGCTAGACTTTAGAAGTTCTGAGTCCCTATCTATTCTTTTTTATTTAATTCTCTGTTTTGATACTTGTCCCCCTTAGGTAGGTTGTTAGTTTGAACTTTGTATTTTTTGATGGGGATGTTTAAAAAAATATTTTGGTTGTTACTGACCAAAATAATTTTTTTTGAAGAGGGAGAGGGATGATGTGGCATCGGTCATGCCATCTCTTTTGCCTTTGGTACTGGCCGCGTTGTTCTAAATTTGAATTATTTAAAATTAAACTGATTTTGATAGATTCAGTCAGTGCTATCGCGTTTATTCCTGGGTGCGGAGGAAAAACGCACCAGGAATCGGTTTTTCTCGTATAATAAGTTATTTCTAGTTAATTTGCTGTTTGTAGGTGAAGTGTTTACGATTATGCAATAAATAGTGTTCAAATCACATTTCCGGAGTTATTACTTTATAGCACGGGTTCGCCCGTGTTATACTACACATCAGTTGGAATCAGAGGAAGTCCTGAGTGAGCTGAAAATTAAAATCAAAGACCAAGGAAACAATAGCTACTAAATTTTTATGTATAACAGGAAAACTTCCAGTAGGTACTAACCGTACCTAAATTTAAAGGGAAAATCTTTGCTCGACTTTCCTTTTTCAAAGTATTACAGTGGATTGTAGATCGTTTTATTTCTTTTCGAATTTGAAGTTTTCAAACAATGACTAGTTTTTCCTTTTATTGAGAAAGTTTTTAATGTGTAAAGTATTGAGTAACCATACAATATTCTTATGGTTAAGATGTGATTGAACGCTGAGGTGTTCAGTGTTGATGTGGTAACTGGATGGAGGTTACGCACATCGTTGTAACGGGATGGACATTACTGTTGTTTTGTGACGGATGGACATCACAGGCAAAGTGTTTTACTATTGTAATTTAATTTGGATATTTTAGATAGTTTAGTCATTGTTTGATAACTGAATAAATGACTAAAGTAGATAATTATAGTCCGGAGTGTATAAAAATAATTGAAAGTTACATGTTATTGAGGAATTGAGTACCATTGAAGTTAAATAGCTAACATTATGAAAAAAATTAATAAATATAATAATAATAAAGAGGATCTGGGTTCCGATGGTCAGACCGTACCAGAGGCTCGCTGTAGCCTTAGTCCAGTAGAAGTCGGTATCTGCTTTAAGTAGTCCGTGGATACGCAGTGTGCAGCGAGCTCTGGCGGGGGACAGGTCTTGTAGAGATCGTAGAGTCATAGAGTTGACTCGGCGAATCCTGAGGGATGAGCAAAGTATTGGGAGGCTATCAAATAGCCCTAAGCCACGGATCAGATGCCTCATATTTGATTTCTAAATTAGTAAAAACTTTTCATGATTTGTGATATCATGAATGACAACTGTGACTATAATGGTACTTGATCGTTTTTTTTTCTGTAACTGAATTTATCTGGCAGAGATTAAACATTCTTCGATCTAGTAAAAGTGTCGAAGTTTGGTCAGGAAAAGCCGAGTGATATTAATTGTTGCTTTTAATTAGTTTCGAATTGGACACACGAGAACATAACGTGTCAGAGCAGTATGGCCATGTCGGAGATTGAAGCCAGATTGATCGTTTAAATCAGTTGTAAACATCAGATTGCTTATTAATTTACTTATAGTTTAAGTTGTTGAGGTTGAGAATAAATAAAATTATTATTATTTATTGTTAGTTTTGGTACCGCGCGGTTAGAAAAAGAAAGACAGATAAACTAATATTATACTAGGATAACCGGATTATGCGGATACCTAAAACGTTACGGATAATGCAAGCTGTATTCCTGAACCACTAAGAGCACCACAAAAAGACCGTATAAAGGTTCTTGGTCTTATGTGGAATGTGGAAAAAGATAGTTTAGAACTAAAGTTCAATGACACCTCTTTAGATGCGAATTTCCAAGAGAAGAAGCTGACTAAGAGGAACGTTTTACGCACATTAACAAGGGTCTACGACCCATGTGGTTTCGCTTCACCGCTGATCCTATCAGCAAAAATATTTTTCCAGCAACTCGTGTGAGATGAAAATTAAATGGGATGTAAACTTGTCTACAGAGCTTACACATAAATGGTCAAAAATATTAGACAGTCTTAAACTTACTAAACAGATTGAGATACCACGACACGTTGGGAATGTATCACCAAAGTATAAGATGCTTCTATGAAGGCTTATGCTGCAGTGACATATCTACGTATAGTTGGGGAGAGAGAGATTAAGATAGCTTTTCTCATGTCAAAAGCCAGGATAACACCTTTAGAGGATCAAAAGGATTTGAAAATACCCCGACTGGAACTGTTAGCATACCTAATTGGTAGCAGGCTCATGAAGTATGTCAAAACAAACATAGACCTACCTATAATGAAACAATATCTGTGGACAGATAGTCTGATTGTGCTCAGCTGGATCAAATCAAATAAACTGTTATCTCCGTTTATTAGCCGTCGTGTTAATGAAATTAAAGAAAACAATGATTTCGTGTTTCGATATGTTGACACAAATACAAACCCAGCTGATTTAGCTACCCGGCCCGAACTGTGGGAAAACAAAAAAGAATTATGGTTTTATGGACCTGCATTTTTTTTCCAAAGAACCAGTATACTGGCCATGTAATACACAACCTGATGAACGACAAACTTTTCTTGTTGTTGGGGAGGCCCTGGACATCATCGATGTGATCGATGATCCAGGGATGACAGTGGAAACTGGTGATAAGGAAATACCTGAAGTTCAACCTGATATGGATATTGAATACAATACGCCTCAAGAACAGGAACATGTTATCCAGGAAGAGACTGATACTAGCGATGATGGTAAAAGACAGTTAACAGAAATTATAAATCTGCAAAAGGAACATTTCCCAGAAGAAGTAAATGGAAAGGAAACCCATTTGACCCGAAACTTGGGACTATATCTAGATGTAGATGGATTACTAAGAAGTCGAGGACGATTGTCGAATACTCGTTGGACATATGACATGAAACACCCAATCCTTTTACCACGCAAATCTGATTTTACCGATAAGATTATCAGAGAGACTCACGTAGAAAATTACCATGTGGGAGTATCACATACCTTGAATATAATCCGGGAAAAATACTGGATACCTCAGGGTAGGGCACAAGTACAAAGAGTACTTAAAACCTGCAGTCAATGCATTAAACAAGGTGGAGGACCCTACCGGCTGCCTCCTACACCAGCCTTACCAACCGAGCGAGCAAATTACAGTGATCCTTATACCTATACTGGACTTGATTATTTTGGTCCAGTGTTAGTTGCTAACAAACTAGGAAACGAGAAACGATGGGTATGTTTATTCACCTGCCTTGCTGTGAGAGCCATTCACATGGAAATAGTAAAGGACTTAACAGCTGAAGAATGTCTGCTCGCGTTGAGACGTTTCATAGCCTCAAGAGGAAAGCCAAAGATGATCCTGTCCGACAATGCACCTCAATTTAAACTGACATCAGAACTTTTGACGAGCTCCTATTGCGTAAAAAACGGCATTAAGTGGAAGTTTATTCCTCAATTAGCTCCATGGCACGGAGGAGTTTATGAACGCCTCGTAGCACTAGCGAAACATTGCATGAAACGTACATTGGAAAAGCACTTACTGAACGAAAACCAGTTACTCACTGTGATAAAAGAGATCGAGGGCGTCATCAACACAAGACCTCTGACGTACGTTGGCGCAGATTTGGAGCGTGTGCTCAGACCAGTGGACTTCTTGAGATTAGGCAATTGTCTGGTACCGGAACCAATGGAGGTAGACAACATGGGCAAGATCACCGCTACGAAAGTAGACCTCATTGCGAGCTGGAAAAGAGGTATTATGATCCTAGGGGAGTTTAAGGATATGTTTATTAAGCAATACCTAACAAGTCTGAGGGAAAAGCACAGATATTCCGTCAAACAGCCTAGATCAACATCTTATAAATCACCACAAGTAGGGGACATGGTTCAGATTTATGACGACTCTAAGAAAAGGGTAAACTGGAAAGAGGGGAAGATAACAACCCTAATTAAAGGTCAAGATGGACATTGTAGAGTAGCAAAGGTAAAGGTTGGAGATACAGAGTTTACCAGATCCATCGGCCACCTCTATCCACTGGAATCCGACTACAGTGGAGAATCTTCAGAACCAGAAATTCCAGTAATCGAACGAATGGACCTTACTTTACCAGCAGATCAAGTTACCATAGAATTAAATAAGATGCCACCTGAAAATAACATGGAGGTTCCAGATGAAGTACATAGTTCAGAACAAGCTGAGACAGTTGAAGACATAGATTCGTCTTTGAAAGAGTCTGAAGTTACTGAGAGACAAGAAGAAGATGCTGTCCCAGAGGAGTTTGAAGATACTCCACAAGAGAGGGAACCCATTGACTCACCTGCTGAGACGAGACCAGAGCGGATTGCAGCTCAACGAGCCCGAGAGAAGATTGCCGAGTGGACACGTCACTTGGCTGCTCTTCTATAAACTTTCTTTGAGGTCGGGAGTGTCGCGGATCATCGCGATACCTGTGGTAAGTGGTACGAACTGACCCTTATAAATTTGTAGTTGGCAACATTGAAAGAACGGATGTATTTGGCGCCATTTTGTGCATCGATATCGCCGAGTAACAAGTTATAAT
Organism: Teleiodes luculella; assembly: GCA_948473455.1. NCBI lineage: Eukaryota > Metazoa > Arthropoda > Insecta > Lepidoptera > Gelechiidae > Teleiodes > Teleiodes luculella. The sequence goes on along the minus strand of OX419609.1, from coordinate 5,943,977 downwards.
CTTTTTATGTAAATTCAAAGTGTAGTGAAACTCCTGGATCCTGAAAGCTGATTCATTGAAGCTAAGTAGATAGGCTAAGATGATAGATAGTAAATTCAGTAAATAATAAACTATAGTAATTACGAATACCTACAAAGTAGTTGGGATCCCATGTGCTCTGTAAAATAACCTTAATCATGTTCCTTTTATCACACTGAAGATAAAGCTAGATTCTTAGGCCTGTCTATGCTTAGTGTTGATTTTAAATTCTATCAACAGGCGGTGCAAATAACATCCAGGCACCAGAGGAAAGTGTCATCGTAGCGAAGCAGACCAGAAGCCACCAGAAGGGGCAACTGGACGTTCAGGTAGGACTTGGAAATTTATTATGAATACCGCCAACATGCTAACGCCAGAACATAAGTTGATAGATAAGAACTGAGATCCAATCCTAATAAATAAGTAACGATAATAATGGTCAAAGTCAATAATAGAAATGAATTCCTTTTTTGTGCTTTGGCGTCAGTTGCCTGTGTTATTCTAGTGTATGTTATTGTAAAGTTTTATTAAAATGTATTCAGTAGTTTTGGCGTGAAAGAGTTACTTATTAAGTAGTAGGATAAGATTCCCATTTTGTGTATAGGACTGTCGGCAATGTTATTTTAAATCTATAAATCTAAATCTCGCATAGAATGCTGTATAGATGTTTTGCAAGTAAAGTCAAGACGGCATTATAAATAGATCAGCTAGATGATAATTAAGACTGTATGGGGGCAGACATATTTTCACACACAACCCAAACTAAGCAGAGCCTGTACTATGGGTGTCAGCCAGGTAATATACATACATATATAAATATACGCGCTCATCACACCAATGTTTGCCCTGGGCGGGATTCGAACCCGCGGCCCTGTGCTTCGAAGGCAGACGCTCTACCTACAGCTACAGAGTCGTCAACGAGCTATTCAATGAGCTATTTTCCCCCAGTAAAAGGTGGCATATGTCCTTCCCCAAGATCTATCTCTGTACCAAGTTTCATCAAAATCGGTTCAGTGGTTAGGCGTGAAAGCGTGAAAAACAGACAGAGTTACTTACTATCGCATTTATAATAGGTATATATATATATTATATACCTATAGTCCCTTATTTTAGATTTCTGCGTATTCAACGGTCAGCGTTAAGGTAGCCGTCCGAACTGAGCGTCAGCGACACTGACGCTGCGACACGAAAAAGGATAATGGACTCTAAAGTGATGCATTTAACGTGGACTTTGGAGGCATGCGACAGTGACGCGGCGTTCCCGGTGTCTGTGTCGTCGCGACAACTCACTTTTGAGTAAATTCATTCTTAAATCCATTACCGTATATAAGTCCATTATTATTTTTCGTGGCACAGCGTCGTTAGTGCCACGTGCCGCTACCTGTACTATTGTGGTATTAGGTACCCAGTTTATTGTCAGTCAAGTTAATTATTAGTAGGTACAGTAACCAGCATATGCGGCTGGACATGTTGACCTTAAGAGCGCCCGTATTCCGTAGCAGAATGTCCAACCGCATGTGCTGGCTTCTGTATATATCTACTTACATTTCTGGTTGGCGCAAATTCCGATCTTCGCGATTCCAACAAGAGCTGCAGGAAAGATAAATATCTATTATTAAAAAAAAATCGTCAAAAATGAAAAAAAAAAGAAAATGTTAAAAAATGTTATTTCATGATTACCTACAACTTTTTATTTAAATATTGTTTATTTATTGATAAAGTATATAAACATTTAAAATACTTACACTTGGCCATTGTTGTTCCCACTGAAAGAAAAAAAAGAAAATTAATAAAATTGTTAAACTTATAATAATAAAATTCAAAAACCATTTAAGTTTCATTGATACTGTTATTAAGAAAGTTTCTTTTTATTTATCTGTACTTTATCGATCACATTAATTAATTCAAAGTAAAACTAAACTTTATTTTATGTTACTTACAGTTTGGAATGGCAGCATCAATCAGTGGTGCAGATGAAACGGCAACTGGAATGAAAAAAAATATATTACAACCTTATTCCCTTATTTTATGGTCGTATTTTCAATGCGGTAACGTAACGCGTTGAAATCAAAAGTTAATGTGTTTTTTGCTAAATACCTACAACTTTTTTTCCATTATTTTCACTGTGATTAAGTGGCACCTTTTTGCCATTCCATTTTTGAAATGTTTAAGAATCTTTTATCTTTGTATGCAACAAAAAATTACAGCCGCTAGTCTTTCATAGTGACGTATGACAATATCATGTCATCTCTAATAAGTCGTTTTATTGTTTTTTTTGTTTTGTTTTTACGTCCTGTAAAAAAAACGGTTGTATCACACTGACATGCAAAACTTTCACAAAAGAAAAAAAAAGGAATATATAGCTCTCCGTGAATGTTTGCGGATTTCTATAGCTCTTTTTATTTTATCACTTTACTATTCTGTGGTAGGTTTACTAGGTAAGGTAATAAAATAAACAAAAATTAAACTTACTTTGGATGACGATTTCCATAACGGAGCCGGCATCGTTTGGTTTTTCTGTAGAAAACATAAGTCTTATTATTAAAACATATATATTTTTCTTGGAAATAGGGTAAATAACTGGCTAATCAATTAAGATTCTCTTTATGAAACCTCAAAACACATTAAAAAATATAGAGATAGATAGACAGATAGGTGAAAGTTTATTGCATAAAAATTCATCATTTCCGCCAATAGACGTCCACTTCTGGACAAAGGCCTTCCCCAAAGATCTCCACAACGATCGGTCCCGCGCTGCCCGCTTCTAGCGGCTTACCGCAACCCTTACCAGATCGTATCGGTCCACCTTGTGAGGGGCCTGCCCACGCTACGTTTCCGGCGCGTGGCCGTCATTCAAGAACCTTTTTCCCCAACGGCCATCGGTTCTACGTGCCATGTACCCCGCCAACTGCCACTTAAGTTTCGCGATTCTTCGGGCTATGTCGGCTGCGGATCTCATCATTGAATTGTACTTACCTATGTTACAAATAACAAAAAAAATAAAAAATCCTGATTCGATCACGCAAGGAAATTCAAAGCATAGCCCTCTCCATCGCTCTTTGGGTGACTTTCAGCCTTCATATGCATAAAAATTGCACACACACAAACAAATACTAGAAAGCTTAAAGTAATACAATATAAAAACTGAGTTACTATCACGAACTAAAGAATAATAATAATTTTATCAATAATGATAAAAAAGCGACCCGTGTGTGGTGCAATATGCAATGGGCTCAGATTCAGTGGAAATTTACCCGAAAGGGCAACACAGATGACGTCATAATCATATGTATTCCTTACGACCATTTTGGTAGATACCTATACCACAGAAAATAATATTACTAACCCGTACAGAAAGGACACCCACCCCCCGCGCCAAAATGAGTTCCCTGCCCGATATAGCGCCCCACGCCCCGCACCCCGCAGGCGCCGCGGGACTCCGCCGGTGGTGGAGGGGGTGTTTTACAAGGCGCCATTGACTTGTAGTTGATATTCAAAAAGAAGCAGGTTGTCAAAATGAGTTTTGTGTATGGAGTGACCGCCCAGCTATACGTCAGATTTTTGGGAGATATACTTACGTTGGATAAGCTGTGAGAAGCCAGCTGGCCAGCTTATATTGATGTTCAGAGAACCTTAAAAAAAAGCGATCAGTAAGTAAATAGGTAAAATGAACAAATACTTAGTTATTTGTAGTTTATTGTAAAAGTGAAGGACAAATTTACGAATATTGGCACAAATTCAAACTATAGAAGGGATGAGTAGAGTGAGATCGAAATATAAGATTAAGGATATTGTATTGTAGAGTCCGTAAGGATCTAATAATGAGCGTGTCCTCGGGCGCTGCTCGCTATACAAGAGACTGTCAAACATATAGTGAGCGACACGCAAGGCGTTAGTTCCGACACAGGACACGCTCATTTAGATCCTTGTCGGTCTGAGTGGGAACAATCACTACGACGTAGACCTTCCGTAGAGCACTGCTACGGCGTAGCAATTACGTAGCAGGAGCTACGAGATGTAGTATCACTTGGTTATACAGTCCGTGGCGGATCTAAATGAGCGTGTCCTCGGGCGCTGCTCGCTATACAAGAGACTGTCAAACATACAGTGAGCAACACGCAAGGCGTTAGTTCCGACACAGGACACGTTCATTTAGATCCTTGTCGGTCTGTAAAGCGAAGTGGGAACAATCTCTACGGCGTAGACCTTCCGTAGAGCACTGCTACGGCGTAGCAATTACGTAGCAGGAGCTACGAGATGTAGTATCATTTGGTTATACAGTCCGTGGCGGATCTAAATGAGCGTGTCATCGGGCGCTGCTCGCTATACAAGAGACTGTCAAACATACAGTGAGCAACACGCAAGGCGTTAGTTCCGACACAGGACACGTTCATTTAGATCCTTGTCGGTCTGAGTGGGAACAATCACTACGACGTAGACCTTCCGTAGAGCACTGCTACGGCGGCGTAGCAATTACGTAGCAGGAGCTACGAGATGTAGTATCACTTGGTTATACAGTCCGTGGCGGATCTAAATGAGCGTGTCCTCGGGCGCTGCTCGCTATACAAGAGACTGGCAAACATATAGTGAGCAACACGCAAGGCGTTAGTTCCGACACAGGACACGTTCATTTAGATCCTTGTCGGTCTGTAAAGCGAAGTGACAGGAATCTATACGGCCTACGGTAGACCTTCAGTAGACCACTGCTACGGCGTAGCAATTACGTAGCAGGAGCTACGAGATGTAGTATCACTTGGTTATACAGTCCGTGGCGGATCTAAATGAGCATTGCATCGGGCGCTGCTCGCTGTCTCAGTAAGGAAGGCGGACGCACAGAAATTTTTAGTCTGCGGTTAAAATAAATTAATACTTTGATGATTCTTACCTGACAAAGCTTGAATCAATTGGTAGATGATTAAGAGGCCAACCTGTAAATAAAAAAAATATTTTATAAGTTGCACAAAATAGTTATGTGAGCTGTAGTAAAATACTTCCATATTATTATAATGGGTATTTTAGGTACTTCAACATACTTACATACACCGTGAAATTTAACTGCTTGTTTGTCCGCTACATACTGGTAGAAACTGAATAACTTTCCCTTATAGAATAAATATACATAGAGCACGCGCATCGCTCCGCTGCCTTTATGTCAAGCGTAAGCAAATTTTGGCAGATTTTGTATGGGCGGTAAAATCAATAACATTTTTCTTTTTGGATTTGTTCCTCGAGTCATGTTTGCAACTTATCACTGCACATTTCAAAATGTTCTCCTATTAAATTTCTTATTTTCACCGGGAAAAATAATCAGCTCCGATAACCATTTGATACTAAACGAACGCGCTGAAGATATTCGGACTGTTCATATCCGTGCTTACGGTTCATACTCGATTAGGCGTACTCTATCCCTCCCAGATTTTTTCTATTTATACTCTAAGAACTTTCCCTAAAAAAAATTAATGTAGGTTGGAATTTAAAAAAGAAAATCATCTTTTCATAGAAACTTCAGTCACGTTTTGTGTGACAAGTTGAATTTTTATGTTGAGATTTCAACCTATGTTCCTTAGGGAAAGTTGTTCAGCTTCATGAGCCAGTTAAATTTCACGGTATAAAAGTTACTTCGGAACCAGTCCCATATTTTGTGCACGCAGTCAGTTACATTACAGTACCGTTTTGGTACATTAGGTACTTACATTTTACGAAAAAATATGTAATTCTCTTTCTCTTTTTTGTATTTTTGCAGCCTGGCGGCACCTCTTAAAACTTAAAATCGCAGTAGAGGCTTTTTTTTTTTTTTAATTGTCCTTGCTTGTGTCGAGAAGGTACGACTAATCAAGCTTCACCGGACTTGCGGGGGAGCGGAAGACTCTACCCCAAAAAAAGTCATATACCAACGCGTCTAGGGGCGGCTCAAGGGAGCCTCGGACCACGGCCTAGCGCGTTGATATTGAAAAACATCGTGAAGGAGACGACGCCTGAGGGGCTCCGTCTCTGATTTTCAATTTTGATTTTGTTTCTGGCCGCGCCCCCGCCTGCGGGTGCGGGCGTTGTTACCTGAAGGGTAATTGTTACCCGAAGGGCAGTAGAGGCGTAGAAGCGTGGTTTATCTGCGCGGCAAAGTAAACGGACCACTGATGGCAATGGGCGCTTACACATTGGACGGTAACAGTATCGGGCCCGGTAACAGTATCCCGATATCGTCGGACGACATCCATAAATGGAATGATATAACTAGGGATGTAACGATACCGATGCCGATACCGATATATTATTTTCTTCCGTTCTTCGATTAACCGGTTCATCATCATCATTTCAGCCAGTAGACGTCCACCGGTTAATAGATGGAAATTAATCAAATAAACCAAAATAATTCTGGTTACCGGTTTTTAACAAGGAACGAAAATTTCAGCTCCCACTAAGTTTAAGCCATAGCAAAGCAGGCGCTTGCAACCGCTGCAACGGCTTCATGCGCCTTCCGCTACGCCGTCGCACTTTTCTTCTCTTTTCCGCATACGCTGTCTTTGTTTCTGTAGATTTTTTTTACTGTTTCGTCGTTTGGTGCGATTTATTTATATTATGCTGCCGCAAAAAAATTATGATCATTTCTGAGTACGTGTTATTGCCACTGTTTTTTGAAGCAATTTTTAACTAAGACAAGTATTGTGTTATTATTGTACTAAAGCCTGACTAAGGAAATATGAAACCTGCTCTGGGGGCGCCACGTGTATATTTTTACGACTATGGCAACAATTTCTCTTATAAAATTAGTTCCATATAAATTCCGCAATATGGCGAGGTTTTTCATTTCTTTGGTCGGGCTTTACAATAATATTACTTCAAGAAATTGAAATTATTTTTAGAGCTCCTCGTTTTAATTAAAAATTATCGTTATCAATAACTTATTTTAAATTAACTTAAATTAAGTTTGTATTATTTGTAAAAAATAATAACACATCTTGGGAAAAAAGTTCAATTTTGCTCTTACTTATTTATGGGATATTTGTGAGAAGTAAGACTTTTCAAGACTTTTACGTTAGTAATCCATTAACATCTACGCGATCTTACAAGTTAATGAGTATTTTAGTATTTTATTACTAATATAAGCGTCCACACTACGAGATAATAATTTGATTTTTGAGGTACTTCAACAGATTATTCCTAAATTAGCACAAAACTCATTTACACATATTTCTGGCACAAAATTCGTTATCACATAATTATTTTTGCATATTTTAAGTTCAAAACAATTCTAGCGGTTACTAAGCTGTAGGGCACATTCATTCGAATCCAGTTTCATCGGCGTCCTTTTGTAAGATAATTAAAATTTTAGTATTTTATTACTAAAATAGAGGTCCGTACTTAGAGAAAGTAATTTTATTTTTGAGGTAGTTCAGTAGATCATATCAAAATTGACACTAAATTTTACGCGTAAAACTGCATATTTTAAGATCCAATAGTCATTAGTATTTATGCCAGGTTGATGTAGGTATATAAAATGCCAGAGTCAAAATAATTAATTTCCGTTTCTCATTCATGAGTAAGTAATCCATTTACATCCGCGCGATCCTACTAATTAATGAGTGTTTTAGTATTTTATTTACAAAATAAGTATCCACACTACGAGATAATAATTTGATTTTTAGAGGTAGTTTAACAGAATATTCCTAAATAAGCACAACACTCATTTACACATAATTCTGCCACAGAATTCGTTTTCACATAATTATTATTGCATATTTTAAGTACTAAATAATTCTAGTGTTTACCAAGCTTTATGGCACATTCATCCGAATCCATTTTCATCGGCGTCCTCTTGTAAGTTAATAAAAATTTTAGTATTTTATTACTAAAATAGAGGTCCGTACTTAGAGAAAGTTTGAAAAATAAACCGGTTTCCTATCCCTGAGTCTACTGTCCATGCCCCTCCCCCCGCGATCCTGCTTCACCCCGTCGCCGAAATCGGCACGACAGACGATATCGTTGACGATAACGACACAGTATGAAAGCGTTTAATATTTGTATGAAACTACCAGTCCGACGATATCGGTCCGATACCTTTACTGTCCAATGTGAAAGCGCCCAATGCAGGAAAGTAATAGCGCTAAGCGGTGCCGTACACGTGGAACAGAGAAAAGTATGCTGTTTGCGCGCTACAACTAAACAGCGTAAGTGCCAAGTTCTTATGTGTCCATTTATACAAAAAGTACTTCATTACAAAAAAAAAAATAGAAAAACAAACGGCAACGTATAGACGTTGAAACTTAGTCAAAAATATTGTATTCAACTTTACTAAAATCTAGTAAAGAAGTTTCTTTATACACGTCTATTTTTTTGTAATGAAGTACTTTTTGTATAAATGGACACATAAGAAAACAAAAAGAGAAACGTAAAGAAACTTCTTTACTAGATTTTAGTAAAGTTGAATACAATATTTTTGACTAAGTTTCAACGTTATACGTTGCCGTTTGCCTATAAAAAAAAAGATAATAGAAGGTGTTACTTAAGCGCGATTTCCTATCAATACAATTTTCGGAAAACGTGTTTCCAATCATTATTAACGTGAGTATTTAGATTATAATATGATCAAGTTATGTACCTATATCTGAAAATCATAATAAGTACCTACTTGTACAAATTACGAGGATTATCGAATCAAAATACACTAAAATTTTCAAGGTGCCGCCTTAAGCCAAGTTTAGTAAATGACTTAATTTAGGAGGTTTATTATAAACCACGATGAAACCATTACAACAATTTTGGCTACGCTATCATCATCATCTACTAAGGTACAGAAGCAAGAATTCACCCCTATCGCTACGAAATACGGGCACTCTCATGGTCAATATGTCAAGCCGTATTTGCTGGCTACTGTACTTATACTCTTATACCAACATTTTCTCAATATCATAGTAGAAAACAAAGAATGCATGGCATTATGATCAAAGTGAAAACCAAATGAGTTACTAGTCAAATGTCTTCTGATGGTAACTAGCCTAAATGAAGCATTGGAGAGAAAAGGAATGAAAGTGAATATAAGTAAGACGAAAGTATTGGTGTTTGAAAGAGAGAAAAATGTGACCGAGTGTGATATTAGGATAAAAGATGAACAATTACAGCAAGTGAATGAGTTCGTATATTTGGGATCGTTGTTTACTAGGGATGGAAAACATGAAAGTGACATTGAAAGGAGAGTGAATGCTGGTAATGTGGTGAACGGGGCGCTGTGCGCCTTTATGAACAGTCAGAAGGTGTCTAAAAAGGCACGTGTGGCTGTTCATAGGGGGTACTGCTTCCGACTCTAATGTATGGGAGCGAAAGCTGGGTATGGCAGAAAAAACATGAAAGTAGAATATGTGCTGTAGAAATGAGAGCATGAGAGGTATGATTGGCGTTAAATTGTGTGATAGGATTAGGAACAGTGTGATAAGGGAGAAATGTGGAGTAAAATAAGATGTTGTGACGAAAATTGAGGAAGGAATGCTAAATTGGTTTGGTCACGCGGAGAGGATGACTGAAGAGAGATTGACTAAACAGATTTATAAGGCGAGAGTGGGAGGAAGCGTTGGAAGGGGAAGACCAAGACGAACGTTCCAAAACCAAATCGGGGACGTTCTGACAAAAGGTCGGGTCGAGAGTACTCTAAACCGACGAGCATGTATGAAGAGATTAATGAGTGTGTATGTTTAGATCGCATATGTTTGGATCGTAGCAAGTGGAAGGAAGTGGTCTCTGCCTACCCCTCCGGCGTGAGTTTATGTATGTATGTATGTATGTAAAAACCAAATAAAAATTGTATACAGGGCGTCCCACGGCGATGCCACATGGAGGGAAAGGACCTTAAATATTGTAGATAGAACATAAATTACTGAAAGAAGACTTTATTTTATTTCTAAAACCTATTAAAACTGCATTCATACATATTTTAATAATTACATGGTTGAACCGGGAATCGAACCCGCTATACGAGAAAAAAAAATATCCTGTAGTTTTATCATACTGATCGAAAGGCTTCATCATAAGGGTTATTTTTTGCTAAGTTCTGTTCTGTTTGTAGCTCGTGAACACTTTTATACCGGTTCTTGTAAACTAAATTTTTTACATAACCCCATAAAAAAATCAAACGGGGTTAGATCTGGCGATCACAGCGGCCAAATTAAAATGTTAAAATTCATAGTCTTCCATTTATATCTGACACTATGTTATTTAGCAAAAAATAGTCCTTTCGATTGGTATGATAAAACTACAGGCTGTTTTTTTTTCTTGTGTAGCGGGTTCGATTCCCGGTTCAACCATGTAGTTATTAAAAAATGTATGAATGCAGTTTTAATAGTTTTTAGAAATGAAATAAAGTCTTCTTTCAGTAAAATGTTCTATCTACAATATTTAAGGTACTTTCCCTCCATGTGGCATAGGCGTGGGACGCCCTGTATACTATTGATTATGTACTGACTGGCTGGTTTCCTGGCTGTCCTGGTGATCCTGGGCTTCCTGATCCACCTGGCTGTTGATTGTCTCCTGGCTGTCCTGGTGATCCTGGGCTTCCTGAGCCACCTGGCTGTCCTGGTGATCCTGGGCTTCCTGAGCCACCTGGCTGTCCTGGTGATCCTAGGCTTCCTGAGCCACCTGGCTGTCCTGGTGATCCTGGGCTTCCTGAGCCACCTGGCTGTCCTGGTGATCCTGGGCTTCCTGAGCCACCTGGCTGTCCTGGTGATCCTGGGCTTCCTGAGTCACCTGGCTGTCCTGGTGATCCTGGGCTTCCTGAGCCACCTGGCTGTCCTGGTGATCCTGGGCTTCCTGAGCCACCTGACTGTTGATTGTCTCCTGGCTGTCCTGGTGATCCTGGGCTTCCTGAGCCACCTGGCTGTTGATCGTCTCCTGGCTGTCCTGGTGATCCTGGGCTTCCTGAGCCACCTGGCTGTTGATTGTTTCCTGGCTTTCCTGGTGATCCTGGGCTTCCTGGGCCACCTGGCTGTCCTGGTGATCCTGGGCTTCCTGAGTCACCTGGCTGTCCTGGTGATCCTGGGCTTCCTGAGTCACCTGGCTGTCCTGGTGATCCTGGGCTTCCTGAGTCACCTGGCTGTCCTGGTGATCCTGGGCTTCCTGATCCACCTGGCTGTTGATCGTCTCCTGGCTGTTCTGGTGATCCTGGGCTTCCTGAGCCTGGCTGTCCTGGTGATCCTGGGCTTCCTGAGTCACCTGGCTGTCCTGGTGATCCTGGTTTTCCTGAGCCACCTGGCTGTTGATTGTTCCCTGGCTTTCCTGGTGATCCTGGGCTTCCTGGGCCACCTGGCTGTCCTGGTGATCCTGGGCTTCCTGAGCCACCTGGCTGTCCTGGTGATCCTGGGCTTCCTGAGCCACCTGACTGTTGATTGTCTCCTGGCTGTCCTGGTGATCCTGGGCTTCCTGAGCCACCTGGCTGTCCTGGTGTTCCTGGGCTTCCTGATCCACCTGGCTGTTGATCGTCTCCTGGCTGTCCTGGTGATCCTGGGCTTCCTGAGCCACCTGGCTGTTGATTGTTTCCTGGCTTTCCTGGTGATCCTGGGCTTCCTGGGCCACCTGGCTGTCCTGGTGATCCTGGGCTTCCTGAGTCACCTGGCTGTCCTGGTGATCCTGGGCTTCCTGAGTCACCTGGCTGTCCTGGTGATCCTGGGCTTCCTGAGTCACCTGGCTGTCCTGGTGATCCTGGGCTTCCTGATCCACCTGGCTGTTGATCGTCTCCTGGCTGTCCTGGTGATCCTGGGCTTCCTGGGCCTCCTGGCTGTCCTGGTGATCCTGGGCTTCCTGAGCCACCTGGCTGTCCTGGTGATCCTGGGCTTCCTGAGCCACCTGGCTGTCCTGGTGATCCTAGGCTTCCTGAGCCACCTGGCTGTCCTGGTGATCCTGGGCTTCCTGAGCCACCTGGCTGTCCTGGTGATCCTGGGCTTCCTGAGCCACCTGGCTGTCCTGGTGATCCTGGGCTTCCTGAGTCACCTGGCTGTCCTGGTGATCCTGGGCTTCCTGAGTCACCTGGCTGTCCTGGTGATCCTGGGCTTACTGAGTCACCTGGCTGTCCTGGTGATCCTGGGCTTCCTGATCCACCTGGCTGTTGATCGTCTCCTGGCTGTCCTGGTGATCCTGGGCTTCCTGGGCCTCCTGGCTGTCCTGGTGATCCTGGGCTTCCTGAGCCACCTGGCTGTCCTGGTGATCCTGGGCTTCCTGAGCCACCTGGCTGTCCTGGTGATCCTAGGCTTCCTGAGCCACCTGGCTGTCCTGGTGATCCTGGGCTTCCTGAGCCACCTGGCTGTCCTGGTGATCCTGGGCTTCCTGAGCCACCTGGCTGTCCTGGTGATCCTGGGCTTCCTGAGTCACCTGGCTGTCCTGGTGATCCTGGGCTTCCTGAGTCACCTGGCTGTCCTGGTGATCCTGGGCTTCCTGAGTCACCTGGCTGTCCTGGTGATCCTGGGCTTCCTGATCCACCTGGCTGTTGATCGTCTCCTGGCTGTCCTGGTGATCCTGGGCTTCCTGGGCCTCCTGGCTGTCCTGGTGATCCTGGGCTTCCTGAGCCACCTGGCTGTCCTGGTGATCCTGGGCTTCCTGAGCCACCTGGCTGTCCTGGTGATCCTAGGCTTCCTGAGCCACCTGGCTGTTGATTGTTTCCTGGCTTTCCTGGTGATCCTGGGCTTCCTGGGCCTCCTGGCTGTCCTGGTGATCCTGGGCTTCCTGATCCACCTGGCTGTTGATCGTCTCCTGGCTGTCCTGGTGATCCTGGTTTTCCTGAGCCACCTGGCTGTGGATTGCTTCCTGGCTTTCCTGCTGATCCTGGGCTTCCTGGGCCTCCTGGCTGTCCTGGTGATCCTGGGCTTCCTGAGCCACCTGGCTGTCCTGGTGATCCTGGGCTTCCTGAGCCACCTGGCTGTTGATTGCTTCCTGGCTTTCCTGGTGATCCTGGGCTTCCTGGGCCTCCTGGCTGTCCTGGTGATCCTGGGCTTCCTGAGCCACCTGGCTGTCCTGGTGATCCTGGGCTTCCTGAGCCACCTGGCTGTCCTGGTGATCCTGGTTTTCCTGAGCCACCTGGCTGTTGATTGCTTCCTGGCTTTCCTGGTGATCCTGGGCTTCCTGGGCCTCCTGGCTGTCCTGGTGATCCTGGGCTTCCTGAGCCACCTGGCTGTCCTGGTGATCCTGGTTTTCCTGAGCCACCTGGCTGTGGATTGCTTCCTGGCTTTCCTGGTGATCCTGGGCTTCCTGGGCCTCCTGGCTGTCCTGGTGATCCTGGGCTTCCTGAGCCATCTGGCTGTCCTGGTGATCCTGGCCTTCCTGAGCCACCTGGCTGTTGATTGCTTCCTGGCTTTCCTGGTGATCCTGGGCTTCCTGGGCCTCCTGGCTGTCCTGGTGATCCTGGGCTTCCTGAGCCACCTGGCTGTCCTGGTGATCCTGGGCTTCCTGAGCCACCTGGCTGTCCTGGTGATCCTGGTTTTCCTGAGCCACCTGGCTGTTGATTGCTTCCTGGCTTTCCTGGTGATCCTGGGCTTCCTGGGCCTCCTGGCTGTTGATTGCTTCCTGGCTTTCCTGGTGATCCTGGGCTTCCTGGGCCTCCTGGCTGTCCTGGTGATCCTGGGCTTCCTGAGCCACCTGGCTGTCCTGGTGATCCTGGGCTTCCTGAGCCACCTGGCTGTCCTGGTGATCCTGGTTTTCCTGAGCCACCCGGCTGTTGATTGTTTCCTGGCTTTCCTGGTGATCCTGGGCTTCCTGGGCCTCCTGGCTGTCCTGGTGATCCTGGGCTTCCTGAGCCACCTGGCTGTCCTGGTGATCCTGGGCTTCCTGATCCACCTGGCTGTTGATTGTTCCCTGGCTTTCCTGGTGATCCTGGGCTTCCTGGGCCACCTGGCTGTCCTGGTGATCCTGGGCTTCCTGAGTCACCTGGCTGTCCTGGTGATCCTGGGCTTCCTGATCCACCTGGCTGTCCTGGTGATCCTGGTTTTCCTGAGCCACCTGGCTGTTGATTGTTTCCTGGCTTTCCTGGTGATCCTGGGCTTCCTGGGCCACCTGGCTGTCCTGGTGATCCTGGGCTTCCTGAGTCACCTGGCTGTCCTGGTGATCCTGGTTTTCCTGAGCCACCTGGCTGTTGATTGTTTCCTGGCTTTCCTGGTGATCCTGGGCTTCCTGGGCCTCCTGGCTGTCCTGGTGATCCTGGGCTTCCTGAGCCACCTGGCTGTCCTGGTGATCCTGGGCTTCCTGATCCACCTGGCTGTTTATCGTCTCCTGGCTGTTCTGGTGATCCTGGGCTTCCTGAGCCACCTGGCTGTCCTGGTGATCCTGGGCTTCCTGAGCCACCTGGCTGTCCTGGTGATCCTGGTTTTCCTGAGCCACCCGGCTGTTGATTGTTTCCTGGCTTTCCTGGTGATCCTGGGCTTCCTGGGCCTCCTGGCTGTCCTGGTGATCCTGGGCTTCCTGAGCCACCTGGCTGTCCTGGTGATCCTGGGCTTCCTGATCCACCTGGCTGTTGATTGTTCCCTGGCTTTCCTGGTGATCCTGGGCTTCCTGGGCCACCTGGCTGTCCTGGTGATCCTGGGCTTCCTGAGTCACCTGGCTGTCCTGGTGATCCTGGGCTTCCTGAGTCACCTGGCTGTCCTGGTGATCCTGGTTTTCCTGAGCCACCTGGCTGTTGATTGTTTCCTGGCTTTCCTGGTGATCCTGGGCTTCCTGGGCCACCTGGCTGTCCTGGTGATCCTGGGCTTCCTGAGTCACCTGGCTGTCCTGGTGATCCTGGTTTTCCTGAGCCACCTGGCTGTTGATTGTTTCCTGGCTTTCCTGGTGATCCTGGGCTTCCTGGGCCTCCTGGCTGTCCTGGTGATCCTGGGCTTCCTGAGCCACCTGGCTGTCCTGGTGATCCTGGGCTTCCTGATCCACCTGGCTGTTTATCGTCTCCTGGCTGTTCTGGTGATCCTGGGCTTCCTGAGCCACCTGGCTGTCCTGGTGATCCTGGGCTTCCTGAGCCACCTGGCTGTCCTGGTGATCCTGGTTTTCCTGAGCCACCCGGCTGTTGATTGTTTCCTGGCTTTCCTGGTGATCCTGGGCTTCCTGGGCCTCCTGGCTGTCCTGGTGATCCTGGGCTTCCTGAGCCACCTGGCTGTCCTGGTGATCCTGGGCTTCCTGATCCACCTGGCTGTTGATTGTTCCCTGGCTTTCCTGGTGATCCTGGGCTTCCTGGGCCACCTGGCTGTCCTGGTGATCCTGGGCTTCCTGAGTCACCTGGCTGTCCTGGTGATCCTGGGCTTCCTGAGTCACCTGGCTGTCCTGGTGATCCTGGTTTTCCTGAGCCACCTGGCTGTTGATTGTTTCCTGGCTTTCCTGGTGATCCTGGGCTTCCTGGGCCACCTGGCTGTCCTGGTGATCCTGGGCTTCCTGAGTCACCTGGCTGTCCTGGTGATCCTGGTTTTCCTGAGCCACCTGGCTGTTGATTGTTTCCTGGCTTTCCTGGTGATCCTGGGCTTCCTGGGCCTCCTGGCTGTCCTGGTGATCCTGGGCTTCCTGAGCCACCTGGCTGTCCTGGTGATCCTGGGCTTCCTGATCCACCTGGCTGTTTATCGTCTCCTGGCTGTTCTGGTGATCCTGGGCTTCCTGAGCCTGGCTGTCCTGGTGATCCTGGGCTTCCTGAGTCACCTGGCTGTCCTGGTGATCCTGGTTTTCCTGAGCCACCTGGCTGTTGATTGTTCCCTGGCTTTCCTGGTGATCCTGGGCTTCCTGGGCCACCTGGCTGTCCTGGTGATCCTGGGCTTCCTGAGTCACCTGGCTGTCCTGGTGATCCTGGGCTTCCTGATCCACCTGGCTGTCCATTTTGTGGAGCCCATGGTGTTCCATCGTTCGGCTTACATTTTTTTATTTGTAGGAGGATTAATTTAATTTTTATCTCTGGAAACAAATGTCGAGGTTTTATTTGTTTTGTACCGATGACTATGTCAAAAGGGGTTAAGAAAAGTATTTAGGGAAATAGGTATTGAATGTTATGATTACAATTATAGGCAATTACATTTCAAAATATTTGTCGAGCGGTCTCGGATAGCGAATCAGTGGCCGCCATCTTACTTTTAAATGTTTCTATGCCGATCGTTTCCAAAATCGATATCTGGGGTCCCAGTGGTCTCATTGTATTAAAGTAGCCGTACTGTATTGTATAGTATTGTCCTGAATTGTACTGAATTGAAGAGTATTATTATACTCCCTGAGTTCAGTCACAGATAATATAATACTAGTTACACTAGTAGTTCAGTGTAGGCTCGAGCCCCTATGTGGGTATATGAGCTGTTATAATACGATTTACTAACTTGGCTACACTTAGAAAAGACAAGACTTTGCATCGTGTTCTAAATTTTGTTTAAAGCTCTTAAAATGTCGCAAAAATTACTTTTGAAGTCATAATTCATATTTAATTTATCGCTCCCCATTAATTTAAAAAAGAATCAGGGTTATGAAATTTTTGAATGCCTCTATTTGTCTATTTTTATCTTCCATAATGTTTCTGCTTGTAAATAAATTTAGTTGCCAAAAAAAAACTAGATGCCAGTTTAAAATAAAAAACTACCTTTCAATTTATTTATTTAGTAGTTAATTCACGTTTAAAATGATAGCTCATAATAGACGCCAACCCATTATTACTAGCACCCATTTTATTTTGTTTTATGTCGCCAATTTAGATTACATTGTCGCCGCGTAAAATACGTGCCTATTATAGGTATATAGATCTGTTTTACAATATTATCTTTAATAAATGTGACTATTTTTACTTCGAAAGTATTTTTTTATTTAAAGCGAAAGTATATGGCGCGTTTGAATTTGACCACTCTGGAGCTGGACTGAAGAGCTAGAAAATTTCGCGCGCGTTTTGAACCGCACTTCTTTTTTTTTTGGCTATACGGCTTTTGCCTCTTGTCAATTCCGCCAATTCGTGCCCGAGAAATACAAGATAGGTAAGAAAGGACCGCAAAGGAACAGGAATAGTTATGCATATCTGTGGTACTTACGTTCAAATCCGTATTTGCCAATTTGACCGTTAGATATTTCACATAATTGTTGGACGATCTGTGTTCCAGCTGAAAATAATAAAGAAGAGAATGAATTAAATAAATATATTTAACTAAAATCTGACCAGAAAAAAAGGTTACTCTGGCTGGTGGCGGTACATGTTTATAAAATAAAAATAAAGGGAATAAATTAAATTAAAGTCTGGGTTAAATTAAAGAAAAAATACAAGATTTATTTCCCCGCTTTTTCGTATATTAATACGAGTTTAATTATAAATTATTTTTAATGTAAAAAAAGTCGTTATTATTAAAAATATTGAAACGCAATGCTTTTTTTTAAATAAAAATAAATATATCATTAATTCTTGTGTGGCAGAACGCAAACTATTGCTGGTGCCTTGCTTAAAAACTAATCCCAGCAGGGTACAATGGGATTTTCATACAAAAGGCTTTTTTCGAAAAGCGGACATAAAAAAAAAGATATTAGTTTAGTCTCTTGAATACTTACAGCCGGATTTGTGAGCATTGCAGATACCACCGAAGATAGTGTACGCTGAAACAAGGACATAAGCATTTAGTACAGGAAAACTCAATGTTAATTTATAACACACTAGCTTTTCGCCCCGTGGCTCCGCCCGCATTAAGGGTTTTTCCTGTGGGGATGACTTTTCAGCGGTTAAAGGTAACCAATATTACTCCAATTTCCCCAAGGTATATTCTATCTGCTAAGTTTCGTTAAAATTGGTTCAGTAATTTCAGAGCTTCCAAGTAAAGCTTACTTTATATTTTGTTTCCGTCTACGAAACTAATTCAACACGCGTACCAAGTCGCGGGCAAATACTAGTCTATACTAATATCCTAAAGAGGAAAAAATTGATTGTTTTTTTGCTTAAACGGTAAAATATAACCTATCTTTAACTTGGACATCCAGAAACATAATATTGAAAACCGCATCCAATTTAGTGCAGTAGTTTTCGCGTTATGGGATCAAAACATACAGACAGACATCGACCTGTTAGATTTTTACTATATCTATAGTTATAAATACATCATTGAATCATCAATAGGTACATACATCATTCTCTTCACTTAGCGTGTGGGTTTCGAGGTTATCCTACCTCACAAACCCTGGTGTCAGAAAAATTGAGCCGCCTTTCGCTTCTGACATGGCTCATGTAACGACTACATCCGTAGATACTAACCGGGACCAACGGCTTTACGTGCCTTCCGAAGCACGGAATCATATTTCTTTGCAGACAACCAGGTGATTCAGCCTGCAATGTCCTAACCTTACTGGGGAAAGTCTCACAAAGTGATATTTGTTTGACTAGTCCCCACCGGGATTTGAACCCGTTTCCTCCGTAACGTGAGGCTAGTATTTGACCACTCGACCACAGGGGCTGTTACATCATTGAATCACTAATACATATATAATTGAATCATAAATACATACTTAATTGAATTAAATAAAAAAATAATTAGTTTACTTACAGTACTGGATTGCAGTAGTAAAGCCTTGCAGAGAAAGGCTTACTGAAACAAAATAATATTATGACAATTTAGTATGTTTATTACACACAAAAAGAATATATTCCTATATATCCTCGTATTTTTGAATTTCTTATTGTATTCTGACATTAATTTATGATCTTGTTTATTATAATATAAGGTAGGAAAATATTATAAAATAACAAAGACAAAACAAAACTGAAAGCAAGTGTAAGTGTATGTGTGTGTGTGTGTTTATAGTTTGTGTTTTGTTTTTCTCCCCCCCGCGCACCCCGCTGTCGCCATGTTGCGCATAGAATGTATTCATGGTCCAAGAAAACAAGGTCTTACAAGAAGACCACGTGACTGACACAAGCCTACTTCATTTCTACGCCATTTTGCCTGTTCATCCTTGTCGAATGCGTTTAATAGACAAGGATGAAGAGCGCAAAATGACGTAGGCTTGTGTCAGTCACGTAGTCTTCTTGTTAAACCTTGTTTTCTTGGACCATGGAATGTATTCGAGGTGTCTGGTTCTTGTAATTCCCCAATGACCGCCAAGTCGCGAAGCCACAAAAAAAGAAAAAAGAAAAAACTCACCGTAGTTTTGTTGGATGTAAGTCGAAAATTGGATCATGGTCCAAATGATGACCCATCTCGAGCTGGTGAAGTAATCCAAGCCTTTTCCGAAGCTCCTTTTGAGGACGATCTCGTAGACATCCTTTTTGATGTTTTGCAGTCCGAACAGCTCGAAGATCTGCTTGGAAGACGCCTTCTCGGGTCGCGAGACACCGAAATATGAGCTGGTGCATACTTCGAAGTTAGCTGTAACGAAAAATAAGAAAACATTGAAAATAAGGTTCAATTTCAAAGTTTTGTAGTAATTTTGGCCGCTGATTCCCATCTGAAGAGATGCGGGTTCGAGCGGATATTTAATGAGTATTTAATAAATAACATTAATTTCAACCGTTACTAAACCTTCCAACAAATAGAAAAGAGCTGAATCTTCGAATGGCTGAAGATATTTTCTTGGTTCATAGCTAAGAACACTCGATTGTGACATTTAGCAAACAAAAAAAACTAGATCAAAATCTGAGCATCCGTTTATGAACTACGAATACGATGCCACAGGTAGATAGTCATACACGTCAAACTTATAACACCCCTCCTTAGAGTATAAATAGAAAAAAATCTGGCACCCCTCGTAGGGGTTTAAAAATAAATTATAAATACACGTCCAACCAATGACAAAGCAACTGGACAGCCAAGGACGTTAGAAATTAGTATGGGCTTTTTTTTTATGGCCTATGCTTGTGTCGAAAAGGTACGACCAATCAAGCTTCACCGGACTTGCGGGGGAGCGGAAGACTCTACCCCAAAAAAAAAGTCATACCAACGCGTCTAGGGGCGGCTAAGGGAGCCTCGGACCACGGCCTAGCGCGTTGATATTGAAAAACATCGTGAAGGAGACGACGCCTGAGGAGCTCCGTCTCTGATTTTAAATTTAGATTTTGGTTCTGGCCGCGCCCCCGCCGGCGGGTGCGGGTGTTGTTACCTGAAGGAATTAGTATGGGCAGCATCAATAAAAAAAAAATAAAAAAAAAATATAATAAATAAGTGAATAACATTTACCTAACTCTGGTTTGGTGCACACAGTACTCCATACTGTAGCGATGTAGAGACGGTTCCATTTTTCGCTCACTGGAAAAAAAATTGAAGTGTAAGTAAATATATGTATGTACGTCAGCTTTACCTACTTATAACAATTGATTTATCATTTCCACCTGTTTGCACTAATCTAAAAGCTTTTCGTAGTTAATAAAGACATAAGTTAACTAAAGCTTAAAAAATAATTGATCGAAGGTTTCACTAACAGTCTAATTGGTTCATAGAGGTAGGCAGAAACTAAGCAGTTTCAAACAAAATTTTCGCCAAATAACACCTGCATCAACTCAAGCGATTCTTAAGTTTAATGCAAACGGGTGTTCGACTGATATTACAGAATTTACAAATTCCTAACTCTACAAGTTCTCGGGCCTATTCGCCCTGGTTTCTGGGTAGGTTCGAGCCCCTCGGTGGGGACATATTATATGAGCTGTTAATGTTATATAACCTTATATGTTATGCAGTGGACGTCTTTCGGCTGAGATGATGATGATAGGCCGGGAGATGATGACAGAAATTTTTAGGTCATTTGTTACAGTATGGCGTTTTTACAGGGGTCTTAGTACGCAATGACAAAAAGGAAAATGATGGTCATAGCGCTGGTACAGGCGGCCCAACCGCGAAAAAAAAAATGCAGATTTTCGGCGGTATGGCGACCATTAGGAGCCGTCCAAAAAGTATGGCATGGTGATTGTCGTAAATGGCTGCACGAAGATGATCAAACTGTGCAAAAATTACCCTGGTACAAATGGTTGAATTTTTAATTTATTAACTAGTATGGCGGGCTGTAAGTCACACCGGAGAAGTATGGCATGACACTGTCGTCTAGTTATTTTTACGGGCTATCGGAAAATAATAAAATTTTTGTGGTAGGTACAAATCGTTTGACTTTCGTAATTTTTTCGACTAGTTCACTAACGCCCACGCGATTGGGCCGCCAGTACCAGCGCTAAGACCATCATTTTTCTTTTTGTCATTGCGTACTAAGACCCCTGTAAAACCGCCATACTGTAACAAATGACCTAAAAATTTCTGTCATCATCTCCCGGCCTATGATGAATGTTATATAAATCCTGTATGCCCGGTTAAGTTATTTAAAAAAAAATTAAGTGGGTATAAAGTTTTAGTTTTAGTACCTACATAAATCTTAAGCAGTTTCTACTTTTTAGCAGATACCGTCGTCGTCTGTTAGCGTGTTTTTAGTATCAATATAACAAAGCGAAAAATTAAAATCATTGATCTTGGGCAGGGACTCGAACCCGCAAGCCGCAGCTGGAGCCGCAACGATTTTTATTTTCCGCTTAGATTTATGAATAAAATCTTAAGTTTACATACGGTGATTTAGAATTTTTTGAACCTACATAACTAAATAATAAATTACTATGAATACTTACGTTCGGGGAACTCTTTGTTGACTATATTGGTGACACTGCCGGCTATCTGCCAATTCAAATCCAACGTTTCTTGGATGCTGTTTGGCTGTTCTGTAAAAGAAAAAACAATATTATAAACTAGGGTTATTGTATTACGAAAATAAAAGCTAATAGCTATAGCTATGTAGAGGGGTCAGGTCAGGAGCGTCGTCGGTGACTTGACACAACCCTACGTCATCATGCTGTTCATCCTTGTCTATTAACACACATTCGACAAGGATGAACAGCAAAATGACGTAGGCTTGTGTCAAGTCACGTGGTTTGAATAGGAGACCTTGTTTTTTTAGACCATGGCTATAACCAAGGTTTTTTTTAACTGACCTACGCTTGTGTCGAAAAGGTACGACCAATCGTGTGCATCTGGATTGAGGGCCCATTTTTTAAAAGTTTACAAAACGATTTGAGATTTATAGGGGATTTAATAAAGAATAGTAAAAACATGAAGCACAGGGTCACGAATTTCTTAAACATAAATTGGAACTGTGGTGATTAAATAGCTTGGGCTCTCAATCCAGATGCTCGGCTAAAATGGCATATTTCAAATCTCAAAAAGTACTACCTCTGGGTTTATAATTTTTATTTCAGCATTTAGTTAAGAATTTCTAAAATATGTATATAAATTCTTAAATTTGTATAATATGATTTACATATTAATATTACGATTTATCTTGGGCCCTCAATCCAGATATGTCTGGATTGAGGGCCCAATATTTGACTTGCAAAACATTAATTTATATAAAGAAATACATAAATATGACTTCAATATGTTATATTTAGACACCTATGTGAATTCCTAAAAGATAAATAATGACACAAAAGTTAATTGTTTAAAAGTAAATGACGATCGAAAATAATCGAAATTTACCAAAACGTCTGAACTGAGAGCCCAATATTTTCGGCTTTATCGACTAGGCTCACCCTCATAGATCACCAATAATTAGAATACGTTCTTTTAGAAAATTTAAACTAAAAGATTATAAATAATCCGTTCTTCTAAATTGCATACTTTAAGAGAAAATCGGTTTTCAATTTTTTATATGAGAAAAAATTGTAGGGTGGATATGATTTCGTGCTTTTTTGGAGACTAATCCGTATGTACAATATATGTAATACAAAAATATACTTTATTGACACCAAACAGAAACACAACACATATACAGAAAAACAGAACAAAACAGAAGAGTCAAAAGGCGGCCTTATTGCTGAGGTAGCAATTTCTACCAGGAAACTTTTGGGTATGAAAATAGCGTAGGTAAACGTTATGCGGGTTGGTTTGGTGTTTTATACAGAGTAGGTTTTGAAATAAACTAAAATTCAACTTAACCAACATTAAATAAAATACTTAAAAAATAATAATACTTTACACAAATAGCTATGAATAGTGCGCTATAACGCGCATTTTAAAGAACTCGGGTGAAGGGGCTCGCCTGGCCGACTCAGGAAGATCATTCCATAAACATGAGTTGCATGGAGTAAAATTTTGTAGAATGAAGGGGCATGTTAAGTAACAGTCTTTTACACGAACGAAGATTACGGCACTGAGCGAAAAATTAAAATATCTTTGATATAAGAAGGAGAATTGGGGTTGAAGAGAACAGAATATAGAAGAAAAAGTATGTGACAGTTCCTTCGGTGGCGGATGGGCAGCCACTAAAGTATGTACTCTCATACAAGGTATTTTTTAAACGACTAAGTAAATATTTGTTGCTCGATCTGTCATAAGCAATTGTGATTTATGTGCAGCGATTTGTTGTCAACGTAAGTAAGTAGGTACCTAGATCACATTAATATTGCCTATTTTCATTTAACGAATATCATTTCAAGTCATCTGTTTTTCCTACGCACCCGATGTAAAGAAAAAAGGCCATTACAGTCAATCTTGATAAAATTGTAGGTAATCTGTAGGTACATATAAAACAAAGTCATGTTATTTACAATATTTTGTAACTCGGGAACGGCTGCATGGATTTTAATGATCTTTGATTCAATTAAGTACCTATCTGTGAATCGGATTCTAATTGGTCAGTTTCGTGGATTTGTCATCGTCCCTAACCCTAACTCGTCAGACAAGTAAAATGTAAATAAAGTAATTATCACTACATAGTATAAAACAAAGTCGCTTTCTCCGTCCCTATGTCCCTATGTATGCTTAAATCTTTAAAACTACGCAACGGATTTTGATGCGGTTTTTTTAATAGAGTGATTCAAGAGGAAGGTTTTTATGTATAATACATGCATAATATACTTAAGAATAACCCACAATAACCATTTTCCCGTGCGGAGCCGGGGCGGGTCGCTAGTCTATAATAAAAGTAAGTTATATTTAAAAAGTTATAAGCATAAAAAAACCCAAGCCATTAATATCTGGGGTGTAGTCAAAACTGAAAATAACAATATCTTTTACTTGCTTCTCTGAACGAAACTGTTTCTTAAGTTTGTATTATATGTGTATTTTTACTGTCCCTTTCTGTGGAATATATAGTTTTTTTATGTTACCAACCGTGTTTAATTTATGAAAATAAATAATGCTATTATCTGCAAAGGTAAGACTTTCTGTCCGAAAAAGTAACAAAATCATATCCACCCTACAATTTTTTCTCATATAAAAAATTGAAAATCGATTTTCTCTTAAAGTATGCAATTTAGAAGAACGGATTATTTATAATCTTTTAGTTTAAATTTTCTAAAAGAACGTATTCTAATTACTGGTGATCTATGAGGGTGAGCCTAGTCGATAAAGCCGAAAATATTGGGCTCTCAGTTCAGACGTTTTGGTAAATTTCGATTATTTTCGATCGTCATTTACTTTTAAACAATTAACTTTTGTGTCATTATTTATCTTTTAGGAATTCACATAGGTGTCTAAATATAACATATTGAAGTCATATTTATGTATTTCTTTATATAAATTAATGTTTTGTAAGTCAAATATTGGGCCCTCAGTCCAGACATATCTGGATTGAGGGCCCAAGATAAATCGTAATATTAATATGTAAATCATATTATACAAATTTAAGAATTTGTATACATATTTTAGAAATTCTTAACTAAATGCTGAAATAAAAATTATAAACCCAGAGGTAGTACTTTTTGAGATTTGAAATATGCCATTTTAGCCGAACATCTGGATTGAGAGCCCAAGCTATTTAATCACCACAGTTCCAATTTATGTTTAAGAAATTCGTGACCCTGTGCTTCATGTTTTTACTATTCTTTATTAAATCCCCTATAAATCTCAAATCGTTTTGTAAACTTTTAAAAAATGGGCCCTCAATCCAGATGCACACCGACCAATCAAGCTTCGCCGGACTTGCGGGGGAGCGGAAGGCTCTACCCGGGGCGGGGAGAGGGAGCAAGTAGGTAGGTACAAATGTGTTTTCGATTTTAAAATACATTTATGTACGTTTATTCGACGCTCTTACGGTGAAGGAAAACATCGTGAGGAAACCTGCACACACCTGCAATGTAATTCAAAGCCCGCACTGGGCCAGTGTGGTCGACTTAAGGCCTTTTCACCCTCATTTTAGGGTGAGCTCGAGCCCTTCGGAGGGGACATGTATGAGCAGTTAACGAATGAATGAACGGCCTTGTAGCCTAGTTGGTATACCTTGGTAGCACAGGGTCGCGGGTTCGAATCCCGCGCTCATAGCAAACATTCGTGTGTTGAGCACAATATGACAATGTGTTTGCCTTGTATCTGGATGTTGTATATTTATATCATTCATAGTACAGGTTCTGCCTAGTTTGGGTTCAGATGGGCGTGTGGGAGATGTCCCACATATTTATTATTATTAATTATGAAAAAAGCTAAAAATACTTACTGCAGGTCTTCAGTCTTCCAAGAAAACCTCCTGAGAGCCCCAGGAGTCCTGAAAAATAATAATAGATAAGTAATTATAATAAAATAAAATAAAATACCTATTATTAAATTTAATATTATATAATTCTATATGATATAAAAAAAAAAAAACAATAAATAGATAAATAAGTCATTAAAGCCAAAAGTCATCACTTATTATTTTATGACATCTAACCTGTTACTGGCTCATCTAGTACGACCAAATTATGTGTCAAGTGGTCAGAATTGGTACTAACTCCGCTATATGGACGTCAAGTATGAATATTATACCTACCTACCTAAAAGCGATTGGAAAATTTCACATCGCTACTAGCGCCGCCCTTCAGTTCACAGATAAGTTGGTCGCACTGTACTGTGCTCCGATAACGTAATATTATTGTGTTTACTACCCACATTTATTAAAAAATTGTAAATTGCTACGCTCATTGTAAATTTTAGTTATAAGTTAAATTGTTATAATTTCTCATGTACCTAAGTGAATTTTCTGTGAATTCTTTTGAGAATAAAGTCTTTAAACCTATTTATAACACTAACAATGTACGGATGTATCTTTCTCTTGCAGGCGAGCCATACTTGTGTGTGTGTTGTGTGTGCACATTGTGTTAGTGTGCGTAGCGCTCAGTTTAGTAGTACGCACACAAGAGCGGGTGTTTATACACACACAACTACAAGTAAGGCGAGCCTGCACTCGTGAGATCACACTATTAAACGTTCATTCTGTACTTGTGTT
Organism: Teleiodes luculella; assembly: GCA_948473455.1. Lineage (NCBI taxonomy): Eukaryota > Metazoa > Arthropoda > Insecta > Lepidoptera > Gelechiidae > Teleiodes > Teleiodes luculella. Next base: position 5,917,787 of record OX419609.1, on the reverse strand, counting down.
TTTTGTGAGACCAAAGTTCAGCCATTTTTTCTAATTAGTAGTGAGGTTTTCCTCAGTTTGGCTAGGTCATTGCAGGGTAGTCAACTGATTATTCAAAAAGAAAAATTATCCCGTGCTTCGGAAGCAGTCGTCGTAAAGCAGTCGATGTGTTCAATGACACGTTTAGTTTTCAGAATAATTTTACAATTATAAACTAGACCAACAAACAAAATGTACAATTTTATAATAAAAAAAGAACAAAAAATATGAATTATTATATAAAAAAATATGTACAGTATTCAAAAAATATATCTAAATAAGTATTTTAAAATGTACATTAGCCAGCACATGCGGCTGGACATGTTGACCTTAAAAGCGCCCGTATTCCGTAGTGGTTGATAGGGGTGAATTTCGTAATGCGAGTGTCCAACCGCATGTGCTATCTTTTGTACATATACAGGGTTACTTTTTAGTCAGTGCACATATTTCAGGTAGGCATAGATTAATGAAAATAAAAATCCCGTATATTTTTATTTTATCACGTTTCATACAAAAAAATCGAAATATCGCCATTTTATGCATAAAATTGGTAGGTATCAAATTTTGTATGGGAAGAAATTTAATACGCGCCAATTTTCTTGATATTTTATATAAACACTCATTAGCATTATTAATTGGACGCGTTCTTTAAAATTCGTTCCATAAACGGGATAAAAATAATGTCATAATTTGTAAAAAAAATAAAAATATTTTTTTCGTCTCATGTGATCTAGTAACGCTGACTGTGTGTGTACACAAAATATGTGCACTGATTCTAAGTAACCCTGTATTTTTTTCTAATATTTACTTTATAGTAATTAATAAGGCCTGTCCATACCTGAAAGGCTACCAGCTACTCCATGGAGCAAGCTAAATCCGGTGTCCAGTACCCCTCCCACAATACCTCCAACACCCTGGAGAGTAAAAAAAACACATTCAGGAATAGGAAACGTGCATGGAAAAAAACTGGTCAAGTGCGAGTTGAACTCGCCTGGAAAGGGTTCCGTAAACGAAGTTCTTCATCATCAGCCGAAACAACTGGACTGATTTAGTTGAAAGGTACACGTATGTAAATCTGTGACCCAAAGACGGACGTGTGTGTGACATTAAATTTAATTTGAAACATGGAGGCCACTAAACTTTTGGATGACAAATTAGTCATTGAAAAAAATAATTGCAAGTAGACTGTTGTGTGAATATCACATGAAATGGCTGGTTGTAACGATCTCAAATATATGTTTTTTACAATTTCACGATAAATTGTTTTGAAGTTATAGCACTTAACAACGTGTCAATGTTATGTATAGTATGTAACTAAATTTAAGAATTGGTGTGTATAACTGTTGGTGAACCTAATAAAAAAAAAGAAAAAAAAAGTTAGAAAAACGATCCGGCCACGGCGAGAAGAAAAACAAAAGACAAAAGACAAAAACATTGTAAAAAAGAAGCAGTGACAGTGAATATTTTTGCAATAGTTCAAAATTTTGAGTAGGTACTCATAGAGTTAGGTTTTATAACATTTTAAAATCTCGCGATTTTCGATTTTCACACATTTGAATCCAAATGTAGCACCATAGTCCAAGGGTGAACCAATTTGGATGCGATTTTTTAGTTGAATGAAAGTGGGCTTTCTAGTGGTGGTTCTTAGACATCCAGATAAGTGCGTGCACTGGGGGTTTATAATTTTTTTATATTAAGTATAATTGTAATAAAAGTAAAAGTACACTAAGTACAGAAAAAGTTTGTGACCACTATCTTCTTGGGTCTTTTTAGGGCACACTTTGCGTGAATATTAAAAATACGTACTACGCGAAGTGTGACTTTTAAATACCTTTTTTTACTTCTTTCCAATCCTATATATGGAATGGAGTATAAAATATAGAAGTTCAATGCATTGAACTAACTATTGTACTAGGCACTTGCGTACATAGAAACTCGTAGTAATATGAATTGGAGGTAGCGACCTCCAACTTCTGCTAAGACGTTTGTCTTTTGTTTTACTTCTCTAGTACTTGTACGTAATTGCTCAATGAAAAATTACCACGGAGGGAGATGTGTTGTCTTTATACGTCTGTAATGAAAAATACAGACTTTCTTTCTTCTTTTCGTTTGCTCTAGTATAGGCCCCGATTTCACGAAAAAGTGCGATTCCTCTATATCACAGAAAGTTGTGAAATATGACATTCAAAAGACGCGTACTGGTGCAAAAAATATTTTTCTATAAAGTCGGAAACGAAAAAGTTACGTTAAAATTCATATTATGACCGAAATGAAAAAAATAACTTTTTTTCGGAATTTTATCTTATGGCGCGCGATATTTTGGAAACTAAGAATGATCAATTTAGTCAGCTGCAATTTGAATATCTGTTAACAAAGATATGAATATTTTCACATTACAGATTAATTTCTAATTTGTGCTCTATAGTCGCCTAGTCGTGTGAGGCACGAAATCTATGACTTTTATCTGTAGTTTAATAATAGGGAAATACTTACGCCTAGCAGGCCTCCTCCTATTGGGAATGTAGGCGTTGCTGCTACGGCAGCCACCTGTAAAATAAATAAATTAGACCAGTTATTCACAAAAGTTTCACCCTGTGTCACTACTGAGTGCCGAGTGCGAGTTTTTTACTCACGAAACGCGCTCGATAACTACAACGTAAACGAGCATTTAGTATGGAGAAATTTTAGTTGAGCGAACTGTCTACAGATGGCGTAGTTTCAATTCCATACAAAATCGCGTTTACGCTCTCGCTATCGAGCGCGTTTACTTTGGTTGCAAAACTCGCACTTGGCACCCTGAAACATTTTCATAACTCAGTCGAACATAAATGTATTTATTATCTTTGCCCAGTCCTGTTTTGTTCAAAGGATTCTTTTTAATTAACCCTACGCTTGTGTCGAAAAGTTACAACCAATCAAGCTTCACCGGACCTGCGGGGGAGCGGAAGGCTCTACCACTACCCCAGTGGTTTGATGGATATAGTTAATTTGCCAAACAAAAAATAAAACACAAATTACATCTCAAGAAAGAGTGCGCTCGATTACCAAGTTTATTTGTAGCCAAGATCGCACCCATTTCAAACAGTGCGAAAGCAAATTAGGTAACGTAAGCAACAAAAATACCTTTGTTTTGCAAAATCACACTCTTTTCCCTAACGGGGTGAGCAGAGTTTTAATAAGCGCACTTTTAGCCAACCGCATCTAGAATAGGATACACCGATCTCTCTGTTTCGTAGTGCACCTAGTGACAGGTTTCCATCCCTAGGCCGCGTCTCAAGTAAGAGTGTACACGAATACCAAGTTTATTTGCAGCCAAGAGCGCACCCATTCCAACCAGTGCGAAAGCAAATTAGACTATCGAAGCGGCAAAAATACCTTTGTTTTGCAAAGTTGTTTTTGCTGCCGCTCTACCAACAAGCGCAAATACATTGTGTGCGTTGTCGTTTAGTAGCCTTCTACTACACTTTTACAGGAAGACATGGCGTTAAATTTCCTTCATCATAAGTTTTTAAAACATTTTAAACGGTTAAAAATCAACTAGATAAGTAGGTTCATAATTAACAATCTCCTATAGGATCAAGATATTGACATAATCATAAAGGTGGATTTATTTTTGGCAAATGTACCGTTGGTCACAGTCTCAAAGCTTATAAGCTTAGAAAAAATATTATGCTGCATATTAATGTCGTTCGTAGCTCCTGCTACGTAATTGCTACGCCGTAGCAGTTGTCTACTGAAGGTCTACGCCGTAGAGATTGTTCCCACTTCGCTTTACAGACCGACAAGGATCTAAATGAGCGTGTCCTGTGTCGGAACTAACGCCTTGCGTGTTGCTCACTATATTTGCCAGTCTTTTGTATAGCGAGCAGCGCACGAGGACACACTCTTAGTATGAGAGTACAATTATGATTAAAAAAACACGAAAAATAATAAAACTTACCAGGGCGATAAGTATGATCAACTTGACCATTTTGGCTCGAGGTGAATGAAAATGAGATTGCCAACCAATTTATACCCCCGAAGACAATGTACAGTCAATATTGACTCAAATGTTCGGCAAAATTTTATTATTTTTCATGACTAGCGTAATCATTAACCGAATATACGAAGTGGGTTATTATTTTGATGAGTATGTCTTTATAGTTACAGATCCACACACACACACACACACACACACACATCATCCCCACTGAACCATCCCTGTCCTGAAGCAGAGACAGCCGATCTTTGTTTGAGCAAAGCTTATTAACTTCAGAAATAACCTCATTACGTTCTAAGAGAGCGTGTAATGAATAAATAATTTTAGATTTTAGATTTTTAAGCTATTGCCACTGGGTGGTCACTCCATACAGAAAACGCGTTTTGATAAGCTACTTCTTTTTGAATATCAACTACAAGTCAGTGGCGCTAGGCGCTATGTAAAACACCCCCGAACCACCGGCGGAGTCCCGCGGTGCCTGCGGGGTGCGGGGCGTGGGGCGCTATATCAGGCGGAAACTCATTTTGGCGTGGGGGGGTGAGTGCCCTTTCTGTACGGGTTAGTACTATTATTTTCTTCTGTACTATTGCGTAGCTTCTATCGCGGGCCTTGACCGCGTGGAGACCGAATCCAGAAATGCCGTAACGAAAATAACCTAACCTAACCTAACACACTGACACCACAGCCAGCTACTGTATCGGTATTTCGTCAGTTTGTTCATACGACTCATACTTTGGGGCAATTCCGCGGAAATAGATCGCGCACGCGCATTTTTAATACAGAAAAAATGTGTTAGAGCCATGTTTGGTGCAAAGCCCCAGGAGTCACGTAAGCCTCTGTTCAGGAAATTAAAATTACTCACATTACCCTGTATGTACATTTTTGAATTGTGCTTATTTGTCAAGAGTAATACAGATTTATTTACCAAAAGTATGGATGCATACCCCTTCCTAACCAGACATCCTAATAGATTAGTAGCTCTCCCTGGTACTACAACTTGTTTTAGGAAAAGCAGTTAAACTGTTTAATAAATTGCCAGAAACATACATATAACTCTTCCTTTAGGAAAATTCAAAAGCGCCTTCTACACATTGTTAGCGGAGAAATGTTTTTATAAAGTTGAAGATTATTTAAAAATGTAATTTAATCAATACAATATTGCTCAGAATGTCATAATTTATACTAATTTATTGTTATTTTTGTCCAGCAGTGGACGTCTTTCGGCTGAGATGATGATGATGATTGTTATTTTTTATTAATTGATTGTTATTATAAGTTATTTTACTTTGTACCTTATAAATTTGCACACCATTTGAACTTTGGTTAAATGTGTGATACGATTTAAATTATTGTAACAACTTATAATACCACATTTACAGCAAATAAAGATTTGATTGATTGATTGATTTATTGACTCGTCGTCGTGTTGGGAGTGCGTACATCGACGAACGAAAGAAATCATTTATTGTAAATTGTGTATGCATTTCGCTTATTTTAGTTTGTACCATGGTCCAAGAAAACAAGGTCTTGCAAATAGACCACGTGACTGACACAAGTCTACGTCATTTCTACGTCATTTGCCTATTCATCCTTGTCGAATGCGTGTAATAGACAAGGATGAACAGCGCAAAATGACGTAGGCTTGTGTCAGTCACGTGATCTATTTGCAAGACCTTGTTTTCTTGGACCATGGTTTGTACCTAACCTAAACAATAAATCTTGGTATTGGTTGAGTAACGAGTTTCCGTCCAATTATTTAAGAACCCTACCCATTTACTTATGATCAGTCATTACATGCGGATGAAGTCGTGGGCAAAGCTAATCACAGAATAATTTGTTATAATAATACACTCGCGATCTAATTCAGCTTGGCTGCATAAGTTGATAAAAAATGCTATGCAATAGCTTTACCGCGGCCCCGCAAGTCCGGTGAAGCTTGATTGGTCGTACCTTTTCGACACAGGCATAGGTCAATAAAAAAAAAATTACCGCGGCAGTCTCCGAGTGCCACACGTCTTTTTTTTTAATTGGCCCACTGCGGGTTGATCACGAATGAATAAAGGTTTTCTCACGATGTTTTCCAGCAACGTAATTGTGTCGAATTATTTGTAAATGAAGCCTTGAACCCACTCTTTCGGAACCCCACGACAATTTAAGACATCGTTCTTACATTGGTAATCATTTACAACCATTGGGTTGTAAACTGTAAAAGAAAGGGCTGTTTATAAATTGGTTTTGACCAATAATAATTGTCTGCTCAAAATTTAAATATTTTTTTTATCACATCACATTTCACACTAATAATGTAAAAGGCGAAAGTTTGTGAGTGTGTATGTTTGTTACTCCTTCACGTCTAAACGGCTGGAGCGATTTTAATAAAATTTGGTATGACATTAGCTGACACCCTGGATTAACACATAGGCCACTTTTCACTGCGGGTAAATAACTCATTCTCATGGGAAAACCTGTTAACGCGGGCGGAAGGTAGTTGAGTAAAAAATTTGAAAAAAAAAACTGGATATATCATACTTAATACTTAATTATACTATAACATTTTAAAGAGGAAAGATTTGTATTTTAGTGCGTGTGTGTGTGTGTATGTTTGTAATTAATAAACTCAAAAACTACTGTGCTGATTTCAATTTTTTTTCACTGTTAGAATGCTACATTCACCGTGAGTAACATAGACTACCTTTTACCGCGGAAAATCCCTCAATTCCTGCAGGAAAAACTGTAAACGCGGGCGGAGCCGCGGCGGAAAGCTAGTGTAATATAAAACTCATGCTGTATGTGCAGTCGGTTTAAATTTATATTTCTTTATCTTCACTTTAAATAAAATTTCGCTCACTATATTCACCCAGTGGAAATTTTTTGATCACGTTCCAATAATTTATAATGCGTTCATAATTCGGCACACAGTTTACAATACTTTATCGTCGTCAAGAATCTATTATTATTAATAATAATATTTATATTTAAAATATATAACTAAGTCCATCAAGTCGTTAGTTACATTCTTAAAAACTATGTTAGTACTTAAAACTAAAACAGATTTGGTGCGCTTCACCATTATTTTCAAAGGGACTATTGTTCTGATCAGCAATCGCCTTTAGGACCCTGTAGCTGCCGCCAAGTATTCTGCTCAGAAGAGATTCGGTTTTCTTCCGCCACATAGCGTCAACACAGTCTGTTCGAGCATCTGCGAACATTGTGGATGCACTGCAGAAACGGGGCAAAAGCACCAATGACCTGAAGGCATTGTATCGTTTCAGCCGCAAAAAGGCTCAAATGAAAAGCTGGATACATCTCTCCCTCTGATCGCCACAACGATCGGTTTACATTATTCGCGGATATAATAAAAATTCAACACTTACAAATAATAATTTCATCAGTATATGAAAAGTATTTTATTAAGTTAAGTTTCATGTAAACGTTCCCTTATGGAAAGTTAAAGCAACTTCTTTCAGTTTTTTGCTAGGGCGTTACCTAAACCATGTATTAGTACCTAAAAAATCACCGAATAAGACATAGCGTCACCTGGCTAAGAAAACCACATAAATGCTTTCAAAAAATCTTTTACAGGAGACACAAAAAACTACTACTGAAAAAAAAGTATGATAGGTAAAAAATAATTCTGTAGTTTTTATGATTTATCTTTAGAGCTTTAAAACAAATGCGTAAATGTTATAGTGCAAATACTGCGCGTTTTTTTACCCAATTTGTAAAAAAGGAATTTGTCAAAAGCTGTCCTTTTTTTCTCAGCCGGGTGACGATAGCTTGACGGGTTTACTTGATAATGGTTTTAGTTAGTAGGTTACACGCCTGGTATTAGTATAACTTCTGTAAGAACAATGTAAAGCATCATAAAGGCTATTTTCCTTTACGTTTAGTTGTCATGTAAATTTTCAAATCGTATTGGCTGCGTATAGTTTTTCTTTAAAGGACCATTAGTCTAGTTGGTAGTACGTCTGCCTTCAAAGCACTCAGGGTCGAGGGTTCGAATCCCGCCCGGGGTAAACACATTTGTGTGATGAGCACTTGTGTTTGCCTTGTGTCTAGATCTCGATGTTGCATATTTATACACAGTGAAATTTAACTAGTTGTTTATCCGCTATAAAGTGGTTGCACTCATGAAACTGAACAACTTTCCCTAAGGAACATAGATTGAAATCTCAAAATTAAAATTCAACTTGTAATACAAAGTTTTTTGTGGAGTTTGTATGGAAGTTGAATTTTAGAGAACAACCAATAAAATTTCACGGTGTATTTTACTGTATGTTTTAGCTGTCTGATGTCCATAGTACGGGCTCTGCCTAGTTTGTGGTCGGATGGCCGTTTGTGGCTTGTCCCCACTTCTTCTTCATTGTCCTAGCCATTACCCATTATTTGGGGTAGGCTCTCCTCGTTTTGTCTGGGCTGTCGAAATGTTTGTTTGGGTGAGCTTTAAGTCTTTGCTACCGTGGACCACCAGGTGACTAGTGGGCATCCTCTACCTTTCTTATCATTTGGCAGTGCTAAAGCCTGTTTCAATGAATAAATGAATGAAAGTTTATTCGACTTCAACATTATAGGTAGGTACATAATAAATTAGATACATGCTTCTTAATCTAATTACATAATATGAAGCCAAAAGGGTTCCAGCTCAGCATAGTGTCACCACCTGAGTAATGACGCTGGTTTTCAGCAGAAACCCGTTTCACTACGTAATCTTCAGTGACTTGTCCCCACATATTTATTTATTTACCTCTGCTGGCTCGAGCCCCTCAGTGGGGGCGCTAAGCTGATGACGAATAAAATAACTTAATAATTATTATAATAATTTTATTTGCGAAAATACAGTACCTACAGTGGAGATCCTTTTGTGCTTGAAATAGGACAATAAGTCTTACATGGAAGCATGCAATTATTACAAAATTCGTATTGGACAAAATTAGTGTTGAACAAAATTCCTCGTTGGACATTTTGTATTTTGGACATTAGTCGCGCAAAGGAAATTAATGATTATAAAAAAATGTCAACTAAGTAGGTTAATAATATTAATACATTGGAAATTTATAATGTCTAGTAAAATTAACCGAATTAAAATTTACCCACGAAAATAATAGCCTTTCGAGTGTATACAAGTGTTTTCGGCTGTTTTCCTTTTAAATTATAACAATTAGTTTGACGTCATACGAAGAGTCACCAGAGTCAGTTCGTGGTCGTATGTTTGTTTTTGAATAATTGAAGGACGTCAGTTTTGAAAAATAATTTAATTAATGTGCCGTAAATAATTGAAATACAATTAAAAAATTTAATAAATTATTAATATTCGTGGTAATATGTTCATGCGGTAATTATACTGACGTTTTTCGTAGCCTTGATAATATTGCAATAATTAATTTATTCACTTCGCAGCTTGGTAACATTTTTTTAAAGATTTGTGAAACTGTATTTTTATTATATTTTGATTTGAAAACAAACAGCTTAAAATAGAACATGATTATAACAGTAAATAGGTGCTGCATGAGTCAGTAAACCACAGATTCGTAATTAAATTCGTCATAATGAGGAACTACATGATTACATCAAAAACTAACTAATAAAATAAATTAACAACTTTGGAAAACAATAACTAATGAAAAAAAAAAAACAATAACAGCCTCTGTGGTCGATTGGTCAAATACTCGTCACATTACGGAGGTTCCGGGTTCGAATCCCGGTGGGGACTCGTCGAACAAATATCACTTTGTGAGACTTTCCCCAGTTTGGTTAGGACATTGCAGGCTGAATCAACTGATTGTCCGAAAAGAAAGATGATTCCATGCTTCGGAAGGCACGTAAAGCCGTTGGTCCCGGTTAAAGCCCAACCAAAGAAATAAGAAACCTCGCCATATTGCAGAATTTCAATGGAACTAATTTTATAATTGAATTTGTTGCCTTAGTCGTAAAAATATACACGTGGCGCCAGAGCAGGTTTCTTATTTCTTTGGTCAGGCTTTATGAATACGAATGTAGTCGTTACATAAGCCATGTCGGAAGCCATAGGCGGCTCAATGATTCTGACACCAGGGTTTGCTACATTAGCAATAAGGCCGCCTGTTGAAATCTAATGTTTTCTTTGTATGTGTTATATGTCTGTGTTTTTTGGTGTCAATAAAGAATATTTTTAATTTGTTAGGTAGGTTAACCTCTAAACCCACACGATAAGTGAAATGATAAAAATAATTCGTTAGAGGCATATGAATGTAAAAAGACCTACAACTTAAAATATTTTAGCGGCCACCGTTGTGGTTGTAGAGTTTAATTTAGAACCCAAAACCTCCATAAGGAAACGTTTAAATTTTATGTTTCACCGGAGGCTGTCTTCTTACCTTGAATACTCTATTATAGATTGTTTGCACAGATGTTGAGATCTTTGTTAACTTACCCTTCATATAACTTGTTTACCACTTGACTCATTTTAATATTATTGTGTAATGTTCAAATTCTTTTTGCTCTATCATTGTTTGTTCTATTATTAATTACAATTTAAGCTTTCCTTTCTCTAATTGTATATTTCGTTTACACTCTTTGTTATAAAACCCTTTAACGATTTAGTGCATGCAAACTATGCGCCACATTCCCGCCAACATAATAATAAATATGTGGGACATCTCACACACGGCCACCTGACCCCACTATTATTTATTCTGTGCCCCTGCCTAGGCAGAGCCTGTACTATGGGTGTCAGACAGCTGATATACATACCTATAATAAATATACAACATCCAGACACAAGGCAAACACAAGCGCAAGGCAAACACAAGCGCTCATCACACGAATGTTTGCCCTGGGCGGGATTCGAACCCGCGACCCTGTGCTTCGTAGGCAAGCGTAGTACCTACCAACTAGGCTACGGGGCCGTCATATTAATAATATTGTAAAGAAGAGTATTATATTAATATTGTAATAACTTTAAGCAAGAGGAAAATACAAAAGATGCGATCCTGTGGAGTTTATTCGGCGAGTTTTCCATAGCAGCGCACACATTGCGCGAAGCTGCCAGTATTTTGTATTGTATTGTATTGTATGTTCAAATCGCCTCTTTTTAAACTGTTTGATCTCTTTTTATTGCTTAGACTTGTTGCTGGTACTTTCGTTTGAGAGGGGAGCCGATCTTTGTTTGAGCAAAGTTTTTAACTTCTGAAATGATTTTAGAGAGTTCAAATAGAAAAAATTCTGTGGTATCCTCTTTGATTATATACAACTCGCAGTTATATAATATACAACTGCGAGTTGTATATAATATAATCAAAGGGTATCCTAAATGAATAAAATAATTTTGAATTTAGAACTTTTTTGAAAGCTTATAGCGAAAACAAAAAAAGAAGAATAAATCTTTTGAACTAAATAGTATTAGTTAAAAAGTAGTAGTATGAAAATGATAAACAGCTTAAAATTTTATATTAAGTAGAAAAAAATATTTGTAACTAACTTGTCGCCGCGGCTCTGCCTGCGTCAATAGTTTTTCCCGTGGGAATGCGGTACTTACTTAAGTATTTTCACGCGGTAAAAGTTAGTCTTTCTTCCGCAAGGTCTATTCTATCTTTATGCCAACTCCATGGGAATTGAAGAGCTTACTAGTACCACTATCGACTTTCAGGATTCTCCATCAGACCCTGGTCAAGTGATCCCTCAGAGAGATGGGAGAGCCGCTTTAGAGAAAGCGGCTCCCATCTCTCTGGATCCCCTCAACAAGTATAATTTTGAAGGTCTTGTTAAGACAAATCGAACGAGCGCAAATAAGGAGGATTTACCTACTACTAGTGTTACATAATATATAATATCTTATACCCACAGCTTATACCTATAAACGAGCAATAATTGTATAGTGTATAGGTACCTATTTATTTTTTCTGTGAACGATTTCGCTGAAATTTGGTATATGGGGGTTTTCGGGGCAAACAATCGATCTAGATTTATCTTATGTATGGGAAAACGCGTTTTCCCAATAATTCAAAATTATCTCTTGAATCCAGCGAGGTAAAGCTGCGAGCGTTTTGGATTCTTTCGCACTAGTACGGCGGATATTAATTTGTAACTGTTTTTTATGTTTTTTTTTGTTTTCTTTATGCTTTGTAGTAAAGCCCGCCCGACCAGAGAAATAAAAAGCCTCGCCATATCACAGAATACCAAATAGTAGTCCCTGCCATATTGCGGAATTTCAATGGAACTAATTTTATGAGGGAAATTGTTGCCATAGTCGTAAAAATATACCCATAGCAGGTTTTTATTTCTTTGGTCAGGCTTTATTACCTTTTATTTTTATTTTACTTATTAACATTGAAAAACTCGACACTGGCACAAAGACAACTAGTGCCATAAGCAGAGAAAAAAAAACATACTAGACAAGCACAACAGCTGCGCGAAACGAAACTTTATTTTAATTTTATTCATGATTTTGTAGAGCGTTGTCTCTTTTTAGCATAATTATGGTACGGACGAAATGTCGACAAAGCGATCTGTCAATGTCATATGCGATGCGCATTTCAATTTTTCTTTCACACATTTTCTTTTCATATTTCTTAACTTTTACAATTCGGAGAATATTGCTTATATGATATTTTCAGTTTAAGTAAATGAATTTAATGTTTTTAAACATTGCCCCAAAATAATAGATCCAATAGTGTTTAAGTGTTTCGAACAAAACTGAAATTCAGGCACCTTTCTTCAACACTTGTCTTTCAGCTGTGGAACAGGCGATTTAGTGAAAAAGTCTTACATGAAGCGGAAAAAAATACTAGGATTATAATAACTGTTGCACCGTAGAAGCAAAGGTATATATTTCAAGCTATATTGCTATATTTTGATTGCTAAAGATTTAGAGGTTAGGATAATTTATTATGTCATAAACACTGAACAAGAATTTATTTTTCGTCAAACCTTGAGCAATAAGACAAAAAGTGACGTTTTTACTTTAAATTGTCCTGGCCTTGGATACATACTTACTTCCTGATTTTAACAAACCAAGAATAAGTTGATATCTTGCTTAGTAATTTGTTTATCATATGAAGATTTTAGTAGTTTAGAACCCAAGATTATGATCATGAAGTAGAATCTTTCAAGATTGAAAAGTCTGGATGCACAGTAACTATCAGAAGGGTCAAAAAATATTCGCTGTTAATGTTAATGTTCGCTGTGTCTTATTAAATCTTTATTTTTTCTCTTTATACACAACTAGCTTTCCGCATCGGCTTCGCCCGCGTTAACAGTTTTTTCCGTGGAAATCAGGTATTTTCCGCGGTCAAAAGTAGCCTATGTTACTCAAGGTAAATGTAGCTTTCTAATGGTGAAAGAATTTTTGAAATTGGCACTGTAGTTTTGAATTTATTCATTACAAACATACACACAAAAATACAAATCTTTCCTCTTTAAGTTAATAAAAAGGTCTTTAGGTTCTGTTTCAGTTTTAATATGATAAATATATTTTTCTTGTTTCAGCTTACACTTAAAATTCACTAAAAATGCTGTACCCAAATATAAAAAATGGCACCGCTATCTATTTCAATATTCGTTCACTACTTCAACTGAAACGAATACAAACTCGTAATATACAAGACTTCACATTGCTTCACTCTTGTTTATGTAGAAAAGTGTATTTAAGTAATAAATTCCAAAGAATCTCTATTGAAAGTGTACGCATACATTCAACCTCTAGTGATCAACATAGACAAAAGGTAAACGGTTCACAAGAGTTTTTAAACAAGCGTTTTATACAATAAAATACAATACAAAATACTTTATTGACACCAAAATAAACACAAGAGATACAAAAACACATACAGGAGTCTTATTGCTAAGGTAGTAATCTCTACCAGTCAACCTGGACGTGTTTCGGCTGAGATGATGAAGTGTCAAATAAAACTGCTTTTGTTATAGAAAGTGCCATACATTAAGAAATTTAATTATTCTTTTTGGGCACTATAAAGATTGCTAGAACTATAGAAATCCTTCTGAAATTTATACTAATCCTTATTACATAGGTATCGCATAATTATTATTTATTTATTAATTAAATGTTTGTTAACTTCATCTTTTGAAAAACATTTCTTTTATCTTAGTAAATAAATATTATCATTAATCTCATCTACAGGTAGTTATAGAAACATTAAACCCAGAAGAATTACTGCGTCGAAATGTAGATAAAATACCAGATAAAAGTAAAGATGTGTTAACAACGTGGAGAGCTAGAATTGACCCATATGCTAAATTAGCAAGGTGGGATAAACCTATAGGTAAGTAAACAATGAGTTAAAAAAAAAAACATAAATCTTATTTTGTCGTAACAGCTTATAAAATTATGTCCCTATAAGCCTACATCGAATACTTCGCAGGTGTGTGGGTTTCCTCACGATGTTTTCCTTCACTGTAAGAGCGTCGAATAAACGTACATATGAATTCGAAAACGGCTTGAACCTGCGAACTTCCGAATGGAAGTCAACGGCCCTAGCCATGACGTCATTCACTATCGGATATCTCTTTCTAACTTACCACTTTAAATTCCATATAACTCGTAAAATAGTTTGTATTTAAAAAAAAAATTAAATTCATATATATACATATTTAATTTTAAAAAACCATGCATATATCCAATCATGAATTATATTTTCATTTTGACAGTTCTAAAAACAAAAAAATGGTTTCATTATGGTCATAAGAGATGGCGCTGCATTAACTCTTACGTCAAATAAAATGACGTGCTTGAAGGTAGGAAAATAAATCACAAAAAGGACACTGGTATACTACTACTAGATTGGCTCAGCGACCCAAAATGGGTCTTGGCCTGGTATAACGAATCAAAAATTTAAACACAACTCAGCACGCAAAAACACGAAATGAAATTAAAACACAACAAAGTGCGTGACAATTGACGTGACAACAACAGTCTTGCCAGTTTTTTATCTGCCCTGATTGGTTTGACAAGCTCGCTTTTGACATTTTATTCGACATGCACGCCATCTATTTGAGTCAATAGAACTTTTTTTTTCTTAAATGCCATCTTGAAAATCCCTCATTAGTGTAAACGTTATTTCCAGGCGTGTACCTCCTTTACTGGCCGTGTGCGTGGTCGCTAGCCCTAGCGTCAGTGCCGGGCACGTTGCCCTTGCAGGAGTCCCTCGGCATGGGAGCCCTGTTCCTGGCCGGGGCGGTGCTGATGCGGGGCGCGGGGTGCACCATTAACGACCTGTGGGATCGGGACGTTGATGCCAAAGTAATACAACATAATTATTGTTAAGCTATAATATATTTAACACATCCAATCATACTAATCATACTAATATCACAGAATATATTAGTACTAGGTACAGAAGGCGCATCTCTGATAGCAAACGTGCGAATTTAATTCTAGCTACCACGCCACTAACGTTCAAATTAAATTTAACGCGTCGAACGTGACCCTGGCTATAATAGCCTACCGTTGTCGTTGCGCTCGTATTAAAACAAAATGCACCTTAAGACCGCGCCGCGAGAGTCCGTATTACCACAGATTAAATAATACCGTCTTCACAAGCGCACGCGTTTTTCCTATGGCAAATAAATAATCTTTATCTTTATCCTACTAAATGGAGTGCGCCGGGCCTGCTAATATTATAAAGAGAAAAGATTTGTATGTATGTTTGTAATGAATAAACTCAAAAACTACTATGCCGATTTCAAAAATTCTTTCACTATTAGAAAGCTACATTCACCCTGAGTAACATAGGCTACCTTTTACCGCGGGAAAATGCCTCATTCCCACGGTAAAAACTGTTAATGCGGGCGGAACCGCGGCGGAAAGCTAGTTTTTAATAACTTTCAAGAAAAGAAAGAGGTCAATGAACTTTGTCCGGATTTATATAAAACAGACCATAGCAATAGTTCACTAAAATAGTTTTAAGTCAAGTTGATACAATTTGCTAGGGAAGTGTCCTCGGAAAAAAGTAATCGATTCTAATTATCTCTTTGTTAGATTATCGAAAAAAATTTAACAC
The DNA here is from genome assembly GCA_948473455.1 of Teleiodes luculella. NCBI lineage: Eukaryota > Metazoa > Arthropoda > Insecta > Lepidoptera > Gelechiidae > Teleiodes > Teleiodes luculella. The sequence goes on along the minus strand of OX419609.1, from coordinate 5,901,797 downwards.
GTATTTTTTTTTTCAATTTGACGAAGATTTACCGAATCAAAATGTATGAGAAGGGTACTATGACGTCACTTGTTTCGTACAATTTGTATGGCGGCGTGTCGTTACTGGAAATTTCAAAGTGCTGTATCGTCGGCATTTTTCGTTTGCCAGACGAAAAAAAAAAACGTGTACATTATTTTTTAGTAATCTAACTGACGGACTAATTAGATTTTTTTAGGACACTTCCTCATTTGATTAGAGAATTTGTTTATTTTAAACCTCGTAACTACTAAATTCATTTAAATGTTTAGTACTTAGATGGTACTTAGTTATTTTTGTTCTTCTTTCAGGTAGAAAGAACCAAAGACAGGCCTCTAGTCTCCGGAGCGGTGTCAACGAAACAAGCTGTGGCCTTCCTAGCCGCGCAGCTCAGTGCAGCGCTGTGCATCTTACTGCAGCTCAATTGCTATAGCGTCGTATTAGGAGCTAGTAGTCTATGTGAGTATCCGTTAATAGCTCATATATTATGTCCCCATCGAGGGGCTCGAGCCTACCCAGAAATCAGGGTGAATAGGCCTTAGTTGACCACGCTGGCCCAGTGCGGGTTGGTCACGAAGACAACCTTTGAATTACTTCGCAGGTGTGTGCAGGTTTCCTAAATCCCACAAAAATTCTCCTGCGCCCAAAATTAAAAAAAATATATGTGGGACAACTCACACACGGCCATCTGACCCCTGCCTAGGCAGAGCCTGTACTATGTGTGTCAGACAGCTGATATACATACATATCTAAATATACAACATCGAGACACAAGGCAAACACAAGTGCTCATACAAATGCCTCACATTAACTAACAAAGTAGTACCTACACAAACTGAAAATTATATGTCAAATGAGTCGCATTCACCATCGAATGAAAAATCTGATTTTTTTCGTCCATAATTGTATAAACTTAATGAATCAATGTGATTCAAATAACATTTCTGATCAATTAAATAATGGCATCTTAGTTAGTAATCCTGAACATGTAGGTAGCGTACAACTTAACATACTTTATCAGAATGTGTGTGGCATAAATACTAAAAGAAATCAGTTTGAAATTTATGTACATGAACTCAAGCAAAAACAACACTACATCTGTCTATGTGAACACTTTTTAAATGAACAGTCAATTTCTGCATTGTATTTCCAAAATTATGAAGTAATGACTCACTATACTAGAAAAAACAAAATTAGGGGTGGATCTCTCATATTAGTAGATAAGGATACACAAGCTAATATAGTAAATTGTCTAAAATATAGTAAAGTTAATTGTTTTGAGCTATGTGGTGTAAAGGATTTAACTTCCGGTGTTAGCATCTTTTGTTGTTATCAAAATAATAGTAATTTTGATATGTTTTTAGAAAGGATGGAATTATTACTTCATGATTTCTATGATAAGAAGTGCATAATATGTGGTGATTTTAATGTGAATATGCTCTCAGAGTCTGATAATACTAACAAAACGAAATTCTTAAACCTACTTAGAAGCTATAACTATAAGCATCTTGTTAATTCGGTAACCTTTGTGCGTAATAACATAAAGTCCTGTATTGATAACGTTGTCACTAATCTGTCGGATGAGTATATAGGAAATATTGACATAGACCACAATGGACACTCTGATGGTCATGCTGCTATATTAACAAATGTTCTGTCTGGGAAAGAGTACGTTAAAAAATGGATTGAGCCAGTAATGTTTACTGAAAGACGATCTTTTAGTAAGAAAAATAATGATAGTTTTCGTCGCAAAACTTTGGAAATAGACTGGTTCACGTTAGGCGTACATTCATTTTTAAACACATTTAGTGAAATCTTTGACCAAAGTTTTAAAAAGATTAAGAAAAAGATAAATTTAAGTAAAACTAATAAAATTAATTGGATCACAAAAGGGATTAAAGTGTCTAGCAAGTTTAAACGAGTGTTATGTACTGTAAATAAAGACCACACACATCCATCTATATTTGAATACAAAAAAGCGTATATAAAAATTTACAAAAAAGTGTTGAGATGTGCAAGGACGTTAACAATACAATCAGAAATAGAACAAGTTAATAACTCATCAAAAGGCATATGGCAGGTAGTTAATAGGCTTACTAAAAAACAAATAGGCGATAAGAATAATAACTTAAGTTTGAAAATAAATGACAAAGTTACTCATAGCTTAATCGAAATTGCTGACATTTTTAGCGAAAATTTTGATCGGGGTAGCAATAACACACAGTCGTTCTCAAATAACACTTCTATTGGCATACTTCACAAGAGTGCTAAACGTGTCGACAAGCCCATGGATTGTAGACTGACTGACGCTAATGAAATTAGGAAAATTGTTGCAGGGATGAAGGCTAAAAAATCATCTGGACATGATGATATTCCTATCACAGTTATTAAAGAAAATATTGATCTTTTAGCTGAACCTCTTGCTTACTTGTTTAATTTATGTCTGCAGCAGGGTATCTATCCTGAGCAATTTAAATTAGCTAAAATAATACCTATTTTCAAAAAAGGAGAAACAACAGACCCAAATAACTATAGGCCCATTTCACTTTTACCGACTCTTTCAAAAATATTTGAAAAAATCCTTAAAAATCGAATAGTTTCACATTTACATCTCAACAAAGTACTTCATACAAGACAGTTTGGTTTTCAGAATGGTGTTGGAACCACAGATGCTATTGACACTCTTATGAGTGATGTAATAGGAGCACTTAATCAAAAGGAAAAAGTTGCTGGTATATTTCTAGATTTAAGTGCTGCTTTTGACACTGTCAATCATAATCTACTATTAACAAAGCTAGAATACTATGGCATTAGAAACACTGCATTGCAGATAATGAAATCATATTTAGATAATCGTAGACAATTTGTAGAACTGCGGAAGGTAAATGAAGTAGGACGTGAGGTAGTACATACTTCTAAGTACGTTAAAGTTACAACAGGAGTACCACAGGGGTCTGTTTTGGGTCCTATATTCTTCATAATTTTCATAAATGACTTGATTTCTTATATGTACAACAATAATACTGATACCAATTTACAAATTGTGAACTTTGCAGATGATACTAATGCCATAATAACCGCGAAGAGCATAGATCAGTTATCCCATGACGTGAACGAAATACTTATTCAATTTGAACATTGGTTTAGGGCTAACAGTCTGAATTTAAATTCGGGTAAAACGAATGCAGTCCTTTTCAAGTCTACCTCTAAAAGAAAGGATGATCTAGCTATTTCCTTAAGTAAAGAAAAAATTTATACTTGTGACAAAGTCAAGTTCTTGGGTGTACATCTAGATAATCTGATGAACTGGAAACCAGAAGTTTCGTCAATAGAAAAATCTGTTAGCTCCGCATGTTTTGCACTTCGAAGTCTACGTGATGTTCTATCACTGCAACAGCTGAAAATAGTGTATCACTCTTTGATTGAATCAAAGTTTAGGTACAGCATTGCCCTTTGGGGTAATAGTTATAAATATAATATGCACCGAGCATTCGTTGTTCAAAAAAGAGCTATACGTACCATGGTAAGAGCACCGCCATGGGAATCTTGCAAAGAACATTTTAAGTCGCTAGGTATCTTAACATTACCGGGATTGTATATTTTAGTGCTTTTGACAGGACTAATGAAACGTAGACATATTTTTGAAAATGACGAAGAACAGGCACTTAGGAAAAATACTAGACGGAAAGACATGAAAAATATAATAGTTCCTAATTTCACAACCGTCCAACATTGTCCTCATTTCCAAGCAGTTAAGCTTTTCAACAAGATGCCTACGGAACTCAAAATTATTGCTAATATTCATACCTTTAAATACAAACTTAAAGCACTTCTTTTGAAAAAGTGTTTATATAGTGTAGATGAATTTTAACTGTTTATCCCTTTAAGAAAATGTAATATTAAGTATGTTGTAGAAATAGTTTAAGTTTTATAGTTATTTAGGTACAAAATATTGTATGATTCAAACACAATTTAATAATTGTTTGTGAATTATTATAAATAAAATAAATAAATAAATAAATGTTTACTCCTATAAAAATAAATACTAACAATTACTCTTTACCATATAAAAGTAACACCATGCTTTTAAATATTTTGTTATTACCATCATCATTTCAGCCCAAAGTCCACTGTTGGACATAGGCCTCCCACAAAGGATTTCTAAAAGACTGCCAGAAATTACCCAACTTCTGTAAAAAAGTTCAATTTTCATGCAAAAAGTAACATTTATCTTATTTTACTTAGAAAACGACTTCAACCCTGTAATGTAGCACAAATAAGATTAAAAATACGTAAAAGTAACGTTTTGAGTCATGTAACGCAAAGTGCTCGAAAATGACGTAAAATATTACAATACTAACGTTCTGGCACAGAATATATAATAGTACTAGGTACAGTAGGCGCACTCTATAGCAAACGAGCGAATTTAATTCTAGCTACCACGCCACTAACGTTCAAATTACATTGAGCGTGTCGAATGTGACCCTGGCTATAATAGCCTACTGTTTGTTGTTGCGCTCGTATTAAATCAAAATGCACCTTAAGATCGCGCGTTTTTGCGTAAGAAATAAATGGTATTTTCTTTTTCAGTGTTAGTAATAACATACCCCTTAGCCAAGCGATTCACGAACTACCCTCAATTGTTTCTCGGCGCGACCTTCAACTGGGGCGCGTTACTCGGGTACAGCGCGCTGCAAGGCAGCGTGGATATCGCCGTGTGCGGCCCACTGTACCTCGGCTCGCTCGCTTGGACTGTCATCTATGATACTATTTATGCTCACCAGGTTAGTACCGTTGAAAGCTTGAGTATGGTTTGTTTCATATTAATCCGGACAAAAGGTCATTGACGCCTGCATACAATGCGCACATTTTTTTCAAACGATACGATGAAACTATGAAAATTATCGCTTAATACGTAATTTGGCATACCGTAGTAGAAGGCGGGTTGAGCGTGTGACCTTGCCAGACATTTTAGTGTTACATTATTTTTAATAACTTTCAAGAAAAAAAGAGGTCAATGAACTTTTGTCCTGATTTATATGAAACAGACCATAGAAAAATAAACATCCTCGGAATATTGCGGAATTTTATTGAAAATAATGTTAGTTAAGAAGACTTTACTTTGAAGGCCATTGAGAACTTTGGGCGAAAAAAGCAGTAAATTATTTGTACGTGAATGTTTATTTGAATATCATAATATTCTTTCCAATTTTTTCAGACCTTTTCCATGTACAGTAGCCAGACATGCGGCTGGACGTGTTGACATTGGGAGCGCCCGTATTGCGTAGCGGTAGAGGGGAATTTCGTAGTGAAAATGTCAACCCGCATGTGCTGTCTGCTGTACAAATTTATATTCTCCTTAATAAAATCTACCCTGTGAGACATAAAATTACAATAAAAGCACAGAGATGGAGCTGGGCAAGATGAATCCGAAAATGCAAGAAAATAAATTAAAAGGCAGTAATAGCACTTTGCCAGTTTGGTTTGGCTGGCATAGCGATTTGTAGAATTCCAAATTGGAAAATTTGACGTTTATAGACTAAACTATCACTTTGAGAATCTGACATTTGGCGTCTACTCCGACAAGACTCTACTCCGACAAGTTCGGTAGGTTAGGTTAGGCACAGGGTTCCCATGTCGAACAAAAGATAAAGAGCTTTTAAAAAAGATAATAGATGGCGCTACGCATACCGTCTTGAAAATTGGGTTTCAGAAAATTCATCAAAGGATAAATTAGACAGAAAGTTTTTTTTAACGATAGAAGCTTCTAAAGCACAAGAAAACTGCAAAATATCCTATAAATACATTATTAACAATCGAAACACAGTAGCGCCATCATCAGAAATAGGTAGCACTAGGTAGTACTACGTCAAGCCCTACCAACATCAAATTCAACGAGCTGCCGAAAAGCGTCATCTATTCGATTTCACCAGAACTACTATCAAAAGAACCTATGTATGATAGATTGTGAAGAAATTGTCTTTTTCCAGAGTTGCTAGTATGATTATGTATGTGTAATTTCGAACAATTTCGAAGCTTTTTAAGAACTATTATGATTAAACTATTTTAATTTACTATTTAATTGTAGCTAACTGTAATCATCTGCAGGTTCGGTTAGATTAAAATGAGTATGATTTGATGCTTCGATTAGAACGCGTTGTAGGAGCAGCTTGGTTCAGAAAAACTGTTATTTTAACCTCTTTCATTTATTTTGAAAGTCTTTCATATTACTTTTATTGGTCGTCAAAAAAATAAATAAAAAAGATACTCCGATTCGATAGAAATAAGTCCAGAATAGGCGAAAACGGGGCAGGTGCGGGGGAGCGCGAGGGAAAGCGCATAGGTACCTACTTCATATCAGATAGATATTTCCGACGAGTTGTAGTAGGTACCTATGGTTTGTTTAATTTAATCTGGACAAAAGGTCATTGACTCCTGCATACAATGCGCACATTTTTTCAAACGATACGAGAAACTATAGGAAATTATTACAAAAAAACCCGATTTGGCATACCGTAGTAGAAGGCGGGGTGACCGTGTAACATGGTGTAGTAACCATTGAAATAATTGTACTAGCGGTGTTACCTTGCCAGACATTTTGGCGTTAGCGTTACATTGTTTTTATAACTTTTAAGAAAAGAAGTAGATCAGGGTTGTCAACTTTGGTTTGTCGGAATTATAGAACCACCTTAGGCTTCCGACATGGCTCCTACCTATAACGACTACAAATTAATTATAAAGGATTCGAACCCGGAACCTCAGTTGACCACTCGACCACAGAGGCTGTTAAAACAAAAGTATAATACAATAATAATTATAAGAGTAATAAATAAAATAAGAGTGAGTTTTGAGAACAGCAACAAAGATCTATGTTAATAAAAGTCAGGTAAATACAGAAGTCAGCACATACAGTTGGACATTCGCACTACGAAATTCACCCTTACAGCTACGGAATACGGGCGCTGTCAAGGCCGCATGTCGTCACCCTGCTGAGAGAACCTCGTAAAGAACAGCTTTTGACTAATTCCTTTTTTTACAAATTGGGCAAAAAAACGCGCAGTATTTGCACTATAAAATTTACGCATTTGTTATAGAGCTTTAAAGATAATAAATAACTAAAAATCAACAGAATTAATATTTCTATTTCTATCATACTTTTTTCAGTAGATTTCTTTTGTGTCTCCCTCCTGTTGTTGAAAGCATTTAAGTGGTTTTCTCGGCAGAGTAACTAACGATGTGCTGGCTACTGTACATCCAAGAGCACGTTAAGCTGGACTGTGGGCTTATCTTATCACTATTGTTCTTATGTAGGTATGTACAGAAGCCAGCACATGCGGTTGGACATTTGCACTACGAAATTCATCCCTACCGCAACGGAATACGGGCGCTCATAAGGTCAACATAACCCAGCCGCATGTGCTGGCTACTGTATAGTAGCCAAAAAACAAAACAAGAAACAGAAGCAGAATTTTGTAAAATCGCGGTGCGAATGTTTAGTTTCCTTGCATTTGAGCGTACCAAGCCTCCATGTACTTGCGCGCTATAACTACCTACCGCCCGGCCGAGCGGTCTCAGGCATTTTGCGGACCCAATCCCCATTCCCTAAAGGTGTTAATAGAGTGGCGCAATACGCGAGAGAGAGAGATGCAGCAACTTCGTCTTTTCGCCTAGCGCCGTGCGATCTGAATCGCAATTTATTATAACTCTTTCCGTTGTTATACTCGTATTGTTGATCTATGGTTTATTATAACGGACATAGAACAACAACGGTGCAAAGTCTGAAATGCTCAGCTTAGCGTGCTCTTGATTGTACAATAAGAATAAAACCCATAGAAACCAAAAATAAATAAGTTAATTCCTAATATAAACAAAACATAATATATTCGTAAATTCTTTGTAGGTTACCCAAATTTTGTTTAAAGGGTATAATAAAGCGTTTATCATTTAAGTACTACTTACTACAAAATGGTTCCCATTGACTAAAATGATCGTATTTATTTATGAAAAAAACCTACGTACTTAGTTACGTTTCAAAAACTACAATTACGTAATTAATAACTTTAATAATAAAATAAGTTAATAACATTTCCCTCTATTCTTTCGAGTTTCTAATATTAGTAGGATGGGATGTATGTACAGAAGCCAGCACATGCGGTTGGACATTCGCACTACGAAATTCACCCTTACCGCTATGGAATACGGGCGCTCTAAAGGTCAACTTGTCCAGCCAAATGTGCTGGCTACTGTACCTAGTTAATATACCTACTCGTAAGTTTCGAACTATTTGTACCAATAATGTACCAAATGTACTAAATAATTCATTTAAACGTCAAGTAAAAGTAAACACGCGCATTGCAATTCTCTCCCTTATTCAACAGACTTAAGAACCATGCAAAGTCCAAAGTGTTCAGCTTAGCATGCTCTTGCTTGACTGGATTTACCCTATTTTTTTTACTATCCCACGGAAACTCTTTTATTTTTCGGGATTAAAAGTATTTATAGTAAATGGTAAGTACATACAATGCACATGCGGCTAGACATGTTGACTTCGAGAGCGCCCTTATTCCGTAGCGGTAGGGATGAGATTCGTAGTACAAAATCAACGGTATGTGCTAGCTTCTGTACTGTAGCCAGCCAGCACATGCGGCTGGATATGTTGACCTTGAGAACGCCCGTATTCCGTAGCAGTAGGGGTGAATTTCGTAGTGCGAATGTCCAACCGCATGAACTGGCTTCTGTACATTCGACTTCTACAGTTTTATTATATACTAGCTTCCCGCAGATTTTTCAGGTGGGAATGAGGTATTTTCCTGCGGTAAAAAGTAGCCTATGTATTATTCTGATGTATAAAATTATTATTGTAGTTTCATGAAAATCCATTCAGTAGTTTTAGCGTAAAAAAGTGACAAACATACATCCATCAATACTTACAAATTTTCGAGTTTATAATAAGTACCTATTAGTAGGATAGGATGTATGTGTATGTAGGTACGTATACCTAGTTAATAAGTTTTAAAAAAATTTTTTGTTTACGAAAGAAAGAAATATCAAATATCAAATGGACACTCACTCGAACAACGAAACTTGCTTCTATGTGCTTCTACTGCATAGCATGCATGTGCTGGCTAGCCCAATACACACACACACACACAGCTATATTCATATTAATATAACAATTGTATAGCTCGCCCGCCACCACACAAGGTAGGTAGCTGTATTTAAATATTCAACCTTAAGTTTGTAACGAGGTGTCTAAACTAACTAAGCCGCGGGCGTAACAAGTTCAACCTTACTGCGTCTACTTACGGTCTACCTATAAATGTCCAGATTTATATTAGTATGCCTTGTAGGGAAATAAAATAAATAAAAATAAAATCGTTTTTTATTTATTAAATTTATTTCAGACTCTTGCTTGGCTCATATTTACAAGTAAGAATTTACAATGAATTTACAAAATACATCGGAAAATGCTACAAATCATAGTTAATACTGAGCTAATAAAATAATAAAAAAGAAAATAATCATACGAAGACCTCTACCTCCCCACAGTCAAGAGCACACACTTTGGTCTGGACACCGTTCTTATATGGCTGTTAAATAAAGTAGAAAATCGTAATGCGCGTGTTCAACTTATCAAGTACTAGACAGTACCTACTCGCTCACATAAACATAAAGTCATTCAAACACACTCACACAATACTGCTCGCGAATACTGCTCGATATTTCGAATAACGCCATCTTTGTATAATGTGATAATATTTAGGATTAGTGAGTGTTCCAATAGATGTCTCTCTTTTTTTGGTTTGCTCGGTGAGTTTACGCTCGATCCTAGTGACATCTATTGAACCAATTACGGAAACTAAATAGCCCGCCCAATAAGCGCGCTTAAGAGCGTGCCGTAGGGTTGTATGGGATGAGGTATCTGTACTAGTGTAACTAGTATTATATTATCTGTGGGTTAGGTTAGGTTTAATGTTTTGTTGGAGTAGAGTCTGTCGGAGTTCGGTTTTGGATTCGTCTAATTGATATTGGGCTCAATTCCAGAGTGACCGTTAAAATGTCTAATTTTAATTAGGTGTCGATAAACCACTTTGCAATTCTACGGGAACTGTCAAATTCAACTGACATCGCTAATTTTAATCTGTCGTTCCTTATTTTAGACAATCCATAGACAATCAATTCAACTTAACTTTATCTGGCCAAACGCAATTCTATGTATGCCATTTTTACGCGAAAAATCGCTTAACTGACTAATCTTAGCGGCGATTAAAATAAATATTATGATTAGGTTGTATGGCAAGGCTATAACTGGCCTTTCTCATCAAAATAACATGGAAAAACAACAACTTGAAGTCAACTTAGACAATTTAGCAAGTCGCTTAAACCCCGTTAAATTTAGTTGGCCTGGCACCGTAAATTAGCACTTGTGGATTTAACTAACTAAAACTAGTTAAATTTTAGACATTTTAATTTTAAGTTATTTAGACGGTGGACGCGTGTGATTGAGACCATTGTCGTTGTGTGTTTAGGATAAGCTAGACGACGCCCGTATAGGCATCAAGTCGACAGCCCTAACGTTTGGTCCCCACACCAAGCCGGCCCTGTACGGAGCCCTAGCAGGCAGCGTGGGCTTGTTGGCAGCCGCCGGCCACGCCGCTCACCTCGCCTCGCCTTACCTCGCTGCGCTACTCGCATACGCCGCGCATGCGGGGACACAGGTACTTATTGCAACAGACATAGGGGTCAAATTTGATTTTTTAACATCGAATCTGGTCCTCACTCTTGGCTTAGAGCGTGTTCAGACGTGCGCGTTTTCTGCGCGTTTGCTGCGCGTACGCGGTTTTTGTGGAAGAAAACGACGCGCGCTGAATCCGCGCGCGCAGAAAACGCGCAGAAAACGCGCACGTCTGAACACGCTCTTACGGTTGGTCCTTACTACTGTCATACGCCACGCTTGCTGTCACACATAATTATAGCGATAGACGTAAGGTTAAATTTGAGGGAAAACCTGGAAAAATTATGTTTATACAGAGGTGGGGAAAAACTAGATTTTACAACTACGCTTGCCTGTGCAACTACTGTTAAGTTAGACTCCCGAGCTTTGTGTCAATCGACGATTAAAGGCTGACACACACTGGATACGTCTGCAGCACCGCGCAACATAAAGGCCGTTCACACAGTGTCAAAGACGCACGCAGCAGCGCGGTGTGAGTGTCAATAGGAAATCCCGTGTAATAAAGCCTGACCAAAAAAATAAGAAACCTCTGGGTGCGCCACGTGTATATTTTTACGACTATGGCAACATTTTCCATTATAAAATTAGTTCCATTGAAATTCCGCAATATGGCGAGGTTTCTTATTTCTTTATCGGGCTTTACAACGTTTACGTCAGCTTTCGCGCGTGCGACGTTGCCGTTCCGCTGCCGCGCGCGCCATTTCTGTCACAAATATCAGAAATATAAAGGAAAATGAACTGATGTGCACGAGATTTTTTACGCAACTGACATTTATTTTATAATCATGGGAATCCATGTCAGTTAGTGTCTCGCGGACTGCCGTGCGTCTGATGCACGCAGACGTGCTGCATTGCGTCTGCGACACTGAAGTGACAACTTCGTCATTAGATTACAGATCGTGTCGCACGCAGATGCAACGCAATGCGTATCCTATGTGTGGCAGCCTTTAATCTCATCCATGGTCTAAGAAAACAAGGTCTAACCGTTAGACCACGTGACTGACACAAGCCTACGTCATTTTGCGCTGTTCATCCTTGTCTATTAACACGCATTCGACAAGGATGAACAGCGCAAGATGACGTAGGTTTGTGTCAGTCACGTGGTCTAATGGTTAGACCTTGTTTTCTTAGGCCATGATCTCAACTCATTCAATTTTGAGCTCGCCGACTGTTGGCGCAGATTACCATACACCATTGGTTACATATTTTTTTAAATATAATATCCTTACGATTTACTTTTCATCGAATAAATTTATATATCCAATTTGTTTTTATTTTCCAGATTTACACACTTAACACGGAAAACCCAGAGGATTGTGCGAAGAAATTCAAGTCCAATTCGATGGTGGGGCTCATCATATTCCTGGGGATTGTGGGGGGAGGGTACCAGCAATACATGAGCAACAGAGACAGACATAGGGGGCGCGAAGACCTAACTGTCACCAAGAGTTGCCTATTTGGATGAATATACGAAACTAGATTAGCGCTTCTCGGGTACAAGGTTCTCGGGCTTAAGGGTAATTTCCCATGTGAATGAGGTAATTTCCCGCGGTAAAAAGTAGCCTGTGTGTTATTCTGATGTATAAGCTAGTTTATTGTAAAGTTTCATTAAAATCCGTTCAGTAGTTTTTGCGTGTGAGTTACAAACATCCATCCATCCTGATATACCTTCGCGTTTATAATATTAGTAGGACTAGTTTCTCGCCCCGCGGCTGCGCTCACCTTAACAGTTTTTTCCCGTGTGAATAACGTGTTAACGAGTTTCATTAAAATCGGTTCAGTGGTTTTGGCCTGAAAGCGTAACAAACAGACAGTCTGAGTTACGCTCGCATTTATAATATTAGTAGGAAGATAACGACACACAGAATGTTACAATAGTAATACATACATTTTGTGAAAGAAAAAAAAACCTTATGTTTATAAATTAAATAATGCAAAAGAAATTCCTATTTTTGGATACTCGTAAACAGTACATATGAAGTGTGTGTTAACAGCTCATATACGTCCCCACCGAGGGGCTCGAGCCTACCCTGATACCAGGATAAATAGTCCTTAGTCGACCACGCTGGCCCAGTGCGGGTTGGTCACGAACACACAACCTTTGAATTACTTCGCAGGTGTGTGCAGGTTTCCTCACGATCTTTTCCTTCAACGTAAGAGCGTCGAATAAACGTACATATGAATTCGAAAATCGAAAACAGATTGATACGTGCCGGGGTTCGAACCCGCGAACTTCTAAATGGAAGTCAACGGCCCTAGCCACTTGGCCATCGACGCGTACAAATGAAGTATTATTATATAATTAGTTCGATATTTATAGAGAAAAATGTAGGTATTTACATTGGGGCAACACTGTGCGGCATTGCGGCATGATAAAGCCCGACCAAAGAAATAAGAAACCTCGCCATATTGCGGAATTTCAATGGAACTAATTTTATAAGGGAAATTGTTGCCATAGTCGTAAAAATATACACGTGGCGCCCCCAGAGCAGGTTTCTTATTTCTTTGGTCAGACTTTATATACTTTTCGAATGTGCTAGCTTTTCGCTCTGCCCGCCGTATACCTACTTTCAGCTCCGCCCGCGTTAACAAGTTTTCCCTTGGAAATGTTGTATTTTCCTGCGGTAAAAAGTGGCCTATGTGTTAATCCAGGGTGTCAGCTAACTCCATACCAAATTTTATTAAAATCGCTCCAGCCGTTTATACGTGAAGAAGTAACTAACATACACAATCACAAATTTTCGCCTTTATAATATTAGTGTTATCTGATTTGCAGCATAACACAAAATTTCACATGCGAAAATTATGTAGCATGCTGCAAGCTCCCCAATGTTGCCTCAGTGTAAATACGTTTACACTGGGCTATGTTGTATAAATTGTGCTATAGCATTTTTAGATTTACCAAAGCTTAGATTTTATATGGTGTTTTATTATTTTTAGTAAATAACATTTCATTCGTTTTAAAGTCTTGGAGATTTCACTCGTAGTTTGAAAAACTTTTTACTTAAAAATCACGAATAAAAATCTGCTTCATACAAAATTTGCATACTTGACCTACTTCTTTAAAATGTACAGAGCAAACCTGTTTTTGCCTCTGGTTTTGAAACCTTTTCACGCGATTTTGGAATTAAAATCATAGTAAAAGTGTGACAAAGACTTTAAAGTGAATAGAATTTCGAGGTATAGTGTAGTATACAGTCATTATATAAATAAATTGATGATTCAAAGAATCGACATAGAAATGAATATACTTAGTACATAAAGCCCGACCAAAGAAATAAGAAACCTCGCCATATTGCGGAATTTCAATGGAACTAATTTTACAATGGAAATTGTTGCTATAAACATAAAAATATACACGTGGCGCCCCCAGGGCAGGTTTTTTATTTTTATGGTCGGGCTTGGTGAGTGGTGACTTTTAGAACTATTGCCAATGTGTGCAGTCCTACTAATTCTATTTTGTTTTTGATAGATGGCGCTGTGTGTGGTGTAAAAGTGTCATTATTTCCACTACTGTTATTGTTAAGAGGTATAAGTTAGAAAATTTCCTACATAATATAGTTTTTATTTTGAAACGTTTTTTTGTGAATTTGTGATATTATGTTTTAGTTATATATAATTTAGAATCACAGTACATTGACCAGAATGAATGTAATACAGGGTATTGGTTATGTTATGTAAAGCTCGACCAGAGAAATAAATAACCTTGCCATATTGTGGAATTTTAATGGAACTAATTTTACAAGGGAAATTGTTGCCATAGTCGTAAAAATATACACGTGGCGCCCCCAGAGCAGGCTTCTTATTTCTTTGGTCTGGCTTTACTTACCTTTTTTACCTCATAAAATACGACACCAAACAAATAGACAGATAATGGGCTCAAATAGACGGCCTCGTAGCCTAGTTGGTAGTACGCCTGCCTATAAAGCTCCACAGAAGACAGCCAAATTTTTGAACTCGCCAGAAAAGATAATTTAAATGACATAACTAAGAGATGTAATAATGTCCAAAAGTTAAAAAATAAATTCTTTGAACTCTTTGAGCACAGGGTGCGGGTTCGAATCCCGCCCAGGGCAAATAAAAACGATAAGGGACCGACAGGTGATTGTCAACTGAGAGATGTCAAACATCGATTTTACGCGTAGTTCGCACTAGTTTAGCAGGCATGCGAAAACATCCCACTTAAATTAAGCTGAATTTGACAGCTGTGCTGCTTATTTTATATATCATTCATTCAAAATTAAATTCATTCACCTCCTATCCTTTTCGATTCCCATCCTATATGAATGAAAAAGACCTACAACTTAAATTTAGAGATTTTAGCGGCCACGCCGGAATTGAGCCTATTAGTTAAATAAAGCCCGACCAGAGAAATAAAATACCTCGCCATAATGCGGAATTTCAATGGAACTATTTTTAAATGGTTTCCCTGCCATAGTCGTAAAACTATACACATGGCGTCCCCAGAACAGGTTTTTTATTTCTTTGGTCAGGCTTTAACTAGTTAACTAAAAGCCTGACTATAAAAATTACAAACTTTACTTGTTATTTATTGGTAAAAATCAATACGTAAGTAGTTCCATAGAAAATCTGCTGTATGGCGTCGGGGGTTGCCATTACTCCGACCAGTAAAATAAAAATCCTGCTCTGGGGGCGCCACGTGTAGATTTTTGTCTATCAATTTCCATTATAAAATTAGTTCCATTAAAATTGTGGAAATTATCTAGGTTTTCTATTTTTCTAGTCGGATTTTACAAATTAAAGCCAGACCAAAGAAATAATAAGCCTGCTCTGGGGGGCGCCACGTGTATATTTTTACGACTATGGCAACAATTTCCATTATAAAATTAGTTCCATTGAAATTCCGCAAAATGGCGAGGCTTCTTATTTCTTTGGTCGGGCTTTACCATCTTTTATTTTTTTGCTATATGTTGTGATGTGACATTTTATTTTATATATGTGAGTGATGTAATAAATAAAATGTTCTTGCCATATTTACATAGGTACTTTTTTATTCATTGCTTCCAAAATACATAATACTGAGTACTAAAAGCAATTATGTATAAAAAATCCTAGATTTCTTAAAAATCAATACAAACAGCAAGTTTTGATTTAGTTAGACACATGATTTACTTATTCAACAGGTCTAGACTAAATCTTGTTATTTTGTCTTATTCTTTCAGTATCTTTAAGACAAGGAGAGGATGATTTAATAGGGATGTTGACTGTATTCAAAATAAATTACCTCAAACTATGTAGGAAATTAAAAATAACCTCTGAAATTACTCTAGTATAACATATGTAGAGGCGATTTTTGCCAATTTTATCGTTTGTCGTGCAAAAACGAAAATACAAGCTTATTACGTCATAAGTTTGTAAGTAAGGGAACTTTAATTTTTCATATATTGTTTTTGACATTTCATAAAAAGCTCTTTTGACTAGCCTGTCAACATCCCTATTAAGATCATTATAAATATTGAATTAAACAGTATCCTAAAAATATTTTATGACACAAGGATGTTTGAGACATAACTAAATACACAGCAAAACCTAGCAAAGTATTGAGTCCTGTATTTTGCTATACAGACCATCAACTTTAGCCTACGGGGCTTTTTACCACCTTATCTATAATAGGGAATATGCACAAAAAGAAATGTAATTTATACAATTTTATTTTCCAAAAATATCCAAATTAAGACCAGCAGCAGTAAGAATAGTAACAAGTCTTTAAATTACTAAGATTTATAAGCTAATCTATCTTATCTATTCTGTCTCTCTCCCTCTGTAACACAATGTCTTTCTACTAATTATTTTTTGTTTGTCAGATCTCTTTCTTAAGTGAGCGCGGTGTATTTGCATCTCATTCTTACGCATAACTGCGAGAGGGATCTCGGCTCTCGGGTTTTGTCGAGAATGTAGTGCCGGCTTAACTCACTTCCGAATAAAGTTCCAATATACGGTTATGAACGGATGACAACCACCAACCTGCGCTGTTTAGCATTTTTCGCAATTTCCTGCTTGGTTGCCTGGGAGAGATTGCTATTTTAGCAGTAAGGCCGCCTATTCATACCTTGCTTCACACTTCACAAAATTTTAACTGTTCTATTTATTTCTGGTGTCAATAAAGAATATGCTAGTTATAAATTAAAAATAGAAGTCATGCATATCTACTCCATTACTCCTTATTTGTTAGTAGGTACTACGTAAAATTATATATTGCCCACTAATCATTTGAAACATCTCCACTTATGTAAAAATTTACATCTGTAAATGCTTAGATTACAATTTAAATCTTTTCATCAACACTTAATTCAGTTTGATTATCTTGTGCAATCTTTGCTGTATCAATAGAACACAATTCTATATGTTTCGGGTCGGATCCTTTATTCCTTGACAAATGTTGCTTCAATAGTATTTTGTAAGTAAACGTCTCACCGCAGGAACACGTTGGTAACTTCCTTTCAACTATAGGTTCTATTCTATCTGGAGTTTCTATGGTGTGCTGTATTATATGTGCTTCTTTTTCTTCGTATGTGGTACACATTTCTCTGCATAGTACGCAAATGGCCACCTCTCCTTGCAACTGCAATCCTTGGTAAGGTAAAAGATTTTTAAAGCGAACTTTAGAAATCTTCCAATTATTTGGAACAAAATATTTATTGACTTTAATGACTTTATTATCACTTTCATTTGTTTCGATGTGTTTATGTTTTTCTTCAAGATGAAGGAGATAATGGTTCTGTTTGTCAAAATTTAGATTACAGATGTTACAATAGAGGTACAATTGGTGCTTTTTCGAATGTAGTCGAAGGCTTTTCCAATTTTCGAATTTTTCAAAACATATCGGACATACCCGCAAGGCGATTATTCCATGTAAGTTCATGTGATTCCAACAATTAGCAACCTGAACTCTTTTATTACACTTAGGGCAGTCAAAGAAAAGCTTTTTCTTAAACATGCCATGTCTGACTTTTGTATGTAAAATAAGCATGCTTTTATTGAAGAAAATGCAGTCACATCTATCACAAACAAATATTTCTCTTTCCACACGTTGGGCGTCTATTGAGCTTAACAGGTGGCGCACTTTTAAATGTGATATAAGTGTTGCTTTTGTTTTTAATGGTTTGATGCAACTCTGAAAAGAAATAAAAAGAATAATTATGTATTTGGACGGCCCCAAGGCCTAGTTGGTAGTACATCTGCTATCGAAGCATAGCCGCCTAGGACAAACATTTGCATGATAAGCACTTGTGTTTGCCTTGGGTCTGGTTGAATATGGATGTATATCAGATGTCTGACACCCACAGTACAGGCCTACTGTACAACTGACCTAGAGAGCGCCTGTATTCCGTAGCAGTAGTACGAATGTCCAACCGCGTGTGCTGGCTTCTGTATCTTAAATTCCCAGACGATAACCAATGGGGTTAGTTTTATCTACAAAAGCCGCGAACACACAGATGTAGTAAAGAGGGCTGCGGAACGTTTTGCAATTTTTTTTGCAGCTTGACTCAGAAAGCAGGCGCGACCTGTGTTATAGTACGAATAAAAACTAGGATTCATTATTACGATTGTTTATGGGTCTTAGCGCGATAATTTTAAGTGGGTAGGTATGTATTACGTACGATACCTTATTTTGCCCGACTTTTCGGCGGGGTTGCACCTGCCGTGGTCACGAGCTAACTGAAGTCAGCGATGTGGATACTGCTATAGTGAAGAGCGGGCGCATTCGTCTCTATCTATTCTCTCTTGATCAGACAACAATCGTAATAGTCATGCAATCAGGCATAGTCCCGCAGTCTGCACTTTCCCACGTCTGTGTGGTCGCTCCTCTAAGAAAACTCGAATGTTTATAGTACAAGTACACTAACAAACTTACCCAGCAGATAAAGGGGATGCTACGGGTACGATTTTGGAGTTGTAAAAAGTGTATCTTTTTATGGTAGTGGAGCTCTACTTCTGAGCACCATTCTTCAGGGCAAAATTCGCATTTGTATCTTACATTATCAGTGTCTTCTGGTTCCAAATTCAACGGCTCCACTCTGACCAATTCTGTGCTGCGTTTGAACATTGTCAGAATTCAGATAAAGTAATTCACATTCCTTTAGCAAGATATAATTTGAAAATTTGCGATGAAAATAAAACAAACAAATATTAAATCGAACCGCACGCACTCGCACGCACGATTGTTAATTAAAGGGTTGCCAGATAAATATTAACAAATAGGTTCAAAATAGTTGAAATTATCATTTGATTGTGTCCGCATTTAACGGACATAATAACGATAAAAAATACTTTCCAATTGTACAGCTTAGCATGTAATGGTCCAGCTTCGCCAAATAAAAAATCGCAAATCGATTAAAAATATAGCAACCAATGTAGCTAGCTTTTTTTTAAAAATTTTTATTTTACCTACACAAAAAAGGAAATTTATACATTTTTATATAAGCGGAAGTATAAAAGGGAGAGCTTATCTCTTAAATACTCTGAATACAGATCTCTTCCAGCCAACCCGTAGCAAGTGTGAAAAAACTATACAGATATTGCAGGGATGGGCTGTGTACTTAATTAGTAAGTGTTTCCGGTCTACTGTTTTATAAAAATGCTGTATATAGATTTTCCGTTTTTCGTCGATTACTCGCTTCGCTTCGATCGATCGCTTTTAATTTGACTACACAATTTTTTTTTGCGTCGTAATAAGATAAAAAACTATGCGTCTGGCAGCCCTGTATTGTAAATTTTTTTTTTTAGTTTATTCTCTTTCATGGAAAAGGCAAAGGGATCAAAGCCCATACAGCCTAGTCAATAGTAATAATAGGATATCTTCAGTTTTATTTTGTCGTCTTTAGTCATAATTTCTTGTATCCTACGTCTTCAGTAGTTTTGTCTTGTTGAACGTCTTCAGTAGTCTTGTCTTGTCATGAGATCACTGAAATGCAAGGGTGGTCCTTACATTCCATGACAGTTTAACTCGGCGTATCAAACCAGAAACAGCTAACCACTCATTATTTCTCACTTTCATTGAATAGTTCTTCGTTAACGGCACATTTGTCGCACTAATTTCACCACATTAACACAACAATTACCATGAAAAACTAATTTTAGAAAGGACGAAACAATGAACCCGCCATTTCTTCTCGATTCCCGCGTAAAACACTGTCATTTTTTTAAAACTTTTTTTTACTTTCTTTCTCCCTTAAAGGAAAGGCATAAGGATCAAAGCCTATACAGCCTAGTCTTTAGTAATAATAGAGGATATCTTCAGTTTCATTTTGTCGTCTTTAGTCATAATTTCTTGTGTCCTACGTCTTCAGTAGTCTTGTCTTTTTTTTATTACATTTACGTTTGATGGTTGGCAACAATTTACGAAAAAGCAATTTTTTATTTTCAAGAAAAGGCATGCAAACTGAAAGAGCATCCAACCACTTCCTAATTTCTTATGTGACCATTTTTTTATTCTTTCATTTTTGGCGGATTAGTCGCCGCTCTTCTTGCAGAAGTGTAGGGTTTCAGGCAAAGAGATTTGAAGAGCCAGCTGCGAAAGCGGCTCCCATCTCTCTGGGTTTCAGGAAGGAAAACTTGTACACAGGGAATCCTAGTGCGAGGATTAGACACCAAATTGTAAAACAATTTAGTGACATTGTATAATAATAATTTATAATAATAATAATAGTTAAAAAATAACAATAATTGTTAATAATAGTAATTGTTATTTTTATTAACTATTATTAATTAGACTAGAATGAAAAAAGAGTTATCAGTTGGTTATCAGGACTAGGAAATAAATTGAAATATTGCTCTAGTTTTAAGATGAGTGAGAGGCAAATCTTGTAGGTAACAAGTTGCTAATAGTGCTTTTCGGGGGTTTTGGACATATCGCTGTGATGAATGTGCATGAATAACTAGCTTTCCGCAACTCCGCCCGCGTTAACAGTTTTTCCCGTGAGAATAAGACATTTTCCCGCGGTAAAAGGTAGCTTATGTTACTTAGGGTGAATGAAGCTTTCTAATTAGCGGTTCAGTAGTTTTTGGGTAGGTATATTTATTACAAACATACACACAGGCACACCCACACACAAAACTACAAATCATTCCTCTAATAATTGTAGGTACCTATGATGATATGAATTTAGACCAAAAATTAATATTATCTTATCCTCTAAGGTAGGGATTATAACAATAATTAACATTAATAACAAAGTTTAACAAGGTAGATAATTAGGTAGGTACTAAGATACCTAATTAATTAACGATAGTAGCCAGGTACTTATTAAGTTATGTAGATAGATCGATTAGATAGAAAACAGTGCCAATCTTTGAACCAATGCCGTAAATAAAATACTGTTTTTTTAATCATCATCATCATCATCATCATCATCATCATCATCATTATCACAGTGTTGTCTGTCATCCTGGCATGGTCCAAGCCATTATAATAATCCCACTAAAATATTATAAAGCGAAAGATTGTGAGTATTTGTGAGTGTGTGAGTGTGTATGTTTGTTACTTCTTCACGTCTAAACGGCTAGAGAGATTCTAATGAAATTTGGTATGAAGTTAGCTGCCACCCTGGATTAACACATAGGCCACTTTTTACCGCGGGAAAGTAACTCATTCTCACGGGATAACTTGTTAACGCGGTAATAAATATACAAATGAAATCGTACCAGGGAGACAAACAGACATACCTAAATAAAATACTTACCTATTGGTAAGATATGCATTTGTGGCGTAGTGGTTGGGACCGTTGTCTCTCGCGAGGCTCGGGTTCGAATCCTGAACCCGTACTATTAATATTTTTTCTATTTATGTTTAAGCAAGTTTATTCGATGTTTTTATGGCGCGAGAAAATATACGAGAAAACGTGCATTATCTGAAAAGAAATTAAAATGTTGTTCCGTACATACAAACCAACGTCACATGTCGGACACTCCATACAGCAAACGCATTTTGACAACCTACTGCTTTTTGAATAACAACTGAATATCAATTACAAGTCAAACACTGAATCGCTATAGGTATAGGTATATAAAACACCCCTGAACACCCCTGTCAGAATCCCGCGGCTCCTGCGGGGTGGGGGGGCTCGGGCGGGCGGGGAACTCATTTTGGCTCGGGGGGTGTGTCCTTTCTGTACGAGTTAGTACTATTATTTTCTTCTATGGCAGCGGTCCGAGGCTCTCTCGAGCACTCAAGCCCCTTTGTTTGCAAAAGGACAGATGCTCATAAAGACGGAAATGGTACAGTTCCACACACAATTTATATGATTAACATTACGCTAGAATTGCCTCCATACTTTTGACAGCGAGTGGTCGGTACCGGAAGCTATTTTTAATCAGCTGATAAATTAAATAAAAATGAATACTTATATTAATACGTTAATATCATTCGTGGCCGCCACATTGTCGAAAATGGCTGGGAATCTGATTGTTTTGCTGTTGTCACTAGCTGTGGCGTCAGGTGATTATATCGTCATTACTGCTTGTTCTTCAAATTGTCATCATCATCTCAGACTGTAGACGTCCACTGCTGAACAAAGGCCTTCCCAAAGATCTTCACAATGATCGGTCCTGCTTAGTCCGCAGCCAGCGGCTTCCAGTGACCCTCACCAGCGGCTTCCGGTGACCCTCGCCGTGGGAAATACCACCCACATGTTGTCGAATTCCCCTTGGTTCGCACCAAACGCTTAGCGTCTTCCTTTTTGGTGCGTACGGCCAGAGAATGGAATTCTCTCCCTGCATCTGTTTTTTCCGGAATCGTATAACCTAGGTGTCTTCAAGTCGAGAGTGAATAGGCATTTTCTGGGTGAGCGTGTTCCATCATCGGCCACGTCGTTGCTTTCCACCAGGTGAGACTGTGGACAAACGCAATCCCATAGCAAATAAAAATATCATCGGTCCACCTGTGAGTGGCCTGCCCATGCTAACGACTTTAGGCACGTAGCCACTGTTAAATACTTACTTAATCTATCTGCCCCAATGGCCGTCGTCAGTTCTACGCGCAATGTGCCCTACCCTTCTTCGGTTTATGTGAGTGACTTTGGATTGCTAGCGGATTTCGTAACAGAAGTCCGAAGAAATGCTAACCAGTCAGGAGTTTCCAGGGTTCCCGGCTGACCAGGTCGTCAGGAAGTTAGACGATGGTCCCAGGTACCAGTACGTCCAGGGAGGCGGCGAGCTTCACCTGGTAGACCTCTGGCTGAAGACCAGTGACTTGGCTGAGGCTGCGCGATACAACCCTGACACTGAAAACATTTACCATCTCTTCACCAGGTAGTATCTACGCCTGTCTTCTTCTTATCGAGTAGGTTTGGAGTTTGGAGGTTAACGTACCTCACAAACCCTGGTGTCGGAATTGTTGAGCCTTAGGCTTCCGACATGGCTCATATAACGATTACATCCGTAGATAGTAGCCGGGACCAACGGCTTTACGTGCCTTCCGAAGCACGGAATCATCTTTATTTTCGGACAATCAGGTGAAGTGAATTAGCCTGCAAAGTCCTAACCAAACTGGGCAAAGTCTCACAAAGTGATATTTGTTCGACGGATCCCCACCGGGATTCGAACCCGGAACCTCCGTAACGTCAGATGAGCTTTTGACCACTCGACCAGATAGGTAGGTATACCTAATAGCATCTTTAAAGGGGATGTTGACTGCACAATATTAAGAAAATAAAATACTTAAAAGGGCAAAAGTACAAACTTCAACAACCTATAAATCGAAGCGAAAAATTAAAATCATTACAATACAAATACAATATAAATAATGAACTTAATAGTACTGATACAATTTTACATAGTGAAACATAAGAAGCCAATAGGCGGCCTTATTGCTAAAGTAGCAATCTCTTCCAGGCATCCAAAGACACTACAAGTATTCATAATTACTTACTGGGAAGCTTTTTATAAAAGTAAATTTGAGCAATAAAATATTTTTACAATATTTTAAATTTTCATTTATTGAAGAAAAAAGACCGCGACTTTTTTTTTGTGTTTTAACCTCTGTAGTTGTGACAGGGAGGTGGGAAAAAGCCGCGCTGTTTTTTGCTTTATATATGAGCTATCTACATAGTTGAGCAGTGGCACAGAAGAAAAAAAAAAGTTAGTACTAACCACGTACTAACCCGTACAGTAAGGACACTCACCCCCACCGCACTAAAATGAGTTCAGGGGTGTTTGATTTAGCGTTTCAATGTTTGACTTGAAATTGATATTCAGGCGTTATTCAAAAAGCAGTAGGTTGTCAAAACGCGTTTGCTGTATGGAGTGTCCGAGTCCGACCTGTGGCAGTGGGTCCAGAACGATCTTTGGTTGTAACTCGGATGAGTTAGCTTAATAAGCAGGTTTTGAATTGCAGACAAAACCCAACAGTGAGTCAGCCGCTGCTGATGGGTAACTCAGGTCTTCTGGGCGCCACGAACTTCAACGCCGCCCGCCGCACCATCGTTCTCATCCACGGGTGGTTGGACAATGTCCTGAGCAACCTCAACGTCGTTTTAGTTCCTGGTTAGTATCATAATTTTGGCGAATTCCTTTAGGGCTCTACTGGCACAAAGCTATAATAATAATAATAATAATAATAATAGCCTTTATTCCAGAATCTTTTTTACACTGTTTACATTTTTAAGTTAATTATTTTTTTACAATATATCTCTGCATTCTGTGTGCCTTTTGGCATAGGCCTCCTCCAACTGCCTCCACTGTAGTCTGTCCCGCGCCACTCTTGTCCAGAACGGTCCCAGAGTTACCCTTAGCTCGTCCTCCCATCTTCTCAAGGGTCTTCCACGTTTCCTGGTACTGTCCCTTGGGTACCATAGTGTTACTTGTTGGCTCCATTTGTTTGTCTGGCAGCGCAACATATGGCCTGTCCAGCCCCATTTCAAATGGTCAATCCGAGACAGTATGTCGGTGACTTTGGTTCTGCTTCTTATATCGGTGTTTCTTATTTTATCATTAAGTTTTATCCCCAACATACTCCTTTCCATTGATCTCTGACATTTTGCTAGTTTCTCTCTGTGTTTTCCAGTAAGTGACCAGGTCTCGCAGCCATAAGTCAGACAGGGTAGGATACATGTGTTGAATGTTTTAGTTTTAATATGTATGTTCAAGTCTTTGTTTTTCATAACTTCTTTAAGGGCCCAGTATTTCTTCCATCCCACAGCTATTCTCTTTTCCACCTCCTTAGTCATCAGATCCGTTGGTGCAATTATTTGTCCTAAGTAAACATATTCTTTTACATATTCGAATTTGTTGCCTTCTATTTTTATTTCGGTTTCAGTAGAGTTATATTTATTTCTAGTCCGACTTCTCTACTCTTGTTGGCCAGAGTTTGTATCATTACTTGTAGTGTGTTTGGATTTTCTTCCAACAAGATTAGGTCGTCAGCGAATCTCAAGTGGTTTAGACGGTTTCCATTGATGTTAAGGCCGTAGTTTTCCCAGTTTAGTCTTCTGAAGATACTTTCGAGCACGGCCGAGAACAGTTTGGGAGATAGTGGATCCCCTTGCCTTACCCCTCTATTAATAGGAAATGGATCTCCCTTAGACTCTAACTTTATGCAGCTTTTGCTTTTATTATATATTTCCTTCAATAGGTTGATATAGGTGCTATGTACTCCCTGTTCTTTAAGGCTTTTCCATATCTGGTCGTGAATCAGACTGTCAAAGGCTTTGGAATAATCTATGAACGCAATGTATAACGGTTTTTGGTATTCGTTGTATTTTTCCATGATTTGCTTGATGGTGTGGATATGGTCAATTGTACTATAGTTCTTTCTGAATCCCGCTTGTTCAATGGGTTGATTTTCATCCAGTACATTTGTCAACCTATCCAGAATCACCTTTGCGAACACTTTGTAAATGTTAGATATGAGACTTATCGGCCTGTAGTTACCCATATCATCCCTTGCTCCTTTCTTGTGTATAAGGACAATATATGATTCTCCCCATCTGTCTGGGACTGAACCTGTGAGCAAGATGTCATTAAATATTTTGGTTAATGCTGGACTTATATCTTCTATTGTACCTCTCATCAGTTCATTTGGTATTCTGTCAGGGCCAGGCACAAAGCTAACTAGTGACATAAGAAAAAAAAAAAACTCGAATGGTTTAAACAGAGCCGCTTCGGTTTTGATAGAGGGATGGAGCGTTAAACTTGATTTGTTTGAACTAACATGTAATACATTGATTGAGAAGCATGATGAGATAGATGTACTTTGTTTCAGTGAGACATTTGTTAAGATAGGTTCCGAGAATAATATAAAGTTAAACAATTATAATCTTGCTGCTACATTTTGCAGACCCAAATCACGAGGAGGCACTTGTATTTTGGTCAAAAAAAGATATAGAACCCAATGTATAGAATATTGTAAACAAATTGCAATTACTAATTATTTTGAGTGCTGTGGAACATTTTTTATTGAATTAAATATTATTGTAGTGACTATTTATAGAATACCAGTGCGAACAAAATCACGTGTTGCAATCTTTCTGCTTCAACTTGACAAACTTTTGTTTTATTTAAGTAATAAGTTTAAAAAAAAATCTATAATACTTTGCGGGGACTGGAATATAGATATACTAAAAGATGACTCATTAAGCAAAGACCTATTGACGATTTTGCACAATTATAACTTGGAGCCTCACATAACTGTACCAACCAGGGGAACATCTTGTTTAGACCAAATTGCGAGCAATATTAAGACAGTGAAAACTCAAACTTACTGCCTTAACTTAGCCGACCATGAAACTGCTCAAAGTATCTCATTTAAAGTTAAAGAAAAAGTAGAAAACCACTTATCATGGTTTGATTACAGGCGGGATTACAGCCTCGATAATATGAAAAAATTCTGCGAATGCATATATTCGTTATCATTTTCAGACGTATACACTTGTGATACACTAAATGATGCTTTTGATCGATTTTTTGACACTTTCCATTTATTTCATAATTTATGTTTTCCTCTAATTAAGGTAAAAATAAACAATCGACCCACAAACAATAAATGGATAACGAAGGGATTAAAGAGATCTATCAAAACTAAGCATAGACTTTTTCTGGCTTATAAATTACAGGCTAAAAACAAAAACATAAATAAAATAAGGCTAAATAAATACAAGAGAGTGTTAAGAAAATGTATGCATACGGCTAAAAGAAATAATAATTTAAATTTTATAAAAAATAGTAAAAATAAGTGTCTTGCAACATGGAAAACTATATCAAACACCTTAACAAATGCTATTTCTAACAATGACATTAATGAAATAAAACACAATAATCTGACATTTTCTGATCCACAAGACATTTCCAATAAATTTAATTCCTATTTTGTTAATCTGACATGTTCTAATAATATCAATAAAATACAACATCTCGTTAAATTACCCAATAACCCATGTACTATTTTTCTAAAACCTATTGACGAGAAAGAGACATTTAATATTTTGATGAGCCTTAAAAATAGTAAAGCTGTTGGTTATGATGGCATTCCCACAAAAATAATAAAATCTTGTGCTAGTTGTATATGTAAGCCATTGAGTTATATCATCAACCTTTCATTTACACAAGGTGTATTTCCTGAAAAGCTTAAAATTTCTGTTGTTAAGCCCTTGTATAAAAAAGGAGATAAGACTGATTTAAATAATTACCGGCCAGTAGCTGTACCAATGGTCTTCTCTAAAGTATTTGAAAAAGCTATGTTACCCAGAATTAATATGTTTTTAAATAAACATGACATCATTCATCCTAACCAATTTGGCTTCCGGAAACATTCATCTACTTCACTTGCTTGTTTTCATCTGGTAAAATATATTACTGAGAGCTTAAACGATAAAAATCCAATTGTTTCTATATTCCTGGATATGAGCAAAGCGTTTGATTTTGTTGACCATGATAGATTGTTATTAAAACTAGAGAAATATGGAATCAGAGGTCAGGCTCACTCTTGGATAGAATGCTATTTAAGAAAGCGAACTCAGTGTGTAGAAATAACGAAAGTGTCAGCAAATTCTGGGTTAAACTCGAAAAATATTTTCACCAAGGTTTGCTATAGATCCCATTTGCTAGAAAATTCTTCTGGTGTCCCCCAGGGCAGTGTTCTTGGGCCGTTATTATTTTTGCTGTACATAAATGACCTACCTAATGCTATGACAAATCAATGTTTTCTGTTTGCGGACGATACCACTGTTCTTGTCAAATCTCAAAGCAAAGACACGTTTCAAAAGCATGTTAATACAGCTCTTGAAAATGTAATATCCTGGCTCGAGGCTAATAATCTTAAAGTTAATGTGGAGAAGACCAATGTAATGCAATTTTTATCACACCAGACATCCCCCATACCTCTACAAATTAGTTACAATAATGACATTATTAATGAAGTTGATAGTTATAAATTTTTAGGTTTAATTTTAGATAAACATCTTAACTGGAAATCTCACATTGACTCATTGTGCAAAAGGTTGGACAGATTTGTTTTTGCTCTACGTAGATTAAGGGAAACCATTTCACTGGAAGCAGCCATAACTGCTTACTATGGATATGTGTCATCCTTATTGAGCTACGGTATAGTTTTATGGGGTAATTCTGTAGATGTAAATAGAGTATTTATATTGCAGAAGAAATGCATACGTGCTATTGCAAGTGCTGGATTCATGGATAGCTGTCGACCTCTATTTAAGAAATATAGGATTTTGCCAATAGCTTGTATGTACATAAAGGACATATGCATCTTGGTAAAGAGTAATCATGGACAGTTTCCTTTGATTAAAGATCGCACCACTAGACCTGTGAGAGCTCAATACATGGACAAGCTGTTCCAGCCCCCTTGTCGATCTTTTATTTATAAGAAAAATGTGTATAATTTATGTATCGACATATATAATAAACTCCCAGCAGACTTGAAGTCATTAGAGTCACATAGATTTAAAAATAAATTGAGACATTGGCTTTTGGATAACATTTTTTATACCGTTGACGAGTTTTTAGAATTTAAGTATTAATTGACATTGTTTATATTTAGCTAGTTTTTAATTTTGACATTGATAATTGATTTCTAATGTGTAACTTTATTGATTTGTTTTATATAGATAGCCTTTATTATGACATTATATTTGCATGCCTAGTCAAGGTGGAATACTGCGACTTACCTACTAAAAATGTAACATCTGAAATGTAAATTTATTAGTATTCTTGCAAATAAATATATTTTGAATTTTTGAATTTTGAATTTTAAAAATCCGCAAAACTTCACGGAGAGCTCCTTTTTACTCTTAAGACAATTTTGCATGTCAGAGTTATACAAACGCATGGACTTAGTAACATAGTTAATAGTGTAACTATGGTAATTCGTCCAAGTACAAACGTTGTTTTGACGGGAGAAGCGGCTCCCACCTCTGTGGTTTTAAACTTTCCAAACCGCTTACAAAAGCAATATTCAAAAATGCGCGCGCGAGATTTGACAGCGGTTTTAAATAAAATATTTATAATATCATTCGAGTTAGCGCGAGGTAACTTTGACGAAGTCCGTGAGACTGGAATGTAGAAAATCTATAGTTATATATAACTAGCTATAGATGTCACACATAGGATGCTTTTTCATGCTCACTTGCTGTCATTCACCAACACATGGACAATAAAGTTTTAATTAATCTTTCTTCTCAAAACATGTTGAAAAGACCAACCAACTGCTGAATATAGTCCTTTAAAGTCCTTTTAATTTCTCTAGTGTACCTGGCCGCTGAAGATGTTAACGTGATTGTGGTGGATTGGAACGCAGGCGCCGGTACCATCAACTATGCAGCAGCAGTCGTCAACACCGTGCCTTCTGGTGAGTATACTCTTTGGTGGTGGAGAGCCGCGGCCGTGACAACCCTGATCACCTAATACTGACGGAATCTCGAAACTCCACCAGTTAAGTAGGGTCGAACTTCAAGTGTCTAACCGCATTTGCTGGTTGTCGCAAAATCAACGTGTCAGCTTCACCGGAATACTTAATCCTCAGGTCAGGCCGTGGGCAGATTTATCAACTGGCTGAACGAGGCTACAGGGTCTTCAGCCTCGCAGTACCACATCGCGGGCCACAGTCTCGGCGGCCACCAGGCCGGCATCGTTGGCAGGAACATTAACGGCGTCGTCCCTTACATCACTGGTGAGCTTACAAACTTGACGACTTGTTTGTTTACAAAATTCATGGTCACTATGTCGCATTTTAAAACCTTCTTAAGCTTTTCGCATTTCTTTTGTAGCAAGGAGCCGAAACGTAGTACCTTTTTATCTTCGAGGGCTCGAGCCTACCCTGAGATTAGGATGAATAGGTCTTAGTCGACCGACCATGCTGGCCCAGTGCGGGTTGGTCACGAACACACACACAACCCTTGAATTACTTCGCAGGTGTGTGCAGGTTTCCTCACGATGTTTTCCTTCACCGTAAGAAAATAATATAGTAATAATAATATATGTGGGTCATCTCACAAAGGGCCATCTGACCCCTGCCTAGGCAGAGCCTGTACTATGGGTATCAGACAACTGATATACATACATATATAAATATACAACATCCAGACCAGACACAAGACAAACACAAGTGCTCATCACACGAATGGGCGGGATTCGAACCCGCGACCCTGTGCTTCATAGGCAGGCATACTACCAACTGGGCTACGGGGCCGTCAATGTTGCCCATCTACATTTTATTTTGGAATGTCCAACAGCTCTGGACCCCGCTTTCCCCGGCTGGATCACCAATGACGACAAGTTCCGGGAAGATGATGGGGAGTACACCGAGGTTATCCACACCAACGCTGGTGTCTTGGGCTACATAGCCACTTTGGGTAACGCGGACTTTTACCCCAACGGTGGTATCAACATGCCTGGCTGCGATGGAATCAACTGCGACCACGATAGGTGAGATATTATTAGAAATAGTTTTCTATATAATTTTCAAATAACTGTTAGATGTCTTTTGCGTTGACGGCAGAATAGCCAGTAGATGGTAATGTAATGTTTTGATCGTTCGCGTTGTTCTTCCCCAGATGTTTCCACTACTTGGCCGAGTCAATAACAAGTGGAGGGTTCACGGGCACCCGATGTGCGACATACGCCGGAGCCATGCTCGGCAACTGCTTCCTGTGGGGCTCCCTCAATATGGGAGGACTGACGCCCAAGACTGGGTAAGGCGATGAATTACATAAAGATGTAACGAGGTTACAAATAACCTCATTTTCCATTTCTTTTTCGTCTAAATTCAATTTTCAAATTCATTCGTCAGTCATACGTCATCTTCGTTTATTTTGTTTTTAGTATTTCCCTAGCTCCCGGCCTCGACAGCCGGCTTTTAAGGCGTTGTCCTAATAGAACGCGACTACGCGATTATCGCGCGAGTAAGCGACGCGACCATCGCGTGTTCGCGCGATCAAACATATTGATGTCGAATAGGTGTCCTAAAAGACGGTCGCGCGACAACACGATTTCTCCATACATTTGACAGTCGCACGTTCGCGCGAACTTGCGATGATCGCGTAGTCGCGTTCTATTAGGACAACGCCTAACGCCCGTACCTGCCGGCGGGGGCGCGGCCATAACCAAAATCAAAATTGATAATCAGAGACGGTGCCCCTCTGGCGTCGTCTCGTTCATGACATTTTTCAATATCAACGCGCTAGGCCGTGGTCCGAGGCTCCCACGAGCCGCCCCTAGATGCGTTGACGACGATGCGTGCGATGACTTTTTTTGGGGTAGAGTCTTCCGCTCCCCCGCAAGTCTGGTGAAGCTTGATCCGTCGTACTTTTTCGACTCAAGCATAGGTAAAAAAAGAAAAAGAAAATAAAAAGTGTCAGCTTCAACGTGTAACGAGGTACCTACCTTGCAACCTCATTTTCACCTCATTTTCCATTTCTTCTTCATCTAAATTCAAATATTCAATTTTTGAATTCATACGTCATCTTCGTTCATTTTGTTCTTAGTAGGTATTTTCCTAGCTCCCGGCCCCGACAGCCGTCTTTTTTGGAATTTTGTAAAATAACTAAATAATATCTGTAATATCTAATAATGTGCCGTTTTCCTTGTAAATAAAAATAGATTTTTAATCATTAAACAAGAAAGGTATATACATTTTTTATCACTTAACCTATTTACAAAAACAGTTCACATTATATATTATACATTATTTACAAATGGTCGCTCCTGGTTGCCCTGGGCGCAAAGGTACCCAATACGCTAGCCGCGTTCCCGCGCTGTATCGCAATGGATAACCTTGTAAATTAAAATAAATTAAACTGTGATAGATAACGTGGTTCCTAACTTTTCACCAAAAACCTTCGTACTTCTATCATCTTCAATTTTCAATCATGCTGCACCCGCTGGCTCGCCAAGGTCTATAGTGTATAGTGAGCTGTGGGTGCGCAAAGAAATCACAGTCATCCTAAATCAATGTAATGTGGCTACAACAACAGCAGCTGTCGGTAGCATAGTGGTTTGCTTACTTGTGGTTAACCTACCTCATCAACCCTGGTGTCAGAATTATTGAACAACTTATCTCGTCTACCCTGGCTCGTGTAACGACTACATTCGTAGATAGTATAGCCGGGACCAACGGTTTTTCCGTGCCTTCTGAAGCACGAAATCATCTTTATTTTCAGACAAACAGTTGATTTACCCTGCAATGTTCTAAACAAACTTGGGAAAGTATCACAAAGTTATAGTTGATCGACGTGTTCCCTACAGAAACAGTCTGCGTGAGAGCTCTATATAGTTTGGAGTCAAACAGCCTCCGTATGATAAGTCCTCACATATTAATTTATTTTAATTTTACAATTTATTCGCTTTCAGACAATCTGGGATCTTCTATTTGGAAACTAACGCAAGTCCGCCTTTCTCCCGAGGATGATCATTGTACTTTACTTTTGTAAATAAAATAAAATCGAAGAATAAATAAATATTTAAACCTGAGTTTTTTTTCAATCCTGATAATGAAATCAATCAACAGTAGCAGTCAAAGAACGTGGCAAATACTAAGCATAATTCCCTTCAGCCTCCTAGGTGGCATGAAGTGGTCACGCCCGCGGCTCGCCAAGGGTATCGGGCGAGCCTTCAGGCGTGATCGCAGGAATCAGGATCAGGAACTTGTCGAACGGCCCGAGCGTAGTTAAACTCAGTTAGCACAGTTTAGTTTACATTTATTCCACACAAATTAGTATACTCAGTTAGCACAATTTAATTTACAATTTCTTCGGCGAGCTCTTTTCCACAGAAGACAGCCAAATTTCTGAACTTGCCAGAAAAGATAATTTAAATGCCTTAACTAAGTGATGTAACATTCAAAAGTTAAAAAATAAATTCTTTGAACTCTTTGAACTCTTTACATTTATTTCACACGAATCAGTCTTAGAATATAAAAATGGCCTATTACCATGAGGCCAGGAGAAAAAGTGAGAGAATAATGAATGACAAATGATTGTCAAATGAATTCCAAAATTAAATATTCAAATTTAGAGGAAACAGAAATGGTAAATGCGATGAGAAATGAGGTAGAAACGAGGTGACATGCAAGGCACCTCGTTACAAAGCTATGAAAATTCACTGTCATTTGACTGAAGTAATCAAAATCCGATTTACAAGTTACAAGTCAGGGGTTCCCGGCAACATAATAGGTCTGAGCATGTCTCCAGCTTCGTTGTTCGAACTTATACTTGTAACGATGTGCTTAGCAAACTCATTTCCAACTCTTTTCCATTTCTTTCTCGTCTAAATTCAAACATTCAATTTTGGAATTCCTTCGTCATTTATACGTCATCCTCGTCCATTTTCCTTCAGTTCGTCTCTTGACTCCTGGTTGACGGCAGTGTTTTTTAATTATTTCTTTAATTATATAATTCTATATATTATGTATAGTTAGTTAAGTTTATACTTGATTTTATGGTTATATAGTTTAGTTTTTTCTACTTTGACTGGTTGCCTTCCGCTAATTGCATATTTTCGTTTGCACTCTTTGTTATATATTAATCAAATTGTATAAAATAATAATTTTGTAAAATACCTATTTTGAAAAGATGCAACGCCTGTGGAGTTTCTTCCGGCGGGTTCTTCTCCACAGAAGACAGCCAATTGTGAACCCGCCTCGACGTCGAAAAGTGATTTGTAAAATCTTACTTCGAATAAAACATTTCATTTTCATTTCATTTTCATTTGTATGTGTATAAAATCTACCTATATAATAAAACTAAAGAGGTCAAAAATCTGTACCTAAAAAAAAAAGACAAAAACCGAGTCAGGGGGATGATGTAAGAAGTGATAAGAACACATCCAGATTTTTTTCAAATTTTTGTTTCTCTGTTTATCTGTTTGTACGGGCTAATCTCCGAAACTACTGGACCGATTTGAATGAAATTTTGTATGGAGGTACCTTATATCCCCAGTCAACATCTTAGATAATTTTTACTACGGGAAAATATGTCATTCCTACGGGAAGCTAGGTGGAGCGACAATCTACATACAAACTACATACATACATAGATCGTCACTCCACCTGGAAAACTGCAGAGTGAAACGTCTGGGAAAGGACAATGAGAAAAAAAGAAGTAAGTACCAGTTACGCATGTTGCGTTATTTTTTATTTTATCAAAGACCGTGTTTTAGCAAGATTACGTTTGATAAAATAATTTTAAGATACCAAAATATTATCTATTAATTAATAGGTACGTTCGAGGATAATAATAATGAGTTATTTCATTTGTTGTTAGTTAGATAAAATGCTGTTTAATAGATAAAATTATACTCATTGTAATGATCTAAGTTTTATGTAAATACTAGCTGACCCCCGCGTCTACGCCCGCGATGGTTTTCAATTTTTCCCGTGGGAATAAGGTATTTTCTGCGGTAAAAAGTATCCATCCCCAAGGTCTATTCTATCTCTGTACCAAGTTCATCGAAAATTTCCATTCGCGTTACCGCTTTTCTTTTAGGAATTAAGTTTCCCGCGGTAAAAGGTAGTCTGTATCCATCCTTAATAAGGTCCTATTCTATATCTTTACTGAGTTTCATCAAAACTTACCACCTGCGCCGCGCTACTATTTTTTCCGTGGGAATGAGGTATTTTCCCGCGGTAAAGAGTAGCCTATATCCTTCCCTTAGATCTATTCTACCTCTGTACCAAATGTCATCCATCAATATCAGTTCATTCACCTCACGCCGCTGCCGCCGCCGTCGTCGCAAATAATCACGTGGCCGCGATGTAGTTTGAAACTACGCGTCATTGCCAAAACCAACGCGCGTTCGTTTTTTTTTAGTTTGTCACGGCACTGGGTATAACAGATAATGATACAAATCGAGCTGGACAAAAGCTGTCCATGATTGGCCGTTTGAAAAGTGGCGTTCTGTAGTCTGTAGTCTCTTTCAAGGGAGAGGCTACGAATGTATGTACGTACTGTACAGTAGCCAGCACATACGGTAAGGAGTAACGAATGTCTAATCTACAGAAATTCAAAAACATGGCCTGCAGGTTTCACCTGTAAAACCAACAAGCCTTACCAGGATTCGATCTATTCGATCCAAATCCTGTGTAACTAAAAGGTGAGCGTCTGCTGAAAACAATAATGATTAGAATTTAGATGTTATTTATCTGTTTTTTAGATATCAAAGTATAAAGAAAACTAATTAATGACGTATTCGATAATCTTTACAAAATGCGATAAGTACGGTCAGCTACATCAAAGTTTACTTCTGACTTAAATAATAAAATCACACTACTATCTATTGTGCTAATAACTATAAAGGCGAAAGCTTGTGAGTGTGTATGTTTGTTACTTCTTCACAAAATCACGTCTAACAGGCTGGAGCGAGTTTAATAAAATTTATTATGAAGTTTGCTGACACCCTGAATTATCACATAGGCTATTTTTCACCACGGGAAAATGCCTCATTCTGTTACTGTTAGATTGATTGGTTATATAGTTTAGTTTTTCTACTTTGACTGGTTGCCTTTCTCTAATTGTATTTTATACTAGCTTCCCGCCGCGGCTTCGCCCGCGTTAATAGTTTTTCCCGTGGGAACGAGGTATTTTCCCTTGGCAAAGGTTAGCCTATATTCTTCCGCAAGGTCTATTTTATCTTTGTGCCAATTCCGCCCTCTTTAACATGCAACGCCTGTGGAGTTTCTACCGGCGAGTTCTTCTCCACAGAAGACAGCCGAATTTCTGATCACGCCACAAAATAATATGTAACCGAGTGATGTAAATATCCTAAAGCTAAAAATAAATACTTTGACTTTGATGATACCTCTGCTGAAATTTAATACGAGGGGAGTTGGGCATTAAAGGCTTCATATCATCACCACCAGTCACCACAGCATCAAGTCATTGAAGTTGCAGGAGACAAATTTTGTATAGGTACTTAGATCAGACTGGTAGATTCACTCAGATCCCTTCGTCATCTAAAAAAGGATTGGTTATCTTCAAAATGGTCTAATTCGGTTCATCTTAGCTATCAAATAACTGAAGAATTAGCATGCACTTTTCTATAACTATAAACGATGCCAGGCAATGCCTAGTTCTATGTAATTATAACATTATTTTTTCTCAAAGTAAAAAGTAGGTACAACGTTGTGCGCTACCGCCTGTACTTTTCAAATATTTCTCTCTACTAATAAGTAAGTATTATAATAATTAATAACGATAAAAGGAGCAAAGTTCCCCAGTGCTCTTCGAACGGTGTGCAAATATGGTCCCACTCGCTTTTACATTGTTGTTAGGACTAGCTGCTGCTTCGGGTGAGAAATCTTCATTATTTTCTTATTATTTTATTTACCAGTCTACACGGAGGACTGAAAAGAGTATCATCTGTGGATTAACACCTTTTCTAGCCAATTATTTGAAGTACATTGCTCTTGCAGCAATTATTATTTTCAATCACAAGTGCGACACGAAAACAGCAGTGTAGTTCGTATTTGTCAGTGACTTTAGGAAGGTATCTAAAGTCTTATGGTGGGTATAGGTACAGTCCGTAGGCTAGGCAATCAAAGTCACCGTCACAGTAGCAGTAGGCTGAGAGCCCGGAGAGCTGATGGCTGCGAATTTCCGAAAAGGTAGAAATGTTTACGAATAGTAACCAGTAGTCACAACTACGCGTAGTCAAGGGAAAAACTAAAGAACAATGAACGAGGATGACGTATGAATGACGAAGGAATTCCAAAATTGAATATTTGAATTTAGACGAGAAAGAAATGGAAAATGAGGTTGCAAGGCACCTCGTTACAGTACCGCAGTTCAATATAGAACTACCCGCCCCGCGTTGCAATCGCCGCAGTCCCGTCTCGCCCGCGGTCTTCGAGAATACGGCCTAAGCTTTTTTTTTTTTAGTTTCTTTCTCCCTTATGGGAAAGGCAAAGGGATCTAAGCCCATACAGCCTAGTCTTTAGTAGTTTCTTGCATTATCAAAGTTTAATGTCTTCATCTTCAGTCATTTCTTTAATTTCATTTCGTCGTCTTTAGTCATTTCTTGCATTAATGTACGTCTTCAGTAGTTTCATTTCTTGTTACGGGATCATTGAAATGCAAGGGTGGTTCTTACATTCCAATGATACTGAAGTTTAACGCGGGGTATCAAACCAGAAACAGCTAACCACTCATTATTTCTCACTTTCATTGAATAGTTCTTCTTTAACGGCACATTATCGCACTAATTCCACCATATTAACACCACAATTACCATGAAAAACTAATTTTAAAAAGGACGAAACAATGAACCCGCTATTTCCTCTCGATTCCCGCGTAAAAACCATACGGCCTAAGCGTTGTCGGGCCTTCAGACACACACAGGTTCATTATTCGCAAGACCTACCTACCTACCTACTAACTATGTAACATGTCTCTCGCCTCCTTGTCTATGAAATGTAGATATTTCGGTTCTTATGGGTTTAGTACTGACTTAAAATATTTCTTATTTGCACCAGCACTCCCAACGGAATGGGTCCTCAAGAAGACGGAGCCTGGACCTCGCTACATACACCTGGAAGACGCCACTGGCGCCGCCCAGCTGGTAGACCTCTGGACGAAGACCAGCGACCTTCAACAGGCGGCCAGATACAACCCTGACTCACAGAATGTCTACCATTTGTTTACCAGGTAACCGATGGGGATTTTTTATGTCACTTGAGTAATGCCCGCAACTTTATTTTCAATTGTTGCTCGTTTTTTTTTTTTATCTATCTAGATTACAGACAAAAGCTTACAAGCTTAGTATAGGTTCTACCTATTCCTTTATGATGGAGCGAGCGCGAAGAGCGAGCAAGCCGTCTCCGTTTTAGCTTAGGAAAAAATGCTTTCGTATGTTTGTCTGTACGAGTACATAATTCTTGTGAAATTTGGTAAGTCCCTTTGTTAGCCATAGATTACATTTTTATCAAGTCAGTTATTTGATTTTTGTAAATTGTTGAGGTTTGGGTCCCTAACTTACGATGTCTGCTGGCACTCTGTTTTCCGATTTTCTGTTTTCCTCTACAGATCGCATTTCTCAACAGATTTTCCTGGAATTTCGTGACCAGATATTATATTTTCCTGACTCGCGATGTCTATGTCGCAGCCACCTGGCTAAATTAGCAAACTAATTGGACGCCCAGTTCATTGAATTCCAGCATCCTACTAAATACCTAGCTGAAGTAGGACTAGCCAAGTCATTGAATGCAACGTTTAACCAGATGACTGAATATCGTGAAGTCATTTAGTTAAATTGGATATTGTTTGAGATGTTCGGTTAGGGTGACTATGATTTCACATGACTGCGACATCTACATCTCTCAGAGCGTCTAGAGCTAATAACATATGTCTACCTCCAGGCTGAACCCCACAGTCTCGCAGCCAATGCTCCTGGGGTCAGACGGCCTGCTGGGTCTGACCAACTACGACGCCCGCCGCCGCACCATCATCCTCCTCCACGGCTGGTTTGACTCCGCCACCTCTGACGTCAATGCTGTCCTTGTACCAGGTTTGTTATTTTCCTTTTTTTTAACTGTTAATAGCTGATATAATAGGTGTCTCCTTTTTTTTAATTGGCCTATGCTTGTGTCGAAAAAATACGACCAATCAAACTTCACCGGACTTGCAATAGGTATGTCTCTATCGAGGGGTTTGGGCCTGCCCATTTTTAAAGTATTTTTGAGAAAGCCGCGAGCCCGCTCCCTTTGAGTTATTGTTGTATGCGTGTTCAGGATCTTCTGTAAAACACTGGGATGGATGATACTCCGTATAATAGACAAAATACTGATATCATTATCATCCTCCATACTAATATTATAAAGAAACACCCACAAGCGTCGCATGTTTAAAAAAAATCAAACCAACTTCATCATAACCTTCCAGCATTCCTCTCCGCTGAAGACGTGAACGTGATTGTGGTGGATTGGAGCGCGGGCGCAGACACACTCAACTACATAGCAGCAGTCGCCAACACCGTCACTGGAGGTAACGACCACACAGTAAAACCCGACCATTAGATATCTTCATACAAACGTGCCGCTGTCGGTTGGAATGTGTGCGTCCGCTTCGCGCGCCGTGTTGGCACGCGCTGTCTCGCACACATAAGCACATAAGCATACAATAAGGGGGAATAAGGGGGCGTGACGGCGCGTGCCTACACGGCGCGCTACATTCAAACCGATGCGGCCAGTTGGTATGGAGATAACTTACTATTCTGAGTCTACTGTGGTAACACGCACATTCCACATTCAAAATTTGCTGACACCTCTTATTTAAAAAGAAAATTGAGTGCCTGGCAAGCTGGCTTCGAAGCTTTGGTTGACCAATATGCGACTTTTCCTAACCTATGGGTAGATAATCTTTGTTTGTAATCGAGAGTCAGCCCTGCAAATCTTAGTAAAGCCTGACCAAAGAAATAAAAAACCTGCTCTGGGGGCGCCACGTGTATATTTTTATATTTATGGCAACAATTTCCCTTATAAAATTAGTTCTAATGAAATTCCGCAATATGGCGAGGTTTTTTATTTCTCTAGTCCAGCTTTAACACACACAAATCACGTACAAAATTTGATGACACATCTTATTAAAAAGAAAATTTTGTGTCTGGTACTTGCCAGTTTTCTTGCCTTGTCAGGCTTCGAAGCTTTGGTTGATAAATATGCGTTTAATCCAAGTCGATTTTACAAGATAGATGACTTTTACTAGCTATGTAGTTAACTATTATCTAGCTAGCAGGAGAGGCTTTTATCCAGCCAGCTGTAGACGTCTTTCGGCTAAAATTATGATGATGAGAAATGGGTATGAGACGAGAATGGGGTGAGACGAGAGCCGGTCTTGGTTTGAGAAAAGCTTATTATCTTCAGAAATGACGTCAATAAGTGTTCTAATAAGGGAACCTCTATGAATAATTTTCGAATTTTAAATTTTTGAAACGATCATGCCTTTGAATCAGGTGAGAGTGTGGCCCGCTTCGTGAACTGGCTGAACGGCGTGACTGGTACCACTGCCACCAGCTACCACATCGTGGGGCATAGTCTCGGGGGGCATATGGCTGGCATCGCCGGAAGGAACATCAACGGCGACGTCGCTTACATCACCGGTGGGTAGAGTGCAATCATTCATTAACAGCTGTTAATGAATGAATTCATTCATTAACAGCTGATATATGTCCCCACCGAGCGGCTCGAGCCTAGAAATCAGGGTGAATAGGTCTTAGTCGACCATGCTGGCCCAGTGCGGGTTGGTCAACTTCACACACAACCTTGAATTACTTCGAATAAAGCCTATTCACCCTGAATTCAGGGTAGGCTTTAGCCCCTCGGTGGGGACATTATATGAGCTGTTAATTAATTATTAGTCAAAGTTGTGTGACTTGTGTGCTAATTAATAAAGAAGGAGTGTTTAAAAATTAAACCATTTCAACCATTTATTTCACCACACATTACACATTTACAAGTAATAATACGCGGCGAGGTTCAGGCTCAGTTTAACGCTAGCAAGCAAGCAATAAATATTGTTGAGGTTGCCACACCAACGCTACAGGACACTAAAGGACTTTATAATTTTTTTACCCCTAGCTCTGGACCCCATGTTCGCTCTATGGAACACTCACAACGACAAGTTCCGGTCTACCGACGGAGCCTACACCGAGGTGATCCACACCAACGCTGGTCTTCTGGGCTACGTGGCCACTCTGGGTGATGCCGACTTCTACCCCAACGGCGGGGCTTCCCAGCCTGGGTGTGACAGCCAGGAGTGCGACCATCACAGGTATATTTTAAACATCACCATTATTTCAGCCGAAAGACGTATTGCCTACTTCAAA
This sequence comes from Teleiodes luculella, assembly GCA_948473455.1. Lineage (NCBI taxonomy): Eukaryota > Metazoa > Arthropoda > Insecta > Lepidoptera > Gelechiidae > Teleiodes > Teleiodes luculella. Next base: position 5,860,762 of record OX419609.1, on the reverse strand, counting down.
GATCTCCACAATGATCGATCCTGCATGCCCGAATCTAGCATTCAAACAAATATCATTTATTCGCACACAAACACTCACATCACATCTTTAACAAATATTGTTTTCTTTGTATGACTAAACACTACAATACAACAAAAAGAAATATAGTACATTGCATATCAAAAGAAATAATGAGCTCAAACATTTTTTGGGAGAGAGTTTAAAGAGTTAAAAAAAAGATACAAACTTGGAGGCAAAATATAGACATATAAGCATAGCCTTTAAAGAATTTGAAAAACACATTTTAACACATAAAACTATGTGCTATCATTATCATATCTTTTTCGGAATTTCTTCGTGGACGTAAATACAGATAGTTTGTTAGATAAATTAATTAAATAAGTTTACGTCACTGACGAAATCAAAGTAAAATAATTTTAGATATCTCACTTCTGATATCAAAGTTTTAAGCTTTACTTATTACGATACCTGTGTTGTCAGCCAAGTTTTTCCTTGGGAATTAGATGAACCTGTTCATTGAGAGTTTGGTTTGTTATAAGGTCGTTCCACTACATGGCGGAAACGCTGCTGAGCGGTGGTTTCACTGGCAGACGGTGTGCTACCTTCGCAGGCGCCATGGCTGGTAACTGCTTCCTGCTGGGCAGCTTGAACATGGGAGGACTCGTGCCAAAGACCGGGTGAGCTGCGGTTGCCTGGAAGAAATTGCTACTTAGCAATAAGGCCGCCTACATGTACCTACATTTTCTTTATTATTTTTTCGTGAATTTTACTGTTCTGTCTTATTCTGGTGTGCAATAAAGTATATTCAAACGTATATTTAAACAAATAAGAAACCTCGCTATATTGCGGAATTTCAATAGAACTAATTTCATAAGGGAAATTGTTTTCATAGTCGTAAAAATATACACGTGGCGCACCCAGAGTAGGTTTTTTATGTCTTTGGTCAGGCTTTACAAAATGAACGACAGAGATTTCTTATTAGATTTATTAATCGATAAATTACAAAGGGAAAATTTAAAGGTTAGGTTAGGTTAGGTTTTGTATTTTTTAGTCAGCATTTAATCTTTTTTTGGTGACCATTTAAATACTAGCCAATTACAAAAGAACGAGTAACCGCCAAAACCAAACATCAAGATGAAGAGTGCTCCACTGCTAGGGATGGGATACAGCTTAATAATTAGGGATGTCTATCAATCGATTGATTTTCCTTTCTTCCAGCTATCAAAAGAAAAGTCTTTTATAGTATGTGGCACCGCCATTCATGAAAGATATGAAATTCGCGCTTATACTATTTTAAGTATATTTTCTGGAGTTTGGGCGTTATTAAATAGCAAGCGTTAATCCCGTCTTGTACCTTAATTTTGTTTGTTTAAATATTTGTTTATTTATTGACAGGTCTTCTGGAGTTTTCTGGATGGAAACCAACGCATCTCCGCCTTTCTCCAGGGGTTAAGTTAAGAGTCCAGAAAATACAACAATTCAGACAGGGAAAAAATGCAAGTCTTACGTAATACCATGACTGTACTCGCAGATGTTATTTTATACAATAAACAAGTATAATAAAAGTATGTCGTTTATTTTAAATAAATACTCCTACTAATAATATCAACGGGTAGGTATTAAAGATAGATGGAAGCTTGTTTATTATTGTATGACTAGTCAAATGAACTTCTTTTTATGTTTTTTTTATGAATGTCAAAACAATATTTAGGCTTATTCATTTTAGGCTTTTCGCCTCCACCCGCGTTAACAGTTTTTTCCAATTTTGATTCCTGTAAGGATGTTTGTTTCTTTTTCACGCAAAAATTACAGAATGGTACTTAATAAACTTTTACAATTATATAGCTTATGCATCAGAATAACACTTATGCTACCTTTTCCCATGGGAAAAACTGTTAACGCGAGCGAACCCGCGAGACGGAAAGCTAGTTTAAAATAAATCTGTAGAAAATGTGATGTGATGTGATTCACGTCTGTTTTGTATGTATTACGTTGAACACAGACGCAAGTTGACGTCATTCCTTTGTCTTACTGGCATCCATCTTTGTTTTTCTTCCACACGAATCGTATTAACGATTAACATGATTAACGTTAACGAATCGTATGTAATCGTATGTACTTGTAGAGATCGTTTCAACGAATAGTAGTTCCAGGAAAGCGACACACACGAAAAAGATTTAAATTATGAACGAACATGCAGCCAGTTCCAAAAACAAAAGAGACGGCATAACTGATGCCACAGTAGTACTATTCTTTGAAACGTTCGTTAACAGCTCATATATGCCCCACCGAGGGGCTCGAGCCTACCCTGATACCAGGGTGAATAGGCCTTAGTCGACCACGCTGGCCCAGTGCGGGTTGGTCAACTTCACACACAACCTTTGAATTTCTTCGCAGGTGTGTGCAGGTTTCCTCACGATGTTTTCCTTCACCGTAAGAGCGTCGAATAAACGTACATATAAATTCGAAAATCGAAAACACATTGGTACGTGCCGAGGTTTGAACCATCGAACTTCGGAACGGAAGTCAACGGGCCTAGCCACTTGGCCACCGACGCTCTTGAAACGATCTTTACAAAATAATTACACGCAGAATCCACCCCTTAAAATATTGAAGACTAGCGACCCGCCCCGGCTCTGCACGGGAAAATGGTTATTGTGGGTTATTCTTGAGTATATTATGCATGTATTATAGATATAAACCTTCCTCTTGAATCCCTCTATCTATTAAAAAAAACCGCATCAAAATCCGTTGCGTAGTTTTAAAGATTTAAGCGTACAAAGGGAGGGACATAGGGACAGAGAAAGCGACTTTGTTTTATACTATGTAGTGATGTTTCTTTTTGAGACTGAACGAAGAAAATTAAACAACCTCGCCATATTATGGACAATCGATGCTTGCTTGCTTATCGTGTGGATTTCGAGTGTCCCTTCAGGTAACAACGCCCGCACCCGCCGGCGGGGGCGCGGCCAGAACCAAAATCAAAATTGAAAATCAGAGACGGAGCCCCTCAGGCGTCGTCTCCTTCACGATGTTTTTCAGTATCAACGCGCTAGGCCGAGGTCCGAGGCTCCCTCGAGCCGCCCCTAGACGCGCTGGTATATGACTTTTTTTTGGGGTAGAGTCTTCCACTCCCCCGCAAGTCCGGTGAAGCTTGATTGGTCGTACCTTTTCGACACAAGCATAGGTCAATTAAAAAAAAAAAAAGAAAAAAAAAAGTGTGGGTTTCGAGGTTAATCTACCTCTAAAACTTCTTTTAGATTGTTTAATCTCTTTTTAGGGTTCCGTACCTCAAAATCGAAAAACGGAACCCTTATAGGATTACTCAGTTCGATCCCTGACTCAGCGTCTATTTCCTTTGAAACTACTGGACCGATAAAGTTGAAATTTGGTACACGTGTGTAAATCTGTGACGTTCAAGAATTAATTTGAAACATGGAGGCCACTTTTGGATGTTAAATTAGCCTTTAAAAAAAGGTATGCAAAGTATACTGTGTGATATATTATCACATTAAAGGGCTTATTGCAACGATGTCAAATATTATATTTTTTTTTATAATTTCACGATAAATAGCTTTTATCATGCATTAAATACGCCTTAGGCTTCCGACATGACTCCTATAACGACTAAATCCGCAGATAGTAGCCGGGACCAACGGCTTTACGTGCCTTCCGAAGCACGGAATCATCTTTTTTTCGGATAATCGGGTGATTCAGCCTGCAATGTCCTAATCAAACTGAGACAAGTCCCACAAAGTGATATTTGTTCGACGGGTGACCGGGATTCGAACTCGGAATCTCCGTAACTTCAGGCGAGCTTTTGACCACTCGACCACGGAGGCTGTTTGTTCAGTTCATAATTATTTAGCTAATCATATTTAAACCAGGGATCGGAACCGGGTTTTCATACACTTGTTAAATCACGCTAGTTCAAACCCTATCCGACTATAGCTCTAACTAAGATCACTAAGGGTAGGTTTAGTGCTGGGGGAACATAATATGCAAAGCAACCGGCAGCCCTGGCCTTCGCCTGCCGCAAAAACAATTACATTAATAATTACAAAACCGATTGAAACCGGTTTCATTCCGTTCTTTATCAAAAACCGGGTTACCAGAATATTTTTGGTTTGTTTCATTAAGTTCCATCTATTGCCGGTTAATTGGGGAACGGAATTATATCTGTTTTTCGAACGATATTAACAGGGATTTCAAAACCGGTTTCGATCCCTGATTTAAACATGGTCATAAAAAGTTTGGGTCGGCCCTTGTTGTCGTAGTAAAGTGCTACAACTGACGTAGCAATTTCGTAGGCAAATCGTAGCACGCTGCTACGAAGCCATATAGACTATTATCACAGTAAAACCAGTAAGTTATCTTCATACAAACGTGCCGCTGTCGGTTAAATGTGTGTGTCCGCGCCGTGTAGGCACGCGCTGAGCATAAAATAAGGGAGAATAAGGGGGCAGCAGTATGGGCTAAATGCAAGCGTGTGCGTAAAGGCGCCTGCCTATACGGCGCGCTCACATTCTAACCAATGCAGTTGGTATGGAGATAACTTACTGTTGTGAGTCTACTGTGCTATTATTATCTTTAACCTCGTCAAAAAAGGATTTTTAAATCTATCCTAAATTGTATGAAATGCCCTAATCGACCAAAATGGATGAGTGTGGGTTGGCTCACACACAACATTTTAATTTCTTCGCATGTGTGTGCAGGATTCAACATGATGTTTTCTTTAAACCGACTCGGATGACTTAACAAAAACATTTCCATGTTTAAAAACCAGAAATCGAACATTTCGGAAAATCAATAATAATCATCGATTTTTGCGTCATAGTTGACGGTAGCCAATCGGGAGCAGACAATTATCCACGCATGTTAATAATTTATTTGATTGCCTGAATACAAACAAGTGGTGTTTATACAATTGCTCTTTATTTGTGAGCGAAGGTGATATAAAGACATTTTTACATGTAAAACGTCTTAGTGGAAAACAGATATATGTCTGGCCACTATAGAGATAGGAGTCAGTGCGAAATATGCGTTTAAAAATTACGATTCTTCTCCTGGCTCTGCTCAATGTAAGTGCCTTTTTTATTATTTTTCCCATTGCAACACTGGTATTCTTCTCCACGAGTATTAGCGTTCTTCTCCAGAAAGAACGCGCGCTATGTAGTGACGTGCTAAAGTTTTCTGTGTCGACCACATGCTGCGACGCAAGTACGCAACCAATAAATAAAGCTTAGATTTTTAATTTCATTAAAGTGCTTTTATAAAACGTATTATAATAAATAATACACCATGAAATTTAACTGGTAGTAAGTTTGTCCGCAACATAATGTTAGTAGGTACTCATGAAACTGAACAATTTTCCCCAAGGAACATAGGATCAAATCTCAAAATTAAAATTTGAACCTATGAACCTCAGTTTCATGAGTAGGTACCTACTTACTACCACTATGTTGCGTATAATAAACAACCAGTTCAATTTCTTTTTGTGCTTATTATGAAGGTGTAATTAATGTAGATTTATTTAATTATAGTTCACGAACAAACATAACCAAGACATGATTTTTAAACGCTCATACAAAATTAATGCCAAACGGCCGTTTAAACACTAACCAATCGTTTTGTTTGTTTGAACTCGGGGCTAAGACCCTTAGACGGAAGTTATTGTAAGCAATTGTCTCTTTCACACATTTGCAAGATAGATACCAATCTGGTGCTAACTCCGTCTTGCAGCTAGTTATTCAAAATGGCGGCGCAACTCGTAACGCACTGGTTGTATGACGTGTCTGAGCTATTACGATCACTACTAACACGTACCACGTAAAATACCAGCTTTGCGGTTCATGATCGCGGCATAAGCTTGTAACGAGGTGCCTTTGCAACCTCGTTTTCACCTTATTGTCCATTTTTTTTTCGTCTTAATTCAAATATTCAATTGGGTATGCTTAATTTTTTGTGAGAGGTAGAAATACGAAACCATTTGGAGATTTAGTGATTAGGTATCTTATTTTCATATTTTTCTCTTAAAATACGCATTGATTGAGTTTAAATGTCCAAAAAACTTAATGACTTTCATTTGACCCGTGTGACGTCACGCTGCCACACGTTGAACTTAGCTTTTATAAGATTTAAGAATAATATCTAAATATTTTATTATTCATTGAGAAATTCCCTATTCTTCTCATAGAATTGTTTTGTTTGCCTCTACTATGAGCCAGACCCTCATTTCGTGAACCTAGAAAGTGATTATCGTTTAAAACGAACAGTATGTGACCCAGTGACGTCACAAGAGCAAATTTTTAAAGTGGTACAATAAAAATAACCAGTGAACTAAAAATTAAAATAATGAAATCAGTTTCTTAGAATCATGTTTACTTTCAGATAAAAATAGAAAATTAAAAAAACGTTTTTTTTACTAAGCATACCCAATTCTGGAATTCATTCGTCATTCATACCTACGTCATCTCCGTCCATTTTGTTTTTAGTTTACCCCATGGCACAGAAGAAAAAAATTGTACTACTCATCCCATGGTCTAAGAAAACAAGGTCTTGCATTCGGACCACGTGACTTGACACAAGCTTACGTCATCATGCTGTTCTTGACTTGACACAAGCTTACGTCATCATGCTAGCATGATGACGTAGGCTTGTGTTGAGTCACGTGGTCCGAATGCAAAACCTTGTTTTATTAGACCATGGTTTACTCTTCCTTAGCTACCAGCCTTGACGGCGGCGGCGTACTGTTATAGGTGGTCTAAACGCCGAGCCTAAAATGTACAGTTACCCTGTGAATAATAAACTAAATTAATTCAGTGTCAGTTCTTCATTTCATTCTACCAACTTCTAATCTTCTATCTTCGGCCACGGCAGCCTAGGAACTGGCGTGACAAGCTTAATGTAATCCTTTTATTGTGACGTCATGTTTCTTTTTTTTTGTTAGCTTGTTTATTATTTTATTGTGCCTGCCTAGTATTTACTTTATTTTTGTTGTTGTGGCGTCATCACTACATAGTATAAAACAAAGTCGCTTTCTCTGTCCTTATGTCCCTCCCTATGTCCCTCCCTTTGTACGCTTAAATCTTTAAAACTGATTTTGATGCGGTTTTTTTTAATAGATTGAGTGATTCAAGAGGAAGGTTTATATCTATAATACATGCATAATATACTCAAGAATAACCCACAGTAACCATTTTCCCGTGCGGAGCCGGGGCGGGTCGCTAGTAATTAATAAATGTTTCTTTATTTCTATTACAACTAGATAGAAAAATATAACTCATTTATTTCAACTAACATTATTTATAGAAGTAAAACATTATTATGACTGGTCATACAAATAATTATAGTTACTTAACTACTTTACTTGCAATAGATAGCGTTACGTATAAATAAGTAATGTTTTGCTAAAGTCTTATAATAGTAAAAGTCGACATTGTAATTTATTGATAGTTTTGTAGTTTAAAATAATTATTTTTTAATTTTTGACAAAAAATATCACAGTATACACACAGATACAGTAAAAAAATTTAATTAATATTTTAATATAGTTAACTAATTTATTATACATTTACACAGGTCGCGTTGATAAGGGCAGAGCCAAACTGTAAGTATTATTTTAAATATTAATTTATATATTGAAGATAGTAGGCATAAAATACGACGTACATGTAGAAGTGACGTCATCTTACATATCGGACTTCTCTTTCTAACCTACCACTTTAATTCTATAATGTAACCCTTAATAATTTGTATTTTTTTAAATAAAAAATCATAGTCTTTTATGAATATTGATTATTAAAGAAAATAATCTTTTTTTCACAGCAATAATAAAAAATATAAAAATCATGCTCTAACCATTATTATTTTAGTGCATCAGCCGCATCACCCAGGGCCGGATCACAACCCTGGGCCCGATCGCCAGGGGCCCAATCACCCGGGGCCCGATCACTTTGGGCCCAATCGCCCAGGGCTCGATCACCCGGGGCCCGATCACCATGGGCCCGATCACCCAGGGCCCGATCACCATGGGCCCGATCACCATGGGCCCGATCACCATGGGCCCGATCACCCGGGGCCCGATCACCATGGGCCCGATCACCATGGGCCCGATCACCATGGGCCCGATCACCCTAACACCAATAACCCGCCGAACAAACCCGGAGGTAACGTACACATACTCGTACAAACACATTCAAACCACCTTAATAGACAACAATAAGGTTAATAATCAAATAAATAAATAAATAAATAGACTACCTGTAGGCTTACTATGTAAGAAGCGACAAGCTCGAGAAGCTGTTAAACGCGACATAGTGACATTAGAGCCATAGTAGTTCTGTCAATGTCTGTAGTTCTAACGCTTCTTTCGTTCGTAGTAAGCCTCTGACGCTATGTGGTGCCACAATCCGTACTCGCTGTTTCTTTAACATTATGTAATAGGCCTTAGCAAAAGTCGGACACTCCACAGCAAACGCGTTTTGACAGCCTACCTACTGCTTTTTGAATAACAACTGAATATCAATTTAGAAGTCAAGCACTGAAACGCTATATAAAACACCTCTGAACACCCGAGTCCCGTGCCGGCTGCGGGGTCCGGGGCGTGGGGAGCTCAGGCGGGCGGGGTACTCATTTTAGCGCGGGGGGGGTGACTGTCCTTTCTGTACGGGTTAATACTATTATTTTCTTCTGTGGCCTTAGGCGACACGCTTAAGGCCTACTATGTAAGTAGCGACGGGCTCGAGAAGCTGTAAAACGCGACATATTGACTGAACTACTATGGCTCTAATGTCACTATGTCGCGTTTGACAGCTTCTCGAGCCTGTCGCTACTTACATAGTAGGCCTACAGGTATCACTTAACAACCTCTGTGGTCGAATGGTCAAATACTCTCCTCACGTCACGGAGGTTCCGGGTTCGAATCCCGGTGGGCACTCATCGATCAAATATCACTTTAAGAGACTATCCCCAGTTTAGTTAGGACATTGTAGGCTGAATCACCTGATTGTCCGAAAAGAAAGAGATTCCGTGCTTCGGAAGGCACGTAATGCCGTATTTTACACAAGTTTCTTAATCCACAGCTGGTCCTCATCAGGAGAGCCATGTGGAAAAGCACGAGGAAACCAGGCAAGAAGTTCATCAGGAGAGCCATGTGGAAAAGAAGGAAGAAACCAGGCAAGAAGTTCACAAAGAGGTTAAGGAAGAAATAAAAAAAGGACAGGCCGTTATTAAAGGTAAGAGGATATTTCTCATTGGCTAGTATTTGAATGCTCACTAAAAAATAAAAAACCTAACCTAATCTTTTTGAAGCAAACACCGAAATACTCGTACTATTGTACTATCTGTTTCATATAAATCCGGACAAAAGTTCATTGACCTCTTTCTTTTCTTGAAAGTTATTAAAATGTCTGGCATGGTCACACGCTCACCCCGCTTCGGTATGCCAAATTACGTATTCTGCAATAATTTCCTATAGTTTTATCGTATCGTTTGAAAAAGTGCGCATAGTATGCAGGTGTCAATGACCTACCTTTGCCGCTTCGACAGTCTAATTTGCACTGCGCACTGTTTGGAAAGGGTGCGTTCTTAGCTGCAAATAAACTTGGTAATCGTGCTCACGTTAACTTGACTTCCTTTTAGTGTTTGCTAGCTAGCAGTCAGTCACTCTGTTTATAAACAGTCAAAAAAGTGGATAGTTCAGTACAAAATCTACTTATATAACAGATAATAAAGAAATCTATGACTGTTGTCATAAGATTAAATTTTGAGTTTGACGCTTTACTTAATGTAATTAAAACTCAAACATTGATATTTCTTTTAAAATGAAATAAGCCGTAGAATTGCAGATTTTACCTACTTCCTCTTACGTAAATCTTTAAATAGACCATTCTCATAATACTCGTAACTTATCCTATCACCCTTTATCTATAACCACCAATACACATACACTTGTCCCTGATTTAAACGGGTTAGAGGGCACCGTCTCTATTTTCTAACTTCTTGTACTTATAAACAAAATCGTGAACCTCCGGACGGTTCCTGGTGGAACCCATTTAAAAACTAATGTCTTGTATTTTATTTTTTTTCAGAAATTATTGACATCTTCGGCTTTCTGTTTGGAAAAGGCATAGGTAAGTAAAATAAATATATATACCTTACTAATATTATAAGGAGGAAAGGTTTGATTATTTGTTTGTTTACATCGAAAAGGCTCTGGCGATTGGATTAAGGGTTTGCCCTTAGCCTAAACTTTCTGAAAAAGGTCAAAACGAAATTTTCTCAATACAATGCGCTTTAATATTATTTCAAGGTATTTTTATGTTAAATATTTATATTCTTTTTTCCAGATAAAAAACAAGCCAGTCAAATACTCTTCGAGCTGACAGGTTTTCGAGGTATGCATAACTATATAATATTTTTATTCTTAACTAGCGACCCGCCCCGAATTCGTGCGGAAAAATCACAGGGGAAAATGGTTATTGTGGGCATTTGTGGGTTATCGCTAAGTATATTATTCATGTATTATACCTAAACAATTTCCTCTTGAATCACTCTATCTATTAAAAATAACCGCATCATAATCCGTTGCGTCTTTTTGACCCTGTATTACTACAGGGTATTACTACAGTGTCTACTGTATTACTACAGGGTCAAAAACTTTTGCATTCTTTTAACTCCTAAAGCAGCGGCTGTATTAATATTATGACATACATATAAATTTACGTACCTAATTTATTTCACAAAATACGATATAACACATCACAAAAGAAACAATAAGCTAAGAGAAATAGTTGTTAAAAAAAACATGTTAAATTGTCATCTGAACATTTCGTCATATTTTTCGCCAATATTTTGTCAATCAAGGAAAAATATACCGATATGACGTCAGTTGGAACAACATAATACAATTTGCTAATAAAATGGTTACAAAAACAAAGTCGCTCGATGTTGGAACAAATGCGCGCGAGAATATAACAAAGTAAGTAATTAATTTACGCGCCAATTGACCTTCGTGTACCATTTGTATAAATAATTTCCCCGATGAATTTTATTGAAGTACTTAATTATAATTAATTTTATTATTTGCACAAAGCTAATAAATTACCGTTCGCGGTGTGCTGTTCGCATTGTGTTGCTTCTATTCGAGCGAAAAATAAAGTATTTAAATTGCTGTACGTAGAACGAACTGAGGAAATAATATAGTTTATACGACATTTTAATTTAAAAAATAGCGACAAGGAACTATTTTGTTCTTGGGAAAAGTCATTGATAAGAGACATATTTGACGGCCCTGTAAAAAGGCGGCCTTTGAAGGAAAGGGTTGCGGGTTCGAACCCCGCCCTGGGCAAACTTTAACATGTGATGAGCACTTGTCATGAGTATATGTCTGGATGTTGCATAATTATATAAGCATGTATATATAACACCCATAGTACAGGCTCTGCCTAGTAATATTTTAATGCATATGCAAATCTTAAAGAAAAAAAATCTGTCATCGGAGGTGCGGGGGGGGGGTGTCTCGAGGTTGTGATGGTGTCATAAATCATCACGAAATCACTGATGTGTTAACAGGATTCGATCGCTTTGTATTACGTCTTTATAATGTTAGATACTCTTTGGTGAGACGTCACCATTTTATCTAAATAAAACTGTAGAGGTCAAATGTCTGTACATAGAAAAGAAAAGCTAAAATCCGAGTCAGGACGATGTGAGAAGTAAATAGAACATCCAGACAGTTTTTTTTGTTTCTTTGTCTGTCTGTTTGTACGGGCTAATCTCCGAAACTATCGGGTCGATTTAAATGAAATTTTGCATGGTGGTTCTTTACATCTCTGGTCAACATCTTAAATACTTTTAATTGCGGAAAATTAAAGAGTTCCCGTGAGATAGTTAAAAATTACTACGGAAAAGTTGGAAAACAACGCGGCAGACAGCTAGTACTAATTATAATTGTTGTTTCTTAGTGCATTTATATGAAGTGTAGTACGTACAGACACACTTATAATTATTTAGCTGGTAAACGTCCAAATTCTGGACTAATTCCGCCGCCTGTGATCTCCACAATATTCGGTCTTACTTGGCCCGCATCCAGCGGCCTCCGACGGTTTTCACCAGATCGTCGGTCCACCTATTGAGGGGCTTGCCCACGCTACTAATGTTATAAACTTGTCTCCCCCGCGGCTCTCCACGGTCCTTGGCAAGCCAGCAGTGGCGGCGAGATTGAAGCATGGTCTAACTAAGACAACACTAAATTAAAAAAATTTATAACCCCCGACACAAAACCGTTACTTGATCCTTTCAACAACAAGAAAAGAGCTGATAATCTTCAAATGGCTGAAGATATTTTCTTGGATCATAGCTAAGAACACTCTCGATTGTGACACCTTGCAAATAAAAAAAACTAGATCAAAATCGGCGCATCCGTTTAGGAGCTACGATGCCACAGACAGACAGACAGACAGACAGACACACACGTCAAACTTATAACACCCCTCTTTTTCGTCGGGGGTTAAAAACAAGATCCCGTTAGACCACGTTACTGACACAAGCCTACGTCATCTTGCGCTGTTCATCCTTGTCTATTACACGCATTCGACAAGGATGAACAGGCAAAATGACGTAGAAATGACGTAGACTCGTGTCATTCACGTGGTCTAATGGCTAATAGACCTTGTTTTCTTACTCTTCCAACCCACCGTCCACCTCTCGAGACCATAGACCATGGATTGAAGTTTGTAGACAGCTGCTGGATTGTAGAACTGCTTGTGATTGATGCGCTTGTGGTAAAATAAGAACACAAAACTTACACAGATTAATTCATATTTAATTTCTTGTAAACGGAGCAGAACTTTACAATTATATAAAAATTTGTAGAAAATCGACCGTCAAGGCCGGAAGTTAAGACTAAAGAACAAAAGGACGAAGATGAAGTATGAACGACGAATTGATTCTAAAATTTAATGTTTGAGTTAAGACGAATAAGAAATGGAAAATGAGGTCGCAGAGCACCACGGTACAAACTGTCTAAACTGCACCTTAGTTTGCATTGTACTCCATACCACTCCATACAAAAAAACATACCATGCCGAGGCTCTGTTTCGACGAGAAAGAAAAACAAACAAACAGACATTCGTATTACAAACCTTGTTTTTGACTAGTAACGAGCGCAATAGAAAAATAACTATCCAATTCGGTGCAGGCAGCCGTTCTGATGTTCGTTTCGGCAATTCTTTCACTAATTAGATGACGTGAGACATACTTTTGTATGTTTGACATTTGTATGGCTAAACGACTGAAAAGATGACGAATACTTTTTTTTTTTTTTTAATTGACCTATGCTTGAGTCGTAAAGGTACGACGGATCAAGCTTCACCGGACTTGCGGGGGAGCGGAGGACTCTACCTCAAAAAAAAGTCATATACCAACCGGGTCTAGGGGCGGCTAAGGGAGCCTCGGACCACGGCCTAGCGCGTTGATATTGAAAAACATCGTGAAGGAGACGACGCCTAAGGGGCTCCGTCTCTGATTATACATTCTGATTTTGGTTATGGCCGCGCCCCCGCCGGCGGGTGCGGGCGTTGTTACCTGAAGGGTAATTGTTACCTGAAGGGAAACGAATACTGCCAGTGAGTGGAAAATGTCATAAATGAAGATAGATAATTTTTGGGTAGCTTACGTACGTAAATCAATTGCTAAATTCATTAGTAAATTTTTCTAGCAGGGTTTTAGATATGAAAAGAATTTAATATTTTTAATTTCAAGAAAATAAAAATCTTTTTCCGAACTTATTCTCGAGGGAAAAAAATATTGATAATTAAAAATTAATTATACATTACATGATTATTATGATTTTTATTTATTTATTTTATTAAATTTTTGTTATTAAATATAAGTGAAGCTACAGAGACGATATCTAATATTGCACATGCAATGCATGCATGCATTTGTCTTGTATTGCATATCATTTAATTTAAGAGTAATTTCTTTAAACGTAACCTTTTTTTTATTTACAATGTTCTTTATATTTATTTTTCAGATGAAAAGCAAGCCGTGCAGTATGTTATGCAACTAACTGGATTAAAGAGTAAGTATAAAAAATGACTTATTTGCTTTTTTGAAAGTAATAAATTCATTATTTATTGTTTTCAGGTCCAAAATAATCATTTTTCATTTGATTTGTTTGTTATGAAATTCAATCATTCAATGTTTACAAAAAACGGAACGCACTTTAATGGGTCATGATATAATTTTGCAACTAATCTAAACAAATTGATCGTATATTTAATATGAATTAGGTTCCAAGATGGAAGACATTTGCTCAAAGTGTTTTAGCCATTTAAACTGGTTTTATTATAATACAATACAAATATTCTTAACTTCTTCTTCTTTCTTTCTTCTTCTTCTTTTTTCTGTTTTCTTCTTCTTTCTTCTTCTTAGTACCTTTTTATCGAACAGAATTAAGAATAATATACTTTATAGCACACGAAAAATACAAGAAAAAAAATATTTTTGAACTTTTTTTCCAACCTAGACGTATTGGCTTGGGTTGCCTGGTAGAAATTGCTACCTTAGCAATAAGGGCGCCTTTTAGCTCTTCTGTTTTGTATAACTGTGTGGGTGATGTCAATATAGGATATTGTATTGTATTTTATTGAAACTCAAGTGCGAGCTTTTATTTTTTAAGTTGAAAATTATAAAGCTAATTTTTTTTTTGTGATTGGTTTTTATACATCCCTTTTTTTCACAGCCCAGCAATTGGCTCTGAAGTTCATGGCATCAGTGAAGGGATCCAGGGATTGGAAGTTTGTTCTGGACTTTTTGAAGTCGCTCGAAGGGACATCCAGTAAGTTGAAACGTGAACCTATTATTTGTATGTGCTAAAGCGTTAAGTTGCATTAAAAACCTATAAAATAAAATACTTTTAATTTGTTTATTTATTTACTTTATTTGCGATTAAATGTACATTTCAAGGTCTTAAGTTAAAACATAGTAAGTATCTCATTTGATGCCTGGGTAAGGCACTGCAAAAGTACATCAAATAATTTGTTCGTAAATTCATTTGTTAATTAATTTGTTAGTCAATGTTCTAAATAATATTTATTGTTAATAGTAAATTACTTGAATTCTAAATTAAATTAACTTTGACTTATTAGAAAATATTCATCCAAAATAAATCCTTCTTTTTTCAGACATCAGTGTGGTCTACAAGTTGATGATAGCCATTACCGGTAAAACAGGTAAGAATTTCATCAGAAATATTATTAATAACTATTATTAAGAACCTCCGTGGTCAAGTGGTCAAAAGCTCGGCTGACGTTACGGAGGTTCCGGGTTCGAATCCCGGCGGGGAATTTGTCGAACAAATATAACTTTGCTCAATTTTTTTATATTTCAGATGTAACTGAAGCGTACAAATGTTTGGAGAAAATGACCGGACATGAAGATTTCGATGGTATTTTGGAGACATTGCAATGGCTGTCCAATGCTAAGAGTAAGTATTATAACCATTTATTTGGCCCGATTTTACATATTACGCTCTAACTTAAATTCAATAACCATATTATGCCGCTTTCACGTTCTTAAGAACGAAAAGGGACAGGTGATTGTCAACTTAAATTTAGAGACGTAAAACATCGATTTTACGCGTAGTTCGCACTAGTTTAGCAGGCATGCGAAAACATCCTACTTAAGCTGGATTTGAAAGCTGCGCTGCTTATTTTAAAAATCATTCATTCAAAATTAAATTCATTCGTCTCTCATCCTTTTCGATTCCCATATTAATGAAAGAGACAAATAACTTAAATTTAAAGATTTTAGCGGCCACGCCGGAATTGAGCCCATTGACTATTGTTTGCGCTAATCCGCATCTTAAATAATGATGCGCACGATTACAAATTTATTTGCGTTTGTTGTGCTATTTTTATAATACATTGTGGTCGTAGAGCGGCAGCAAAAACAACTTTGCAAAATAAATGTATTTTTGCCTCTTCGATAGTCAAATACCGCAATTATTTATATTTGTAGCATACCACAAGATGTCACATGCGCGACACTGTTGTATGTTGTTGCTTAAGCGTAACTAAGGCTTTAATTAAAAGTAGTACAGCATTAATTCAATTTCTAAGCCGGACGACTTACCGGACACGACACGACACGACACGATACGACACGACACTACATAGCATTAATAGTACCTCCATTATTTGAGCCACATTATTGATGATTTATAAGTTTCTATGTCTATTTACAGATACCCACGAAGTGACAGATTATTTCAAGCACTTGGTTCGCGGAAAAGGTATTTATAATTATAATACTTTTTTTAAATTGATCTCGCTTTGTCGAAAAGGTACGACCAATCAAGCTTCACCGGACTTGCGGGGGAGCGGAAGGCTCTACCCCAGAGTAGTCATGTACCAACGCGTCTAGGGGCGGGGAGATACAGGAAAAATATCGTGAATAATTATATCACATACCTTCCTACCAATGCCTACCATTAATATTTATTTCATTGGCCAGAAACGGGACGACCGAGGTCTATTTTCGTTGGCACAGGCAAAATTAACATTTTTTATATTTACAACAAGTTAATATAAAACAGACATCCGACTCTACATAAAAGTGATGAAAGAAAATTAAAAAATATCCAGGTTCTCTTACAAATCATAAAAAAACAAGTTAAGAAATTAAACAGAAAAAAAAACACTTCTAAGTTAGTAGGTACAAAAAGTGCCCATTATAAAGTTGAATGAATTTGGAATTAATACGCTGCCTGAAAAATGTACATACATTACTTACGTACATATATATTTTTTTGTAATCAGCCAGTAAGTTCAGTTCTTCGAATGCCACGTGAAACTTCAGATTTCAGATTATTATCTCTTTGCCACCAACAAAAAAAGTAGCCATATTTAAGTTTGAAATGAGAACGCTTGCGAAATTTATAGAACGATGCTATTTTGTTTTCTTCTTGTGTTTGAATTTTACAATTTTCGCTCTTGTTTTGATTTTTTGTTTTAGCTTTTTAATTCCCATAAATATTTGTCTAGTAAACTTTTGTTATGTTATAAATCTAGATGCTATAATAAATCTTGTTTTATAGGTGGCGTTCAGGGAGTTATTCTCCAAATCAGCAAGATAACAGGCGGTTTGGGCGGTGATGAATTCATCAAGGTTTTCGAGACTTTACAATATGAAATTGGTAAGTAAAAAGTAATACCTATTTACACTACTATAATCGCTCAAAATAATCTCCTAGCATGACTGTTCACGTGTGACAGACATAGTCTTGTCGTGCGTATACTGTTGCCCTTTGCTGTTGCCCTATTGGAGGATATTTCAATATGGCGGTTTTCCTCATGTATTTTGACAGCTTGGTAAGGGATAACTATATAGTTTGTCACAGTGGTCATTCTAGGGGGAGTGGAAATTTATTTGAAAGCATATTTGTTTGGCAGATGTGTTCTGTGGGGATCCATAGACCACAAAGGCTTGTGATAAAAAGAGATGGCATTACTTTTTTTTTTTTTTTTTTTTTTTTTTTTTTTTTTTCTTTTTTTTTCGCCAGGTGGCGCTTTAATGTAAACATTGAAATTAGTTTTCGTCCGTGTAAATTAATTAAAATTCCAAGATATTTTCAGTTGTTTGTGCTAATGTAGAGTGATTATGAATTGTAGTGTACTAAAGATAGTCTGAAACTATTATATCGGTATAAACCCTGCAACTTTCGGAATTATCTGACAAAACTTGTACAAGCAAACAGTGAACATTTCTATCGGATTTACGCTGAATCCTGTGGTCATAACTAACGTAAATAACTGAAAGTGTACTCCGTGAACCTTGAACTATAATAATATTCGATTATATTGAACATTACAAAGTGTTTTGACTAAAATCTTCCATTTGGCGTCATAAAAAATTCAAATTTTGTGACAATAACGAACTTTCATATCTTTTGAAACTCAGTGATTTTTCTGCAAAAAGTGTTAATTTCAAACCTGAATTTTTCTGTGTGTAAATTTAAACTCAAACCACGGACCGGAATAATTTTTCATAAAATTATATTTTCTTAATAATTATTTAACGATATTCAGCCAGTACTTTAATACAGTGCTGCCATCTGTCTCTTGAGAGCTTTACCAGCACAAAGAACACTACCACTACCACAAAAGGCAGTTTTACCACGTTTACTGTAGCTATCTTAGTACAGCTACTCGTCACTAGAGGTCGCTACGCTAGCTATTAAAATTGGATATTGATAAGAAGCTGCTAACATATTAATAAAACATGGCTCCTATTAATCTCAAATGTAGCAAATGTGCCATTAGTAAACGCACGTCACAATATTTATGCTGCCGTGATTGCAAGAAAAAATACTGTCTCGATTGCGAATCTGTATTTTTTGGACGCTTCAATTTAATGACTGCTGAACACAAAACAAATTACAAATGCAAACAGTGTTACCGACTTCAACGCAACTCTAAGGATTGCAATTCGTCTATTTCGTCTGCAGCGGATATTGACACCGGGAATATTGCCATTTCTCCTCTAGGCAGGCCTAACTCAGCTGTTGATAATGTGAATACCTCGTTCCACGGGTCTCTATCTGAAGGAAAATCTGATAACGAATTACTCATGGAGATAAAATCCCTTCGTGAACAGCTTTCAATTTTGAACAACAAATTTACCGAGGTAGTGACCTCAGTAGCAATGTGTCATGATAAACTGGACATGAATAGTACTAAGCTTGCTGAGATTGATGAACGCGTTATTGACACAGCTTCTCGCATGCAGTCTGCTTGTAATTGTAGTTGCCATTCACCCACTAACCTGGAAGCAGTTAAAGACAACCAAAATAAAATTAACCAGAATCTAATACAACCAAAGCCGAATAACACTATCATAGTTTCATCTACGGCTCCAACTCTTTCTGAAAAAGCTACTGTACAAGCTCATAAGAATACTAACAGCAACAGCTTGCCGCCCACTAACAACGTTCCCTCCTCTAGTGGACATGTTGACATTTCCGACGAAAATATGAGCGACCAAGATTGGAAGCTCGTACAACCTAAACGAAAATCGCGTCGATTAAGCTCGCGTCAAGGTACGGCTGGTCCTGATATTACTTCCTTAAAGGCTGTAGAGCGCCGCAAACTTATACATCTATGGAATATGGCCTCAGGAACTGAAGACGTTATGAACTATCTTCAACAACTCTGCCCTTCTGGTAAATGTGAGGTCATCGAACTCAAGTCTCGTGGAAATTACAAGTCTTACAAGATAATCATCCCTGAGGAATATTATGAGAGATGTTTGTCAAGCGATGTTTGGCCGCTTTATGCAAGGATCAAGCCGTGGCAATTTTTTCGACGCACCAACAACGTCATACAACAAAACTCTAAACCGTAATAATGATAATATGATTAAAACAACCTTAGAAGTATTTTACCAAAATGTACGTGGGCTTAAGACTAAACTTACGGATTTAAGACATAACCTTCTTCTACTAGAAAACGACATAGTCGCCATCACTGAAACAAATCTCGATAACTCTGTATCTGACGCTGAAGTGTGCTGCGGCGAGTGGAGCGTGCTTCGGCGAGACCGCGAGGGCCGCGGGGGCGGCGGCGTGCTACTGGCGGCGCGCTCCTCCTTATCCCTCCATCCATCGTCGTGCCGACTTAGAAACTGAGTGCGGAGAAGATTTGTGGTCCACCTTTTCTTTTCAAAATACTAATTTTTATATTTGTGTAGTTTACATACCCCCAAAATCTCCTGATAGTATTTATATGAATTTGTTTTTATGTATAGAATCCAAAATTTCTACTTTAAACGGAACCGTTATAATTGTTGGTGATTTAAATTTAAATAGTGCTTCTGAAGAGATACGCGGCTACTATTGTTACTTTCTTTCTATGCATGGCTTGATTGATCATAATGAAATATATAACACTTTTGGCGGTAAGTTGGATGTAATCTTGATGCAGGAGAGTGTTACTGGTGTGACTGTGCGCAAAGTTTCTGGAAATGGCTTGGTACCACATGCAGATTCCTACCATCCACCTTTAGAATTTAATATACCTACATTAAATAATTTTAACGTCCAAAATAAGTCTCTTCTACCCCCTAGTAATATTAACAGTAGGACAGATTGGAATTTTGCAAAAGCTGATTTCCCACAGATGTACTCTTTAATTAACGAGTTGACATGGGATACTGTGCTTAACTGTCAAGATTTAAATTCATCAGTTGAAGAGTTTTACAATACTTTGTACAACATCTTTGATATTTGTGTTCCCAAAAAAATCAGGTCAAACAGGCAACACAGGCGATATCCAGTCTGGTACACGTCCGACATTATTCATGACATTCGTCATAAAGCGTATCTCCATCGACTATGGAAACGCACTAACGATAGTTCAATATATGCACAATTCAGTGAGTATAGAGCCAGTCTTAAAAAGAAACTAACATCTGCTTATAACTCATATACCAATAACGTTATATCCAAAATACAGATTGATCCTCGAGCATTCTGGCAATACATTAACAGCTTAAAAACAACTGGAGGTTTTGAATCACGTGTGACATATCAAGGTGAGAGTTTTGAAGGCCCAGATTCTGCTCAAGCGTTTGCTTCCTTTTTTTCAAGTGTCTTTTTACCAAATAATCCTAAATTAGATTCCGAATTTGTTAATAATAAGAGCACCTGCTCATCCTCAAACCTTATTCACATAAACAGCATTTCTAATGAAGACATACTAAGCGGCCTTAACAAGTTAAAATCCCACGCTGCCATCGGACCAGACGGCATCCCCGCTTATTTTCTAAAAGCATTTAAAGATAGACTACTCAAACCTATTAAACACTTTTTCAATCTTTCTCTTATAACCGGCAAGTATCCCAGCCTTTGGAAAATTTCGCGTGTTACTCCTATTCCTAAAACTAAAAATACAAATTCTGTAGAAGATCATAGACCCATTGCAATTTTATCTCCTCTTCCCAAACTTTTTGAAATAATTATACATCATAAAATTTCTAACCAAGTAGCTCCTTTATTTTCCGATTCACAGCACGGTTTTCGTACTGGGCGTTCGGTCACTACAAACCTCTTAACCTTGGTAGACACCATCTCCGGTCATATGGATAAGGGTGCTCAAGTAGATGTTGTATATTTTGATTTTAAAAAGGCTTTTGATCGTGTCGATAATGACATCCTTCTCGAGAAACTGTGCAATATCGGCTTTAGCCCTTCCTTGTTAGCATTCTTTGCAGATTACTTAGGTAACCGTCAACAATTTGTAAAATATGGCTCCTTTCTTTCTAAATTATATAAAACCCGCTCTGGTGTAAGTCAAGGATCAATACTAGGCCCCTTGTTATTTAACCTGATGGTAAATGATCTTGAAGAATCACTTCTACATACAAAATGCCTTATGTATGCCGATGACCTTAAACTTATTCATGTTATAAACAATGCAGAAGATTCTGAGCTGTTACAAGCTGACATTAATAACGTCTTTCGTTGGAGCGAGCAAAATAAATTGCTTTTCAATCCCAGTAAGTGCTGTGTGATGACTTATACGCGAACCCTACAACCCATTACAACTATTTACACTCTTGGATCCGATAATATCAACCGCGTTAAAACCGTAAGAGACCTGGGCGTGCTCTTCGATTCCAAACTTACTTTCCATCAGCATATAAGAACTTTGGCTGTTGACAGTTACCGGAAACTTGGATTTGTTTTAAGGAATTGTCGTGATTTCCGTGAACCTAAAGCAATAACTGTTCTTTACACAGCGCTGGTTCGTAGTAGGTTGGAAGCTGCGGCGACCGTATGGAGTCCTCACGAAAGCACTTACTGTTTGCTGTTAGAAAAGGTACAAAAAGCATTTTTAAGGTTTATTTATAAAAAGATATTTAATTACTATCCCTTCCTATATCCCTCTTCATTTCTGCTCGGTGTGTTAGGGTTCAACTCACTAAAAACCAGACGCACTCATATGACGCTTGTACTTGCTTGCAAACTCCTCCGTGGCACTCTTGCTTGCCCTCAACTGGTATCTCGTGTGTGTTGCTTGTTTGTTCCTGATAACTACCTGCGAGCCCGCAGCCATCGCCTACTGGCTGTCCCAACCATGCGCACTGACCACCACTACCACTCCCCGCTTGTACTTGCTCGCACCCAACTTAACTCGCTCTTAGCCGTGTCACCTCACGTTGACCTATTTTCAGACTCGATAGCTAGCCTGAACATTACATGTTTGAGATATGCTGAAAAATTATAAAATGTTCCTCTTTTAATATTGTATACCTGTATATAATTAATTAAGTTTACAGTGCCTTAGTAATGTAAGTTGCTGTCATACTGTAAATTTCGTTTAAAATAAATAAATAAATAAATAAATAAATAAATTACAATATACAGGCAGATTGGGGATCCCAGAGATCCCAGTAGTGGTTGGTTTTACAAGTGAACGCTATGTAATCATTATTTTATGAATCTCCGTGGTCGAGTAATCATACGCTCACCTTACATCACAGAGGTCCTGGATTCGAATTCCGGTAGGACAATCGTCGAACAAATATCACTTTACGAGACTTTATCCAGTTGGATTAGGACATTGCAGCTGAGACCCGATTGTCCGAAAAGAAAGATTTTGTGCTTCGGAAGGCACGTTAAGCCCTTGGGCACGTGTAAAAAAAAGAAAAGTCCAAAGAAAAAATGATTTTAAATTCTCTTTTTTTTTCAGATATGCCGGGAACCATCAACTTACTTCAATCATGCACCAGAAAAGCAGGTAAGACTTTGAAATAAAGTTTAATACAGCCTGACTGATCAGAAAATAAAAACCTGCTCTCGTGGCATTTTGTGTTTCTGGCTACATTTTCCATTATAAAATTAGTTCCTAACTATTAAGATTAAAAACGGGATATCACGAAATACCACGGGAAATATCCCGTTTTTAATCTTAATATTTATAAAATTTGTTCCATTGAATTTCCGCAACAGTTTAGTTTTGTGTCTGGGTTTAGTTCAGTTGTATTAATCAATCACATACAACAAGATTGCACATATTTTTAGGGTTCCGTAGCCAAATGGCAAAAACGGAACCCTTATGGATTCGTCATGTCTGTCTGTCCATATTGTCACAGACACTTTTTTCCGAAACTATAAGAGCTATACCTACTGTTGAAACTTGGTAAGTAGATATTGTATTCTGTGAATCGCATTAAGATGTTCACACAAAAAAAAAATGAAAACAATAAATTTTGGGGGTTCCCCGTACTTAGAACTGAAATTAAAATATATTTTTTTATTTAACCTATACGTGTTTATTTTCTATGGATAGGTCTTCAAAACTAATGCTGTTTCTAATATCATTCTCTTCTAAACTGAATAGTTTGCGCGAGAGACACTCCTAAAGTGGTAAAATCCCCCCAAAACTTGAATCCCCCCCCCCCCCTGTAACTTCTAAAATAAGAGAATGATAAAACAAAAAAAAATTATGAAGTACATTACCATGCAAACTTCCACGGAAAATTGGTTAGAACAAGATCTGAACTTTTATACTATGTTACTTGCTGCTACGGAACCCTTCATGGGCGAGTCCGACTCGCACTGGGCGCTTTTTTACAATAGCGGATAGTAAATTTTCTTCTGTGACTAGTATAATAACACTAAATTTAAAAAGTAAATAATCCCCGACACAAAACTGTTACTTGATACTTTCAACAACTAGAAAAGAGCTGATAATCTTCAAATGGCTGAAGATATTTTTTTGGATCATAGCTAGAAAACTCTCGATTGTGACACCTTGCAAACATTAAAAAACTAGATCATAATCGGCGCATTCGTTTAGGAGCTACGATGCCACAGACAGACAGACAGACACACACGTCAAACTTATAACACCCCTCTTTTCGTCGGGGGTTAAAAAGCACATTCGTAATGCCAAGGAAATAATAAAAAATATGTATGTAGGTATGACAGAAAGCCTGCCTGCACTGGGCCAGGGTGGTCTTGACTTTAGGGTAGGCTTAAGCCACTCAGTGGGGACATTAAGAGCTGTTTACGAACGAACGTTCATTATTTTATTTATTCCAGATATTGGCGAGGCCGTGGTTGCCTTCACCAATGTTATGCATTGCACAACTTTCTCCAAGGCCATCGTGATTATCCTTAAGATCACCGGACAAGAGCGTAAGTTGACTTGCCTTATTATAATCATCATCATCATCATAACAACAACACTTCAGCTTGGTCACACTTCTGAAATAAGACTTTAAAAGATCTTCATAACCACTGGTCATACGCTACCTGCATCCAGTGCACTGTTTTCCCGTAGTATTGCTAAGGGTGTGGATGTAAAGAAGGGTTTTTCGGTACGGACTTGTCGGTGCGGATCGGTACGGATGTACCCAACATGAAGAAACAGGTAAATTGGTCTTTACGTAAGTTGACTTTCGTCATCATAATAACATCTGTGTTCAGGACGCATTCCTGGACAAACTCCGCCAAAGATTTCCACAAACTCGTTCAGGCGGTCAGTGATCATTTCTCTGTGTGCCTTCTAATAAATATTACCAGTTCTGGATTCGACTATTATTGTTCCACATTGGTGATTGGCTGGTCACCTATCTTACTTACTTCCATTATTATAATTTAATCTTCACCCTGTGTGTAGCCTGTTTTGGGAGGTCTTTGTTTCTCCCAAAATATTCTCTCATACTTAGTCATTCCTGGCCACAATTATCAGTTACCCGCTACCCTTACAAAATAAATAAGTGCATTAGGTATATATCTTAGACCTGTAAAATGATCGAACCAATTAAATGGATTCTCATTCAAAAAGAGATACCTAAGTATGTAATGTTTATGTATGTTTTTGTGATTTATATTTCTGTATGTACAGTAGGCAGCATATTATGCGGCTGGACATGTTGACCTTGAGAGCGCCCGTATTCCGTAGCGGTAGGGGTGAATTTATTATTGCGAATGTCCAACCGCATGTGCTGGCTTCTGTACATTAGCTGTGGCTTGCATTTTAAAATGAATCGCGTTTCTTTGATCCTTGGTAAAATATTTCTTTTTTACAGAACTGAAATTCGCCATTGAGGAGCTGTTGCATCTTGCCAACAGTCTTAGTAAGTATATATTTTGTAGTATGCAAAGTATTTTTGAAGGTTTGCTTGCTCGGTGTGACACTGAATGAGGAACATTATTATACAAATGGCATCAGTTTTCAAAAAATATCTTCTATACAACAGGTTTAGCAGAAGTGATGGAAAGTTTGTACAAATGCACAGCCGTAGATGACATCGAGTTGATGAGCCAAGAGATGGAGCAAGTCTTTGATCTTCCCGGTAAGTTGGTACCCAACCTGAAACTAGGTTACCACAGTAGAAACAGGATTAAAAGTGTGAAAAATATTGAAACAGAGTTATGATAATTAAAAATGGGATCATGACGGCTTGAAACAGGGTTATGGTACCTAGTACTATTATTTATTCTGTGGTTATGGCAATTTAAAACAGGGTTATGACAATTTGAAACTGGGTAACGACAATTCGAAACAGGTTTTTGACAATTTGAAACAGGGTTTTGACAATTTGAAACAGGGTAAAGACAATTTGAAACTGGGTAACGACAAATTGAAACAGGGTAACGACAATTTGAAACAGGGTTTTGACAATTTGAAACTGGGTAACGACAATTTGAAACTGGGTAAAGACAATTTGAAACTGGGTAACGACAAATTGAAACAGGGTAATGACAATTTGAAACAGGGTTTTGACAATTTGAAACTGGGTAACGACAATTTGAAACTGGGTAACGACAATTTGAAACAGGGTTTCTAACAATTAACAGGGTTTTGAAAATTTCTTCCCCGATGTAGTCATATACCAACGCATCTAGGAGCGGGGAGAGGGAGCCTCAAACCCTTAGAAAGTCAACAGAACTTAATTTGCGTGTTTTTTTATCCATCCAGACGTCGTCAGCGTTATGAAGAAAGTGAATGAGATTACGAAACGAAATGACGCCTTCTCATTTATGGAGTTCATCGTTGACGTCACCAAGACGAAGAACCTCAAAGAAGCCGCTCAAGTCTTCATCAATCTGACTACTAGGAAGAGTGAGTTGATTTCTTTTATTTATGAATGCAGTTTCTCAAAAAAGTCAAAAGTTAAAGTTTTTTATTCGAAGTAAGATTTTACAAATCACTTTTCTATTAAATTTCTATTAAATAAAGTATATTCTATTCTATTCTATTCTATTCACAATATGGCTGTCTCTCTTAGCTTCAATGTCATGTTTCATTAGATTAGATGTTTCTTTCTGTCTTTTACTTTCAGAATTTCCCATGCAGACCCATATAATGGGCTACTCTGTATAAAAAAGTACCACGCAACTGTTTTTTTTGTCTCCTAATTCCTTTTAAACTACGCAACGGATTTTTAAGTGGTACAAAAATACGATTTTGTTTTATCACTCAAGCTGTAAGTGGTTTTGAGAAACTTTTCTAAAGATACTTTGCTCGGTAATGAAAGATCTTTTTACATACATTTCATGTATGGAAAATTAATTATTAGTCGTTATGTGAGCCATGTGTTGTGCCTTATGCGGCTAATTAACTCTGACACCAGAGTTTGTGAAGTAGGTTAACCTCCGAACTCAAACGATAAGCAAGTAAGCAATTTTGAATTGAGCGTTCCCGGGAATATTCCCAAAGAAATTTGCTGTTCAAGCTGGCTAGATGTGGTAGACTGGTTTGGCGTTTTCCGGTTAGGTACCTAACGACCCGACCGACCCTACAGATCTCATTGACTCATCCTAGTTGGCCTCAAACGAAAGTAGCATTCCGACCCGCCCCGGCTCCGCACGGGAAAATGGTTATTGTGGGTTATCCTTAAATATATTATGCATGTACTATACATATAAACCTTCCTCTTGAATCACTCTATCTATCAAAAAATCTGTTGTGTAGTTTTAAAGATTAAGCATACTTAGGGACATAGGGACTATAGAATATAATATATTTAAGCATACATAGAGACTTTGTCAATAGAAGTGTTTTATTTTATTTTATTATATATTACCTATTGTATTTTATTATTACTTTTAATACTTTTAATTATTTTCTATTTGGTATGTATGTTTATTTTATATGGGTTTTTTATGCCTCTAATAAAGATTATTATTGTTATTATAGGGACAGAGAAAGCGACTTTGTTTTATACTATGTAGTGATTTATTTCATGGTTTAAATAACGATGTGTTTTGCAGTGAAATTCGTGGAAGTCCTAGCAGAGATTCACTACAAATCCGGCCACGAAGACTACCGGGACTTCTTCCGCAAATTCATGCTGTACGCAGGAGCCTCCTGTAAGTGCTTATTTATATTATTCATCATCATAATCATGATGGCTTGGCTTGCCTTGGCCGACATGGAAGTCTCTTAACAGACTCCGCACCCAGGTCGGCCGTAGTGGAGAAGACATGCGTAGGTGGGGATACAGCTCGGACGATGCTTGTCTGCGTGGTATCTCCCCACAAACGATGGCCCACCTACTGACCTGCCCAGCGTGCCCCAACACCTGCACACGCGAAGACCTTTACAATGCCACTGAAAATGCTTTCTCCGTGGCGGAGTTCTGGTCTTCAAAAATTTTGTCGCCGAATCGACACGAAAGAAGAAGAAATCATCATCATTACAGCCTGTAGACGTCCACTGCTGGACTGCTGCCTCCCCCTGTGATCTCCACATTGATCGGTCCTGTTTTGCCAACATCTAGCGGCAAACAGCGACCCTCATCAGATCGTTGGTCCACCTTGTGGGCCACCTGTCGACGCTACGTTCGAGACCTTTTTGCCCCAACGGCCATAGGTTCTACGCGCAATTTGTACCGCCTACTGACACTTCCACTGCTGGACTTAAGTTTGACGATTTTTTGGGCTATGTTATTTTAATTAAATAATTGAATAAGGTAAAAGTTGGAAAATAATATTTTTTCTTTACAATAAATTACTATTTCCGACATGATTCGGAAGTTTAGTACTTTCGATTAGGTTAGGTTTGGAACTTTTATATTTTAATTTGTAAAAGTATTTCAGCTAGGTAAATAATTATTACAAGTTACAACCCAAAAGTTTCAAGGATTTTCGTTAATTCATTATACAAGATAAATACCCCATTTTAAATTTATATTCATTACTAAACTAAGATCTTGTCATTATGTGGTCGGTTTCTTTTTGGGCTCTTATGGACCACTTTCCAAAAGTAGGTACAACATTTTACAATTTTTAATCTCAAATCATCAACTTCCCAAAATGTACATTTTCGATTCTTATAAAGACCACTTCACAAAACTTCAACTTCCTAAAATGACTACCTTCGAGACTTCTTTATTTGCAGTCGGCTAAAAAGATTTCTTAGATGGATCCTGGTAATAATTTATACTCACGATACCAATTTCTGCATATACCTATATCAACGCATATCTTGCTATAACCAAGGGACTACTATTTGGTATTCTGTGCTATAACTACCTACTAATAAAGAAAACAATAAATGCGTATCAGAAAAATATATATTTTCGCGAGATAATCTAAAAATTTTCAATATAGTTTAAAACCATTATTCATTAATAAATTCAAACTATTCTTCTTTATAATTATTATTTTTGATCTACACAAGATTTTTTAACTTTCAATTTTCCATTGCAGCTGTCACCGAAGCCTTCTTGGTTTACAAAGAAACTACAGGAATAGATGGTAAGTTTTTATTACAGTTGCTTGTTTTATTTTGTTCAATTCTTCTACATTTTATTGACTTTTTATTCTAATCCGTTCTATAGCACTGTAATTATTATTATTACTATATCATATTTCACTATTTTTTCCACTTCATCCTGTGTTTATTAAAATTTTCGATAAAACTGGGTACCTACTTTACTGGCTAGTCAAATGAATTCCTTTTTACGAAATGCCAAAAGGTCAAAACCTTTTTTCATGTTGAAAATTATAGGGGATGAAACATATGAGGTATCGTAAAAACATACCTTTAAAAAAATATATTAATTAATACCTACTTACTAATTATTATGCGAATAAGATAAATGAAAATACATTATAATATAATGACGTTTTTCATTCGTATTCAAATTGAAATTGAATTTGAATGAAAAACATCATGTTTTAATTGACCGATTTTGTATGGTTTTCGCTTTATATTCGCCATCACAAATATGTAATTCATTTTAAAATGCCCTAGACTAGGTTGTATGCGAGGATTTCCGACGGTTTCTTTCCTAATTCAAGAAATACAGTCAAGTACCCAACTGACTACGTTTTATCTCCTTCTATTCCATTAAATTTCCTTCTATTTCATTCTATTTCCTGCTGTTCCATTCAATTTCATTCTACTCCATTCTATTTCCTTCTATTTCAATATATAACCTTCTAATCCATTATATTTCTTTGTTCTCCATTCTATTTCCTTCTATTCCATTCTATTTCCTTCTGTTTCATTCAATTTAATTCTATTCCCTTCTAATTCAATATATTACCTTCTAATCCATTCTATTTCTTTGTTTTCCATTCTATTTCCTTCTATTCCATTTTATTTCCTTCTTTTTCATTCTATTTCCGTCTATTCCATTCAGCTTCCTGCTATTCCCTTTTATTTCATTATATTATTTCCTTCTAGTCCATTCTATTCTTTGTTCTCCATTCTATTTCCTTCTATTCAATCCTATTTTCTTGTATTCTGATCTAAAGCATTTCTATTCCTACCAAGTTTGTCACTTTCCTGCAGACATCTTCACGTTGATCGAGCTAATCGAGAAGTACACGAGCGTGACGGATGACGTCATCGTGTTCATGGAGACAGTCCTGCGAGTCACTAGCGCCAGCAACATCCGCGTCGCCTGCAACAAGCTTGAAAAACTCACCAACCAACCCGGTTAGTCAAACAACCTATACAGAGCGTCCCACGGCTATGCCACATGGAGGAAAAGTACCTTAAATATTGTAGATAGAACATTTTACTGAAAGAAGACTTTATTTTATTTCTAAAAACTATTAAAACTGCATTCGTAGATTTTTTTATAATTACATGGTTGACCCGGGAATCGAACCCGCTACTCAAGAAAAAAAATACCCTGTAGTTTTATCATACTATAACACGGGCGTGCCCGAGCTATGAAATAAGAACCACAAAAAACGATTTAAACACTATATTGTATTAAATCACAACCACAATATCATATCACAACTAGAAAAACACTTAAAACATCTATTCCTACGGGAACTGGGTTCCTGGAGCGTTTTGTAACAGCTCCAGGGAACAATCGCGTTAGAACTGACTCGAACTCTCAAAATCAGTTTATTCGAAAACAATTTAAATTTAGAACAAACATGCGGCCAGTACCAAAGGTAAAAGAGATGGCATGACCAATGCCACAATACCCATCGAAAGGCTTCATCATAAGGATTATTTTTTGCTAAATAACATACCTAGTGTAATAAATAATAGGAAAACTATAACGGTCAAAATATCATGAGAAACATTATGAACGATAAAATTATGTCTGTTACACATGAACCTCATGCTAGCCCCCATATTCATTATTACAGATATTTGATACGAAAACAATAAACAGTCAAAATAAATCTAAATTTTATTAAAAAGTATATTGTCAGAAACATTCCGGACACATTATACAACCAACGCGATTTAATAACTGCGCCATTTCGAACTACTTACTACAAGACAGGTCGTGGGAAACGACATACTGAAAACAACTCCTCGGAAGAAGAGAATTAGAAAGCATAAAGAAAAAAATAAAATAATAATAACCCCCGACACAAAACCGTTACTTGATCCTTTCAACAACTATCTTCAAATGGCTGAAGATATTTTCTTGAATCATAGCTAGGAACACTGTTGATTGTGACATCTTGCAAACAAAAATAAATAAGGTCAAAATCGGCGCATCTGTTTACAGCGTAAAATGACGTAGGTTTGTGACAGTCACGTGGTCTATGGTTAGACCATCTTGTTTTCTTAGACCACGATAGCTACGATGCCACAGACAGACAGACAGACACACACGTCAAACTTATAACACTCCTCTTTTTCGTCGGGGGTTTCCGCACTTGTACCATTAATAGCTATTATTGTCAAGCTCATCATACAATAAACGCGTCCAAGAGAATATAAAAATAACGGCGTTTAAACGCGTCCCCCTGCCCATTTCATGCGTCAATGCGCCATTTTGAATAACTACTGCAAGACTGGGTTATTCAAAATGGCAGACATTAAGCATTGCTCTAATCTTGCTTGGTAAAAATTACTACCTTAGCTAAAGCTGTCAATTAGTACATTACGGACAATATGTTGTAGGTATGCAATGTAATACTTATTTCTCCTATTTTATTTAATCTCCACTTTACGATAAATTAAATTTCTACCATTCCATGCCAAAAAGAAGGGTGTAAAACTGAGCGTGTATTTTATGAAATGTACCTACCTATTTAATTTTGTTTTTTTATTTTCTTCCATGTTTGCAATCAAATTATTGTTTTTTTTTATAATTTGGTATGTAAATACTTTTTTTTTCAACAGGCTTCTTCAAGTCCATCGATGCAATTTATGAAATCATCAGAATGGGTGCGTATTTTCTTTAATTGAAAGTATTGTTCATATTTTAAGTTTTGGAAATAATATTTATTTAATTTTTGCAGATATCATCACCTTCTTTGATACTATTATTACCATGAGCAAGCGGTTCCGTAAGTCGTTCATTTTTAACTTCTATATTAAGTGTTTACTATTTTAAAAATTGTACAAAATATATATAAAAACAGCACTGCGTGCTGAGAATCTATCCTTTCTGTTCACAAATATGTTCAATAGTTGATAAGTTTATGTTATTACGCCATTGTCAACAAATAAAGTTCTTTATTATTATTATTATATTGCGACACTGAATTACACTCAATATTAAAAATTTTCTAAAAGTAATATTTAATCTATTCTTTGAAACATGTCTTTTTTTTTCTTACAGTATTGGAGGAAGTGGTCACGGTACTCGAAGAGTTCACTTTAACCAAAGGTAAAATAATGTAATAGGTACTTGTAAGTGTTTTTGGTTACAATAAAAATAATTTTATAAAAACTTATTACTTTGTCTAAAAGAACAACACCACCAACCTTTAATGGTTTCCTGTTAGAATTTTACTACAAATGTTTAGCGTTGATGTTTGCATAGAGTGCCCTTTGAATGACGAAAATACCTTCTATTAAAATACTAGTATAAACCCAATATTTATTATTTAATTTATTATTATAACATCGTGGCAAGACAGGAACGTTTGTATGAACAGAATTTTGTGTGGCAACTGGAAACCGTGGCAAGAGTGGAATAACTCCTGATTAATATACTTTTGTTTTATTTCAGACTTTTTGAGTGCGCTGAAACGATTGCTTGAAGCGACTGGCGAAACTCGTAAGTATATAAAATCTTTCTAAACAATTTACAACAAAACTTACAATTTTACATTTTCAGTTGTAATAAAATGAAGAAAAACGTTTAATAAACCAATAGTTATAAAATGAAATAGAATAAAAACAATATACATAAACATATTAAACAAAAAATAGATGACTAACAATAAAATACTTAATAATATTTTACGTTACATTGCCTAAATATCTTATCATCATCACTATAATGTTTAAATGAATATATAATAATGTTGATTACAAAAAATCTCTTTTCCACAGAATACATTCAGGCCATTGACTACGTAAAAGCCAACAAGCCGTCGAAGCTCACAACGACAACGACAACGACCACAACGACGACCACGACCACGACCCCCAAGCCGCTGACAGCGACCGAGCAAGCGCTGCTACAGCTCACCGCCACCACCACTATTGAACAAATGCAGCAAGTCCTCTACACCCTCACTGGATACAAAGGTCAGGACTCTACTTAAGACAAAACAGGTTTCATTTACCCTCAGGTTTAAAAAATCTGATTAACACCAAAAAAATATATCGGGTATATAATATTAAGGAAAGATTAATAAACAATATTGTTTAATTTCAGACTACACCCAAGTGCTGCAGCAGATTCAAACTAGCTTGAATGTGGATGGATTGTCGTTCCTCCAATACTTGACACAGATTCTTAGCACGGCTACTTTACAGGAAGCCGACACTATCATCAAGACCTTCACAAATCAAAATCGTAAGTAAAAATGTGTGAATTCAAGAACAAAATTGTTATTTTTAATTCAAGTCAATTCTAAGTTCTAAATAAATATTCCGTTTTTTTATACTCATAGGCTATCTGGTCGAATTCTTCGTACAAATTCTGCAAGCGTCAGGACATAGCAACATTCAAGATGTCATCAATAAACTTATGGAAATCACTGGGACTAAAAGTAAGTTTAAATTTTGGTTTATGATAATTATTTTTATTTAAAAGATTTGTTAAGTTCATACAAAGCATTATAAAGTGTAATAAATAAAAATGAATCCGTGATTTTTCAGATTTTGCCCAAGCTTACATCGTAGTAGTACAGAACTTTGGACAGAGTAATCTGATCGAGATCCTTCAACAACTGCACAAGTACACAAAGAACCAGGACATTATTGTGTTGTTGCTGAACTTGTTGAAGTACACTCAGTCGAAGAACATAACTGAACTCGCACATAAACTGACACAACTCACGCAGACTAAGAGTAAGTAATGTGTAAATTTGAGTTATTTGATAAAATACTACCACTGGTTTCTTGATGTAATTTATACATATTTTTTATCTCTTTTCAGCTTTGTTCCAGGCTTTTGATGTTCTCTACATTATTGTGGAAATTGGTATGTATATTTCATAATACAATATTATAATACATAACAATATATAAAAAAACTTTGAATATGTTGTATGAAAATTAAAAAATAAACTTAAATTTTGTTTCTTTTTTACAGACATTGAAATCTTCTTCTCAATTTTCATCACTATATCAGACAGTAAGTGACACATATTATGACTTTTTAAAACATTATAGAAAATACGACCTTGAAAACAAACAAACTAAATAATTTTATTTTTAATTTATGCAGGTTGGGAGCAAATTATTATAATTATTACAAGGTACACCAGAACTTCAGGTAAGTTCACGAAAAGATATACAATTATTTTTTTCATTTTTAAACATCTCACAAAATTCAGAAAACCTAACAACTGATCAAAAATTTCCAGATGCTTTAACAGCTCTAAAGACATTGAAAACAGCGACTGGAGAAACAAATATGGTCGATGCTCTTCAACACATACAGAAAGGGTTACCAAGCACGTACATCACGACAACGACTACAACGACGACCACGACCACGACCCCCAAGCCGCTGACAGCGACCGAGCAAGCGCTGTTACAGCTCACCGCCACCACCACTATTGAACAAATGCAGCAAGTTCTTTACACCCTCACTGGATACAAAGGTCAGAACTCTACTTTAGACAAAGCAGGTTCCTTTTACCCTCAAGTTTAAAAAATCTGATTTGCACCAAAAATAAATATCTCGTATAATCTTACTGAAAGAATAATAAACAATATTGTTTAATTTCAGACTACACCCAAGTGTTGCAGCAGATTCAAACTAGCTTGAATGTGGATGGATTGTCGTTCCTCCAATACTTGACACAGATTCTTGGCACGGCTACTTTACAGGAAGCCGACACTATCATCGAGACCTTCACAAATCAAAATCGTAAGTAAAAATGTGTGAATTCAAGAACAAAATTGTTATTTTTAATTCAAGACAACTCTAAGTTCTAAATAAATATTTCGTTTTTTCATACTATAGTCTATCTGGTCGAATTCTTCGTACAAATTCTGCAAGCGTCAGGACATAGCAACATTCAAGATGTCATCAATAAACTTATGGAAATCACTGGGACTACAAGTAAGTTTAAATTTTGGTTTAAGATAATTATTTTTATTTAAAACATTTGTTAAATTCATACAAAGCATTATAAAGTGTAATAAATAAAAATGAATCCGTGATTTTTCAGATTTTGCCCAAGCTTACGACGTATTAGTACAGAACTTTGGACAGAGTAATCTGATCGAGATCCTTCAACAACTGCACAAGTACACAAAGAACCAGGACATTATTGTGTTGTTGCTGAACTTGTTGAAGTACACTCAGTCGAAGAACATAACTGAACTCGCACATAAACTGACACAACTCACGCAGACTAAGAGTAAGTAATGTGTAAATTTGAGTTATTTGATAAAATACTACCACTGGTTTCTTGATGTAATTTATACATATTTTTTATCTCTTTTCAGCTTTGTTCCAGGCTTTTGATGTTCTCTACATTATTGTGGAAATTGGTATGTATATTTCATAATACAATATTATAATACATAACAATATATAAAAAAACTTTGAATATGTTGTATGAAAATTAAAAAATAAACTTAAATTTTGTTTCTTTTTTACAGACATTGAAATCTTCTTCTCAATTTTCATCACTATATCAGCCAGTAAGTGACACATATTATGACAAATTTTTAAAACATTATAGAAAATACGACCTTGAGAACAAACAAACTAAATAATTTTATTTTTAATTTATGCAGGTTGGGAGCAAATTATTATAATTATTACAAGGTACACCAGAACTTCAGGTAAGTTCACGAAAAGATATACAATTATTTTTTCCATTTTTAAACATCTCACAAAATTCAGAAAACCTAACAACTGATCAAAAATTTCCAGATGCTTTAACAGCTCTAAAGACATTGAAAACAGCGACTGGAGAAACAAATATGGTCGATGCTCTTCAACACATACAGAAAGGGTTACCAAGCACGTACATCACGACAACGACTACAACGACGACCACGACCACGACCCCCAAGCCGCTGACAGCGACCGAGCAAGCGCTGTTACAGCTCACCGCCACCACCACTATTGAACAAATGCAGCAAGTTCTTTACACCCTCACTGGATACGAAGGTCAGAACTCTACTTTAGACAAAGCAGGTTCCTTTTACCCTCAAGTTTAAAAAATCTGATTTGCACCAAAAATAAATATCTCGTATAATCTTACTGAAAGAATAATAAACAATATTGTTTAATTTCAGACTACACCCAAGTGTTGCAGCAGATTCAAACTAGCTTGAATGTGGATGGATTGTCGTTCCTCCAATACTTGACACAGATTCTTGGCACGGCTACTTTACAGGAAGCCGACACTATCATCAAGACCTTCACAAATCAAAATCGTAAGTAAAAATGTGTGGATTCAAGAACAAAATTGTTATTTTTAATTCAAGACAACTCTAAGTTCTAAATAAATATTTCGTTTTTTCATACTATAGTCTATCTGGTCGAATTCTTCGTACAAATTCTGCAAGCGTCAGGACATAGCAACATTCAAGATGTCATCAATAAACTTATGGAAATCACTGGGACTACAAGTAAGTTTAAATTTTGGTTTAAGATAATTATTTTTATTTAAAACATTTGTTAAATTCATACAAAGCATTATAAAGTGTAAAAAATAAAAATGAATCCGTGATTTTTCAGATTTTGCCCAAGCTTACATCGTATTAGTACAGAACTTTGGACAGAGTAATCTGATCGAGATCCTTCAACAACTGCACAAGTACACAAAGAACCAGGACATTATTGTGTTGTTGCTGAACTTGTTGAAGTACACTCAGTCGAAGAACATAACTGAACTCACACATAAACTGACACAACTCACGCAGACTAAGAGTAAGTAATGTGTAAATTTGAGTTATTTGATAAAATACTACCACTGGTTTCTTGATGTAATTTATACATATTTTTTATCTCTTTTCAGCTTTGTTCCAGGCTTTTGATGTTCTCTACATTATTGTGGAAATTGGTATGTATATTTCATAATACAATATTATAATACATAACAATATATAAAAAAACTTTGAATATGTTGTATGAAAATTAAAAAATTAACTTAAATTTTGTTTCTTTTTTACAGACATTGAAATCTTCTTCTCAATTTTCATCACTATATCAGCCAGTAAGTGACACATATTATGACAAATTTTTAAAACATTATAGAAAATACGACCTTGAGAACAAACAAACTAAATAATTTTATTTTTAATTTATGCAGGTTGGGAGCAAATTATTATAATTATTACAAGGTACACCAGAACTTCAGGTAAGTTCACGAAAAGATATACAATTATTTTTTCCATTTTTAAACATCTCACAAAATTCAGAAAACCTAACAACTGATCAAAAATTTCCAGATGCTTTAACAGCTCTAAAGACATTGAAAACAGCGACTGGAGAAACAAATATGGTCGATGCTCTTCAACACATACAGAAAGGGTTACCAAGCACGTACATCACGACAACGACTACAACGACGACCACGACCACGACCCCCAAGCCGCTGACAGCGACCGAGCAAGCGCTGTTACAGCTCACCGCCACCACCACTATTGAACAAATGCAGCAAGTTCTTTACACCCTCACTGGATACGAAGGTCAGAACTCTACTTTAGAAAAAGCAGGTTTCTTTTACCCTCAAGTTTAAAAAATCTGATTTGCACCAAAAATAAATATCTCGTATAATCTTACTGAAAGAATAATAAACAATATTGTTTAATTTCAGACTATACCCAAGTGTTGCAGCAGATTCAAACTAGCTTGAATGTGGATGGATTGTCGTTCCTCCAATACTTGACACAGATTCTTGGCACGGCTACTTTACAGGAAGCCGACACTATGATCAAGACCTTCACAAATCAAAATCGTAAGTAAAAATGTGTGAATTCAAGAACAAAATTGTTATTTTTAATTCAAGACAACTCTAAGTTCTAAATAAATATTTCGTTTTTTCATACTATAGTCTATCTGGTCGAATTCTTCGTACAAATTCTGCAAGCGTCAGGACATAGCAACATTCAAGATGTCATCAATAAACTTATGGAAATCACTGGGACTACAAGTAAGTTTAAATTTTGGTTTAAGATAATTATTTTTATTTAAAACATTTGTAAATTCATACAAAGCATTATAAAGTGTAATAAATAAAAATGAATCCGTGATTTTTCAGATTTTGCCCAAGCTTACATCGTATTAGTACAGAACTTTGGACAGAGTAATCTGATCGAGATCCTTCAACAACTGCACAAGTACACAAAGAACCAGGACATTATTGTGTTGTTGCTGAACTTGTTGAAGTACACTCAGTCGAAGAACATAACTGAACTCGCACATAAACTGACACAACTCACGCAGACTAAGAGTAAGTAATGTGTAAATTTGAGTTATTTGATAAAATACTACCACTGGTTTCTTGATGTAATTTATACATATTTTTTATCTCTTTTCAGCTTTGTTCCAGGCTTTTGATGTTCTATATATTATTGTGGAAATTGGTATGTATATTTCATAATACAATATTATAACACATAACAATATATAAAAAAACGTTGAATATGTTGTATGAAAATTAAAAAATAAACTTAAATTTTGTTTCTTTTTTACAGACATTGAAATCTTTTTCTCAATTTTCATCACTATATCAGACAGTAAGTGACACATATTATGACAAATTTTTAAAACATTATAGAAAATACGACCTTGAGAACAAACAAACTAAATAATTTTGTTTTAATTTATGCAGGTTGGGAGCAAATTATTATAATTATTACAAGGTACACCAGAACTTCAGGTAAGTTCACGAAAAGATATACAATTATTTTTTCCATTTTTAAACATCTTACAAAATTCAGAAAACCTAACAACTGATCAAAAATTTCCAGATGCTTTAACAGCTCTAAAGACATTGAAAACAGCGACTGGAGAAACAAATATGGTCGATGCTCTTCAACACATACAGAAAGGGTTACCAAGCACGTACATCACGACAACGACTACAACGACGACCACGACCACGACCCCCAAGCCGCTGACAGCGACCGAGCAAGCGCTGTTACAGCTCACCGCCACCACCACTATTGAACAAATGCAGCAAGTTCTTTACACCCTCACTGGATACAAAGGTCAGAACTCTACTTTAAACAAAGCAGGTTTCTTTTACCCTCAAGTTTAAAAAATCTGATTTGCACCAAAAATAAATATCTCGTATATAATCTTACTGAAAGAATAATAAACAATATTGTTTAATTTCAGACTACACCCAAGTGTTGCAGCAGATTCAAACTAGCTTGAATGTGGATGGATTGTCGTTCCTCCAATACTTGACACAGATTCTTGGCACGGCTACTTTACAGGAAGCTGACACTATCATCGAGACCTTCACAAATCAAAATCGTAAGTAAAAATGTGTGAATTCAAGAACAAAATTGTTATTTTTAATTCAAGACAACTCTAAGTTCTAAATAAATATTTCGTTTTTTCATACTATAGTCTATCTGGTCGAATTCTTCGTACAAATTCTGCAAGCGTCAGGACATAGCAACATTCAAGATGTCATCAATAAACTTATGGAAATCACTGGGACTACAAGTAAGTTTAAATTTTGGTTTAAGATAATTATTTTTACTTAAAACATTTGTTAAATTCATACAAAGCATTATAAAGTGTAAAAAATAAAAATGAATCCGTGATTTTTCAGATTTTGCCCAAGCTTACGACGTATTAGTACAGAACTTTGGACAGAGTAATCTGATCGAGATCCTTCAACAACTGCACAAGTACACAAAGAACCAGGACATTATTGTGTTGTTGCTGAACTTGTTGAAGTACACTCAGTCGAAGAACATA
The DNA here is from genome assembly GCA_948473455.1 of Teleiodes luculella. Lineage (NCBI taxonomy): Eukaryota > Metazoa > Arthropoda > Insecta > Lepidoptera > Gelechiidae > Teleiodes > Teleiodes luculella. The sequence goes on along the minus strand of OX419609.1, from coordinate 5,820,943 downwards.
ACTGAACTCGCACATAAACTGACACAACTCACGCAGACTAAGAGTAAGTAATGTGTAAATTTGAGTTATTTGATAAAATACTACCACTGGTTTCTTGATGTAATTTATACATATTTTTAATCTCTTTTCAGCTTTGTTCCAGGCTTTTGATGTTCTCTACATTATTGTGGAAATTGGTATGTATATTTCATAATACAATATTATAACACATAACAATATATAAAAAAACGTTGAATATGTTGTATGAAAATTAAAAAATAAACTTAAATTTTGTTTCTTTTTTACAGACATTGAAATCTTCTTCTCAATTTTCATCACTATATCAGACAGTAAGTGACACATATTATGACAAATTTTTAAAACATTATAGAAAATACGACCTTGAGAACAAACAAACTAAATAATTTTGTTTTAATTTATGCAGGTTGGGAGCAAATTATTATAATTATTACAAGGTACACCAGAACTTCAGGTAAGTTCACGAAAAGATATACAATTATTTTTTCCATTTTTAAACATCTCACAAAATTCAGAAAACCTAACAACTGATCAAAAATTTCCAGATGCTTTAACAGCTCTAAAGACATTGAAAACAGCGACTGGAGAAACAAATATGGTCGATGCTCTTCAACACATACAGAAAGGGTTACCAAGCACGTACATCACGACAACGACTACAACGACGACCACGACCACGACCCCCAAGCCGCTGACAGCGACCGAGCAAGCGCTGTTACAGCTCACCGCCACCACCACTATTGAACAAATGCAGCAAGTTCTTTACACCCTCACTGGATACAAAGGTCAGAACTCTACTTTAAACAAAGCAGGTTTCTTTTACCCTCAAGTTTAAAAAATCTGATTTGCACCAAAAATAAATATCTTGTATATAATCTTACTGAAAGAATAATAAACAATATTGTTTAATTTCAGACTACACCCAAGTGTTGCAGCAGATTCAAACTAGCTTGAATGTGGATGGATTGTCGTTCCTCCAATACTTGACACAGATTCTTGGCACGGCTACTTTACAGGAAGCTGACACTATCATCGAGACCTTCACAAATCAAAATCGTAAGTAAAAATGTGTGAATTCAAGAACAAAATTGTTATTTTTAATTCAAGACAACTCTAAGTTCTAAATAAATATTTCGTTTTTTCATACTATAGTCTATCTGGTCGAATTCTTCGTACAAATTCTGCAAGCGTCAGGACATAGCAACATTCAAGATGTCATCAATAAACTTATGGAAATCACTGGGACTACAAGTAAGTTTAAATTTTGGTTTAAGATAATTATTTTTACTTAAAACATTTGTTAAATTCATACAAAGCATTATAAAGTGTAAAAAATAAAAATGAATCCGTGATTTTTCAGATTTTGCCCAAGCTTACGACGTATTAGTACAGAACTTTGGACAGAGTAATCTGATCGAGATCCTTCAACAACTGCACAAGTACACAAAGAACCAGGACATTATTGTGTTGTTGCTGAACTTGTTGAAGTACACTCAGTCGAAGAACATAACTGAACTCACACGTAAACTGACACAACTCACGCAGACTAAGAGTAAGACATAATAATATATTAATTTCAAACTAATTTGTATTTCGTTTGTTCTCACTAGTTCTATTAAACAGTTCCATGATGGAACCAATGCTTTGTTTATATGTACTCTTTATAAATTAAAAATGAATTCGGCTTGTGAACCTAAGATTCCTTCTATTTTATAAATGATGTTATTTTCCTTTTCTGTTTCAGCAATGTGCGAGGCTCTTTATGTTATTTACAGTATTGTGGAAATTGGTAAGTTTATTATGCAAAAGCCAACTTGGTAAAAATTAAGTAACTAAACTAAATTATTATTTGTTTTGTTTCCAGATATTGAAGTCTTCTTCTCAATATTTATCACAATATCTGAAAGTAAGTAATAAAATATCTTACGTTATACTTACATAATGTTTCTTGTATTTTGACCGCAATTTGCGTTCTAAAAATTTTCTTTTTTGTTTAATAGGCTGGGAACAAATTAGTATCATCATCACAACATACACAAGAACTTCGGGTAAGACCAGTGTTTATATATTAACTAAAATTACATAAGTTTAAAAATATTTTATTACAGCTTTTTTTTACTACAGAGTTAAAGATTTTCCTTCACAGTGTCTTACTTACCAAAAAATATTTCTATTTTCAGATGCATTAACAGCTCTAAAGACCCTGCTGATAGCTACGGGTGAAACAAATATGGTCGATGCTCTTCAACACATACAGAAAGGGTTACCAAGCATGTTCACCACGACAACGACCACAACGACGACCACGACCACGACCCTGGCACCGCTCAGCCAACGCGACCAGCACCTGGCGCAACTCACTGGCTGCACCACTCTCGTGGAAATGCAACAAGTGTTCGCAGTACTGTTCGGAAACTCAAGTACGATGAATGTATTTGGAATATTATTATTTAATGCATTGGTTTTTTTTTTTTTTAATCTTGTTTTTTTTTTTAATACACTTGTATAAAAAAGAGTTGGAGACTAATATAAATACTTTTTCTTTCTATTCTGATTGCAACATGACAACCAACAATTTTTTTGCCTTTCACATGCGGCGGACATGTAAGGTCTCCTGCATAGAAAACAGACCCCCCTATCGTAAGCGACGGGTAGACACCGCTCATGATAGGGGGGTCCGTTTTGTTTGCAGTAGACTGTACGCATTGAGAGTGCCCGTATTCCGTAGCAGTAGGGGTGAATTTCGTAGAGCGAATGGACAATCGCATGTGCTGGCTTCTGTATACATATAATAAAACTTTTTATTTTATCATAGTGATTGGCTTTATTAACCGAATAACAAGTAGTAACAATAGATTTGTGTTTCAGATATCGACGAAGTAGTCCAAGAGATCACTGAGCTGTTCAACGAAGAGGACGTAGTCGCAATCTTCCAGCAGTTAGTGCAAGTAACAAAAACAGATATTCTGCAGCAGGCGAACGAAGTCATCCGGAAAAATACTTCCTCACAATGTTCAGGTTAGTCTCTTAAAAAGTGTTTCATGATACTTGATAAGAAATTGTACACACTTCATTTACAAATTATTTTTATTTTTTTCAGATAACTTGCTGCAGAATTTACAAATATTGGTTACAAAGACTGGTCATCAGAACTTGTTGGAAGTATTTGTTCAGCTCATACAAGTTAATTCTGTAACATGTGAGTGAACATTGTTGACAAATATCTTTTTTTTGAGCTTATTTTGTGTCCCACTGCTGGGAAACAACTCCCCTTAATTACGCTATGAATCTCGGTCAAGAGCATCTGTGAACCAATCGTGTTGTACGCGTCCAAATTGTCACGCCAACGTCTACGAATACGAATGAATCTCACTACATTTCTTTTTTTAATACTTACTGGAACCTTTACCAGATCAATAGTGTCAGCCGTAGGCTGATTTAGTAGAATAATTGAAAAACGTGTTTTTATTTTCAGCATTGGAACAGGTTCGAGAAACATTTACTAATGTCACAGGATTTCCAAGTAAGTTTTCATAACAATACATAAAAACATTAATTACCTACCTACTGAAGCTTAACTTTCAACAATTTTAATAGGTCGGTACTAAAATTATAAATATTTAACAGACATATTCGACTACAATGAGTGGAGATCACAGTACACAAAGGAAACAGATGTGTTGACGTTTGTGCGATCTCTGCTGAATGCCACAATAACAACGACGATACAACAAGCCTGCCAGCAGATCACCACGGCAACGGAAGAAAACAGTAAGTTCTTATTAATATTGTAAACCAAATGTTGACTTTTAAATAGTTACGCTCTTTCTTTCCCAAACAAATTACAACACAATTAGTAAAATCTTTTTGTATAATTACAGCTCCTCAGATTACATTCCAAACCATTGCAAGTTTGTTGGAAGTTGGTAAGCATTCATACTCGTATCACATATTTTGAGTTAATTTTATACAATATGAAAGTTCTTTTATTTGTTTTTTATTGCGACTAACTTAATTGCATTGTCTATTTTCAGACATAGTGCAGTTCTTAATTACCATAACAACATTTAAAGTCGGTGAGTGTTATATTCTTTAAATACCATATACAACTATTATGTTATTTCTTAGCTGATACAAATTTCTAATAAGGGTCGTTCATTTACAGATTTTGCACAAGTGGTCATCATCATGAAACAATTCACGGAAACATCGAGTAAGTCTTTAGCCGAAAATAATTGAAATTGAATTGAAATTGAAATTATTTTTATTCTCAGACAACAAAGGTCCATACAGAGTTGTAAGTTATAAAAGACTTATTACCTATGTTAGTAAAATTTAAAATGCTCATTCGATCGAACGTGGATCCCCATCCAATGAGTAAGGATGGGACTATCCATCCTGTCCGCAATCACCTTCACAAGAGTGTTGGTGCTGCCCCGCACTCGCGCCCACAGGGATGCGACGCGTTTGCGCAGGACGGCCTGGAAGCCATCCGTGCTGCAGCCCGCGAACATCCCCGACGCGCTGCAGCGCCAGGGCAGCCCCAGCACCCCCCTGAAGGCGTTGTTGTACTGGACACGCAGGGCATTGAAAGTTCTTTTGTTGTAGTTCATCCACAGGCTGCACGTGTACAGATTTTGGCAAAAGGTCTTGAAAAGGGTGATTTTAGCTTCATTAGAACAGCGTGCAAACCTGCGTGGCAACATGTTACATCTTACCGACAATGCCCTGCGTTCCCTTTCCATGTCCAGGTCGTCTGACAGATCTACTGTGACCCAGTGACCCAGGTACTTCAAACGTGTAGCTTTTTGAAGAGGTGAACCGTTGAGAGTAACTCGCGGTACTGAATAAGATTTACTTCCCGCTTTAAATACCAACAGCTCATTATTTTTCACGTTATACCTGACCTGAGTCCGTGAGCCACAGCATATCTTTCACAAATCTTCAACTAATATACAACACTTTATTATAATGGTAACTATCATTACAAATATTTTACTAGAACGTAATGTTCTAACCACAATCATTATTATTTAGCCTTCAGCGAGTCGTTGCATAGACTGGAGGAAGCGACTGGCGAGTGTGACGCTGTGAAGGCCTTGCAGTACATTCAGCAGGACAAGCCATGTCTGTTGACAACCACCACTACCACCACTACCACCACCACCACCACACTAGCACCGCTCAGCCAACGCGACCAGCACCTGGCGCAACTCACTGGCTGCACCACTCTCGTGGAAATACAACAAGTGTTCGCAGTACTGTTTGGAAACTCAAGTAAGTTTGTATTGCTAGGTATGTACATACCTGCAAAGTTTATTTAATTTAAAAATGTTCCTACATGTTTAAGAAAAAAGGGTAAATATTTTCAGAATATGAAAACTAAGTAGGTACTAACCCAGAAATTTAAGAAATGGATAAAACTATTTGAGTCTTTCAGCAAAAACAAACGTAATTAGTAACAACGATTTGTGTTTCAGATATCGACGAAGTAGTCCAAGAGATCACTGAGCTGTTCAACCAAGAGGACGTAGTCGCAATCTTCCAGCAGTTAGTGCAAGTAACAAAAACAGATATTCTGCAGCAGGCGAACGAAGTCATCCGGAAAAATACTTCCTCACAATGTTCAGGTTAGTCTCTTAAAATGTGTTTCATGATACTTGATAAGAAATTGTACACACTTCATTTACAAATTATTTTTATTTTTTTCAGATAACTTGCTGCAGAATTTACAAATATTGGTTACAAAGACTGGTCATCAGAACTTGTTGGAAGTATTTGTTCAGCTCATACAAGTTAATTCTGTAAGATGTGAGTGAAAATTGTTGACAAATATCTTTTTTTTGAGCTTATTTTGTGTCCCACTGCTGGGAAACAACTCCCCTTTATTACGCTATGAATCTCGGTCAAGAGCATCTGTGAACCAATCGTGTTGTACGCGTCCAAATTGTCACGCCAACGTCTACGAATACGAATGAATCTCACTACATTTCTTTTTTTAATACTTACTGGAACCTTTACCGGATCAATAGTGTCGGCCGTAGGCTGATTTAGTAGAATAATTGAAAAACGTGTTTTTATTTTCAGCATTGGAACAAGTTCGAGAAACATTTACTAATGTCACAGGATTACCAAGTAAGTTTTCATAACAATACATAAAAACATTAATTACCTACCTACTGAAGCTTAACTTTCAACAATTTTAATAGGTCGGTACTAAAATTATAAATATTTAACAGACATATTCGACTACAATGAGTGGAGATCACAGTACACAAAGGAAACAGATGTGTTGACGTTTGTGCGATCTCTGCTGAATGCCACAATAACAACGACGATACAACAAGCCTGCCAGCAGATCACCACGGCAACGGAAGAAAACAGTAAGTTCTTATTAATATTGTAAACCAAATGTTGACTTTTAAATAGTTACGCTCTTTCTTTCCCAAACAAATTACAACACAATTAGTAAAATCTTTTTGTATAATTACAGCTCCTCAGATTACATTCCAAACCATTGCAAGTTTGTTGGAAGTTGGTAAGCATTCATACTCGTATCACATTTGAGTTAATTTAATACAATATGAAAGTTCTTTTATTTGTTTTTTATTGCGACTAACTCAATTGCATTGTCTATTTTCAGACATAGTGCAGTTCTTAATTACCATAACAACATTTAAAGTCGGTGAGTGTTATATTCTATAAATACCATATACAACTATTATGTTAATTCTTAGCTGATACAAATTTCTAATAAGGGTCGTTCATTTACAGATTTTGCACAAGTGGTCATCATCATGAAACAATTTACGGAAACATCGAGTAAGTCTTTAGCCGAAAATAATATACAACACTTTATTATAATGGTAACTATCATTACAAATATTTTACTAGAACGTAATGTTCTAACCACAATCATTATTATTTAGCCTTCAGCGAGTCGTTGCATAGACTGGAGGAAGCGACTGGCGAGTGTGACGCTGTGAAGGCCTTGCAGTACATTCAGCAGGACAAGCCATGTCTGTTGACAACCACCACTACCACCACTACCACCACCACCACCACACTAGCACCGCTCAGCCAACGCGACCAGCACCTGGCGCAACTCACTGGCTGCACCACTCTCGTGGAAATACAACAAGTGTTCGCAGTACTGTTTGGAAACTCAAGTAAGTTTGTATTGCTAGGTATGTACATACCTGCAAAGTTTATTTAATTTAAAAATGTTCCTACATGTTTAAGAAAAGAGAGTAAATATTTTCAGAATATGAAAACTAAGTAGGTACTAACCCAGAAATTTAAGAAATGGATAAAACTATTTGAGTCTTTCAGCAAAAATAAACGTAATTAGTAGGGTGTCCCTTATTTTTCAAAGTTTTTATTTTTTCACGCATAGGCCTTAGTTTTGTTTATTTGTCTCTAAAACACCCAGAAATAACTTTTTACCTTATTTGGAGTATGACAACCCGTGCCGACTTGGATCGAATTATCTTCATACAAGTCGCTTGGAAGTATCGGAGCGTACTCGTCGTGTTTGTCTTCTGTCCTTACATATTCTAGTAAATAACTCTTTATTTTACATTTAGAAGATGACAGAGGAATTAAGATGTATTCATTGGTGACGTGCATCGTGGCACATAGTTACTGTCGAATCGTCGTTCTTGCAGCACTTTTCTTTAACATTCGCGAAGTTAAATTGATTGTTATGAAAGCGCGAATCTCGTCATTCGAGAGTGTATTATATTCTGGGATAAAGCTACAATCCTTATTAGAGTTTCACCTAAGTTTGAAAAAAAAACTTGCGATTCTTAACCATGCTGGAAAGACATAAAATTAAAAAAACACATGTTGCTTACAAGCGCGCTGTGAGGAGGACTTACAAAACAATTTACAAAATACAAATACAAATACAAAATATTTTTATTTGTGAATTTGGGGTACATACATGAAATGGTGTTCAGTAAAGATACAGATAATAAAGATCCTCCAACCAAACTCTGCCGAAAAATCAGCATACAAATAATATCGTGTTAGTTTTTATAGTAGGCTAGGCAGTAGGCACTTAACAAAAATCATCAACCATCTTCAATCATCTTTTGTTAACAAAAATCATTTTTCCTTGACGAGTATGATTCGTCTAAAAGAAAATCATTAATGCTGTAGTAACATTTGTCAACTAGGAAATCATACAATATATTTTTAAATTGCCTTAATTCTAAGTGCTTAAGATATTCTGGCAAACTATTAAAAAATTTTGGTGCCATACAGAGGACACTACTATGCATAAATGCAGTATTTGTTGTACGAAGACAGAAACGGTTTCTGTGTCTTAAATTTAAAGTGTGCTTGTCAGAAACTTTTACAAATAATTCCGAATTCATTTTTACATAAACGGATATTTCAAATATGTATAGAGATGGTACGGTCAATATTTTTAGTTTTTTAAAATAAGGTTTACACGTATCTGTTAATTTCAGACCACACATACTGCGGATGCAACGTTTCTGTGCCTTAAAAATTGTTTCTTTATCACTACAATTTCCCCAAAACAGTATACCATATCTTAATTGTGACATTACTAAGCCATGAAACGCAATTAAAACAGTTTTTTGATTAACAATTTTCGACAATTCGTAAAGCGCATATGCATGTACTTTCCAAGTCAACTGGTTATCTATTGTTAGGCCCAGAAACTTTGTGTGATCTACTTCTTCTATTACTTTATTTGAGAATTTGATATTAATACCATCTGTATTAGGTTTCCGAATAAAAAACTGCATGACTTTTGTTTTATCTAAATTTGCTGTTAGATTATTACAATTTAGATAGTTAATAATTTGGTTTAAGGAAGTGTTGATTTCATTTTCGTACATATTCATATTATTACATTTTATTAAAACTGTGCTATCATCTGCAAATAAAATCATGGGGTGAGGTACGTTTTTTGGTAAATCATTTATGTACAATAAGAATAATAATGGGCCCAGGACACTGCCTTGTGGAACACCGTGAATCACTTTTCTTCCTGTTGAAGTGTATGTTGTTTCAAGTTTTGTGACGGGATTTATTTTATTTATTTGTGTATACTGTGTTCTATTACTCAGGTACGATTGTATTAGTTTGTGTATATTTCCACGTATTCCATATGCATATAATTTATTTAAAAGTGTTTCATGATTGACATAATCGAAAGCTTTTGTAAGATCCATAAAAATGGCACAAACTGGTACTCTTTTATCTATGTTATTTATTTATTTATGTCATTTATTCGTTATAGCACACACTAATGCATTTTAATTGATATAAATAGAGGAAAATAAAATATATTTACAAAAACAACGAGAACCAGAGCGTCTAGGAATGTCTAGGATGTTTAGAGGGATGTCGACAAAAAGTTAGCCGAGAAAGAAAAAATATCGAGATAAATAAAACTAAAAGAAGAAAAAAGAGACGTAAGTAAATGTGTTCCGAGAGTTTATCTTCATATATCTTACTACACAAGATTTTATACAGATGGAAAAAATCACAATCAACCTACCAGCGCTGATATGTAAGCCTTGAGGAAGCCTTGTTATCGAATCTCAAACAGCAAATTCCTAAACTGATACAAAAAAGAAAGGAATTTATATTATTATGCCTAAGTTAATTTCAGCTTTTAATAGATGTCGATTAAGTAGGTAATGAATTCTGTCTATAAACAAGCTGTAATATAAAAACTAGATCATAGCTGTGATGATTTTTCGATAAACAAATCGTCTATTCAACGCATTCGCACACAAAGTAGAAGATATACAAAGGAATCTAAAAAAATAGTTTTTCTAAATAATTTACCTGAAACAGTGACCATCGTCATCGTTGTAGAAAAACCATTAAATGATTTTGTTTCTTTCAAGAGCGCAAATTTATTTTTATAAATAAAAATTTACGAGAATTTCTTCCTTAAACTCGTATCCATGTGAAAAGAAGATTTTGCTTATTTAAGGACCGAAACGGTTCTTTCTTTTGAGGGCAGTGAATCTGCTGTAAAACTTATGCAACATTTTTTTGATCACTGCAAAAGAAGAACAAAACCAATTTTTGCTATGCTGCTGTGTGCTAGAGCATTAAAATCTGTATACAGATTGTAAAAAACGACCCTCAAAAAAAAGTATCCTAGCTGATTTATAATTTTATATTATTATTTTAATATGTAAGTACCTAACTAGTAACTTTCCTTTTATGTTTTTTTTTATAAAATATAAATATTTTAATTTGATTTAGCTATATAATAGACAGGGTTATAAACAGCAATTTTCGAAATCTTCAGAGCCCGGTCGGCACGGGTTAATGTTGACGTAAGAACATAAAATTTTGTATTTGACTATGTCTGGGTAGTTTAAAAAAAATAAAGGGTATGCATTTCGATATTCGAAAAAAATTTTTTTTCCTCATATAAGGGACACCCTAGTAATTAGTAACAACGATTTGTGTTTCAGATATCGACGAAGTAGTCCAAGAGATCACTGAGCTGTTCAACCAAGAGGACGTAGTCGCAATCTTCCAGCAGTTAGTGCAAGTAACAAAAACAGATATTCTGCAGCAGGCGAACGAAGTCATCCGGAAAAATACTTCCTCACAATGTTCAGGTTAGTCTCTTAAAATGTGTTTCATGATACTTGATAAGAAATTGTACACACTTCATTTACAAATTATTTTTATTTTTTTCAGATAACTTGCTGCAGAATTTACAAATATTGGTTACAAAGACTGGTCATCAGAACTTGTTGGAAGTATTTGTTCAGCTCATACAAGTTAATTCTGTAAGATGTGAGTGAACATTGTTGACAAATATCTTTTTTTTGAGCTTATTTTGTGTCCCACTGCTGGGAAACAACTCCCCTTTATTACGCTATGAATCTCGGTCAAGAGCATCTGTGAACCAATCGTGTTGTACGCGTCCAAATTGTCACGCCAACGTCTACGAATACGAATGAATCTCACTACATTTCTTTTTTTAATACTTACTGGAACCTTTACCGGAATCTAGTAGAATAATTGAAAAACGTGTTTTTATTTTCAGCATTGGAACAGGTTCGAGAAACATTTACTAATGTCACAGGATTACCAAGTAAGTTTTCATAACAATACATAAAAACATTAATTACCTACCTACTGAAGCTTAACTTTCAACAATTTTAATAGGTCGGTACTAAAATTATAAATATTTAACAGACATATTCGACTACAATGAGTGGAGATCACAGTACACAAAGGAAACAGATGTGTTGACGTTTGTGCGATCTCTGCTGAATGCCACAATAACAACGACGATACAACAAGCCTGCCAGCAGATCACCACGGCAACGGAAGAAAACAGTAAGCTCTTATTAATATTGTAAACCAAATGTTGACTTTTAAATAGTTACGCTCTTTCTTTCCCAAACAAATTACAACACAATTAGTAAAATCTTTTTGTATAATTACAGCTCCTCAGATTACATTCCAAACCATTGCAAGTTTGTTGGAAGTTGGTAAGCATTCATACTCGTATCACATTTGAGTTAATTTTATACTTTAAGAAAGTTCTTTTATTTGTTTTTTATTGCGACTAACTCAATTGCATTGTCTATTTTCAGACATAGTGCAGTTCTTAATTACCATAACAACATTTAAAGTCGGTGAGTGTTATATTCTATAAATACCATAAACAACTATTATGTTAATTCTTAGCTGATACAAATTTCTAATAAGGGTCGTTCATTTACAGATTTTGCGCAAGTGGTCATCATCATCAAACAATTTACGGAAACATCGAGTAAGTCTTTAGCTGAAAATAATATACAACACTTTATTATAATGGTAACTTATCATTACAAATATTTTACTAGAACGTAATGTTCTAACCACAATCATTATTATTTAGCCTTCAGCGAGTCGTTGCATAGACTGGAGGAAGCGACTGGCGAGTGTGACGCTGTGAAGGCCTTGCAGTACATTCAGCAGGACAAGCCATGTCTGTTGACAACCACCACCACCACCACTACCACCACCACCACCACACTAGCACCGCTCAGCCAACGCGACCAGCACCTGGCGCAACTCACTGGCTGCACCACTCTCGTGGAAATACAACAAGTGTTCGCAGTACTGTTTGGAAACTCAAGTAAGTTTGTATTGCTAGGTATGTACATACCTGCAAAGTTTATTTAATTTAAAAATGTTCCTACATGTTTAAGAAAAGAGAGTAAATATTTTCAGAATATGAAAACTAAGTAGGTACTAACCCAGAAATTTAAGAAATGGATAAAACTATTTGAGTCTTTCAGCAAAAATAAACGTAATTAGTAGGGTGTCCCTTATTTTTCAAAGTTTTTATTTTTTCACGCATAGGCCTTAGTTTTGTTTATTTGTCTCTAAAACACCCAGAAATAACTTTTTACCTTATTTGGAGTATGACAACCCGTGCCGACTTGGATCGAATTATCTTCATACAAGTCGCTTGGAAGTATCGGAGCGTACTCGTCGTGTTTGTCTTCTGTCCTTACATATTCTAGTAAATAACTCTTTATTTTACATTTAGAAGATGACAGAGGAATTAAGATGTATTCATTGGTGACGTGCATCGTGGCACATAGTTACTGTCGAATCGTCGTTCTTGCAGCACTTTTCTTTAACATTCGCGAAGTTAAATTGATTGTTATGAAAGCGCGAATCTCGTCATTCGAGAGTGTATTATATTCTGGGATAAAGCTACAATCCTTATTAGAGTTTCACCTAAGTTTGTAAAAAAAACTTGCGATTCTTAACCATGCTGGAAAGACATAAAATTAAAAAAACACATGTTGCTTACAAGCGCGCTGTGAGGAGGACTTACAAAACAATTTATGTCATTTATTCGATATAGCACACACTAATGCATTTTAATTGATATAAATAGAGGAAAATAAAATATTTTTACAAAAACAACGAGAACCAGAGCGTCTAGGAATGTCTAGGATGTTTAGAGGGATGTCGACAAAAAGTAAGCCGAGAAAGAAAAAATATCGAGTTAAATAAAACTAAAAGAAGAAAAAAGAGACGTAAGTAAATGTGTTCCGAGAGTTTATCTTCATATATCTTACTACACAAGATTTTATACAGATGGAAAAAATCACAATCAACCTACCAGCGCTGATATGTAAGCCTTGAGGAAGCCTTGTTATCGAATCTCAAACAGCAAATTCCTAAACTGATACAAAAAAGAAAGGAATTTATATTATTATGCCTAAGTTAATTTCAGCTTTTAATAGATGTCGATTAAGTAGGTAATGAATTCTGTCTATAAACAAGCTGTAATATAAAAACTAGATCATAGCTGTAAAGATTTTTCGATAAACAAATCGTCTATTCAACGCATTCGCACACAAAGTAGAAGATATAGAAAGGAATCTAAAAAAATAGTTTTTCTAAATAATTTACCTGAAACAGTGACCATCATCGTCATCGTTGTAGAAAAACCATTAAATGATTTTGTTTCTTTCAAGAGCGCAAATTTATTTTTATAAATAAAAATTTACGAGAATTTCTTCCTTAAACTCGTATCCACGTGAAAAGAAGATTTTGCTTATTTAAGGACCGAAACGGTTCTTTCTTTTAAGGGCAGTGAATCTGCTGTAAAACTTATGCAACATTTTTTTGATCACTGCAAAAGAAGAACAAAACCAATTTTTGCTATGCTGCTGTGTGCTAGAGCATTAAAATCTGTATACAGATTGTAAAAAACGACCCTCAAAAAAAAGTATCCTAGCTGATTTATAATTTTATATTATTATTTTAATATGTAAGTACCTAACTAGTAACTTTCCTTTTGTGTTTTTTTTTTATAAAATATAAATATTTTAATTTGATTTAGCTATATAATAGACAGGGTTATAAACAGCAATTTTCGAAATCTTCAGAGCCCGGTCGGCACGGGTTAATGTTGACGTAAGAAGATAAAATTTTGTATTTGAGTATGTCTGGGTAGTTTAAAAAAAATAAAGGGTATGCATTTCGATATTCGAAAAAAATTTTTTTTCCTCATATAAGGGACACCCTAGTAATTAGTAACAACGATTTGTGTTTCAGATATCGACGAAGTAGTCCAAGAGATCACTGAGCTGTTCAACCAAGAGGACGTAGTCGCAATCTTCCAGCAGTTAGTGCAAGTAACAAAAACAGATATTCTGCAGCAGGCGAACGAAGTCATCCGGAAAAATACTTCCTCACAATGTTCAGGTTAGTCTCTTAAAATGTGTTTCATGATACTTGATAAGAAATTGTACACACTTCATTTACAAATTATTTTTATTTTTTTTCAGATAACTTGCTGCAGAATTTACAAATATTGGTTACAAAGACTGGTCATCAGAACTTGTTGGAAGTATTTGTTCAGCTCATACAAGTTAATTCTGTAAGATGTGAGTGAACATTGTTGACAAATATCTTTTTTTTGAGCCTATTTTGTGTCCCACTGCTGGGAAACAACTCCCCTTTATTACGCTATGAATCTCGGTCAAGAGCATCTGTGAACCAATCGTGTTGTACGCGTCCAAATTGTCACGCCAACGTCTACGAATACGAATGAATCTCACTACATTTCTTTTTTTAATACTTACTGGAACCTTTACCGGATCAATAGTGTCGGCCGTAGGCTGATTTAGTAGAATAATTGAAAAACGTGTTTTTATTTTCAGCATTGGAACAGGTTCGAGAAACATTTACTAATGTCACAGGATTACCAAGTAAGTTTTCATAACAATACATAAAAACATTAATTACCTACCTACTGAAGCTTAACTTTCAACAATTTTAATAGGTCGGTACTAAAATTATAAATATTTAACAGACATATTCGACTACAATGAGTGGAGATCACAGTACACAAAGGAAACAGATGTGTTGACGTTTGTGCGATCTCTGCTGAATGCCACAATAACAACGACGATACAACAAGCCTGCCAGCAGATCACCACGGCAACGGAAGAAAACAGTAAGTTCTTATTAATATTGTAAACCAAATGTTGACTTTTAAATAGTTACGCTCTTTCTTTCCCAAACAAATTACAACACAATTAGTAAAATCTTTTTGTATAATTACAGCTCCTCAGATTACATTCCAAACCATTGCAAGTTTGTTGGAAGTTGGTAAGCATTCATACTCGTATCACATTTGAGTTAATTTTATACAATATGAAAGTTCTTTTATTTGTTTTTTATTGCGACTAACTCAATTGCATTGTCTATTTTCAGACATAGTGCAGTTCTTAATTACCATAACAACATTTAAAGTCGGTGAGTGTTATATTCTATAAATACCATATACAACTATTATGTTATTTCTTAGCTGATACAAATTTCTAATAAGGGTCGTTCATTTACAGATTTTGCACAAGTGGTCATCATCATCAAACAATTTACGGAAACATCGAGTAAGTCTTTAGCTGAAAATAATATACAACACTTTATTATAATGGTAACTTATCATTACAAATATTTTACTAGAACGTAATGTTCTAACCACAATCATTATTATTTAGCCTTCAGCGAGTCGTTGCATAGACTGGAGGAAGCGACTGGCGAGTGTGACGCTGTGAAGGCCTTGCAGTACATTCAGCAGGACAAGCCATGTCTGTTGACAACCACCACCACCACCACTACCACCACCACCACCACACTAGCACCGCTCAGCCAACGCGACCAGCACCTGGCGCAACTCACTGGCTGCACCACTCTCGTGGAAATACAACAAGTGTTCGAGGAGTATTTCCAAAGCTCAGGTGGGACTTTTAGACAAAGCTTCTTCTATCATTTCTGTAAATTGATAAATAAATTGTGACACCACTTTTGGAGGTTGATCCCACTCATAAATTTGAACACCTTTTTGTATTGGAAAAACTATTAACGCGGGCGGAGCCGCGGCGGGAAGCTAGTAATTTAATAATTCTGTATCGCAGCATAGATATTACTTAATTTATCATGTTTAACAAATATGTAGTTACTGAACACGTATGTGAAATAGCATGGTAATAACTTATTATATGAAACAAATGCGTAGTTTTCATTAACCTCCGACGAAAAAGAGGGGTGTTATAAGTTTGTCTGTCTGTCTGTCTGTCTGTCTGTCTGTCTGTGGCATCGTAGCTCCTAAACGGATGCACCGATTTTGATCTAGTTTTTTTTGTTTGCAAGGTGTCACAATCGAGAGTGTTCTTAGCTATTATCCAAGAAAATATCTTCAGCAATTTGAAGATTATCAGCTCTTTTCTAGTTGTTCAAAGGATCAAGTAACGGTTTTGTGTCGGGGGTTATAATTTTTTTTAATTTAGTGTTATTTAGACCGGTGTTCTCCTGACACAGGCACTTTGATGCTTAAAAGGAAACTCCAATCAATATTTGTTAAAAACTGGTTTTGGAAATAAACATTTTTGTATTTTTTGTATTTTTTGCACTGGGGGCGCCACATGTTTATTTTTGCAACATCCATTATAAAATTAGTTCCATTGAAAATTAGTTCCATTGTTATTTTTATTTTGTTTTCCTCAGACATCACAGAAGTCCTTCAGGATGTCAGCCAAATAACCAATGAAGATGCAATGGAGTACCTAGAGTTCATGATTCAGATCACAAAAAAACAGACTCTTCAAGAAGCAATCACTGTTTTCTTGAAGACCTCATCCCAACATCGTACGTACCTAGTTGATTACTTATTAGATAGGTTAAAGTTTTAAAATTTGAATGTGAAAGTTTTGTCCATCACCACAGATGAAACTATTAGTACTACCTTAGAATATATAGTGATAGAGTACGCTTAATCGAGTATGAACCGTAAGCACGGATATGAACAGTCCGAATATCTTATTTTATTTTGAAAATAGTTCATACACCAACAATATTAACACATAATTATCTTATAGGTAAACATTTGATGGTCTTGGACAGTGTGAACTATCATTACAGGTGCATACAAAACTCAACGTTCAACTAGCATGCAGTTACTAACATAATATCTATCTTTTAATAATATAATAACAGGTGAAGTACGGTCAGGTGCAAGGCAAGCCGAACACGCTTAAGCGCGATCTTCAGCGCGTTCGTTTAGTACCTATCAAATGGTTATCGGAGCTGATTGTTTTTCCCGGTGAAAATAAGTAATTTCATGGGAGAACATTTTGGAATGTGCAGTGATAAGTTGCAAACATGACTCGAGGAACAAATTCAAAAAGAATAATGTTATTGATTTCACCGCCCATACAACATCTGCTTACGCTTGACATAAAGGCAGCGGAGCGATGCGCGTGCTCTATGTATATGTTATACTCTATGAATAATATATATGTTACGGCTAAAACCCGAAGTGCGGCTACACCTAGTTCTAACCGGCTAAAACTAGGTGTAGCCGCACTTCGGGTTTTAGCCGTAACATATATGTAGGAGCGGCCGAGCCCCGAACGTCATCAGACGGGTTTTGCATGATTGATTATTACAGTACTTCACTTTGTAGGCGACAAGGAAAACGCGCAAGGCAATTTTACAATGTTGTTATAATATTGTCCAAACTTATTAAACAGTAATAATGTCCAACTAATCTCTAAAATTAAACTGAATATAAATGTCCAAATATAATCTAACACAATTAATTTTAGAAAGTCTTTGTTTTAAACTAAATAACGAGAACGGTTAACGAATCCGTGGGCCGCGCTCGGCAAAGGCTAAGAACAGAGTGCGGGCACTAGCTTTGCAGCCCCTCTCATAACTTAAGGAATTTTATCACCCACATAGAGAGCCGGCCCACGGCTACGTTCAGCGACATGCCAAATTGGTGATGTCACCACCGTTCCCAGGGTATGTTCGACCCTTGTACGTCCACACGTCCTGTGCGATAAGGTGGCGATAAGCCCTTAACTTAAACAAATCGTTCGTGAGAACTGGGTAATTAAGATTCCAATAGGAGAAGCGAGGCGCCAGATTTCGCGCCGACACGGCGATCCTGACTTTCACACGTCCTCGTGTGATCCAGGCAGGACCCCACCTGCAAAGATTACACCTCCCTTAAAGCTTCCGTTCGGCTATCCTACCAAACTACCGCAAGTACCAGAGTGTAAGGTCTCCACAAATGAGAACTAAGTGTTAAACATTTAGTGTTATGTTAAAATTCAACAATGAAGAACAGATCTAGTCACATTATAAATCAACAACAGATCAAGTCAAAGAACTGATCTAATCACATTATAAATCAACAAACGTAACTGCAATTCTGACACACACTATGACATTATGAACAACGTGTCCACAAGCCATAACCCAACAGCGACGACCCTGTGTGACATTAAGAACAATGTGTTCAGAAGCCACGGAGCTGGCATGACATTATAACTAGAGGTGTTACAAGCCACACCAGTCCACGGAGCTGGCATAACGTTATGACTAGTGGTGTCACAAGCCACACCAGTCCAGGTCTCATATCGCAACGCATCGCTCATCACTGAGCATACCACAGTACCCATCACATGGGCACTCCACTAAGCCCGCGCACCCATTGCTCATCGCCGCCCGCGGCTTCCGATACCAGCTCAACTGGGTTACAGACTTGGCCTTGTGATCGGCAACAAGAACAGGTCGCGAACTAAATATGTCCATTTGAATTGCATTACTATTGTTCTCCAATTGCATTAATATTGTTCTCCGCCGACAACGGTCGAACCTGACTGTTCTTCATCATCGTCATCATCATCAGTTAAAAGCTGTCCCAACTCAGGGGGAACGTCACACTCTGGCATTGCTCGTAAACGTTCATGAGCGTATTTAAACGTTCGATTATTATTCAATGACTTCAAGAGATATCTATCTCCATCAAGTAACTCAATGACTTTAAAAGGTCCACGATATTTAGAATCAAGTTTAGTCTGATTTATTTCATGGTTCTCAATCAAAACAAAATCACCAACAGCAAATTTCTTTAGATTCGCTTTGGTTTTATCAAATCTGCGTTTATCTTGGATTGCATTTTGATTCATTGAGTTTGCTGCACGTTCTCTGATTTCACGAATATCTACCTCAGTTTCATCTTGGTCACCCAGGGCTAACAAAGAAAGCGGTCTCGCTACTTTTCCAATAAATAACTCTAATGGACTTGCCTTAGTAACGCGATTGACTGTACAGTTAAGGGCAAGTTGAACGTCGGGAATAGAGTCTTGCCACGTTTTATCTTTTTTTACTTCGACTGCAGTAAGCATGTTTTTCAATGTACTCATAACTCACTCCACTTGACCATTAGCTCTACATGTTCCAGTAGCAATTAAATGTAATTGGATGTTATTGGAATCACAAAATCTACGAAATTGTCTGTTTGCAAAACACCTGATCAGCATCAAGGCAGGTGTAGAAGCAATTACTCTAATCGGAGCACCAAATAAACCGATTCCAAATTGTAAAGCTTTAATGGCGTTAATCGTATCAAGTTTAGTGGAATGATGCAATAAAACGTATTTAGTAAACGCATCTATCATTACAATGATGTATTCTTTTGTTTGGTTTGTACCACTCAATTTACCAGTAATGTCAATATGAATTGTATGCCAGGGCACAGAAACTTTAGGTATAGGATGAAGTTCAGCTTGTATTTTACCGGATCTGGACTTTGAAACTTTGCACGTTATACAGTTTTCTACAAATTTTCTAACATATTTGTTCATTTTTGGAAACCAATAAAATTCATACGCTTTGTCTAGAGTCTTTTCCCAGCCTAGATGCATTACAGACTCATGAATATTATTAATTACAGACCATCTGAAAGATCTAGTGTAGTGCCTAGATCTAGGCAAACAAAAGGTCTTAGAGTTTCGTTGTAGAACTCTATGTAAAATACCGTCTATAATTTTATAATTACTTGACACTTCACTATCAACATCATCGTTATTTAATTCCGAAACAATCGTTTGTAATTCAGGATCACGTTTCTGTTCAGCTTTTAACCACGTTTTAGACAATTCTAATAAGTTTACTCGTTTTTCCTGAACTTTTTCTAACAAGTTCACATTAGATAAAGGATTACGGGACAAAAAATCTACGTGAGACATTTTCTTTCCATCTTTATAAACAATTTCAAAATCGAATGCTTGTAAGAAAGACGGTGGGCTTCTCTATCTATGAACTCGTGGTGTGAGGTGAAGCTTGTTACGTGTAGCTTGAAGAGAGTTACAATCAGTTACAACAGTAAATTTTCTACACGGTAGAACACGGTGTAAGAAATGACGAAAATGTTTAATCGACTTGACCACTGCTAATGTTTCGAGCTCGTATGAGTGATAACGGGACTCGGGACCCGTCGTCCTTTTACTAAAATAAGCTACGACGTGCGAATAATCTTGCAATAAATCAATAACTTTGTCACGGTAAAGACCAGAAACGTCTGTGTTAATATTTTCAAAAGCTGTGACACTTTGACTGAAGTCGGTCATTAGATTAACTACATGATTCCTTTTCAAAATAAGACTGTTACTGTAAACTTAAACAGAAAATCCTTGTTTAATTAAATCTTGTCCAATCAATCATCGTATTGCATGGCATCATCTGGCACTACATGAAAAAGCAATTCAATAACAAAACGATCAATGGAAACTTGCGACAGTATCTGACATGTACGTACAGCATACATCGCCATTCCCAATGCCCATTAAAGTGACCACAGATGAAAAACGTTTTCCCATAAACTTATTTGCAACACTTTCTTTAATCAGAGAACATTCAGCCCCAGAATCAAAATAAAAATAGAACGACTGACCGTTGTGAGTAAGGCGAGACGTGCCAACAGAACAGAGGTTGATGCGACGCCGCTGCTCCGCCGCCGCCGGGGACTCTCCAGCGCCGCCACCAGTAGCCGCCTCCGCTGCACACAGCGTAGAGATGTGGCCCATCTGTCCACATTTGTAGCATTGTGGAACAGGCCTCTTCTTAGGGTCTTCTTTCTTCATGTCTTTTCTTATTGGATTTTGCATAAGTTGTCTCATCTTCTCTCGATTACAGTCTTGAATTCTATGGCCAATTTTCCCACAGCCAAAACATTCTGAGTCCATTATCTTAGGACGTTTCGACGCCTCTTGACCACTTCTAGGCTCTTCATTTCGGCGTTTTAAAAAGCTATACGCTTGCAGCTCCTTTTGTAGATCGTGACGTGTTTTAACTTCTGTAGTGCATGCAAGACGTCGCAGTCTTGGATCTTGTTGTGCCAATACAGCTAGCACTGTAGAAACTGCAATGTGCTCGACGTCTACATTTTTCCATCGATTAATTAAGTGGTTCACCTGACGACGAGCATAGGCTCCATAATTTTCATTTTCTTTGATTTTCTCACCATAGAGTTGCATCAGTGTTGCGGCATGCGTTTCAACAGTTGAAAATCGGCTCAGGAAAATTGTTTTAAATTCCGCCCATGTCATTCCAGCGTAAGTTGCTTGCGACAGCCATGAAGATGCATTTCCTTTCATAGCTTTAGTCAGCGCAATAACAAGAGGAGGCCCTCTCACAACTCGGCGGTCGAACACCACGCCTGTGCATCGCAATCTGGTTTTTCAGGATAAAATTCAGTGCTGCCTGAATTGCCACACTGCTATTCGTTGACGGGGACTGAATAGCACAGATGAGCGTACACAAATGTTAATTCTGCGCCTCGAACAATCTCTTCCATTCATGATCATTTTCGCGATTTTCATCACTTTGCACTCGCGAATTAGTCCCACATTGCACTCGCGACGTGTATCCCGCTTCTGATGTAGGAGCGGCCGAGCCCCGAACGTCATCAGACGGGTTTTGCATGATTGATTATTACAGTACTTCACTTTGTAGGCGACAAGGAAAACGCGCAAGGCAATTTTACAATGTTGTTATAATATTGTCCAAACTTATTAAACAGTAATAATGTCCAACTAATCTCTAAAATTAAACTGAATATAAATGTCCAAATATAATCTAACACAATTAATTTTAGAAAGTCTTTGTTTTAAACTAAATAACGAGAACGGTTAACGAATCCGTGGGCCGCGCTCGGCAAAGGCTAAGAACAGAGTGCGGGCACTAGCTTTGCAGCCCCTCTCATAACTTAAGGAATTTTATCACCCACATAGAGAGCCGGCCCACGGCTACGTTCAGCGACATGCCAAATTGGTGATGTCACCACCGTTCCCAGGGTATGTTCGACCCTTGTACGTCCACACGTCCTGTGCGATAAGGTGGCGATAAGCCCTTAACTTAAACAAATCGTTCGTGAGAACTGGGTAATTAAGATTCCAATAGGAGAAGCGAGGCGCCAGATTTCGCGCCGACATATATATTATTCTCGAGTTCTACGTTTACCTCATCAACCCATTATTGAAAACCCTCCAAAAACCGTAGAATGATCTAAGTTTAGGTATTTAATAGTATATGCACATTGGTTTACTGTCCATTAGTGTCCATGTGTCTGTATCTTCTGAACAGATAAGGCGACTTGAATTAAAGCTTCTTTATAGCACACTAGGTCACTAGCACACATGAAAATAGGGTATACGTGTAGGGTAGGTAGCCGAATTGCTTAAGGTAGCAATTTATACCAGGCAATTTTGATAAAATTAAGAATCTCAAGCTAGCTGAATAAAAAAAATGTTCTACAATTTTGAGTGATTTATTATTTGCCCTGGGTTAAATTAATCCCAGGAGCCCCACATAAAGGAATAACAAGAACCTGAGGCATTATGGAAGACGCTGTTAATGTCATTGATGATGATGATAAAACACTGGTAGTAGAAATGAGACAAATTAAATAGCGATAATATAGCTGTCCGAAACTATTTTAAAAGAAGACAATTATTATTATTATTATTCTAAATATTACCATTATTTTTTAGTCACGTTCTTGGAGTTATTGCAAAAGACAACAAACAAATGCGGTGGTAACTTGAAAGACTTGTACATCAGGTTGGCCCAACTGGCCGACGTTCAAAGTAAGTATTATTTATCTTTCTATCTTTTACTTTTTTTGGCTCCAGCCTCCATTGGCTAAACGTGGTTGAAATTTTAGTATCGTAAGAACTTGGAAAGTCTGTGTAGCAAGCAAGCGATCAGAGTAGTGAAAAGTGTAGCTATTTTAACGCCTTGTGTGATGCAACGCTCGCGTCCAGCAAATTTCCATTGCGGTAGCTACATAGCACTCTCAAATCAGCTTATGAATTCCGGTGTAACTAACTGAAAATACTTACATAACGCTGACTAAAACGTCTGCAAAAAATTGAAGATCATTAATGATGACCATTTTCGTGTTTCTAGTAAAAAAGTATGTTATTATATAAATGAATCAATGAAATGAATATTACTTTTACAGGTCTGGAGCAGACTACTGAAATTTATACATCAATAACAGGCGAACCGGGTGAGTTATGTTTTTACCAGAACCAGAAATATCTCCTAGATTTTTCAAAAGGTCTTAAAACCTTGTCCTGGCAATTAATAATACGACAAAAAGTAATTTGCGAAATTTGTCGTGCAATTCTGAAATGATGCTTCGTCGTTCAGGCGGTCAGTGACTATTTCTCTATGTGATTTTTTCTAAATATTACCAGTTCTGGATTCGACCACTTATTGTTCCACCCAGTCAAAAGGAGATCATTTCTGGATTTGACCACTTCGTTATACTTCCGCCCTTAGTACCGCCAACAAAAAAGTACAATCTCTTTTAAATTAATTATATGTATAGAAATTGATTCATATCTATCTATGTATTACTTTGTTTTAACAGATATTTTGAGCTTCTTCCAATGGCTGAGCCAGTACACCTCAAACAAAGACACCATATCATTCTTCGAGAGCCTCGTCAAAGCAACTCGGTCCAGGACCTGCCAGGAGGCTACCGCTAAGATCACTAACGTCACCAACACCAAAAGTATGTAAATTAATATACAGGGCGTCCCACGGCTATGCCACATGGAAGGAATGTACCATATTGTAGATTCTACCTCGGAGTCCACTGGGGACCCCAGATATGACTTTTGGAAGCAATCGGACGAGAAACAAAAAAGTTCAAAATGGCGGCCATTTTTTGCAATCCTGATGTCAGATTCGTCATCGGAGCCCACTGGGACCCCAGATATCGATTTTGGAAGCAATCTGACCAAAAACAAAAAAGTTCAAAATGGCGGCCATTTTTTGCAATTCTGATGTCAGATTCGACCTCGGAGTCCACTGGGGACCCCAGATATGACTTTTGGAAGCAATCTGACCAAAAACAAAAAAGTTCAAAATGGCGACCATTTTTTGCAATTCTGATGTCAGATTCATCATCGGAGCCCACTCAGGACCCCAGATATCGATTTTGGAAGCAATCGGACGAGAAACAAAAAAGTTCAAAATGGCGGCCATTTTTTCCAATTTTACCTCAGATTCGTCAGGAAAAAGTATTTTCCCGCGGCAAAAGGTAGCCTTCCCAACGTCACTAACGTCTTTCTTCTTCTAAGGTTGCCTGGTAGAAATTGCTACTTTAGCAATAAGGCTTCCTGTTGACTCAGTTTTTTATTGCTGAGTTTAAATTTTTACCAGGAACCATTTAAGAAACCATTTTAGCCGACTGCAAAGGAAGAAGTTTCTAAGGTAGTCATTTTGGGAAGTTGACCTTTTGGGAAGTGGTCCTTATAAGAATCGAAAATGTACATTTTGGGAAGTTGACGTTTTGGGATTAAAAATTGTAAAATGTTGTCCTTTTGGGAAGTTGACCTTTTGGGAAGTGGACCTTATGAGCCGAAAGGGTTATGATGAACTACTTTAAACAATCTACCTTTAAAATTTTCAGATTTAATGCAAGCTGTCGAGGCAATTTACGAAGTGACGAAGGAAGGTAATAAATAACATAAAACATTGTAAAATTGTAATGACATTACATAATCAGTTTCGATAACGATTGTCACATTTAATTTCATTTGCAGATATCGTCGAAATCTTCATAATCTTGGAAAACTTCCAAGTTACCGGTAAAATTTTGAATAACATATTATTTTGTAAAGCTTTTCATATAGGACACACACAAACGGACATGTCACAAGAATTATTAACTAAATGCAAATAAACTAAATAAGAAAAAAAATTCTCAGCCTACTTCAATTTTTTTAATGGCGTTTAATTCAAAAAGACAATTTAGTTAAAATTTATTTTTTTGTATTACAGATTTCTATGAGATAATTACAATAATTGAAAATTATGCTGGAACCACCACAGGTAAGCACATTATCTGGGTCATTTTTGACCCCGTAACCTAGTCTTCTACAAAGCACAGGGTCGCGGGTTCGAACCGTTAACCGTTAACAGCGTTTGCCTTGTGTCTGAATGTTGTATATTTATATACGTAAGTATCTATATCAGCTGTCTAACACCCATAGTACCGGCTCTGCCTAGTTTGGGGTCAGATGGCCGTGTGTGAGATGTCCTACATATTTATTATTATGATTATTTTATTGCATCGTAATTTTATATTTAATTTTATTGCATGATGCATCAATTTTTATCATCAATTTGACAACAGTAGAATAAAATTACCCTTTTTAGAACGATACCATCGGACTAGCTTATGAGCCAAAAACATCAAAATCCGAAAAATTAAAATTATAATCGACGGATGTTCAGCGTTTTTTTTTGTTAGATAGATGACTTAATAGTTTTAATATTTTTTTTAGATTTCCTTGAGTCACTGAAGAACATAAAACAAGCCACTGGAACCTCAGGTACGAGAAACTTTTTAATTCTCTATCCATATGTAATAAAATATATTTAATCACATAATAAAAGTAAATTTATACATTTTAAATTGCCTGCGGAAAAAATATTTTATTTGCATATAACGAACCTCATTTTATGTATATTATATGTAATGTACGTAATATAATAATCATCTTCAATCAGTCAGTCTCAGATTTTCAGTGCGTCTACCGTCTTCTATCAAAATCGCGATGAAATACTTTATCTCAGATAAACTTTTGAACGAAGTTAAATATTTATCTTATCGATTGAAAGATTTCGTTGCATCAACGTTTCCAGTGCATTCCCAATAATTATGGAAAAATAAACAATTATATATGGATTCTAACACTTGATTTTTACAGACATAATTGAAGCTCTGCGTTACATACAAGAAGGAAAACCCAAAATAACAACTACAACTGAGCAACCTGGCACTACACAATCACCAGTTTCTAGTACAACTGAATCACCAGAATGTGGATCGCCAGACAACCAACAGCCACAAGGAAAACCAGGCTCACCCAGTGTAACACAAGAGACAGACCAATCTGACACTCCTAAACAATCATATGACATAACTCGAAGCCCACAGCAGCCAGCATCGACTCAACCCAACCAAGAGACAGGTACGAGCCAGCAAACTAAAGCTTCTCCACGTAGACATAGTCAAAAAATTGTTATAACTAGACAGTCCGCAAAGAACCGTTCCGGTGGTAATAGCAACGCGAAGGCCTCACACTCTCATGCAAACACCGGTCATGGAACAAAACCACACAAACAAGTTATAACAATAAGAAAACAGTCAGAATTTACTAGGTCTGATGACAGTAATGAGAATACCTCGATTTCAGAAACCAATCAGTCGAAACCGGAACAGGAGGCGCCACAGCAGACTGCACCTGAACAAACAAACCCTCAGCCTGAAGAAGGATCGTCTGGATCACCTGGTCAACCTGGTACACCTGGCTCTCCTGGCCAAGTTGGCAACTCTAGCCAAAACCAAGAATCCGATGAAGAAGAGGAAATAGGAGAAACACTTAAAGCCATTATAATAAAACAGTTAGAAGCTGAGAGGGCAAGTCAAGTTAAACAACAATCTGAAAAAACTGCAAGTGATGAAGGACAATCTGGTACATCAGGATCACCAGGCACACCTGGTACACCTGGATCACCTGGATCACCTGGTACACCTGGCACACCAGCGACGGATGGAACACCTGGAACAGATGGCACGCGAGTGACGAATGAAACACCTGGAACAGACGGCACACGAGTGACGAATGAAGCATCTGGAACAGACGGCAAGCCAGGAACACCAGCGAAGCCTGAACAACTTGGAACACCTGAACAGTCTGCAACACCAGGAACAGAAGGCACACAAGCAACGGAGAGCGCACCAGGATCACCTGGAACACCAGCGACAGATGCCACACCAGGATCACCTGGAACACCAGCGACAGATGCCACACCAGGATCACCTGGAACACCAGCGACAGATGCCACACCAGGATCACCTGGAACACCAGCGACAGATGCCACACCAGGATCACCTGGAACACCAGCGACAGATGCCACACCAGGATCACCTGGAACACCAGCGACAGATGCCACACCAGGATCACCTGGAACACCAGGATCACCTGGAACACCAGGATCACCTGGAACACCAGGATCACCTGGAACACCAGCGACAGATGCAACACCAGGATCACCTGGAACACCAGGATCACCTGGAACACCAGGATCACCTGGAACACCAGCGACAGATGCCACACCAGGATCACCTGGAACACCAGGATCACCTGGAACACCAGGATCACCTGGAACACCAGCGACAGATGCCACACCAGGATCACCTGGAACACCAGCGACAGATGCCACACCAGGATCACCTGGAACACCAGCGACAGATGCCACACCAGGATCACCTGGAACACCAGCGACAGATGCCACACCAGGATCACCTGGAACACCAGCGACAGATGCCACACCAGGATCACCTGGAACACCAGCGACAGATGCCACACCAGGATCACCTGGAACACCAGCGACAGATGCCACACCAGGATCACCTGGAACACCAGGATCACCTGGAACACCAGGATCACCTGGAACACCAGCGACAGATGCCACACCAGGATCACCTGGAACACCAGCGACAGATGCCACACCAGGATCACCTGGAACACCAGGATCACCTGGAACACCAGCGACAGATGCCACACCAGGATCACCTGGAACACCAGCGACAGATGCCACACCAGGATCACCTGGAACACCAGCGACAGATGCAACACCAGGATCACCTGGAACACCAGCGACAGATGCCACACCAGGATCACCTGGAACACCAGCGACAGATGCCACACCAGGATCACCTGGAACACCAGCGACAGATGCCACACCAGGATCACCTGGAACACCAGGATCACCTGGAACACCAGGATCACCTGGAACACCAGGATCACCTGGAACACCAGCGACAGATGCCACACCAGGATCACCTGGAACACCAGCGACAGATGCCACACCAGGATCACCTGGAACACCAGGATCACCTGGAACACCAGCGACAGATGCAACACCAGGATCACCTGGAACACCAGCGACAGATGCAACACCAGGATCACCTGGAACACCAGGATCACCTGGAACACCAGCGACAGATGCCACACCAGGATCACCTGGAACACCAGCGACAGATGCAACACCAGGATCACCTGGAACACCAGCGACAGATGCCACACCAGGATCACCTGGAACACCAGGATCACCTGGAACACCAGCGACAGATGCCACACCAGGATCACCTGGAACACCAGCGACAGATGCAACACCAGGATCACCTGGAACACCAGGATCACCTGGAACACCAGCGACAGATGCCACACCAGGATCACCTGGAACACCAGGATCACCTGGAACACCAGCGACAGATGCCACACCAGGATCACCTGGAACACCAGCGACAGATGCCACACCAGGATCACCTGGAACACCAGCGACAGATGCCACACCAGGATCACCTGGAACACCAGCGACAGATGCCACACCAGGATCACCTGGAACACCAGGATCACCTGGAACACCAGCGACAGATGCAACACCAGGATCACCTGGAACACCAGGATCACCTGGAACACCAGGATCACCTGGAACACCAGCGACAGATGCCACACCAGGATCACCTGGAACACCAGCGACAGATGCAACACCAGGATCACCTGGAACACCAGGATCACCTGGAACACCAGGATCACCTGGAACACCAGCGACAGATGCAACACCAGGATCACCTGGAACACCAGGATCACCTGGAACACCAGCGACAGATGCCACACCAGGATCACCTGGAACACCAGGATCACCTGGAACACCAGGATCACCTGGAACACCAGCGACAGATGCCACACCAGGATCACCTGGAACACCAGCGACAGATGCCACACCAGGATCACCTGGAACACCAGCGACAGATGCCACACCAGGATCACCTGGAACACCAGCGACAGATGCCACACCAGGATCACCTGGAACACCAGCGACAGATGCCACACCAGGATCACCTGGAACACCAGCGACAGATGCCACACCAGGATCACCTGGAACACCAGCGACAGATGCCACACCAGGATCACCTGGAACACCAGCGACAGATGCAACACCAGGATCACCTGGAACACCAGCGACAGATGCCACACCAGGATCACCTGGAACACCAGCGACAGATGCCACACCAGGATCACCTGGAACACCAGCGACAGATGCCACACCAGGATCACCTGGAACACCAGCGACAGATGCCACACCAGGATCACCTGGAACACCAGCGACAGATGCCACACCAGGATCACCTGGAACACCAGGATCACCTGGAACACCAGCGACAGATGCCACACCAGGATCACCTGGAACACCAGGATCACCTGGAACACCAGGATCACCTGGAACACCAGCGACAGATGCCACACCAGGATCACCTGGAACACCAGCGACAGATGCCACACCAGGATCACCTGGAACACCAGCGACAGATGCCACACCAGGATCACCTGGAACACCAGCGACAGATGCCACACCAGGATCACCTGGAACACCAGCGACAGATGCCACACCAGGATCACCTGGAACACCAGCGACAGATGCCACACCAGGATCACCTGGAACACCAGCGACAGATGCCACACCAGGATCACCTGGAACACCAGCGACAGATGCCACACCAGGATCACCTGGAACACCAGCGACAGATGCCACACCAGGATCACCTGGAACACCAGGATCACCTGGAACACCAGCGACAGATGCAACACCAGGATCACCTGGAACACCAGGATCACCTGAAACACCAGCGACAGATGCCACACCAGGATCACCTGGAACACCAGGATCACCTGGAACACCAGCGACAGATGCCACACCAGGATCACCTGGAACACCAGGATCACCTGGAACACCAGCGACAGATGCAACACCAGGATCACCTGGAACACCAGGATCACCTGAAACACCAGCGACAGATGCCACACCAGGATCACCTGGAACACCAGCGACAGATGCCACACCAGGATCACCTGGAACACCAGGATCACCTGGAACACCAGCGACAGATGCCACACCAGGATCACCTGGAACACCAGCGACAGATGCCACACCAGGATCACCTGGAACACCAGGATCACCTGGAACACCAGCGACAGATGCAACACCAGGATCACCTGGAACACCAGGATCACCTGGAACACCAGCGACAGATGCCACACCAGGATCACCTGGAACACCAGGATCACCTGGAACACCAGGATCACCTGGAACACCAGCGACAGATGCCACACCAGGATCACCTGGAACACCAGCGACAGATGCAACACCAGGATCACCTGGAACACCAGGATCACCTGGAACACCAGCGACAGATGCCACACCAGGATCACCTGGAACACCAGCGACAGATGCCACACCAGGATCACCTGGAACACCAGCGACAGATGCCACACCAGGATCACCTGGAACACCAGCGACAGATGCCACACCAGGATCACCTGGAACACCAGGATCACCTGGAACACCAGCGACAGATGCCACACCAGGATCACCTGGAACACCAGCGACAGATGCCACACCAGGATCACCTGGAACACCAGCGACAGATGCCACACCAGGATCACCTGGAACACCAGCGACAGATGCCACACCAGGATCACCTGGAACACCAGCGACAGATGCAACACCAGGATCACCTGGAACACCAGCGACAGATGCCACACCAGGATCACCTGGAACACCAGCGACAGATGCCACACCAGGATCACCTGGAACACCAGCGACAGATGCCACACCAGGATCACCTGGAACACCAGCGACAGATGCCACACCAGGATCACCTGGAACACCAGGATCACCTGGAACACCAGGATCACCTGGAACACCAGCGACAGATGCCACACCAGGATCACCTGGAACACCAGCGACAGATGCAACACCAGGATCACCTGGAACACCAGCGACAGATGCCACACCAGGATCACCTGGAACACCAGCGACAGATGCCACACCAGGATCACCTGGAACACCAGCGACAGATGCCACACCAGGATCACCTGGAACACCAGCGACAGATGCCACACCAGGATCACCTGGAACACCAGCGACAGATGCCACACCAGGATCACCTGGAACACCAGGATCACCTGGAACACCAGCGACAGATGCAACACCAGGATCACCTGGAACACCAGGATCACCTGGAACACCAGCGACAGATGCAACACCAGGATCACCTGGAACACCAGGATCACCTGGAACACCAGCGACAGATGCAACACCAGGATCACCTGGAACACCAGGATCACCTGGAACACCAGCGACAGATGCCACACCAGGATCACCTGGAACACCAGGATCACCTGGAACACCAGGATCACCTGGAACACCAGCGACAGATGCCACACCAGGATCACCTGGAACACCAGCGACAGATGCAACACCAGGATCACCTGGAACACCAGGATCACCTGGAACACCAGCGACAGATGCCACACCAGGATCACCTGGAACACCAGCGACAGATGCCACACCAGGATCACCTGGAACACCAGCGACAGATGCCACACCAGGATCACCTGGAACACCAGCGACAGATGCCACACCAGGATCACCTGGAACACCAGGATCACCTGGAACACCAGCGACAGATGCCACACCAGGATCACCTGGAACACCAGCGACAGATGCCACACCAGGATCACCTGGAACACCAGCGACAGATGCCACACCAGGATCACCTGGAACACCAGCGACAGATGCCACACCAGGATCACCTGGAACACCAGCGACAGATGCAACACCAGGATCACCTGGAACACCAGCGACAGATGCCACACCAGGATCACCTGGAACACCAGCGACAGATGCCACACCAGGATCACCTGGAACACCAGCGACAGATGCCACACCAGGATCACCTGGAACACCAGCGACAGATGCCACACCAGGATCACCTGGAACACCAGGATCACCTGGAACACCAGGATCACCTGGAACACCAGCGACAGATGCCACACCAGGATCACCTGGAACACCAGCGACAGATGCAACACCAGGATCACCTGGAACACCAGCGACAGATGCCACACCAGGATCACCTGGAACACCAGCGACAGATGCCACACCAGGATCACCTGGAACACCAGCGACAGATGCCACACCAGGATCACCTGGAACACCAGCGACAGATGCCACACCAGGATCACCTGGAACACCAGCGACAGATGCCACACCAGGATCACCTGGAACACCAGGATCACCTGGAACACCAGCGACAGATGCAACACCAGGATCACCTGGAACACCAGGATCACCTGAAACACCAGCGACAGATGCCACACCAGGATCACCTGGAACACCAGGATCACCTGGAACACCAGCGACAGATGCCACACCAGGATCACCTGGAACACCAGGATCACCTGAAACACCAGCGACAGATGCCACACCAGGATCACCTGGAACACCAGGATCACCTGGAACACCAGCGACAGATGCCACACCAGGATCACCTGGAACACCAGCGACAGATGCCACACCAGGATCACCTGGTGGTACACCAGCGACAGATGCCACACCAGGATCACCTGGAACACTCGGAACCCCAGGCACTCCAGGTTCAACTGGATCACCAGGATCACCTGGAACACCTGGAACCCCTGGCACTCCAGGATTCGCTGGCAAACCAGGAGCACCAGGTCAACCTGACCAACCAGGAACTTCGGTACAAAATGAAGAATCAAATGACGAGAAGTTAAGGGAATCTCTTAGAGCCATAATCGAAGAGCAATTAGAAGAAGAGAGACGCGTTAAGAATAATCCTGGTCAACCCGGCTCTCCTGGTCAACCTGGATCCCCTGGTAGCCCTGGATCCCCCAGTACACCTGGATCCCCTGGAACTCCAGGCTTACCTGGCCAGCCAGCTAAGGATCAAGAAACCCAGCAGACAACGGAAGACCAAGGCAATACGCAGCTGGAATATGAAACGCAATGGAGCTCTGAGAGTAAGACCCCACGACCTGGGGTCACCGTGCAGCCACAACAGACAGAGCAAACCGAGACGGAGGCGTCGCGCAAAGGAGGGAAGCTTGCTATACAACACGGAGTGAGAGGTGAGTTCAATCTATACTAATATTATAAAGAGGAAAGGTTTGTTTATTTGTTTGTTTGCATCGAATAGGCTCCGAAAGTACTGGACTGATTGATTATAAATGTTCTTTTACTGTTGAGAAGCTCTAACCTCATTCCCACGGGAAAAATTGTTAACACTGAGCTGTTGGGCGGAAAACTAGTAACAGATAAATAAAAACGAATTTATTCAAACCTCTTTTCTCATATAGGACTTTACTTACAAACTTTATAATTATACATAAAACGAAATTGTCTTCAATTTGGAAAAAGCAGCTTTTTCCACAAAAAGTTAAATACTTACCTACTAACTGTCTGACCATCATGAAATATATTTTTTTAAAGATTTCAGAATAGTAAAAAATTATTACGACATAAAAGAGTATAAATTAAAAAGTAGCAACACTATAGTGTCGTGTCTCGTTTCCAACTAATGAATCGTGAAAATGAGACGACACTACAGCGTTGCTACTTTTTAACACGCTTTTATTAGCTTCACTTGTAACTATGTATGTTCTAAAATCTTGGAATCTTAATTTGACCCAATTCCCTGTCTTCGATTAGGATGAAATTTTGCACACGCTCTGAGTTCTGATAACAATACATGACTAGCTAAGAAACGTCGTCATTACAAATTCAATATGGCGGCCTCCCCAAGATGGCGGTCTGGCTGTTTGAAATCCACCAAAAGTTGTTTGCTGTCAGGAATACGAAAAAAATAGTCACGTGACTTAAATCTAATATAGCGGACGTCCAAGATGGCGGACGTTTTTTAGTTTTTTAAACTATTAATTTTACTTTTTTTTGACAGAATACAGTTTCTAAAATGTATTATTTTCTTTGACAGAAATCAGACGCGGCTTGGAAACTTCGCTCAACCTGAAACTGCTCATTCTGCCGAACATGCCGGAAGGGAAAGACTGCTACTGCTCGTGTTCAAACAAGCAGCCACCCCGATTGATTCCCATCAAAGACTTACCGCGGGAAATCACGCAGATCGCCAATTAATACGCTAAAATAAGCAGAAATATGATGTAGAAAATATATTTACTATTGAAATTGTATTTTTTGTAATCCATTTTTTATCTCGATATTTAATATTATGATTAGATCTATCCAATCAAATCTAATATTTTAAGAATTCTAATATTACAAAGCCTTGTTTGTTAAATATTTCTTTATAAAGTTAATTGTGGTCATTGACTTCAAATAAAATATGAGCAAGGTATTATGCAAAATGAATGTATTTACATATCTATCTATAAAATCCTAACATTATAATTTCTTTACCAAAAAAAATATATAGAAAATAAATATGTATTAATGTAAAAATTTAATAAATATACCTATACGTTTTCCTACTACTGACATCCTAAATGTAGAAGGCTTTAACTTAATAAGAAATAAATGATCTATTACTCTTTGCTAAAAAGTATTTATGTATTGCATAAATGTATCATAAATAACTATGTCACGGTTATATATAAGAAAGATTGTATATTCATTATTATACGTGCGTTATACATACACAAATAAAAACATTTAAAAAATATACAAAGTTGATTTATTCCTTAATAGTGGCCGGGGTCAATGGAAAAATCGTCAAAATATCGCAAATTTTCGTATGGGACAAAGATACTATAGGTTCCTAAAAATATTCCCATGAGGGGGGAGTTATGACGTCTCCATTTTTTTGGTTCATCAAAACTTTCCCAATGCGCTACTATTTTCTCGTGGGAATTAGCTATTTTCCCCCGCGGTAAAAGGTATTAATTACCAACCCTCCAATACTGTAGTACATTATTTTGATTTATTTAGTGGAGTTCAGCCAGCAGCGTTTGCAATACAAGCGCAAAAAATGTGTTTATTTACGGCATCTCATTAGAAACCTCAAATTTATCTGTGTTTCTCTACAATATAATTATATGCATGTTTTACATATACCTATAAACCTTTCCTCTTGAATCACTCTATACAAAAAACCGCATCAAAATCCGTTGCGTAGTTTTTTAGATTTAAGCATACATTACGGACCAACACCGACAGCGACTTTGTTTAAAACATCACATTGCTTTGTATTTAAATTTAAATCTAGGTATATAATTATGAACATATAGAGTGTAAATAAATTAACGCACAATATTTTAAAACTGATTAACGTTCCCCAAGGAACATACCATAAGTAAATAGTGGGTCACGTGCCAAAAGTTAGTGTGAAAAGTTGAATTTTAATCTTGAGAATTATTTACTTATTTATTTGACACGACAACAGTAGGTATAGATACCTATTAGAACTTATGACTAGGTTACAATTATATACTATTTGGCTATTACGTATACCAGTTACAGACATGTATTCACAGAATTTGGCACCTTAAAATAAAAAAAATATATTTTAAAACATAAAATGAAAAAAATAACACAATTCTACCACAAACTAACAAAAGATGTGAAAAAAAAAACAATAACACGTGCTAGAAAATTGTAACATGTACTAAATATTAATGACAGCTTATTTCTTTCTTGAATTTGGGTAATGTGGATTTGAAAATATCAAGATCTTTTGGTTTTTTGTTTAAGGCGCGGTTATCCGAAAACGTGCGTTAAGTAGTGATTTCAAAGTCCTGTAGAAGTTTGAAATATCGTTTAAAAATTCCAAAAAAAAAATCATATTATAGTTCGAACCTATGTCTAGATCTTCCACGTATGTGATACACGATTACATATACTTTGCTCGATAGAAATGCATCACGAACACAACACGTAATAAAACCTTTCAAGGTGTACCAATTTAATAATTACGATCTTTTGTTACCCAAAAATATATAATAATATTCCTCTTTAAATTTCCTAGATTGTCCACGCACTAAGGTTTTGATAAACATCCCCCTTTTTTTTTTTATCAATTAAAAACCGATGAAAACTGTGTTTCGCCGCGCTGGATTGCTCGTTCCGCGCCGCCCGCTACCCCGTCTGGCGCTTGCCAAATTTTCGCGGGAATACCTCGCCTTAAAAAGTTATATGTGCTGGGTAATCGGATCATTGGTGCATGACGATACTTATGTGTTTGTCCTGCACACGAGTATAGAAGAGTTGATTTGTAGGATGTCTAGGTATTCGACGAGGAACTGATATTGAAATTTGATTCAGGATATTGGGCCAATCAACATTTAATTTTGATGTAACGATTTTTTGCAAGAAAGCCATATCCTGAATAATCCTCCGATTGGTTAGAGAGTTCAATTTGAAGAATTGAAGGCGGGAATCATAGGTTGCTCTATGTGATATACCGGGCGAACAAAAAGCCAAGTGTTTAGTGGACGAACGCTGTATACATTGGATCCTCTGGAAATGGCCACTGTATTGTGGATTCCACACTACAGAAGCGAATTCCAATTTACTACGTAGGTACTAGGGCGTTGTACAAAATATTTTTTGTCTTCAGACTTTAATCCTTTTGTCGTACGGTCAATGAACCCCAGCCTTTGATATTTGACAGTAAAGACAATTATGTTTCTTGGGGAAATTTATTCAGTTTCATTGCTAGGTTCGTGCCTTGAAATATTGTGCGCAAATTTATTACAACCTGTATTTAAATAAGTGCGTCATAGTCTTTTAAAATTTGCATTTATACCAAAAATATCCTCTTTGAACTTGCACACTAACCTAAATCAGAATGCGAGGAATTTTAAATGTTGTAGGTACTTACTTCCTACTTATGTATACCAAAGACAATGAAATCGTTTAGTCCCTCCATCTGTAACAGAACATAATAATAATATTAAATGCATTATTTAGACAGAAATTATAAGAGTGTCTTTTTTTTATTACCTGTGGCTGCCTGCTTCACTTCCTAGAACTTATGATTATGATTATGACTAGCTTTGCGCCCCGCGACTTCGCCCGCGCTAACATTTTTCTCCGTGGGTAATGAGGAAATTTCCCACTCTCGTTATCAGCTCAATACATCCCCATCAAGGGGCTCGAGCCTACCCTGATTAAGGTTGACTACTATCACTGACTCAGTCGCTGTAGAATCCTTCCTAAGTGGATTAAGGGGGCAAGACCACTCACAACCTTAGAATTTCTTATCAGTATGTAAGTACCTACAGGTTTCCTGAAGTTTCCTCACTAAATTTATTTTCACGATGTTTCGTCTCCTTCTCGATGTTTTTCCGTATCAACGCTCTAGGCCTAGGTTCGAGGCTCCCTTGAGCCGCCCCTAGACGCGTTGGTACATGACTACTCTGGGGTAGAGCCATCCGCTACCCCGCAAGTCGGGTGAAGCTTGCTTGTCGTACTTTTGCGACACAAGCAAAGGCCAATTAAACAAATAAAGTGCTGAACGTGTTCGCAAATACAATACAATAAATAAAATTTGAAATCAATTGATTATATCTTTCCTCGGTGTATATCACACCTTTTACTAGTATTTGTACGTGACACATTATAAGTATGGTAATAAATTTACATGTGCATGTAATTAAGTGAATTATAAAGCAGTGCAGTATTCCATATTCACGCCGTAGCGAGGGCCGTGAAAATAATACGACTTTATAAATCTGCTGCGGTTTGATACTTTTTTCTTTTAAAAGAAAATTTTAAAATATGAAAAGTTCGTCAATTTTTATAAACGATGAAAATCCGATATTTTCCCTGGCCACTTGTTTGGTAAGTCCTTAGGCTATGAAAATAATATTATTTTGTTGTTAACTTATAATTCCAATACGACTCTCATGAACACAAATGTTCATAAGTAATATTTAAATTTAATTTTGCAGGTGCTAGCTTGGAAAACTTTGGCCAAAATTCAAAACAGAGTGATAGACAACACGTCTGTAGCATTCAAATATATAAAATTTCAAAAATGTCTACCTAAAATAGAAGAAAGTCGGCTAGAATTTACTGTTCTACCTAATTCTGGAAATTTTGAAGTATATTTTATGAAAGAACTGATTGTTGATGGTAACATGAAAATTACAGACGATGTGCACGCAAAGAAAATAACTCTACCAACAAAATCTATTAGTAATCAACTGCTGAAAGATGACGATATTTATAAGGAACTAACCAGACGTGGATACTGTCATACAGACTCAACTAAATGTATATACTCTACGGATCTAAACGCTGATGTTGGTTATATTACTTGGAAGGACTGGCCATCCTTTTTGAGTGCAGTTCTCGAATTCGATTTACTCAAGAAAGACACAAAACATCTCTATATACCTAAAATCATAGAGAGTATTGTTATTGATGCAAATACTCACACTGTTGTTTCATATAGCAGCCCCCATGTAGCTATATTTAACCATAAGAATATAGGAGTGATTGCAGCAGGTGGTGTACAGATATCTGACGTAAAGTATAGCTTAATACCACAAGTGGTAGAGGTAGACTTTGAAATGTACGCGAATGAAATGAATAAAAAAGTGGATGAAGTTAAAAAACAGGTATTAACTCTATTGATATACGATATAAGTTGTAAATATTTGCAGATGGTTTTTAATCTTTACAGCTAATCAAACAATCGCTGATAATCATCAATACAGTTAATTTATAGCGTTTAAAGTTGCTGCTCTTTTTTTATTAGAATTGATATCATATTTTACAGCTAAAAGACGTTCGGTTGATAAGCTCATCAATCGGGAAACTGTCATCTCTTCGTTGGATTGAAAATCCTCGTGTTATGGTACCACCTGGATCTGATATGGAGATTTGTCACGTATACTATTCAAGTTTGAACCATCAAGATTATTCTTTTGCATCTGAAAGAGAGCTGTCTGATGATCTATATTATGATTTAGAGGTACAGTTAATACTCTTTTTTAAATTAAAATAGGCGTCTTTAATTGTGTTAGGCTCTATTTACTTTAGTCTACCAATAATGGTATTTTACTCGTTTTTAAAAATAAGAACATAAATGCACATGCACAATAGACAGAACACTAATAAGTACTTTTCGTTCTGTAATATCTATAGATGCATTCTTTCACTTCTTTTGTACAGCACGTTGTGGCGTGCTGTGGCACTTTTGAATGTAAATTGACTACATGATAATATATCAATTTCTACAGAATCGTCCTCTAGGCATTGAGTTTAGCGGTCTGACCACCACTGGCAAACGCGTTATGGGTATCGTGCAGAATGGTTTAGCAACGAGCGTCATAGCTGACAAAAGACTTCTCTGGGATGTCCCTGATAACTGGTCTCTTGAACAAGCAGCATCTGTTCCAGTTGCTTTTTGCAATGCATATTACGCCTTGTTTGTAAGAGGGCAAATGAAACCTAACCAATTGATTGTGATCTACGATGGAAGTAGTGACATAGGTAGGTGAGATATACAAATTAAACCATTCAATATTTTTTTGCAAATGCAACATCGAGGTCTTAGGTTTTGCTTTATATTAACCCTACCTAAGTGTGGTTTTGGAATTTTGAATTTGGCATTAAACAGGCAGTTGTAATTCAAACCTTAATGTTTTTTTAATAATGAGTAACAATCATTCGTATTGAATACTAACTAGCTGGCACCTGGCAGAGCCAAGAGCGCCGTGAGAATAACAGTACCTACATAATCCAGGATTCTAAGTTCGAACGAAAACAATAAGTAGGTAAATAAAAAGTGACATAGGCAAAAGCGTACAGTAGGTAACTACGGTACATAGTTATTCACTTACATTAATTTAAAAATCAAACTGATCACAACTAAAAAATATTAAACTCAATATTTATTGCTATTTCATTTTAGATCTCAGTATTTTTTCTTATTTATGAGAGGAATCATCCCCCAAAGGTTTTAAAATAAATGCAGTATTAATTATAATTTGTTACATTAAGTTCAAACTGATATCGCATCGCTTCTTTTAGATTCTTTGATCTCTTTTTTATAGCTTTCAGTCGTTTGTAGAGCCGATCTTGGTTTAAGCAAAGCTTCATAACTTCTAATATGACGTCATTAAGTGTTCTGAGAGAAAGCCTATAATGATGACATACATTTGAATTTTGAATTTTGTTATTTTTAGGTTACGCAGCAATCAGATTAGCCCTACATTATGGATGCGAAGTCTTCTCAACGTACGAAACGAGAAGCCAG
This sequence comes from Teleiodes luculella, assembly GCA_948473455.1. Lineage (NCBI taxonomy): Eukaryota > Metazoa > Arthropoda > Insecta > Lepidoptera > Gelechiidae > Teleiodes > Teleiodes luculella. The sequence continues at coordinate 5,780,403 of OX419609.1, read as the reverse complement.
AGGACGTTTATTTGTTCTAGATTTCTACTAGCAAAAGATAAAATGAATTCCCAACACTGGGATCCTACATTTGAGAAAAAGGTGAACTGTGCTATTGTTGTAAGAATAATTATAGTTGCTAAGGCTGAGCTTTTAGGTAGGAGATAAGCGAGTAACTTCTAAAAACAAACAAGCCACTAAATTCTAGGCGCCGGTGAATCAATAGGTAGCTAGATTTGAAATAACAACTTCGTTTAAGGTGTATCAATTGTTAGTAGCAGTATTATTTCTTTTCAAAGAGCGTTTAATTAAATGCATCCCTATTACAACTTTTCTGATCTAAATTCAAGCACTTTATTATTTATTCTTTTAAATTCCTGGCATATCGACTCATTCATCTTTATTATAGGTAATCATAAACGTAAGCGAGGCAAAGAGAGCGTCGTCGGTGGCCAAGTGGCTAGGGCCGTTGACTTCCATTCGAAAGATCGTGGGTTTAAGCCTCGGCTCGTACTAATGTATTTTAGATTTTGGAATTCATATTATGTTCGTTTATTATCCTAAGTTCATTTATTCGACGCTCTCACGATTCACCGTTCTAAAGAAAAACATCGTAAGGAAACCTGCAATTCCTGCATACACCTGCGAAGTTGCGTGTGAAGTTGACCAACCAACTCCGGATGATGCTTTGTAGTAGGAAAAACACGTGTAGATTCTTTAAAAAAATACAAATATTGGTACCATAAACTTTTCCAATGTAACGCCTGGTTATATCAATCAACAATGCTTATTACTGCTCCAGGTTATAGAATATACAAATGGCAAAGGAGCAGACATTATCCTGAATTTACTTGGAAGTGAGAAGCTGCCAGCTGCGTTGTCTTGTTTGGCCAAAGATGGAAAGCTACTAAACCTTGGACGTGACAACAACTTTAATAAAGTAAGTACCTATAGGTTTTCTATGATGTGAATCCTGATATTTTTGATACAGTTTTATGCATCACGATTCACGTTCACCAGACTGAAGGACTTGCAGGTTCTTTTAACTTTTCTGTTGCGTTTGCTAATATTGATAGATGATCACAAATTTTATAAAAACCGTGATAAAAATAGCATTATTAATCACATTTACGTTCAATATACCTTATAATTACATTTAGCACATGACATTGTTTAGTTTTTACCCTTGCTTGCCTGCGTTAATTTATTTTAATTATGAAAAGTAGCCAGTTACGTGAAACTGGACATTTTGACCTTTGGGGTGATGGTAATCCGCAGTAATAGAGTTGAATTTTGTTGAATGTAGTCGTATTTTTCTTTCTAGAATGTTCTTATTTTCTAATTACAGAATTTGCTGATTCTTGAATCAAACCAAAGCATTCAGTCGATAGATATGAACAATGTCTCTGATGCCGACAAATTAATCGTATCCGATCTTCTAACTGAAGGTATAAGGAACGGAGATGTTTATCCACTTAATTTAGCTTGTTACACCTCTGCTCAAATCGTAGAGGCTTTCAAGTAAGTATATTATCTTCTTCTCTTCATAATCTGAGGCTTCGTTGACGAGGTTCGAGTTACGATAATATTGTGTAGTGTAACAAACAAGTGAATACAGATTGTCTTATTAACTAGCAGCTACTAGCCCGGTAGCATGGTTTAATACAGGGTGCGAGGTAATGTATTATTAATCTTAATACCCAGAACGGCGTGAGGTGAATAAACTTTGATACGTACTAGAGCAGAAATTTGAATAAAAATTGGTAATTAAAAAAAATACAAAAATGTTACGCGGATAAATAATATGTGCTCTATAGAATAAGTTGCCGCCGAACTTACGCCCGAGTCCGAAATTCGGATGTACGCTGTTACGCAACGTAATTTCAGCACCTTTTTCAGCACTGTGTGTAGTTAGTAATTCAATAGCATTACGGGCGTAATAACGCCCAAATTCGGTCGCGTAAATTCGGCTTAGTGTGTTTTGATTCACAGATTAGGTACCAAACTATTTTTAAACTTACAAATTATTAGTATACATACATTGTTTACAGAAATTTTGGCGCAGTTGACCGAATCGAAAAAATTATAGTATGCATACGCAAAGAGGATACACCTATAGATAAAATTAGTGACGCAACCATTCTAGGTTTTCCGCAAACCTACATGGATATGAACAAGACTTATATTTTGATAGGTAAGTTATTTAGCCTCGGTCACGAATTGCGAATTGGCGAATTGGCACTCGCAGCGAGTATTCGCTCAGTGTGACAGGGCCATTCGCTGCGAATTTCAGTAGCAGCGATTTCCGTCAATAGTAGATTCAAACAAACACGTATTTAGACATTTAAATCAAATCAAATCAAATCAAATCATTTTATTTGCAAAAATACATTATTCAATAGATGGTTATAAAAAAATATATATTATGTTACAGTATTCTGCTTGTGTCAAGCGTGCAAATATTTATAAATTATACAAATTGTCATTATAAAACATGCTATATAATTTTAAAATGTCCAAAAAAAATAATGTACATGTCAAAACACTCATTAATATAATAAAATTAAGCTACAAAAACAAAAACTAGGTTGTTAGTTATTCTTTATAAGTCAACAAATTCAGCGGTACTATAAAAACATTTTTGTAACAGCCATCTGTTTAAATTAGATTTGAATTTAATCACATTATCTATATCTCTTAATTCGCTAGGTAGTTTATTATATATTACAATACACATATTGAAAACATTATTTCGATACGAACGATTCGAACGGCAAGGTGGTTGGAAGAGTAAATTTTGGTATTTGGATCTTTGTTGTCTAATAAGAACATCTCTTGTAAATTTAAAGTAATACGGCCTCGTTTTAACAAATATGCAAATGTCTCTGATGTACATGCAAGGTAACGGCAGGATATTTAATTCTTTAAATAGGGGCCTGCAAGATTCCCAAGGACAAGCTTTACATATCGCCCTAACACACTTCTTCTGCAACCTGAAAAACCTATCTTTATTCACTGAATTTCCCCATATAATCAAGCAGTATCTTAGAACCGAAGAAACATACCCGTGATAAGCAGTCAAAGCCGCTTCCTTTGATACTGTTAGTCGCAGCTTTTTTAAGGCAAATACGAACCGATTTAAACTATTACAAATACTGTCCACGTGGTATTTCCAATTTAAATGTTTATCAATAACGACGCCTAAGAACTTAAAGGTATCAACCTCCTCAATTTTCTCATTATTATAAGTAATAGTTAGTGGTACGGTAAATGTTAGAAAAGGACAGAATATTTCTTAATAGCGACCAGAGAGGTAGGAAAGCCGCGTGACATCGTTATCCTGTGATAGCAACGTTTATTAATAAGGTGAGATAATCATATTGAAGTGTGGAAAATACACAGATTTACAAAATAATTGTATTAACTGCAGCATGCCGTTACGGCCTGCAACATAATTAGTATAGAAATGTAGAGTAAGCAATAAACGTATTATTGTATAGAATGCGCTAATCGCACGTACTTGTAATTCGGCAGTTTGCCAATAAAAATGTCAACATAACATCTCTAAAAATCTTACTTTAAGATTATTACCTACTGGCTGTTTAAGGTGGTCCCGAAGAAGTTGTAACACATTGTTGTTTCTGGCTGATATCCCGTGGGGCAACCAAATTGGTGCTTGTCCAAGAGAGAAATGTATCCAACTACCAGCTATGGTGCATCAAAAGGTAAAAAAACTACAATTCTTTTCTGATCTAATAGACGATTAGTATGTAGGTAAACATAATGCAGAGTTCACAAGGTGATCTTTTGTATCACCGGCCGCCGGCCACGTTGTTACCTACGTTGTGGTCAAACGTGATTCCAAGAAAGAACGCATAAGAAAATTTATTTTTATCAGTTTGTATGAAAACTATGCGACTGAATATGCGATTTCAGAAAACTTGCAGAACAAATGTTGTTCAGTTTCAGGAGCTAATTTATCACCCGAGAGGTTTTTCATTATAGAGTACTACCACTGTTTATTTATTTGCGGATAAACAAGCAGTTTTTCACAGTGTATAGTCGAGTCCGGGTTGTAGTTGTAACTTGTAGCTGAAGTTAATCTTCTCTTCCCCAGGTGGAAACACCGAGGTATCGATGTTATAATATCAAAACAAGACGTTACAACTCGAGAAGGAGTCAAACTTCTACTAAAGGATACAACAACAGGTCTAGGTGATGTTGATGGCATTTTCGATTTATCAACTCTTTACCTAGAAGACAATGAACCTAAAGATGATGATGGGAAAATGGTTATCAAAGGTGAGATGAAAACCTAAAATAAGTATTTAGTTGCAGGATATTCTGATAAGGCTTACAAAAATATAATTTAACACCGTACAGGTACAAATTATAATTCAGTTCCTAAATAAAACAAAAAGATGAAAGAAAATGTGTACAAAAAAAAGTGCCACGTCAAAACTGATATGGCATCACCTCTAACATAAAAATGTGATAAATGGATATAATTGTATGTTATTTATCGATGCGTAATGTTTTGCTTTACGATTTCATATGCGTAATTATATTAAATGCTTTGAGGAATAAATCGTTTTCTCATGCCTGTTTTCAGGAATACAAACGATGGAAGAGGTCACCAGAGAAATGGCCCCGAACTTGACTTACTTTGTGATACTAACTTCCAAAAGCAACCAAGCAATGAGACGGTCTCTAATCAACATCGTACAAAATCGCAAGAGGACTCAAATGCCTGGTATTGTTGTTCACATGGAGTCAGAGTCACAAGGTAAATGTTTTGAAACTTTAATAAAGTCCATAGTACAACTCCTACAGATCCGTAATAAGTACGAGAATGCTTGGTTAATCTGAATATAGGGGTAGAGCAATCCGCTCCCCCACAAGTCCGGTGAGTGGAGCTTGATTCGTCGTACTTTTTCGACTCAAGCATAGGTCAATTCAAAAATAGTCTGAATATTGGGATGTAAAATAAAATATAGTCCATAGTTTACTGAGAAAAAGATATCTGTTGCCATAGTTTCCAAACTGCGCATCTGCGGCGGGCTGCGATCGCAAATTTCAATTGTGATTGCTCTTGCATTCTCCATCAAAACGATATTTTTTTCACTTCGATTTTTTAAATACTTCAAAAGACGACCATGAAGATGAGGACGTTTGTTTAAGCAAAATACGTTAAAAGACACCTGTTGAATTGAAAACAGTAATAAACTAGAATTAGGTTGACCCCATGGTCCAAGAAAACAAGGTCTAACCGTTAGACCACGTGACTGACACGAGCCTACGTCATTTTGGACTGTTCATCCCGTCAATTACACGCATTTGACAAGGATGAATAGGCAAAATGACGTAGAAATGACGTAGGCTCGTGTCAGTCACGTGGTCTAATGGGAAGACCTTGTTTTCTTGGACCATGGTTGACCCCATAGAGGTAGAAAATTTTTTTTTGCTTTAGTATTTTTTTTATTCATCAAAGTGTAGTAGCACAAAGCACCATAAGATGAAAAAAAAAAAAGGTTTTTTCACAAATTTTAAATTCTTTCCCTCCAACTGTAACGAGGTGCCTTGCAAGCCACCTCATCATCATTTACCATTTCATTTTCGTCTAAATTCGAATATTCAAATTTGGAATTCATTCGTCATTCATATGTCATTTCGTTCATTTTTCTATTCACTTTTCCCCCGAGCTTTAGCCAGTTAGGCCATAAACTATGTTAAATTTGTATTCTTATAAAAGACAAACCCTGAGTGAAGATTTAGTTTGAATTTAAAACCAGTTCCATCGGCCGAGCTCCTTCCTGACCTTCTTTACCTGATCGCATACAACTATGGATTGTTAGTTAGTCGTGTTTTTATAATCATTTGTGACTTTTTTGCAGATTCCAACAATCTCAAGAGTTCTAATGAAAGAATATCTGTTGATACTTCTTTAGACTGCAGTATCAAGTGTATCATACAAGATTTGGATAAGGTGCTCGTCCAACCGTACGACATTGTTACTGTAATATCGAAGTAAAGTGTGTGTATAAAATAAAATAAAAAATTATAGTATGCATTTTATTTTATAGTTTCCTCAGCCTTGAGAGAACGGCTGTTCGGCATTGGTTACAAGATAGTAGACTCCAGTTGATCTGAAATAAAAATGTAGTTTTAAAAAACGATAAACTGTGTCCTTTTTTTATTTTTCAAACTGACTATGTAGAAAGCTCTCCTTAATTATGACCCCGAAGGACGAGGCTATCCAAAATTATCCTGCTGCAATTTCCATAGCAACGTCAAATGCATTTGAATAGTTTATTCATTAAAATCAGAGATCGACAAAGAAATTCCAATGCCCTTATCTACAATACAATACAATACAAATATGCTTCATTGACACCCAAAGAAAATACAGAAATATAAAATACATTAAATTCATGATACAGAAGTCAACAGGCGGCCTTATTGCTAAGGTAGCAATCTCTTTCAGGCAACCTCAGGGTAAGGAGAGTGAAAAAAAAAAGATCTAATCGAAGATTACAAAATTACACCCCTTGACACTGAAACGTCTGGACATGTCATTAGAAAGGCCCTTGAAGTCCAGACAATAAGATTAGCTTACATATAAAATCTTACCCAGTCTTTGGCGTAGTTCCACCCATGTTCAGAGTGCCATTAAGAGCGCAGGCACCAAGCAACGCATATAAGTATGACTCGCACTCAACTCCAGTGAACCCACCAGATACCACCGACTCAGCCATGTAGTAGAAACTCCTGCAAGAATAATACTGTATAAGAGAAGTTATAAGCTCGTCGGCCATTCAGAAATCTATTTGGAAGCTTCAATCGACTGCAAAAGGAACCAAGAGAGAACATTGGACCAATTTGTTAGAAATTCTGAAACGGATCGACGACATAGTTATAAGATCGTCGGCCATTCTGGAATCTATTTGGAAGAAACCTTAACAAACTTGTCTTTCGGTTGAAAATGCCACAATAGCTGCGTAGCTCGTCTTGTATTACGGAGCTTTCGGATTCGAATCCCGGTGGGGTACTCGTCAAACAAAATATCACTTTGCAAGACTTACCTCAGTTTGCTTAGGACATTGCAGACTGAACTGAATCACCTGATTGTCCGAAATTCAAAATTCAAAAAGTGTTTATTCGAAGTAGGATTTTACAAATCACTTTTCGACTTCGAGGCGAGTTCACGATTTGACTGTCTTCTGTGGAGAAGAACTCGCCGGAAGAAACTCCACAGGCGTTGCATCATCTCAAAATTTTTACAAAATTATAAATTATTATTTTATACCATTTTATTAATATAACAAAGAGTGCAAACGAAATATGCAATTAGAGGAAGGCAACCAGTCAAAGTAGAAAAGCTAAACTATATAATATAACCAATCAATCTATAACAATTACAACCGGAATCGAAAAGAAAGATGATTCCGTGCTTAGGAAGGCAGAGCCTTTGGTCCCGGTTATTACAGATGAAGTCGTTATTGGAGCCATGTCGAAAGCCTAAGGCAGTTCTATAATTCCAACACAAGGGTTTGTGAGATAGGTTCACCTCGAATACCACACGATAAGCAAGCAATCTACAGTTCGTACCTACTATATTTTGAAGACCTTTATACGACTTGTGACTCGCACCACAATCTCTCACAAACCCGAGCAGGAAAGGTCGTTAAAACCTTAGGGACCTTTTGTATTTTGGATGTATAGTAGATTTTCAAGTAAAACACCCCTTTCTGACCTGGCATGGTCACAAGACGTATCGACGCCACAGCCAGGCATCTCAACACCGCCGTTCGGGTAGAAGTCTACTTGTCCAAGTGGCTGCGGGTATCCTAAGCCCCCTGCGTTAGTGTGGATCACCTCGGTGTAGTTGCCATCGGTTGATCTGAACCGGTCTGGGTTGAGTTCAAAACCGGGGCCGGCTGGATCCAGGCCTATAAAAACAGCAATTAGGAACCATACAACGTGTTTTTTTAACTCCCGACGAAAAAGAGGGGTGTTATAAGTTTGACGTGTGTGTCTGTCTGTCTGTCTGTCTGTGGCATCGTAGCTCCTGAACGGATGCTCCGATTTTGATCTAATTTTTTTTACGGTGAAGAAAATCATCATGAGGAAACCTATTCTGCGTAGTAATTCAAAGGTTGTGTGTGAAGTGACCAACCCGCACTGGGCCAGCGTGGTCGACTAAGGCCTATTCACCCTGATATCAGGGTAGGCTTGAGCCCCTTAGTGAAGACATATATGAGCTGTTAACAACAAATGGCGACTAAATACGGGCTTGGTGTAGGCCAGTAGTAGCCAATGAATGATCATATCGCGATCATAGCGCGCGATTTAATCAGGCTTTTTGATGACAACGGTCCACACGTTCCGACACAAGCATAGGTCAATTCAAAAAAAAAAAAAAAAAAAAAAAAAAGACGGTAATGTCTAACCGAACTATTGAGCCTTTCCCTGTTGTTCAGTCAGACTTAAACATAACCCCTGCGTGTTTGTTTACCGACTGTAAATATTTCAAAAGCAACACATCTGACCAGTAATATAAGCGATTACTCCGTTGACGTTTCTGCCGACGACACCAGCCTGTTGCCCGCCCAGACTGTGGCCCACTATGTGGTACTGGTCCGGGGTGGCTCCCGTCATCTCGTTCAGCCAGTCTATGAATTTGGCCACACTTTCACCTGAAAATATATTGCATAGAACTTCTTTTTTAGGCATCTACCATCAATTCCAAGAATTGTATTACTTATTTGTCATAGTTCTTTTTCATCTTTTTAATCTTGTGCAACCCGACTGTTCTCCTTTTTTGCTTTCAAATGGTCACAGAGGCGGACGTTAAAAAGAGTATTCTTTCTATCTCCAGAAAGGCTGTTGGGTGTGATAACTGAAGTCGAGATATGCTCAAACTAATTTTAGATGACATTGTGTCAATTATCACACATTTAATTAACTTTTGGTAGATACCAATTTGCAGTTTAGCCTTGTTGTATGATGTGTCAAAAAGATTGGAAGATTTCAATAGATGTATCACGCACGATCTGATGAGCATCATTGGTCGGAAGAAACGCTAAAAGCAGGCAGTTTCAGTAATGGAGATCCATTAATTCGTATTTATCCAGTTATAAATATTCTTGCCTCAACCATAACTACGTCTACAGAATTAAAAATGTATGTAATGCGACCAGTTTTCTATATCTTTCGGCTAGTCATAATAACAATTTTATTAAACACCCACTCACCTATAAATGTATGTGTAATGTTGAACTTACCTGAAGTGACAGCGTTCACTGCAGCTACAAAGTAGTTAAGATCATCAGCGCCGGCTGACCAATCAACGACGATCACGTTCGAATCATTGGCGGTGAGGAAAGCTGCAAAAAATTAATAAAGCATGCATTATTTAAAAAAACTGGTAATCTTTTGTCACACACAAATTGATAAGCAAATTGCGACCAATCAAAATGGAGATCGCAGCTTATGCGCACAAAGTATGGCCATTTTGGCTTGGCCTAGTAATTTTATAAGGTATTTATTTTGGATAAAAGAGGGAGCTTGGGTTGGGAACCAGAAGGTAACACGACGAAAAAAGCCGAAATGTCGAATAAGGAGCATAACCAATGGATGGTAGATAGGTAGCCTATAACCAACAACAGCTACGACTGCCAACCGTGAAGATTATGGTTTAGTCTCTCTTTGATGAGAAAAGAAAACCCAGTTCGGGTAAACTGTTATGGCCAAAGCTGTACGAGAGGTAGAAAGAAGCGAGGAGTCGAATGGTCAAATCTATAGAATTGTAATATAGAGAAGCGATCCATCCATCCATCCTTTGAATTGGGCTGACCGTATAAACCTATAAGACTCATAACCTTTTGTAGTTGTTATTTTTTATTTGTTTTTTTTTATTTACTAAGGAAAACAAGCAGCTTAAAATGGGAAATGATTACCAACAGTAAAATAGGTAGTGCATGAGCAAGTAAAGTTTCCACACATTCATAATTAAATTCATCGTATGAGGAACTACATGATATATCAAAAAACTAACTTATAGAAATTAACAGATTTGAAGAACAAATCAATAATAGCATTTACATCTATCTATCTATTCAGCCCGCGTTTAAATACAACAAATAAATAAAAATATTTAAATAACAGACAGATTTACTTCTGATTGCACTAAAATAAGCATTAAATGAATCATTAAAGACAGTTAAGTGTTCCAAAATCATGAGTTCTAACGTGGTTCCATGGTCCAAGAAAACAAGTGACGTAGGCTCGTGTCAGTCACGTGGTCTAATTGAAGTTTTCTTGGACCATGCGTGGTTCTGACAAACCTGGCACAAGAACTGTGTTGACTGTAGAGTTGGCGTTGTCCGTCCACCCATGGATGATCACAACGGTGTTCTTCTCACCGTCAAAGTATGTACCTTCCAAGGTCGAATTATTTTCGTACAAAATCGGCTGGCTAACGTTAGGATTCGATCTGAAATTAAATGCTTAGTGTATTGAAGCTCTGTTCAATAATAAAGTTCATTAATAAAACTGTAGAGGTCGAATAACTGTACATAGACAAAAAAAAAGCTAAAAACCGAGTCAGGGGATGTAAGAAGTGATATAAAACTTATCCAATTATTTTTTGTCTGTTTGTATGGGTTTATCTCCAAAACCGTTAGAACGATTTAAATAAAATTTTGTATGGTGGCACCTCGTTTCCCTGGTTTTTTAATCGAAGAAAATTAATGAGTTCCAGTGTAATAGTTAAAAATTGCTACGGAAGAATCGAAAAACAACGCGGGCGTAGCAGATTTTAATAAATTATTCACATTTCGGATGACCATGATGAAATATATCGAACTTGAACTTTTAAACATAATTGGAAGTTGTACGTACAAGATCTATAGGTGGTCTTCCTATATTCCTAAACTGATAGCTACTCCCACATTCTAGAATACCATGGATGGAAAATAATATTTTTTCTTTTTTAGTTCTTATTGACAAATAACATTAAATTAAAAAATTAAAACCCTCGTCTCCAAATCATTACTTCATCCCTTCAACAACTAGAAGAGCTGATAATCTTCAAACGGCTGAAAATATTTTCTTGGATCATAGCTAAGAACACTCTCGATTGCGACACTTTTAGGAGCTACGATGCCACAGACAGACAAACAGACAGATACACACGTCAAACTTATAACACCCCTCTTTTTTGTTGGGGGTTTAAAAAAGGATCTTTTTTAGGTTTTGAACGTTTAGATTTAAGGCCATTATTAAAACCAAATCTGTTACGTACTTAAATTAACCATAGGAAATGTTGTTTGTTTTTTCGACATTAATTTCATGTCTCTGATTTTACCTGGTAAACAAATAGTAGACATTCTCCGTATCAGGACTGTATCTGGCAGCCCTCTGCAAGTCACCGACTGTCAACCAGGAGTCAACCAAATGTAAGTTGCCATTGTCATCAGCTATAGGCTGGAACCGAGGCCCGTTGCCAACCTTCCTGATGACGGGGTCTGCTGGTAGAGCTGTTGGAGAATTTTTCTGGTTATAGGTGCCTTATTGAGGTACTCCCTTATCTATACTAATATTATAAAGAGGAAGAATTTGTATTCTTGTGTGTAATCACTACTTGTATAAAACAAAGTAGCTTTCTCTGTCCTTATGTCCCTATGTATACTTAAATCTTTAAAACTACGCAACGGATTTTAATGCGGTTATTTTTAATAGATAGAGTGATGAAGAGTGAGTGGGAGCGAGTGTGAGTGGTGGTGATGTTTGTAATGAATAAACTCAAAAACTACTGTGCCGATTTCAAAAATTCTTTCTACATTAGAAATCTACTTTCACCCTGAGTAACATAGGCTAACTATTACCACGGGAAAATGTCTCATTCCCACGGGAAAAACTGTTAACGCGGGCGGAGTCGCGGCAGAAAGCTAGTTTTACTATAAATGCATTTTTGCTGCGTAGTTCCCGCCTTAGTAATTGACCAAACCAAAGGAGCCGTAAGAAGCAGGAATATTGTGTTCATCCACGTAATTTAATAAGCCCTAAATGGTGGAAGATTTGGGATGAAGCTTACTAACCGCACCACACACCGGAATGAAAAGTACAGCTAACCCTGGCCACAGCTTCGCGCGTCGGCGGCGGCGGCGGCGACTTGCGCCGCAAAAGTTGCCAGAACGTTAGTATTGTAACATTTTACGATATTTTGGAGCACTTTGCGTCACATGACTTAAAACGTTACTTTTACGTATTTTTAATCTTAATTGTGCTACATTACAGTGTTGAAGTCGTTTTCTAAGTAAAATAAGATAAACGTAACTTTTTGAATGAAAATTGAAAGTTTTTTGTAAAAGTTGGGTAATTTCACGCCTTTAAAACAATTTCTTGATATCGGTGGTACATTTTTCTAGAGGGTTTTAGAAACGAAAAATTTTTTTTGGTCTGTCATGTTAATTTTGACTATGGGTTACTGGCAACATTCCGCTGGTCGCCGCCGCCAACGCGCGAAGCTGTGGCCAGGCCCTTAGTCACAGCCGCTGTGAAGTGATCGTAAAAGTAAATCACAGCCAAAATAATTTACATAGCTCCTACATAGAAACGACACCCGCGCACCTCATCATACTAATATAAGTTAGTGTCCGCGTAGAGTAGACCAATAAACAAAAAAAAAACAGATTGCCGTCTTGGGGGTTACCACCATCTGTTCTTCGACACGGCCGTGTTGATGCCAAGAGGTTTGTCGGAGGGAGAGGTCCAGTTATGAGGTAACTAGGCCTCTCTCTTATCTTATCTTTTCTTTCTTTTCATTTGGTCTTGCGTACTTAATTCACGTAAAAATCAACCCACAGCAAGTAGAAAAGCCGACCTATCACCACTGTACAGTGTGCCGCCATGTTAGTGCACAGAGTGTATTGATGGTTTGAAATAACACTTAGGGGCCGTCCATTAATCACGTGAGGCTTGAAAGGGGGGAGAGGGGTTTGACAAAAATCAGGAAATATCACAAGGGGGAGAGGGGGGGTGGTAAGATATCACATGTATTTAGTTTTTCCAATCAAAAACAACCTACAACCTTTCCGTCTAGGCATTTTTATCATAGTCCTTAATTTCAGAATAAAATAAGATTACCTACACAAAAGAGATAATAAAAAAAAATTAAGATTCTTTGCAAGTACTCAAAATACACGTGATGTTGGGTGGGGCAGGGGGGTAGTCTTAAACCTCACCACGTATCACCAAGGGGGACGGTGGGGTTTAAAAATGCTAAAAAAAAGATCACGTGGTTAATGGACGGCACCTATATAATATGATATGACATTACAGTAGTAGCAAGTACCAAAAACTTCGAGGAAAACGTTTTATGGACGCAGAGGAAGCAGTAGCTGCTTATCAAAAGGCCGTGGAAGAGACGAGTGGCCAAAGAAGTATGGAAGGTTAGATAACCCACGGCAACACTTATCCCGCATTCAGAAAGCCATGGGCATGGCTTGCCTTGGCGGACATGGAAGTCTCTTTAAAGACTCCGCACCCAGGTCGGCCGTAGTGGAGAAGACATGCTTAGGTGGGGATACAGCTCGGACGATGCTTGTCTGTGTGGTATCTCCTCACAAAAGATGGCTCACCTACTGACCTGCCCAGCGTGCCCCAACACCTGCACACGCGAAGACCTTTACAATGCCACGGAAAATGCTGTTTCCGTGGCGGAGTTCTGGTCATCAAAAATTTTGTCGCCGAATCGACACGAAAGAAGAAGTAGCAAGGTACTTTTTTTTTTTTTGGTAGCAGTAGTATCTTACCTGACACAGCAGCAAACCCAATCACGAACAATGCGGCTATATTATTATTACTAAACATAATTTTATTATCCTTGCAATTAATGTAAGTAAAATTGCATTATTATAGCTCTCAGTTGTTATATAGGTAGTTTTCCTTATCTTCGATAGATTAGATTGTCTGTCGATCAATCTCTCAATATCGGTTAAGGTATTAGCTTGCCCTTGATTATTAACAATAACCTCACGCATAAATAAAGATATTCTAGAAAACCTTTCCGCTGATTATACTTTACTAGCGACCCGCCCCGGCTCCGCACGGGAAAATGGTTATTGTGGGTTATCCTTCAGTAGGTATATTATGCATGTATTATACATATAAACCTTCCTCTTGAATCACTCTATCTATTAAAAAAAACCGCATCAAAATCCGTTGCGTAGTTTTAAAGATTTAAGCGTACAAAGGGAGGGACATAGGGACATAGGGACATAGGGACATAGGGACGGAGAAAGCGACTTTATTTTATACTATGTAGTGATTATCAAATCAAATCAAATTTATGGCCTAAATTACATAAAGTTAACTAATTAATTTTTATAGTTAACTAAATAATTTAATCCGAAATTTTTACACATAAAACTTTTTAAAAATAACAAATTACAGTCAAGTTAGCAATTTAGGCAAAAGGATATGTCTCAGCTCATGTTGAATGGGCCCATAGAGATTCACCCAACGCTGGTTTTTAGACATTTCCTCTTCCTCTTCTTAATATGGAACAGATTTTCCCGTGGGAAAAAAGTATTTTCCCGCGGTAAAAAGTAGCCTATGTGTTATTCCGGTGTATAGGGTACATTATTGTAAAGTTTCATTAAAATCCGTCCAGTAGTTCCAGAGATTAGCGTGTACGAACAGACAGAAGGACATTTTTTTCATAACTTGTATTTTTGTGGTCAGCTACACTACCTTTATCACTTACAATCAGTTTTTTTAAAAACAAAACAATGTACAGGCACGCCGGTTCTTCAGTTTTATTACTCGTATAATAGAAGACTAGCTTTCCGCCGCGGCTCCGCCCGCGTTAACAGTTTTTCCCGTGGGAATGAGGCATTTTCCCACAGTAAAAGGTAACCTATGTTACTCAGGGTGAATGTAGCTTTCTAATGGTGAAAGAATTTTTGAAATCGGCTCAGTAGTTTTTGAGTTTATTCATTACAAACATACACACACACACACACAAAAATACAAATCTTTCCTCTTTATAATATTAGTATGATATTATATAGACTAGCTTCCCGCCGCGTTAATAAATTTTCCCGTGGGAATGAGGTATTTTCCCGCGGTAAAAGTTAGCATAATATATTCTTCCGCAAGGTCTATTCTATCTTTGTGCCAACTCCGCCCGCTTTAATTTTTTTTCCCATGAGAATGAGAAATTTTCCCGCGGTAAATCATAGCCTATGTTCTTTTCTAAGGTCTATTCTATCTTTGTGCCAAGTTTTAACAAAATCGGTTCAGTAGTTTCGAAGCCCATTCAATTATTAGGAATATTTTCGGTATTTTTTTTACACCTTGGGTTACATTATTGAAGTTTTAGTAAGGACCCCTAATCTTTTTGAAAATAAAATATAGCCTATGTTACTCAGGGTGAATGTAGCTTTCTAATAGTGAAATAATTTTTGAAATCGGCACAGTAGTTTTTGAGTTTATTCGTTACAAACATACACACATACACACATTACACACACACACACACACACACACACACACAAAAATACAAATCTTTCCTCTTTTTAATATTAGTGTAGAGCGGTTCTCAATCTTTTTTCGTGACGGAACCCTTTTGGAAAGCGAAATACTTGAAGAACCCTACAATAGTTTTTAAAAGTGCATTCTTTATTAAGCATAATTAAAGTTAAGTACAATGTAACAGTCTCAAGTAGATATCGGCGAGATATCAAACTTCGTACCTATCACTATGATCTTTAATAAAACCACCTACAATCTCTCTGTGAATGTGATGCTCTCGTCAACAAAATTAGTCGAGTGCTGGAAGCCCCCCAAGAAGCCCGAACCTTAAATCCCACCAAAACCGTCAGCTTCTTCAAAACTGTTGGTTTGGAAGAGGCTATGTAGCCTATGAGGGCCGACTACAATAGATCCACCATGGGGCGCAGTGGCCTTGGGTATCTATTGCCCTTCCCTCTCCATCCAAATCATAATCATAATCATAAAGCCTACAATTATCCTCTTCCCGAAATTTTACATTCGTCTCATTATCTTAAAAACCATTTTTTTTTTAAGTTTCATATCTACCACGTGTGAATTGTACACAATGTCCATTTTTTTTTCTAAATTCTTGCGAAACCCCTACAGTAGTATCGCGGAGCCCTAGGGTTTCGCAGAACACACTTTGAGTATCACAAGCCTGGTGAAACTTGATCCGTCGTACTTTTTCGACTCAAGCATAGGTCAATTTAAAAAAACTTTGAGTATGGCTGGATAAGATTGCTGAATATCGGTTAAGTCATTAAGCTTGACCTTGATTTTTGCCAACAATTATCTATCACGCATAAATAAAGAGTGATTCCACTGATAGTACTTTATCTAATGTGTAGAATCGGGCCCACTATATGAGTGCGTGTATTGTTATTGTCTGTTGTTTACTTACTATCTACTATGTTATTAATGATATTTGTCTTAACATAATATTAATATTATTATTTTTACTAATCTATCTATCTATCTAACTATGTATATGCATATGTATCAAGAAGATAAATATGTATATTATGTATCTTCTTGGAATATGTTTTACTATACTATGTATGTATATACTATAGCTGTCGTCTTCAATTTCAACAAAAGGGCCCATAGAATACCAGCGTCGCGGTTCACGATCGCGGCATAAGCTGAATGTGGTCCTTTTATTGTGACGTCATGACGCATCGCTCGGCACTTTTCTTTTTTGTTGTTAAAATGTACTGTTTTTTTTTTAATTTATTTTATTATTGTGCAAAATTTTTGTATTTTATTAATTGTTGTGGCGTCATTAATAATAAATGTTTCTTTCTTTCTTTCTTTCTTTCTTTCTTTTATCATATACAAGCTTTCCACCACGGCTCCGCCCGCACTAACAGTTTTTCCCGTGGGAATGAGCAATTTCCCCTCAGTAAAAGGTAGCCTTTTTTCTTTCTCAAGGTCTGTTCTATCTTTGCACTAAGTTCCATCAAAATTGATTCAGTTGTTTCGGAGCAAACAAACAAACAATCAATTCTTTATTCTTTATAATATTCTATCTGTACCTACCAAGAACCATCAAAAACGGATCAACGGATCGGTTTTGGCGTGAAAACGTAACAAACAGACAGATAGGGATTATAGCTGATTATACTATACCTACTCTGTTGTTTTATCAGTAATTATTTTTTTAAGATTATCAGGTGACATTCATAGTGCCATCTACTATATAAAAATAAGTCGGGTTTTCCTTCCTGACGCTATAACTCCAGAACGCACGAACCGATTTCCACGGTTTTGCATTCGTTGGAAAGGTCTCGGGCTCCGTGAGGTTTATAGCAAAGAAAATGGTTAACGCGGGCGGAGCCGCGGGGCGGAATGCTAGTTTAGGATAAAAATGGAGTAATTTACATTTTGCTTTTTTAGAGAAAGATGAGAACTTTATTTTAGAATCCACCATACCGAATATCACTACATAGTATAAAATAAAGTCGCTTTCTCTGTCCCTATGTCCCTCCCTTTGTACGCTTAAATCTTTAAAACTACGCAACGGATTTTGATGCGGTTTTTTTTAATAGATAGAGTGATTCAAGAGGAAGGTTTATATGTATAATACATGCATAATATACTGAAGGATAACCCAAAATAACCATTTTCCCGTGCGGAGCCGGGGCGGGTCGCTAGTGCTTTATAAATAAATTACTTTGTTTAATAATATAATTTTCGATTTAACTGCTAGAAGCGAATGGTGTTCAAAATGACGGTGAAGAGCAAACATTTATCAAACGTAAGGTAAACCCCTATTTGCAACTTACCCAAGACCAGCTTTTAGTGTTAAATATTATAGACGGTACTCTAAATTTATAGCATTAAGTACGTATAGTGAAATCTTTATTTACTTCCACACTCAAATGATGCAGGTTAGATTAGGTTAATTGCTAATGCATATTTGCACCACAATAAAACTATAATTTAGGAATGCATTTCATTTATTTATTGGTTTCTCAACCTTGGGAAAATGGCTGTGCCGCGTTAGTTTCCAGGTAGTAGACTCCAGTAGATCTGAAAAAGAAAAAGAAATTAAAATAATTACTTGTAGCTTCCCGTGAGAAAGGCTAACACAACATTACATTAACGCCTTAGAGCAGGAGTTCCTAACCAGGGGGGCACTCCTCCCAAGGGGAGCGTAGAGACATGTCAAGGGGGGCGGAAAGCGTTTGCATTTTCTTTTTTATACCACTAAGGTTACAAACAGGCAAGAAAAAAGAGTACAATAAACAAGCAACATTGACAAATAACATTTAAATTTTAAACTTTTAAATTTTGTTTATTAAATTCAAAATAAAAGGCTTCTAAGTGCAAAAATTCGCAAATGCGTTTTTTAGTCAAAAAGTAAAGGGGGGGATTAGACAATTTATTAATCTGGGGAGCCGCAACAAAAAAAAGGTTGGGAGCAGTTAAAGGCAGTTGAAGGCAGTCCCATAAACAAGGGGGTGTGTGTGAGGGAAACAGCAATGATTTGGTTTACGATGACGTAGGGTTACGTATGTCACATTCAATACAAATACAATACAATATTCTTTATTGATACCAAAAATTTAACAATACAATACAATATACTTTATTGCACACAGAACATTACCACCATTTGCACCTTATCAAAATCTTTGCAGAAAATGTTTATTGTCCCTAATTCTGAAAGTAACTCTACTCTGACTAAACCCTTAAAAGCTCCGTCTGAAGGGATAAACTCATCATTAATAGCTCATAATTATGTCCCCATCGGGGCCCTAGTCTACCCTGAAAAAAATGACTACCTTTATTCAAGAACTGTAAAATTATAATAAGAGTTTATTATAGAGTGTTTTTTGGGTAGTATGGTATGGCGACCGGATCCTGTCAACACTTGTTTATATACACGTCGATTGTGCAATCATAGAATGTCCCTTCTATCTCCATCAGACTTTTCCTATCTCATCTTCTGTGAGGTTGGGTATATTTAAATGCAAAATGTGACTGTACGAAGAGGGGCCACTAAACTCGACGACAAAGTAGTCGCGTAGGCCCTAGATTTATTTCTATTTTTGATATCAGATCTTACCCAGTCTTCGGCAAAAGGCCGCCCATATTCAGAGTACCATCAAGAGTGCAGGCTCCAAGCAACGCATATTCGTATGACGCGCACTCAACTCCAGTGAACCCACCAGACACCACCGACTCAGCCATGTAGTAGAAACTCCTGCAAGAAAAGAAATACTATGTGAGAAGTTTTCTTTTAATTGTGCTACGTTTGTGTCGAAAAGCTACGACCAATCAAGCTTCACCGGATTTACGTGGGAGCGGAAGGCTCTACCCCTGAGTAGTCCCAATAAGTCCCAAGTTTTAATTGTAGGCAGTAGTAGGCTGAGATACAAGCTTAATTTTTCTCAAGTTCCGCTTGTATATTACGATAGTATCTGTATACCGTATACTGATAAGGCTAAAAACTTGGGTCTCATAATAGACTGTAATATGTCATGGAGGGCGCAGGTCAACGAGGTAAGCAAACGAATGCATTTTTCTTTCCACTCACTCAAGCGATTACAGTACTTCCTTCCTTTTAAGACTAAGATCTTGCTAGCACAAACTCTTCTTCTCCCCATTCTTGACTATGCCGATGTCTGTTATCTGGATGCGACAGAGGAGTTACTCAATAAGCTTGAGCGCTTACAAAATCTTGCTATTCGTTTTATATTCGGTCTTCGAAAGTATGATCATGTTTCTGAATTTCGTGCTCAGCTTAAATGGCTCCCTATCCGTCTTCGGCGTGATGTGCATATCCTTTCTGTTTTATATAACATTCTCAAAAACCCCGCAACTCCTTCTTATCTCCGATCTCGGTTCATCCTTTTACCCCCTGACCCCCGCTCTAGGCGTCCCTGTATTACTAGAACTCTGGAGTGTCCTAGAGCTAACACTAATTTCTTTTTCAAATCTTTTACTGTGCGTGCTGTTCAGCTTTGGAACAAGCTTCCCAAGGCTATTCAAGACTGTCCCTCTATAACCTCCTTTAAACACAAATTAAAAGAGCACTTTCTATCTCAACTATAACATGTTTGTCGTATAATATAATATATGTATATATGTATGTATTTATGTATGTATGTATATATGATAATATGTGTATCTATTATACTTATTTATGTATGTACGTATATGTAATAGAATGTACTTATTGTTTATGCATGTATTTTATGTATATAGCACTTTCTTTTATGCCTACTCCGCATTATCTTTTCCCACCACCTTGTAGGTTGGCTGGAAGAGATCTCTTATAGAGATAAGCTCGCCTTTGTGTACTAGTTTTTAAGCATAATTGTTATTTTTAATTTGTGCAATAAAGAATAAAGTAGTCATATACCAACGCGTCTAGGGGCGTGGAGAGGGAGCCTCAGACCACGACCTAGCGCGTTGACACGGAAAAAAATCGTGAAGGACACGACGACGCCTGAGGGGCTCCGTCTCTGATTACTAGATTGATTTTGATTTTGGCCGCGCCTCCGCCGGCAGGTACGGGCATTGTTACCTAAAGGGTATTCGCTACTACCAGAAGGTCATTAGAATAGAATAGAACAGAATATACTTTATTCTGTTAAGTGTGATCTAAATTCTTTAGCTACTTTAACTGCATCTGTGATTTCGTAGTCATGAGAAGAGAGAGAAGATTGTGCTATTCTAGAAATATTTGGCGTCTCCTGGTTGCAAAAATGATAGAAGAAATGATGATGATGAGCAATAGGATGAAGGAATATTTATGTAGAAAGGAATAACACATTAAGGTTCCTCTTTAATGGCCGCGATTTGTGAATGCAGCGTGGGCAAGCACAAAAGAACAGTAGGCTCACTACGTAACGGCTCGTAAGCTCGGGAAGGTGTCAAACGCGACATAATGGCGTAAGAGTCATATTACTTCTAGCTTACGTAGTGAGCCAGTCAGTACCACAAGAGCCCAGTGAGTCCTTACCTACTGTAAATGCGGAGTACGAGGAAAGTGTGTTGAAAAGGTGACCTTGGGATTAGGAAACTATGTTTTTCGGATGAAAAGAACATTTCCACGCCACCCTAACCTGCCATGGTTACAAGTAATGAGACCACCGCAGCCAGGCATCTCAACACCCCCATTGGGGTAGAAGTCCACATGTCCGAGCGGCGCCGAGTATCCTAAGACTCCTGCGTTGGTGTGGATTACTTCAGTGTAGCTGCCATCGGTGGAGCTGAACCGATACGGGTTATCCTCCCAAGCGGGACCGGCAGGGTCCAGGGCTGTAAGAAAATAATGTTTAAATTAGTCAATGATTAGTCAATGACGTGGCTTGAGAGCCAGGAGTTGCCTGTGTGCTGGTAACCATTCCCTGACGTAAACGGCTACAGCTCGAGCAGACTTTTGAGACCCTTGTATTCAAGGATCTAGTAGGACTGACATCCGAAGATGTCATCTGACCTTCACCATAGGGCTCCAGTAAGCCCAAGGTTTGGTCTATCCAGGATGACTTAAAGTGGCTCACCCCAGGAAACCACCCCACTGAGAAAGGAACGGACTCCCGGAGAAAAAAATAACCAATATCTGACCAGTAATATAGGCGATGTCTCCGTCGACGTTTCTGCCGACGATACCAGCCTGTTGCCCGCCCAGACTGTGGCCCACTATGTGGTACTGGTCCGGGGTGGCTCCCGTCATCTCGTTCAGCCAGTCTATGAATTTGGCCACACTTTCACCTGAAAATATAATAACATAATATAAACCTTGTTTTAAACGCGAGTGAGTAGTCGTCACTCAGGAATCTTTTTGCATCCTCACCATGCCTTTTTTAGCATTCACGTTTTGGGGTACATTTGACGAATGACAAAAAAATTGACTTTTTACCAGAGTCGAACGGTGGTCTAGTGAAGATTACGGGAAAATTCTGGGTACAAATTAAACAGGACGGTTCATGCTGAAGGCGGTTTTTCATTGCTGTGGACTTCTTTCGGCGAGTGATATAAATAGATCTCCACAGAATAAGTCAATTTTTAAAATGGCCACCATAGATCACAGTTGTGGTCTTTAATATTAATATCAGCCCGAACGACGAAAATGGTTTTGTAAAAACCATTCAAACTTGGAATTTAAATTTTGCTAAAAACCTATCTAGGTTTGTAATGTATATAGTTCGAAGTCGAAGTAAAAATTAGAGTACAAATAAACATAGAGCACGCGCAACGCTCCGCTGCCTTTAGGTATACCAAGCGTAAGCAGATGTTCTATGGGCGGTGAAATCAATAACGTTTTTCTTTTTGGATTTGTTCCTGGAGTCATGTTTGCAATTTATCACTGCACATTTCACAATAATACTTTCACCGGGAGAAACAATCAGCTCCGATAACCATTTCCTACTAAACGAACGCGCTGTCGATATTCGGACTGCCTACGCCTACCACATTTGTTTTTATTTATTCTCTAAAGGTAAATACTTGGACGAATTACCATAGTTACACTACTATGTTACTAAGTCCATGGGTAAATAAATACCTGAAGTAATAGCGTTTTCAACCGCAACATAGTAGTTGTCGTCATTACCACCGGCTGACCAATCAACGACGATCACGTTCGAATCATTACCGGTGAGGAACGCTGCAAAAAAATAAAAAAGAACTGGTTTTCATTCATCACATCACACTCAAAGCGTCTACTACCAAGCTTGAAGAGTATGGTCCTTCCTTATCACGAGAGAAATACCCATTTATCTATTAGGTAAGCTCGTCTGGCTTTACGCAGGTTCCGGGTTCGAATCCCGGTGGCGATCCGTCGGACAAATATCACTTTGTGAGAGTTTTCCCAGTTTGGTCAGGTCATTTCAGGCTAGATCTCCTGATTGTCTCCTGATTCCGTGCCTCCGCATGTAAAGCCGTTGGTCCCGGCTACTATCTACGGATGTAGTCGTTATAGGAGCCATGTCGGAAGCCTAAGGCGGCTCAACAATTCCGAAACCAGGGTTTCTGACCCTCTCGAGGCCCAAACCCACTCGATAAGAAATAGGTACGCATTAGTTCATAAGTGGAAAGCCACAGTCAAGGATCTTCTTCTGCGTCTTATCGTGTCGATGACAAATTAGATTGTGGTCCAGGACCTAGCCACTTCGACTGCATTATCAGGTCCTGCTGCGAGCAGGTGGCAGGGCAAGCAGGGCAGGATACCAGGTGGGCCATAGACTGCACCTGTGGACTGCACCGTCTCACACACACATTCCTTTGCAATGTGAAATCGGGCACTGATCCCTGGTCACAGTAATAATCACCAGTTGGTTAGGACGTTCAAGGATTGGGAGGAAATCAATGTTCCAAATTAACGAGATATAGACAAACCACCCAAGAAGAGAAGGAAAAGACAGGTTGTTAGAAGGATGTATGTAGTTACAATTTACGATTACGATTAGGTAAGTTCGCGGTTCAAGGTCGCAGGTTCGAATCCCGCCCAGGGCAAACATTCGTGTGATGAGCACTTGTGTTTGCCTTGTGTATGGCTGGATGTTGTATTTTATATATGTATGTATTTTATATGTATGTATTTTAGCTGTCTGACACCCATAGGTTCTGCCTAGTTTGGGGTCAGATGGCCGTGTGTGCGATGTCCTACATATTTATTATTATTATTAACGAGATCTATAGACAAACCACACAAGAAGAGAAGAAAAGGACAGTAAAGTTGTTAGAAGGATGTAAG
Organism: Teleiodes luculella; assembly: GCA_948473455.1. NCBI lineage: Eukaryota > Metazoa > Arthropoda > Insecta > Lepidoptera > Gelechiidae > Teleiodes > Teleiodes luculella. The sequence continues at coordinate 5,756,654 of OX419609.1, read as the reverse complement.
TAGTTACAATTTACGATTACGATTAAGTTACAATTTATTTATTACTAGCGACCCGCCCGCCCCCGCGCGTGGGTTATACTTAAGTATATTATGCATGTATTATACATATAAACCTTCCTCTTGAATCACTCTATTTATTAAATAAAACCGCAGCAAAATCCATTGCGTAGTTTTAAAGATTTAAGCATACATAGGGATATAGGGACATAGGGACAGAGAAAGCCACTTTGTTTTATACTATGTAGTGATAACCAAACCTGGCACAAGAACCGTGTTGACGTCAGAAGTGGCGTCATTGGTCCACCCGTGGATGATCATTACGGTGTTTTTATCGGCGTCAAAATATGAACCTTCCAAGGTCGAATTATTTTCGAACATAATCGGATGGCTGACTGACGGATTCGATCTGAAATAATGTATGTATTTATTGAATAACACTCAATTAAAAAAAAATAACCCCTACACAAAACCGTTACTTGATCCTTTCAACAAATAGAAAAGAGCTGATAATCTTCAAATGGCTGAAGATATTTTCTTGGATCATAGCTAAGAACACTCTCGAATGTGACACCTTGCAAACATAAAAACCTAGATCAAAATCGACGCATCCGTTTAGGAGCTACGGTGCCACAGACAGACAGACACACACGTCAAACTTATAACACCCCTCTTTTTCGTCGGGAGTTAAAATTCACGACCTTATCCTCTAAATAGCAAAAATAGGCTTCGAAACGCAATAAACACAATATTTCTTTTTTTAGCAATAACATTATTTTGTTTTGGAATTCATGCTAACCTGGTAAACAAATGGTAGACATTCTCCGTATCAGGACTGTATCTGGCAGCCCTCTCCAAGTCACCGACTGTCAACCAGGAGTCAACCAAATGTAAGTTGCCATTGTCATCAGCTATGTGCTGGAACCGAGGCCCGTTGCCAACCTTTCTGATGACGGGGTCTGCTGGTAGAGCTGTTGAAGAAATTCATTCATTATTTTAAGGTATTATTCTGGACCTACCTCTGTAAACCCTTTAATAAATTCTGTAAGAATCAAATCCTCGATATATAGTGTAAAAAAGTTTTTCTAGAATTTCTTTACATTTAAATCCATAACTGTAAAGAAAAGTGAGAAGAATCTCTTCGGTGGAGACCTCCCGTAAACCACTGCTACGGCGTAGCGATTACGTAGCAGGAGCTACGAGATGTAGTATCACTTGGTTATACAGTCCGTGGCGGATCTAAATGAGCGTGTCCTCGGGCGCTGCTCGCTATACAAGAGACTGGCAAACATAATTATAGTGAGCAACACACAAAGCGTTAGTTCCGTCCGACACAGGCCACATTTATTTAGATCCTTGTCGGTCTGTAAAGCGAAGAGGAAGAATCTCTACGGCGTAGAGTAGACCTTCCGTAGACCACTGCTACGGCGTAGCAATTACGTAGCAGGAGCTACGAGATGTAGTATCACTTGGTTATACAGTCCGTGGCGACTCTAAATGAGCATGTCCTCGGGCGCTGCTCGCTATACAAGAGACTGGCAAACATAATTATAGTGAGCAACACACAAAGCGTTAGTTCCGTCCGACACAGGCCACATTTATTTAGATCCTTGTCGGTCTGTAAAGCGAAGAGGAAGAATCTCTACGGCGTAGAGTAGACCTTCCGTAGACCACTGCTACGGCGGCGTAGCAATTACGTAGCAGGAGCTACGAGATGTAGTATCACTTGATTATACAGTCCGTGGCGACTCTAAATGAGCGTGTCCTCGGGCGCTGCTCGCTATATAAGAGACTGGCAAACATAATTATAGTGAGCAACACACAAAGCGTTAGTTCCGACACAGGCCACATTCATTTAGATCCTTGTCGGTCTGTAAAGCGAAGAGGAAGAATCTCTACGGCGTAGAGTAGACCTTCCGTAGAACACTGCTACGGCGTAGCAATTACGTAGCAGGAGCTACGAGATGTAGTATAACTTGGTTATACAGTCCGTGGCGGATCTAAATGAGCGTGTCCTCGGGCGCTGCTCGCTATACAAGAGACTGGCAAACATGTAGTGAGCAATACGCAAAACTTTCGTTCCTCCTAAAAGCTATGTTCATAGGTAGGTCAAATGAAGTAGGTATTTAAATAAAAATTACACAAAATAAACAAAACCTTCGACTTGTATTGTATTGGATATCAAAACGGGTTTGAGTGAAGCAGAATGTGACAGACACTCACTAAGTGATTGAAAATAATAAAAGATAAACGCAAGTGTGTATATTTAATACTATCTTTAAATCGAAGCGAAAAATTAAAATCATTGAGCTTTGGCAGGGATTTGAACCCGCATCTCCTTTCTATCCGAGCCATACACAAGCAATACGTAAATATGCATTTTACCTGACACTACAGTTATTCCTATCACTAACAGAGCGACTATATTTGCCATAATTTATTGTTAACAAAACTTATTTCAGTTAATTTTGTTTGTTTTATACCTAGTTGAATTTTACGGCACTATCTAATCAAAATCTCAGAATCGATTAAGTCATTAGCTTCTTCTTCCGTTACATTACAATACAGCGGCAAAGATAATATTCATACCTAAACACCCGTTCGAAACTTAAAAAAAAGTAAATTTTAAAAAAAACAAAAAGCCCGACTGTTTAAAAAGCGAACTTAAAAGATGTAGGAACATAACTAGCATGTGTAATTGAAATCCTTTTTTTCATAAATTAAAATAGTCAATTTTGTTATCAGTTTTGAGCCTGCCAATTTAATAGAGATAGATAAAGTCGTGGAATCTGTAAAAAAACATCCAATCAATATGATACATTATCGCATTCGGAGGCATATCTATATCTATACTCTACACTAATAATATTATAAAGAGGAAAGATTTGTATTTGTGTGTGTGTGTGTGTGTATGTTTGTAATGAATAAATTCAAAAACTACTGAGCCGATTTCAAAAATTCTTTCACCATTAGAAAGCTACATTCACCCTGAGTAACATAGGCTATATTTTAATTTCAAAAAATTTGGGTTCCTTACTAAAACTTCAATAATGTAATCCAAGGTGTAAAAAAAAATCTAAAATATTCCTAATAATTGAATGGGCTCCGAAACTACTAAACCGATTTTGGTAAAACTTGGTACAAAGATAGAATAGACCTTGGGAAAGAACATAGGCTATGATTTACCGCGGAAAAATTTCTCATTCCCATGGGAAAAAATCTTAAAGCGGGCGGAGTTGCCACAAAGAAAGAATAGACCTTGCGGAAGAATATAGGCTAACTTTTACCGCGGGAAAATGCCTCATTCCCACGGGAAAAACTAATACGGGAAGCTAGTTATTCATATTTTACTTGCTGCGATTCCTGCTACATTTATGCCTCCGACTGCAATAATATAATATAAATATTTGATTAAATGTTTTTCGACCAGCGTCGTCGACTAAGGCCTGATTTTAGGGTAGGCTCGAGCCCCTCGGTGGGGATATAATATATGAAGCTGTTACTTGTTATTTCATTATTCAGTTCTTTATACTTCTGCCAAGCTAAGTACGCTGCAATGGGAAAGGCATAGAAATAATGTTTACCTACTCAACAAGTGCTATCTAACTTAGAGTAAAAATTAAAAAAAATGTGGGAGGGCCCCTATCACCGATAAAAATCTGTAAAAACCTCATCAACAATAAAATGTTAAAAACAGAAGATAACAGATAAGAAAAAGGCGAAACATAGTATTATCACCAAATCGTCATTATATAGGTATTATATGCGAGGATGTTATTAACAGATTAGATAAACTAGCAAATCAAAATCTAAACGTTTGTATTACCTATAAAATATGTATGATAGTCTGTAAGGTATTTATGATATGGGCCTCTGTTTACATATTTAACATCTATATGTAAATATTGCCTGAAATAAATGAATTTATTATTATAATTTATTCATTTTTCGACGTCAAATTGAATAAAGATAATAAACACTGCTTAAGCCAAGGCTGCAAAAAAACTTTTGTAATAATCTATCATCACTACATAGTATAAAACAAAGTCGCTTTTTCTGTCCCTATGTCCCTATGTATGTTTTAATCTTTAAAACCACGCAACGGATTTTAATGCGGGTTTTTCTTAGTAGATAGAGTGATTCAAGAGGAAGGTTTATATGTATTATTACATGCATAATATACCTAGGGATAACCCAAAATAACAATTTTCCCGTGCGGAGCCGGGGCGGGTCGCTAGTATTATTATTAAGAGGAAAGATTTGATTGTTTGTTTGCATTGAATAGGCTCCGAAACTAATGAACCGATTTTAATTAAATTTGGTATAAATATAGAATAGAATAGACCTTGGGGAGTAACATAGGCTACCTTTTACAGCGGAAAAATTCCTCATTCCCACGGGAAAAAACAGTTAACGCGGGCAGTGCCACGAAGCGGAAAACTAGTAAATACTACTCTAACTCGTTTTAAATGCTACTAAATGCTACTCGTAACTCTTTTTTTCTAATTTAAGTTCGAGCAAAATACGTAAAATCGCTCTGTTCGCGGTTCGTGCGTCGTGATTTTCTGTAAACAACAAAGTTGGTCGCGATTCGTGCGTTTTCAATAATGCAATAAAAAATGCCATTATCGTTTGGGCGTGGTTCGGCGGGCCCATTACTATGACAGATTAAGAAATCATTATTTTATTTTAAACTAGCTTCCCGCCGCGGCTCCGCACGCGTTAATCGTTTTTCCCGTGGGAATGAGGAATTTTCCCGTGGGAATGAGGAATTTTCCCGCGGTAAAAGTTAGCCTATGTTCTTCCGCAAGGTCTATTCTATCTTTGTGCCAACTCCGCCCGCTTTAACCATTTTTCCCGTGGGAATGAGAAAATTTCCCGCGGTAAATTGTAGCCTATGTTCTTTCCTAAGGTCTATTCAAACTTTGTGCCAAGTTTCAACAAAATCGGTTCAGTACTTTCGGAGTACTTTCAATTATTAGGAATATTTTACGTATTTTTTTCACACCTTGGGTTACATTATTGAAGTTTTAGTAAGGATCCCTATTTTTTTGAAAATAAAATATAGCCTATGTTACTCAGGGTGAATGTAGCTTCCCAACAGTGAAAGAATTTTTGAAATCGGTTCAGTAGTTTCAGAGCCTATTTGATGCAAACAAACAAACAAAAAAACATACAATCAAACCTTTCCTCTTTATAATATTAGTATAGATTTACAGTAATGACAAACTTTCCGTGTAGGGTATTAGTAGAGACTGAAAGCCAGAACATATTTTTTTGGAATAGTTGCATTGGAAATTTAAAGTATTTATTCCGCTTGCTTATAGTGTGGGTTTCGAGTTTAACCTACCTCACAGACCCTGGTGTCGAAATTACTGAGCCGCCTATTAAGGGGCTCTACCACGCTAAGTGGCGCCGCCACCCTTTAAAAAATAATAACTCGGGAAATAATCAATTTTTCAAAAATCCGGTCCACAGAACTGGAGTCGGGGTGCTGTAGGATATATAGAAGCAATTAACTTTATTTATTGTATCTCGCTGTAGTTAGAGATAGAAAATTTGCGAAAAACGGCCACTTTTCGCATTTTTTCTATCTATAACCACATTGAATTATAATAAACATATGTGATTGCTTCTATATATCCTACAGCACCCCGACTCCCTGTGGACCGGATTTTTGAGAAATTGATTATTTCCCGTGTTATTATTTTTTAAAGGTTGGCGGCGCCACTTAGCGTGGTAGAGCCCCTTAAGGCGTAGCACATGGCTCCTATAAACGACTACATCCGTAGATAGTAGCCGGGACCAACGGCTTTACGTGCCTGTCGAAGCACGGAATCGTCTTTCTTGTCGAACAATCACATAATTCGTTACAGAACCTAAACCTACTATAAGACAATGATAAAAAAACTATTACAGACAGACAGAAATAAGTATTTTTTATTACAATAGATATTAATTACGATGCTGATTATGATATTCAATGATCCGCAGTGATTTTTAAATAGATAAATGTAATAAGTAGATAAAATATTTTAAAATGTGTAATTAGACCTAATTAAACAGCAGCCTTGCAGTTGTTTAAGCAAAAAATATGGATAATACCGTCGCTATATTTTTTCTGGGGATCGCAGTTGTGTCAGGTAATAACCATCATAAATACACCATAATTACAAAAAACAATAAATTACAGTTAAAATTTTTATTTTACAACGACAGTATTTATCTATATCCATCTATACATCTATAGTTCTTACTAATATTATAAACGTGAAAATTTGTGAGGAAGGATATATGGATGGATGTTTGTTACTCTTTCACGCAAAAACTACTGAATGGATTTTAATGAAACCATACAATATTATAGCTTAAACAACAGAATAACAGGAAAAGCCCTCGATTTCCACGGGAAAAACAGTTAGCCCGGGTGGGCCGTAGACACAAGGTTAACAATATGCGCGCCGAGTTTTTGGGCTCGGCGGCGGCGGCGGCGTCGGCGGCGTCGGCGGCGTGACATAGTTATTTCTTTTCTTGACCGAAGAAAAATTAGTAAAATAGAAAGCAAATCCCATTTACGTCTCACAATCTGAGTGCCAAGTGCGAGTTTTTTACTCACGAAACGCGCTCGATAACTACAACGTAAACGAGCATTTAGTATGGAGAAATTTTAGTTCAGCGAACTGTCTACAGATGGCGTAGTTTCAATTCCATACAAAATCGCGTTTACGCTCTCGCTATCGAGCGCGTTTACTTTGGTTGCAAAACTCGCACTCGGCACTCTGTCGTCGAAAAACAACAACAAAATGTTTTGAGAATTTGCGCAATGCAACTGCCGATTATTTCGGAACAAGTGGTTGTCAGCTGCTTTGGAAGCAAAATAGGCGAAGTCTTAGTCTGTAGCTACTGTTAATAAATCAATTGGTGGATATGTCATAAAACGATGTAAAAATGCATTATTCATAATGAAAATTGTGGGAAATTTCGGATATCGGCGCGCCGACGCTTTTTCACGGCAGCGGCGGCGCGCCGGAGCGTGGCGCTCATATAAATTATCATCATCTCACGAATGTTTGAGCAGATTTCCTTGCGATGTTTTCCTTCACCGTAAGATAAAATAGGGTACACGTAGGGTATGAATTCGAAAATCAAAAACACATTGGTAACGTGCCGAGGCTTGAACCTGCGAACTTCCCAATGGAAGACAACCTAGCCCCTAGCCACTTGGCCACCGACGCTCCTAATGTATCACTACATAGTATAAAACAAAGTCGCTTTCTCTGTCCCTATGTCCCTGTGTCCCTATGTCCCTATGTCCCTTTGTATGCTTAAATTTTTAAAACTGCGCAACGGATTTTGATGCGGTTTTTTTTAATAGATAGTGTGATTCAAGAGGAAGGTTTATATGTATAATACATGCATAATATACTTAAGGATAACCCACAATATCCATTTTCCCGTGCGGAGCCGGGGCGGGTCGCTAGTTATAATAAAAAATATTTCTTTCAGCGTTACCGGCGGACCCCGTCGTTACAAAGTTTGGCAATGGTCCCCGTTACCAGCACATCCCTGATGACAGTGGAAACCTTCGATTGGTGGACTCCTGGCTGAAGGCCAGTGATCTGGCCAGGGCTGCCAGATACAACCCTGATGCGGAGAACGAATACCATCTGTTTACTAGGTAAGAAATCTTTACCATCTGCTGAAAGGCGCCCGTCATTAGCTCTTAGACGTTTCCAAGTCCCATTGAGGACTCGAGCTTATACTAGTGTGGGCAATTTGACTTCATACTGGATCTTTAAATTCCTTCACAGCTGTGTGCCGGTTTCCTTCCCAAACCTTTATGTAAACCACATCATAATTGAGTTCTTAAGTCAACTGGCGTGGTCGAGTGGTCAAAACCTCGTCTGATGTTACGGAGGTTCCGGGTTCGAATGTGGGGATCCGTCGAACAAATATCACTTTGTGAGACTTTCCCTAGTTTTATTAGGACATTGCAGACTGAATCGCCTGATGGTCCGAAAAGAAAGATGATTCCGTGCTTCGGAAGGCAAGTAAAGCCGTTGGTTCCGGCTACTATCTACGGATGTAGTCGTTATGGGAGCTATGTCGGAAGCCTAAGGCGGCTCAACAATTCCCACACCAGGGTTTGTGAGGTAGATTAACCTCGAAACACACTCGATAAGAAGAAGACTTAAGACAGTTTGAGTTGAGTCGTACCTAACTATCAGAAGATTTCAGGAGTGACAACTTCCACCATTATTGTTTACACTCCGTTAGTAAACTTTGGTTGGTGAGACGTCCTTAGCAAGACGAGAGATGACCCGTGGATTGAGGAGAGATTCCACTCCATCCTATTAACTGGGCGTTATTTTCAGGCAAAATCCGTCACTCAGCCATCCGATCGTGTTAGGCAACACTGCGACCCTGGAGTCATCATTCTTCGACCCTCAGAAGAACACTGTGGTCATCATCCACGGGTGGACTAACAATATCTTTTCTACTGTCAATACTGTTCTTGTCCCAGGTTTGTACATTCATACCTACCCACTCTTTCTCTTAATATTTGTTCTCTTACTCTTTCCAGAGGAAATTTTATCGTAGGTTAATCTCAAAATCAAACAAGTTCGGTGAGGCATGATTGGTCGTACTTTTTCGACTCAAGCATAGGTCAATTAAAAAAAAGAACCAAAATCAAGATGAATAAATTTCAACATAGCAGGCGTTTCACATCATTTTGATGGTTCAATGTGAGATAATAAGTATCTTATTTTCCAATACAAATAGAATCGAATACCTACTTTATTCTACACCTGGATTGACCTGAAATAACAAGAAGTACAGTCCATGATGGTAAAAGAGTACAAATAGGAAGCTATTTTATAATATTACAAAACAAGCTTATTCTAGAAAGCAATTTGTCCAAATCAACACTCTCCGCTAGGGTGACTTTATTAATTCTGACACTATAGTAATAATAAAATAATAGTAAATGGTTACGTATTACAATCTCTAAAGTTCATATATCTAACTTTGTAATGCCTACGGACGAAAGGCCTAAAATTTAAAACACATATTGAACGAAAGGCCTAAAGTGTAAAACACCTATGGACAGAAGATCTAATTTTAAAACAACTAAGCATTGTTTGGTCTAAACTTTATAAGACCTACGTTTCCAACGCCTAAAATTAAATAACCTCATAAACGAAAGACTTTGAAAGAGTTAATTTTAAAGCAAAGTGGCTGTGAATAATTAAAATTACCAATACACACACACTAAAAATGAAAAAAATATATAAATTTATCGACTTAATAACTGACAGCTGATAATTCTGGGGGCCTAAAATCGCCATTTAAAAATTGAATTCTAAGAGAACCTCGAGCCGATTCGTATTTAACGTAAAATGGTCAATCCTTATTACATTTCACTTAGAATTCAGCTTTCTGGTGAATCACCGAAGATTCTTGTGTTTAAAATATTGGTACTTGTTTTTTTTTTTTGTGAAAAAGTAAATAATATAAAAATAAATAAACTATGGGTAATAATAAAAAATAAAGCCCCCCTTTATAATAATTTTACTTCATTAATTAATAATATTTAAGAAGATTATAGTAAAGCGCCCTTCTTATTTTTTTGTAATATAGAAATAAAGAAAGGGGCATTTTTTAAAATATTTTTTTTTATTTAATATAATATTAAAAAATAAAAAAGGGTGGCATTTAATTTTATTTTTTAATTATTTTCTAATTATTTTTTAATTAAAAATATTAATATAAAAATTTAAAAAAGGGGGGCAATTTATTTCATTTTTTTTTAAATTCAATTAAAAATTAATATTAAATAATAATATTAAAGGGGGCATTTAATTATATATTTTTATCACAATAAATAAAAAAAAACAATGAAAAAGGGGGGCAAATAAAAATATTAATAAAATAAATTTAAAAAGGGCGCCAATTTTTTTTTTATAGAATTCCATATTAAAATAATATTAAAACAAAAAAGGGGGGCATTTTTCCTTTTTTATTTCTTAATAATTTTTCAATTAAAAGAAATATTAAAAAAAAAAATTGAAATGTTTAATTTACGTAAATTGCACCTTTGACATAAACATTATGATTAAAACGCATTACATACCTATTGTTTTATTTAAAATACCCGGTCGCCTACTTATAGTAAACGACTATTAGATATTATAATATTAAGCTTTTCGTCCATTAGATTACTTAAACTTAGACATTATAAATTTAGGTATAACAAAAGTTAGCTATAACGACTATTAGATGATTTAAAATTAGGCCTTCTGACCATAGGTGTTTTGAAATTTAGGCCTTTCGTCCGTAGGCATTACGACGTTAGATATATGAACTTTAGAGATTGTAATACGTAACCTAGTAAATATGTGGAACATCTCACACACTGCCGCCAGTGACCCCAAACTAGGCAGAGCCTGTACTATGGGTGTCAGATAGCTGATAATATATACATATTATATAAATATACAACATCCAGACACAAGGCAAACACAAGTGCTCATCACACGAATGTTTGCCCTGGGCGGGATTCGAACCCGCGACCCTGTGATTCGTAGGCGGACGTACTACCAACCAACTAGGCTAGGGGGTCGTCAATGGTTTTGAATAAGAAACCAACACGATATGCAAGCAAGCTCCTAATTTATATATTTGACAGCGTTCCTGACTGGTGCCGATGTGAACGTGATCGTCGTGGATTGGTTCGCCGGTGGTGGTGACCCGAACTACTTCATTGCTGTCGCTAACACTGTCCCGTCAGGTACTTCATTGTTTTCAAATTAGTTCCCCCATATCCTACAGATGACGCCGGGCAAAACTCAAGCGTACCCAGGACACGCCGTATAATCAAAGCCATTGTCAAAGAAAAGTGACTCACTGACACAACCCAACGTCATTTCTACGTCATTTTGCCTATTCATCCTTCTCGAATGCGTGTAATAGACAAGGATGAACAGAGCAAAATGACGTAGGCTTGTGTCACTCACGTAGTCTTCTTGTTAGACTTTGTTTTCTTAGACCATGAATCAAAGCGTAGTGAACGCTTGCGCCATTTTGAATAAAAACGTAAGGGAGATTATGTGCAAGGCAGTCATGGTGCGACGAGGAAGTCTTTTGATAAGCATAGAAAATGACCAATTAGCTTCAAGGTCTAGTGGCATTAAGTATTTTATTTAGTAATGCAATATTTTTATTATGGCAGCGCGCCTATGAATAGGTATGAATTTACGTATTGCATGCCCATCGATGCATCCCATCCACAACTTACGTATTTTTTTCTAGAAACATTGAAGTAATTGCAACCATGGTCCAAGAAAACAAGGTCTAACAATTAAACCACTTGACTGACATAAGCCTACGTCATTTTGCGCTGTTCATCCTTGTCTATTACACGCATTCGACAAGTATGAACAGGCAAAATGACGTAGGCTTGTGTCAGTCACGTGGTCTAATTGTAAGACCTTGTTTTCTTGGACCATGATTGCAACTTAGTGTACTTATGATGTCATAAACAACACGAGTTGTCTTCAGAACCAAGAGTTCTTTGAACCCCTTCTCCTGCTTCAAGTCAATGGTCAAAGGGACAGATTTTTGAAACGGCGCAATCACAGACAGATCCTCCATAAGTGGCAGGACATAAAGGGCATGAGAGAAGGAGCCCCTAACCAGAAATATTTTACTTTCAGGCGAAGGCGTAGGCCGCTTCATAAATTGGCTGAATGCTGCTAGTGGGGCCACTCCTGCGCAGTACCACATAGTCGGACACAGTCTAGGGGGACACCAGGCTGGAATCGTGGGCAGGAATGTGGAGGGAGACGTCGCTTACATTACGTGTGAGATGCTGCTTTTGCTAAATAATATTTCATATTCATCATATTTTATGTTCAGTCTTTTAGACTGGCCAGAAAGATAGGTAACCTCTTCCCCATTATGCATACCTACATTCAATTAAACTTTTTTTTATCGATGATGATATCAATTTACCAAATTGTTGGTTGAAACGGAATACTAAACGAGAGCTTCTGTACGATTAATCTTAAGGTTTCCGTATTTCCGAACTCTAAAATAATTATTTGCACCCATTAAGCAGGATATATCCATTTTTCTGATTTTTCTGAACTTCCGTTTTCAAAAAAACAAAATTCAAAAAGTGTTTATTTGAAGTAAGATTTTACGAATCACTTTTCGACGTCGAGGCGAGTTCACGATTTGGCTGTCTTCTGTGGAGAAGAACTCGCCGGAAGAAACTCCACAGGCGTTGCATCTTTTCAAAATATGTTACAAAATTATTATTTTATACAATTTTTTTTCTTAACGGTTTATTCCAAACCAAGGGGCAGGTCTTTCTTTAATAGGGCTGATCAGCTGCTCTGGTCCAGTGCCAGTTGGTACACAACACGCATTTTTGCTTTGAATTTCTTCTTAAGTGTTCAGTACTCTTTATTATGTACAGGGTTCCGTTTACGGAATCACCGTCCTCAGTGTCCAGCCGCATGTTTTTAAATCGAAACATATTTGTACATAATTTGATGGGACTCGAATTTCCTTCGTCCTTTCAAGGAATTCATTTCAATTTCTTTGAGTTTCTAATTTCCTAGTTGTTTTTTTTTACGTTACAGCCTTAGATCCTGCCGGTCCTGCTTGGGAAGATAACGAAAACAAGTTCCGTGCCACCGACGGAGCATACACGGAGGTTATCCACACGAACGTGGGGGAACTGGGATTCGTCGGACCCTTGGGGGACGTGGACTTCTACCCAAATGGCGGTGTCGCAATGCCTGGCTGCGACGGTATGAGCTGTGACCATGACAGGTAAACAAACATAAGTACTAACTTTTATATGTGTTAATGCTTGACTGTAAAGTCTTCCGAGATCTTAGCGGCAACCGCTGCTGGTCTGATTGCAAGTAGATGCTTCTCGCGACCCTCAGAGAAACTCGAGACACTCTTCGCGACATAGTGACATAAGAGTCATAGAATAGAAGTTCTGTCATTTTGGCGCATTTTGACATATTTTCGAGCCTCTCGCTCGCATTTCTGTAGTAGTTAGCTACGAAGGACATTATTATTCTCATGTTTTTGTCGCTCTCGTCGGTCCACTCTGATGATGTTTTGTCGTCTTCCCGTGATTTTTAATTTTTTTGTTTTGGCAACTAAATTTATTTTCAGGCAGAAACATATCGCTCATCTATTACTACAAAGACGTAATTGTCACAAAATGCAAAAATGAGTTAATGATGCCAGAATGTTCCAAAATGACCAATACGTATGGTATTAAAAAGACGTTTTTATTGTTCAACAAATGAGCGTAAGATGGCGCATCTGTCTTTGTTGCACCGGTACAAAATTTTACTCGCCCTGAGTGTAACGACGCCACATTGGTCAGTTGCGCATAATTTTTTATATTTTTAAGTGCCAAACGACGTAAATGTTATTTTCTGTCTATGTAGCACCAAGACAAAATTATTTTTTGAGATCTGCAGTGTCGTAATTGTATTTTTTGTCATTGTAGCACTAGAATAATAATATATTTTGTGAGCTACAATACCTTTGTATATGTATTTTGTGTCAGTGTTTAACTAAAAGCTCTTAAAATTGAATGAAATAATGACTTACTTAAAAGAAACAGGTGTAATTTTAAAACATTAAATATTGTATTTATGTTTTTCTTCAATTTTACTAAAAGTAGTAACATTAAAAAGTAAGTCTAATAAAAATAAAATCTAAATAAAAGTAAATAAAAAAATAGCATTCAAGTTAAGATCATTATTTTTTTATTGTTTTAAATAGGTACTTACTTGTATGTGTTGTGTGTGCAATAAAACATGAATCTATCTATGTACTTGTTTGCTAGTAATGGTTTTTTTAAAGAAAAATAAGGTGAATGAAACTAGGTATTTTAAATGGTAATAAAATTGGGAGTAATTGCAATATAAAAATGTTAACAATAGCCATAGAAGGCCGAATTCCTGCTCCTTTCTCTAAAAATATAGAGGAAAACGAATGCTTAGATTTTGAATCTGTTATTATAAGTAAAAAAACTAAAGTTCCATCTACCCCTTTGCTCCTTTTGTTGATGAGAGTATCACATTCACAGAGCATGTGAAGTGCGGTTTCCTCTTCGTCTGCACAGAATCTACAGTAAGGGTTTTCTGATAAGCCCATTCTGCCTGTTCATGTGCTTATTTAGTTTACAATGCCCAGTAAGGGCCCTAATGCCCGAACACGAATACTCAACTGGACGAGTTTTTGTATCTCAGATCTTGATTTATGGAGAAAACCTGGAAAAAACTGTTTCGAATGTGCAAGGCCATTTCTATTTCCCAAGCCACCACTTGGCGCCTTGAGCCGGATTTCGGCACCCCGAGCATAGGTTCCGGTAAAATGGGTCGGGCGCCAGGCCCTTTCCTTGCCAGTTGATCTGCCGGCTCGTTCCCCCCGACTCCGAGTGTCCAGGCACCCAGCCCAGGCACACAGAGTTTTTGCTGCCCAGTTAATTTAGGGCATCAATGCATGTCAGAGTAATTCTGGATGCTACTTCATTGGACGCCAGTGCTTTTAATGCGGCCTGACTGTCCGAGAGTATGAGAATCCTTTTGCTGGAATACTCCAGGCTTAGAAGAAAGTTAAAAAAATATTTGAACAAAGGCAAAATGAAGCTACTAAAACACAAGCAAAAACACAAAATAATAATTTTCATTGATAACTTAAAAGGGCGTCCTACTATCTGTAAGGTACCTGGGTTTGAAACCAACATAAAGTACTTTTTTTAATGAAAAAGCCGTGACTAGCGATGGCCTTGTGTTATTTTAATAAGTATTTTGATATAAGGATAACAAATGAATCTATGATTTATGTACCAACACGAAATTATTCAAAAAACTGTTAATTATTCAGTAAGTGGTTTGAAATTACGATAAAAATACTAATTCACCTGTGATTTACCTGCTATTAAGTAATGTTAATTATTCAGTATTCAATAAAGTTGTAATGAATTATTATCTCAAATAAAGTGTTTTAAATAAAATTAACTAATACCTATTTCAGTGTCACAACTTCCAAAATAAAACATTTTCAATGCAACAATGACACAATTGTATGTGTCAAATCATTTCAAGTGGTTTTTTTTATACTTACACTTGACTTTTTAAAATGTTTTTGCTATTGTACTCTACCTATATATTTAAACATCCAAAATATCCTAGTTGCAGTTATAAATATTATAAAGTGAAATAATAAAACGAAACAGAACATTAAAAAAAACTTTAAAACGCCCTCCTGTAAAATTTGTAAAATGACAGTTACGTCTTTGTAGTAATAGATGAGCGATATGGTAGGTAGATAAAAAAGACAAAATATGTCTTGTCGCAAAAAATACTTTTGAAGTATTTTTTTCGACGGAAGAAAAGGTATTTTTTGCGACATTTTAGGCGCTCCAAACAAAGTTTAAAACAGGATGCACGGTTATTATCTTATTTTTTTAAGGTGTATTTATTTATTTATTTGTTGCATGAAACATCTAAATATCACATCAAATAAAAAGCGGTTATACCCCGTTTTTAATAAAAGTGTGAGAGTCTTAATTCAAAGTTTAAATAAAATAGAATGTCCTTTTTTTTAATTGACCGCAATCAAATAACCAGAAGGAAGCCGGTAACACCAAATACAGTGTCCACATTATGCGATCTTATTGTAAAAAAATCTACCAGGCTTCCCATGACAAAGTACTACCGTCTCTTTTCTTCCACCTTCTTCCTGATGATGATGAGGCATTTCGTATTGCAGATGTTTCTACTACCTAGCTGAGTCGGTGATGACTGGCGGTTTCACTGGAGTAGAATGCGTTTCATATACAGACGCGATGGCTGGCAACTGTACTCTTGACAGTACTTTGAACATGGGCGGACTTTCGCCCAAGACAGGGTAAGACACCTCTTTTAAATGTTCTGTGGGGTAAGAGAAGACAGCTAGTCTCTGTGTGTGAAATAGGATATTTTCTCGCCGTAAGAAGTAGCTTACATCAGCACGTGCTGAGTATCAGCGTGAAAGAATCGCCCTGTTGCATCTATATAATATAAAAATAAATCGCTGAATGTGTTGCTAAGCGCAAATCTCGAGAACAGCTGAACCGATTTCGCTAATTCTTTTTTTAGAATATTCCTTGAAGTACGAGAATGGTTCTTAGGTACAAAGAAAAAAAAATATGCAAAAAAAATGTTGTTGTTAAAATTGTTAAATGAACAAAGAGTGCATTTCACAGCTCTGAAAGGACCGGACCGACGCAGCTCGCCACGGTTGGCTCGCCACAGTCATACCACGCCAATAATCAGTTTTATTTACCCCTAACCTATTAAGCTAGCCTAAAGATGTTTCACATAAAAGAAAATACCACTGTTTTTATATTTCTAATCGTTTAATTCCATAAGTACAACGTGCGCGCGTTGAGTTAATAGCTGTACGTTAGTTTTTTAAATATAACAGATTATACTCTTTGTTACAAGAGCTCACAAAGAAATGATATTAATTAAAATAGGCACCTTAATATACGTATAAGATAATATATCGAGAAAGAAAGTGCAACGCCCTCTGCATTCAACTCGCGCGCGTACTATACAGTTTATTGAGGAAACTAAACGACAACAAAGTTTGTCTATAAAAAAGTTTTTTTTTTTTCAGAGTAACTGGAGTGTACTATCTAGAAACTAACGCCGGACCTCCATTTTCTCAAGGATAATTTTGTTGAAGTAATAAAATAATTAATAAAACTTTGTTTTTTTATTTCCCTTCAGAAACGTCAAGACTGACCAGAAAAATAATAACATTCAATTAATAATTTAAATAACCCCTAAAAAAATTATTTAAACATCCATTATAGAATTAGTTCCATTGAAATTCCGCAATATGGCGAGGTCTTTTATTTCTTTGTTCGGGCTTTAGTAATCAAAGATAAGAAGATAAGAATGTATTTTATTAAATATTAATTCAGAAGTTTTCAATCTACAGCTATGCGAAGTATGCTCGAAACGCTACTTTCGAAAAGTTATTTTTTAAATAACATTGAATAGGAAGGTCGGATATAGCATCATGTTATATATTTGCAATCTACTCATTATACCCTTTCATTTGATACCCCACACGGTTATTTTTTTATTTTATTTTTCTTCATATATATATATATATGAGGTTTGAGGATGCTCGGCTAGAACGGAAACCTACCACGCTCGCTCGTGGCAACATGTACTTTTATATAGCTAAAGGTCTCTAGAACACAAATCAATCAACAGTTGGTGGTACGCAAATTTTTTAAACGAATCTCCTCTGAGAGTCCACTCTCACGATCTCTAACTTCTATGGCGTTTGTGTTTTGTTTTTCTCCTCCCCGCGCACTCCGCCACTCTGCTGCCATGTTGGCGCACAGAATGTATTCAAGATAATATCTTCTCTGGTACTTGTACGTACTAAATCCTTAATGCCTACAATCGATTTTCCACTTTGCGCGGCTAATGTCCAAAATACAAAGTGTCCAACGAAAAATTTTCTCCATTCAGCCCCTGGTGTAGGTACTATCGCGTCGGCTGGAGCACGTCGTTGCGCTCAGAGGGGGCGCAGTCCAAATCCTATCACGTCGGCAGGATCACGTCGTTACGCTCGGAGAGCGCTATCCTACTCCTCAACAAATTAAAGATGGAATTTGATAAGGAGATTATTTATTTCTGAAGAACATGACATAGAGACCAGCTCGTAGCTGGAGCTACGGCCGTCTGCGTTGGCAGCCACTGAATTCGAATTCATTATCGCTTTTCATAATTAAATGGCTCAAACGCGGAAAGAGGCTGCCAGCACGAACGCGGTGAGCATGTAGGATGCATGCACACCACATCCCGCCCGGCGCGAGAGGTACCGGGATCGTTACCCGGCGCCTCCACCATATCGCGTCGGCTGGAGCACGTCGTTGCGCTCAGAGGGGGCGCAGTCCAAATCCTATCACGTCGGCAGGATCACGTCGTTAAATGGCTCAAACGCGGAAAGAGGCTGCCAGCACGAACGCGGTGAGCATGTAGGATGCATGCACACCACAGTACTGTGACAAGACATTATCTCATATTTTCCACAAACGAATGAGTATGTAAGACAAAATTATGCCATGTCTGTCGCTTTACTCGTGTTACTTTCACGCAAATTCTTTAGATCTATAATTATACGTAATTGTTATTTCACGTTATCGATCTATTACCTACCCCGGCTGATATTTATTTTCTATCGAGAACACATCTACACACTACAACCTATTTTTTTTTTATACTCTTTAACAACATTTTTCCAGGCGCTTTTTTTGGCCGCGTGTGAGATGTCCCCAAACATTTTTTCATTTATTTATATACTTTTTATTTTTTCTCAAATCAAAGGTTTTTATTCGAAGTAAGATTTTACAAATCAGTTTTCGACGGCAAATTTTAATGAAATTACTAAGTTTTGCTCAATATTCTGGGTTGGCTCTCGTCTCGCACTAATGAAGAATATAAACTCTTAAATCTAAAAGTTATTTATAAATAAATATAACAAAGAATGCAGACCAAATTTACAATTAGAGGAAGGAACGCAACCAGTCTTTTTCATCCCTGGCCTAGTTTAATTAAATATTAAATTTTAAATAGTTAAATTAAAATCCATTTTATATATTTTTTTAATTTCACGGTTGTTAAATAAACAAAATGGTAATATCCCGTTTTAAATCTTAATAGTTATGATATGACATCCATTTTATTTTATCTGTAATTTTGCAATTAGCACAATCTTGATAGAAATAAAATAGCAAATTTTGTTTTAAAGAATATTTTATTTTGTTAAACTCATCAACCTTATAGCGAAAATGGTGGTCCAGCATTGGTTAGTAGGTGGTATATGCCAGAGTTATTGGGGTAGAGACAAACGCTCCCCCGCAAGTCAGGTGAAGCTTGATTTGTCGTACTTTTTCGAAACAAGCATAGGTCAATTATTTAAAAAAGCCAGTTTTTTAAAAAAGTATAATAAAACGTTAATATTATAACAATTTACCCACAAGACTGTATAAAACACCAACGTGTCCTGAATTCTTTTACTAAAAAGGTAATTTAAATTGTAGATGCACGTCATTTGACTAGACTTAAATGTGACTGTACCTCTCAAAACGCGCAGTTTTCCTTGCTCTTAGATGTACCTAAAAAACCTATAACTAACAAATAACTAATTTTTTAATTTTATAGTCTAGCTCTAATCCAGTTGGCGAATGATGTGACCCTCGCGAAGCCAGCTGGGAAACCGCGCTGGCAGCCGGCGGACGAGCCAAAAGACGTGATGCCAATCTGAAGAAAAAAAAGAAATATAAATAAGTATGTGGAACACACATACGCCCATCAGACCACAAACTAGAGGCTAAATTATGGGTATGAATCTTCTATGTAAGTACGAGTATATCAGCTCTCTGATACCCATAGTCCAGGCTCTGCCTAGTTTGGGGTCAGTTAGCCTTGTGTGAGATGTCCCCATATATTTATATTAATTTATTTATAAAATACTTTTTGCGGAATAGCCTAGAACTAGTTTTAAATTTCCCAAAAAATTACCCAAGCACGCACGCAGGCACTTATTAGACAGACTCTACATGACTACTCTGGGGTAGAGCCCGCAAGTCCTGTGAAGTGTGATACGTCCATTTCGCGACAAAACTTAGAGCACTTAAAAAAGCAATAACCGTCTGCAAGTTGAAATTTTGGAGAAATGAAATATAATACTCGAGAGCGTCGGTGGCCAAGTGGCTAGGGCCATTGACTTCCATTCGGAAGTTCGCGGGTTCGAACCTCGGCACGCATCAATGTGTTTTAGTTTTTCGAATTCATATGCACGTTTATTCGACGCTCTTACGGTGAAGGAAAACATCTTGAGGAAACCTGCACACACTTGCGAAGTAATTCAAAGGTTGTGTGTGAAATTGACAAACCCGCACTGGGCCAGCGTGGTCGACTAAGATCTTCTCACTCTGATATCAGGGTAGGCTCGTGTCCCTCGGTGGGGACATAATATATGAGCTGTTAAGAAATATACTAACCAGCACAGGTCCACCGCTGTTCACCTGGAGAGGTCCACCGGAATCCCCCCCACAAGTAGACCGACCTTGGGAACCGTCAGTACAAAGAGTGGAAGACAGTATAAGCCCTCCGAAGGCGCGGAGGCAATCTGAGTTTGAAATGACCTGGAGACTCGTATGGTGGAGCGCTTGAGACTGGCTGATGCCGAGATCTGAAAAGAACAATACAGTGTTACCACAAAACAAACCACAAGTCTATCATTGTACAAGTAAATGAATCTGTAAAGGTTTCGTTTTGTATCTTTGATTTTTTATTTTATTTTAAGAATCCCTGCCCGCCACAACACCGTTTCTTGAACCTTTCAACAACTAGAAAAGAGCTGATAATCTTCAAATCTGAAGATATTTTCTTGGATCATGATTGTAACACCTTGCAAACAAAAAAATTTGGTCAAAATCGGCGCATCCGTTTAGGAGCTACGATGCCACAGACACACACGTCAAACTTATAACACCTCTCTTTTTCGTCGGGCAAACCCGTGACTAAATTGCAGGCGCGGTCTGAAGGGGGGGTCACAGTGGACATGACCCCCTTCGGACTACAAGCCTTTTGTTCATAGTACTTAATATGCAAGACTCATCAAACGCACTCCTCCTGCCACTGTCGTTGCGTCGTCTGCGATACTTGCAGTGTTAACTTCGTACTTCAGGTTAATAGGTTACACCTTTTAAGGTAGGTAGCCTTAAATCTTTGCTGGATCCACTCACTGTCTCTCTGCGCCCCGAAGCCAGCCGCAAGCGCAGTCGCCCCCACGAAGCTGCTGGACAGAAGAGAGCCGGACGGCAGGGCGATGTTGCGAATAACATCTGAAAACAATCATTCAACTTAAAGGATGCTGCTGTCTTCAAAATAACTCTGTAATATTTAACACTGTGGGTCTGAAGATGAACATGGTGAAGACAAAAGTCATGTCGAACGCCCATGTAGTACCCACTCCAATAAATGTTGGGGACTCTGCTCTCGAAGTTGTAGACCATTACGTCTACCAGGGACAAATGGTCCAGCTAGGTAGATCTAACTTCGAGAAGGAGGTCAACCGTCGAATCCGACTTGGATGGGCAGCGTTCGGGAATCTGCGCAATAATCTTTTCGTCCCAAATACCGCAGTGTTTTAAGTCTAAAGTCTTTGACCAATGTGTATTGTCAGTGATGACTTACGGATCTGAGACGTGGTCGCTTACCATGGGTCTCATAAGAAGGCTCAAAGTCACCCAAAGAGTGATGGAGAGGGCTATGCTTGGAGTTTCCTTGTGTGATCAAGAATGATGAGATCCGCAGATGCGAACTAGAGTCACCGACATACTCCAAAGAATCGCTAAACTTAAGTGGCAATGGGCTGGGCACATTGCGAGTAGAACCGACGGCCGTTAGGGCAGGAAGGTTCTTGAATGGCGGCCGCGCGCCGGAAGACGTAGTCTTTTAGTTAGTCATCTGTGACGCTACGGTCTTCAAGCGTTGCATGGGTCATTCAAAATGGCGCTGATAACCAAAACGCGTTGATTGTATGTCGTGTCCAAACTACAATGACATTAGGGTGTGATTATGCTTACTAGAGTAGGTGACCCAGTTGATGCTGATGATGGCTACGTCGTTATTCAAGTTGCTGGGGTTCCACTGCTCGTGGGTTCGAACCGTGCTTGTGGCGACTCGAGTGCCTGCAATAAATATAACGATTTGTTTTAAATATATGCCGAGAAATTTGTTATTATCTTTGGAGCATGGTCTTACCCCCAGAGAACAGCCTGGTTGACCCCAACACGACTGTGAACTGCCTCGCCTGGTTCCTGCCATCGAACCAGCAGTGGGCAGCTGTCACCAACCTTGTGTTGCTCAGTAAAGATGACCCACACACTGACGTGCCGCCATTCGTGAGGGTTATTACTAAACCCCCCTGGAAAAGAATAGAATAGAATATACTTTATTGCACACCAGGAATAACAAAAAAAAACAGTCTACATCGGTAAAAGTGTATAAATAGACGGCCTTATTGCTAAGGTAGCAATTTCTACCAGGCAAGCAAAAGAACGAGTGAATGAATCAGAGTATAATTGTTTAACAAAGGAATGGTGTCGTCCTAATTGGTAAACGAGATTTAAGTTTGAAAAACAAGAGAACACTGTATAGATAGGTAGGTAGGTACTAATTTTCAATAGTCTACGTCTAACGTATCTGTTTCAGGAGTTTTTTACAAGTAGGTACACTATTTCAGGCGTTACTACACTTCGACGTTTGGACCAAGTTTCAACGTCTAATACGTTGCCGTTTACCTATAAGAAGTAAAAAGTAATAATAAAAGTGTGACTTCGGCGGTATTTTCTATCAATAAAATTTTCAGAAAACGTGTTACCAATCATATGAGTATTTAACCTGGCCCACACGCCACCGCAAGTCAGGACACTTTAGTGAGCATGAATACTCAGTCAGCCAGATGTTGTGCAAACGAGATATGCAATTAGAGGAAGGCAACCAGTCAAAGTAGAAAAGCGAGTTTAATAAAGCTAAACTATACAATTGCAGTAGACTTACCAGGTGAGGATATTGGCCGAGGGACGCTGCTGATCCACCAACTATCCTGGTGCCGTCGAAGTTCAAGGCCTCTTCTTCCAACTTGATACGCGCCGCCTCTTTGATTCCTAGAGGAAAAAATTGTTAGTTTCTTTTTGGAAGTTACTTCTTGTCATGTCAACAAGACGAAAAATTTTAAATTACGTAATTATAAAGGTAGGTCAAAATCGACGCTCTTTCGGTGAAGGAAAACATCGTGAGGAAACCTGCACACACCTGCGAAGAAATTCAAAGGTTGTGTGTGAAGTTGACTAACCCGCACTGGGCCACAGTGCGTGGTCGACTAAAGCCTATTCACTCTGGTATCAGGGTAGGCTCGAGCCCCTCAGTGGGGACATATTATATGAGCTGTTAACGAGGAGGTCATAATCAATAGCCACATTAATTTAATTGGTCTGTAAAGCGAAGTGGGAAGAATCTCTACGGCGTAGTGCGTAGACCTTCCGTAGATAGACCACTGCTACGGCGTAGCAATTACGTAGCAGAAGCTACGAAATATGCGGATGAACCCTCGGGGAAGTTCTAAAATTACTTTTATATTACTCTGCAGGTGTGTGCAGGTTTTTGCAATGACTTCCTTTAGACATTAAATAAATATACATAGTAACGGCTTGATTAAGAAGCAACCACTACATCAATAATTATTTCACGGATCATAAACTAATCTCAACCTCAATCACTAAATCTTCCTTAAAATAAAACTGTGGCGGTCGAAAATCTGTACATAGAAAAAAATGCTAAAAACCGAGTCAGGGGGATGTCAAAAGTGAGAACATATTATCCAGATTAAAAAAAAATGTTTATCTGTTTAAACGGGGTAGTTTCCGTTGGACCGATTTGAATGAAATTTTGCATGGTGGTACCATATATCCCCGGTCAACATCTTCGATTTAAAAAAAATACCGCGGGAAAATATCCCTTTTACCCATTCCCACGGGAAACTGCACGGAAAAGTATAAAAACCGGCCAAGTGCGAGTCGGACTCGCGCACCGAGGGTTCCGTACAAACCTGCAAGGTTTACAAAGTTCGTTCATTACGACAATCGAGTCATAACTATGGTAATCTTATTGCAAAATGAAATTCATAACATTACAATGGGGAAAGATGGAGGAGCATAAATTTAAGACAAAGATCTCTTTATCGTTTAAGTAATCCTTTATTTTATATTAACACATATCATTTATCTATAATATAACTGAAACACTTATACTAGCCTTGCAGCAGACTTGCGAAAGTTCTTTTATTAAAGTTATTTATTTACTAAGTTTTTTAGTCACTATTTAGAAATCTGGTTCAAAAATATTAATTAAGTATTAAATTTGAACCAGACCTGTAAATGGTGACTGAAAAAGTTATGAATAGTACCACATTGAACATTGAAGTTCGAAAAAACGTTATCAATAGTTGTACAACTTTAAAAAATATATATTTTGTAATGTAACTAAAAATTTAAGGTTTTCGGAATTTTTCCTTTATGTGTGCTATAAAACGTTGCTTCATGCCAAATTTCAAGATTCTAGGTCGACTGGAAGTACCCTTTAGGTTTTGATTCCCTTGCGAGTACTTGCGAGTTTCAAAATATGCAGCTTAAATTGCTGATTCTTTTGATTGCGTTGACATAGAAGTTTGATTTTGTTACAGCTTAAAGGTATTATAGACCTGAGTATTTGGTATGAATTTCAATTTAATACCTCTACGCGTTTATGAGGAAATGGGTAGTAAGGTTAAAATTATTAAAAAAAAATATATTATGTGATGTAACTAAAAATTTATGGTTTGCGTAATTTTTCCTTTATCTATGCTATAAGACGTTGCTTCGTACCAAATTTCAAGATTCTGAGTTCACGGGAAGTACCCTGTAGGTTTTGATTCCCTTGCAAGTGTCGAAAATTTGCGGCATAAACGGCTGTATCTTTTGATTGCGTTGGCTTAGAAGTTTGATTTTTTCACAGCTTCAAGGGACAGTAGACCTGAGTAATTGATATAAATTTCAGCTTCATACCTCCACGCGTTCCTGAGAAAAAGGGTCTTGACAGACGGACAGACGGACAACAAAGTGATCCTATAAGGGTTCCGTTTTTTCCTTTTGAGGTACGGAACCCTAAAAACAACGCGGGCGTAGCCGCGGTCGGACAGCTAGTATTAATATAAATAGAAATAGTCTTACCGACAGTCTCGTGGTAGTAAAGTGTGACAGGCTCAAACTCCTGCGCAGGCAATGCTAAAGACAGCCCGACCAATGAGAACAGCGTTACAAAATGCATTTTAACTTATTCGAGTCAGCTATTAGTTTAAATATTCCTAATACTGTAATGATTTTATCTAGGGCTCTGTTTATATATTAGTATTAATCCCTTTATCTTGTCTTCCTATATTGTTGTATTATTATTTTGTTTAGATGGTTAATCTTATCGGTTTTGACAAACAGGGGCGTGGAGTTAGATTCCATAATAAAATAAATAAATAAATAATAAATTCATTGATTTCAGGCAATATTTTACATACAGATAAGTAGATAATAATAATAATAATAATAATAATAATTTATTTATTATCTCACCACCAGTAAATGATACATCGAGATTGCTAAGATGTGAAAGAATATTACAACTAGACTTTAACATTAAGTTAACATAGTAGTACTAGTGGAGAGACGGGAGTCCCAAACTAGGAAAAACCTGTGCTATGGGCCTCCCGGACCCCAACTCTGACATAACAACACTTAGTTAAATGCTGACATATGATCACTATTAGCTATTGCATTATTATTGGTAAGTAAGGTGGAGGGAAATTTATATATATTTATATACATATATATAATATGCATGTAAGTGTTTTATGTGTGAGTGAATGTGTGTAGGGTGAAGAATAGTGTAAACGGAAGTGAGCATAAAAGGGGGTGTAAAAATGTGTGTTAGTGATATGAATGTTAAATATGTAAACAGAGGTCCATATCATAAATACCTTACAGACTATAATTCATATTTATTATTTAATTTAATGCTTAATCTAAACACTAAATCACACTAAGCCACAGCCTACTACTATTATCATCACTATCACTACATAGTTTAGAACAAAGTCGCTTTCTCTGTCCCTATGTCCCTATATCCCTTTGTATGCTTAAATCTTTAAAACTACGCAACGGATTTTGATGCGGTTTCTTTTAATAGATAGAGTGATTCAAGAGGAAAGTTTATACGTATAATACATGCATAATATACTTACGGATAACCCACAATAACCATTTTCCTGTGCGGAGCCGGGGCGGGTCGCTAGTACTATTATAAATTCTATATTCTGTGACTAAGTCCTCGGAATTTCCGAAATACGACACCCTGCGGCCATTTGTAAAGGTTGGGAGGAGGTAATGAGTGTTTTTTTTTAACAATGAAACTATAGTTAATATTACCGATTAGTATTTAAAATGTAGTATGCGAATAATATAGGTTTATGAAAGGTATAAAACTTTAAAGTCTTAAAATCTAGGTATGTTTAAGTAAACATAACTACAATTGTTTGGTAATAAATAACTTCCTAATTATAATCTTATGAAATCTGGAACCGACATCGGAGGTATCCTTGTGAGAACATTAGTTTTATCATTTCCGTATTTATATTTAATCAGTTCCTCAAATAATTACCGATTTTAGAAAATTATCTTTGATCGGCCTTGCAGTCCAATAGGTCAGTGGGCTGAGGCCGTACAAAAAAAACATAAATGCCTATACGTCACGTGACTTAATCATACCTACACACATAAAATGAAAAAAAATATATAAATTAAAAATAGTAAAAAATATGTATGCGAGAGGTTGGCAACATTTTAAGTTAGGTAAGAATTCTACACTAATATACAAAAAAAATGTTTTAATGGGACAGTTTGTAATAAATAATTAGGTCTAAAATACCCTTATCAACCGTAGCACGGTTGTAGGACAGACAAAACCGCGTGAAAAAGCCTCAATGGAAACCTTCGTTTCGAGATTAACCTTCAAACCCTGATGTCGGAATTGTTGGGCCGCCTAACGGCTTCCGACATGGCTCCTATAACGACCCCATCCTTAGATACAGTAGCCGGGACCAACGGCTTTACGTGCCTTCCGAAGCACGGAATCATCTTTCTTTTCAGTCAATCAGGTGATTCAGCCAGCAATGTCCTAACCAAACTGGGAAAAATCTCACAAAATGATGTTTGCTCGATGAGTGCCTCACCGAGATTCGAACCCGGAACCTCCGTAACGTCAAACGAGTTTTTGACCCTCGACCACGGAGACTGTTAATAGAAACCAGTTATAGAAATATGATAAAAGGCTTCTAGGAAACCAGTTCCGTAACCTCGTGATCTTTACAAAATTCTTAAATATTCTAAGAGACATTGGACTTTTTGGAGACTTAAATAATTAAAAAAAAAAATTTTTTTTTTCGTGTTTTTTGTACTTTTTTTCTCTAAGTAGGTACGTCCCTTAACCTTTACTTACGTAACTAGGCTTATTAATCTGTGCCTTTACTAGGTATTATTTTGTCTTTGCTATTTGTATGAAAAAGCTGAAAATGCGCCTCTTTTTTTTATTATCACACGCTTTATATTAGCTTCACTTGTAAGTAACTATGTATGTAAGAAAGTCTTGGAATCCTAATTTGACCCACTTCCCGGTATTCGATTAGGATGAAATTTTGCACACGCTCTGAGTTCTGATGACAATACATGACTAGCTAAGAAACGTCATTACAAATCCAATATGGCGGCCTCCCCATTAATGTATCTAAAAAAATCTTGGAATCTTAATTTGACCCACTTCCTGGTCTTCGATTCGGATGAAATTTTGCACACGCTCTGAGTTTTGATGACAATACATGACTAGCTAAGAAACGTCATTACAAATTCAATATGGCGGCCTCCCCTATAATGTATCTAAAAAAATCTTGGAATCTTAATTTGACCCACTTCCCGGTCTTCGATTAGGATGAAATTTTGCACACGCTCTCAGTTTTGATGACAATGCATGACTAGCTAAGAAACTTCATTACAAATCCAATATGGCGGCCTCCCTAAGATGGCGAACTGGCTGTTTGAAATCCACCCCCATGATATGGGTATCAAATGAAAGGGTTTGCTGTCAGGAATACGAAAAAAAAAGTCACGTGACTTAAATCCAATATGGCGGACGTCCAAGGTGGCGGACAGAAAGCGTGTTTTTTAGTTTTTTAAACTATGTATTATTTTTATTTACCTATGCTTGTGTCGCAAAGTACGACGAATCAAGCTTCACCAGACTTGTAAATGGAACTAGTGGGAACGATTCGTAACATGCGCCTCGCTATTCTGTGTCTTATTCCAAAGTTATAAGAGCGGATGCAATATAGTGTTCAGTTTGACTTGCTCTTGACTTACATCCATTTGGCAATATACTTCACCATCGGGATCGTGAAGAATCCAACCTTGGACCCACGAGTTAAGTTGACTCCGAAGCTCTCTTTCAAATTCAAAATGTTTTTCTACTAGTCTCCCGCCTTAAAATTGAACCACCCAACTTTACTCGCTGCGCTCGTCCACATCGCTTCTGCCATACCCTTCGAACCTATACTATCCGAAGTAGGGGTGCCCTGAACTCCCGTGCATCCGCCTGGTGTCCTTACTACTTTAGTCTAAGCCCTAGGACCTAGGTATACGTTTATAATTGCTAATTTTATTTCATTTAATCTTTCTTCTTTTCGAGTCGACAGCAAACCCAGACAGTCTTGGCCCAAAAACCAGCCACACGAATAGCGTCGTCAGTAGACTTCATCAAGTCCTCTCGCGTGCATTTAATAAAATATCGTTTGGAATAACACACAAAATCTATTAAATATTAAACGCCACCTCTGGATCAAGAATCAAACTAATTATTTTTATAATTTTTTTTTTATTTATGCTTGAATCCCGGACCCTGCTCAGTCTGAGGAAAGCCCAACTACGGACCGTAACCAGCGTAATAACAGGTCATGGCTCTTTTAACAAACATCTGTTTACTTTAGGTGTCACGGACAGTCCACTGTGCAGAGGATGCATGGAGACAGAAGAGACGGCGGCCCACGTGCTTTTGGAGTGCCGGGAAACAGCCACATACCGGGCTAAACACCTCGGTACACCTCGGTCGATCCCCGAGGCCCTCAGGGAGGTCAAAGTCCTGCTGAGGTTCTTCGAGGAGATAGGGTGGCTCGAGTAGCAATCCCACCCATACGCAAAAAAGGCGCATTAGACGTCGAGTTGCAGAAATCAGCCCGTTCTTACCATTACCATTACCTTATGCTTGAATCAAAAAAGTACGACGGATAAAGCTTCACTGGACTTGCGGGGGAGCGGAAGACTCTACCCCAAAAAAAGTCATATACCAACGCGTCTAGGGGCGGCTCGAGGGAGCCTCGGACCCCGGCCTAGCGCGTCGATATTGAAAACATCGTGAAGTAGACGAAGCCTGAGGGGCTCCGTCACTGATTATCAATTTTGATTTTGGTTATGGCCGCGCCCCCGCCGGCAGGTACGGGCGTTGTTACCTGAAGGGTTGAAGGGTATTCGCTACCAGAAGGGCATTCTGTTAGGTGTAATCTAAATTCTTTGGCTGCTTTAACTGCATCAGTAATTTCGTCATCAGGTTCGGAAAGGATGTGTTTGGGACGGAGGCGGAACCGCGTAGTAGGATGCGGGAAATAGCCCGTACACTTAACAACATAGGGATTGGGATGGGAAGAACCTTCATCAAAGTAGCGTTTGGATGCTTCTTTCATGAAGCCACTAACGGAAGGGCTAACTAATTATTAGGCTGAGGAAGGTAAACAAAACACTAAAGAATAGATCATTCGCGATAATAAAATTTAACTAGAAATGATTTGGCACTTTAAATTTTCATCTAGCAATTTTTGGTCAGTCGTTCATTTGATGACACATACATTTGAACATTTGGTCCTTTAAATTTTATTTCATTTGTTGTTCTTTTAAATTGCTCGACGAAGTTTTCATTTTGTAATATGCAACCAAAGTAAACAATACTAGTACCACAGATTTAGTACTAACACAGAATAAATAATACAATACGGTGATAAAAGCAAGCTTTGTAGTTTTGTTTGCGACATGGTTTTGGCACAATTTCACTGCACAATTAACCTTTTGTGTTATTACACGCTTTATATTAGCTTCACTTGTAAGTAACTATGTATGTAAGAAAATCTTGGAATCCTAATTTGACCCACTTCCCGGTCTTCGATTAGGATGAAATTTTGCACACGCTCTGAGTTCTCATGACAATACATGACTAGCTAAGAAACGTCTTTACAAATCCAATATGGCGGCTTCCCTAAGATGGCGAACTGGCTGTTTGAAATCCACCCCCATGATATGGGTATCAAATGAAAGGGTTTGCTGTCAGGAATACAAAAAAAAGGTCACGTGACTTAAATCCAATATGGCACACAGGAAGCGTGTTTTTTAGTTTTTTAAACTATGTATTATATTTATTTATTTTATATTTTATATTTTATGACAGAGCATCACGACATGTCGTGAACGACTATTTGAAAGAAAAGTGTGAATGTGTGTGTGATTCCAAAAAATATGTCTCAGCCGGCACCCATAGTACGTTTTGATTACTACTCCATTTGGGCGCGTAAAATTTTTTCTTCCTTCATGACGGCAGTACTTACAAAATCCTTAATAGATATTCAAAATAATTGGACAAGAAATGAAAATACGAACACAACTTTTCACTTGTTTAATTTTTAAACTCTTCGTCCTCGCAAGGTCGTTAGTTCCTGTATTCCTGAACATACTCTGGACTTCCATGGCGATCGTACCAGCTTAGAGACGAGCACTGATCCAGTCAACGAAGGCAGTGACCCTGGAGAAGGCCGCAGGCCAACCTCGCTCACATCCCCCACTGGAACAATAAAATTAGATAGGTAAGTCACTAAATTAAAAAGAGGTTCCACTTTGAACCCGCCTGAATGGCAACCAGCCACGAAGAGCATCGAGCAATATTTTTTCGGAGGATTTCATGAAATTTTACCTGAATCCAAAGGAAGTGATGCCGATAAGGTAGTCTTGTCCGTTGCTGTTGATAGCTAGCGGACCGCCGGAGTCTCCGCCGCAGGTAGACCGACCAGACGAACCGTCGATGCAGAGGATAGAGTCAGTCACGATCAAATTGAAATACCGCATGCATTCTGCGTTACTTATCACCTGGAGGGTCGTTTGGTGGAGGCGCTGAGCGGTCGTGATGCCTTGTGCTGGAAGTTGAATAAATACATAAATCAATCTTTACTAATAATGTAAAGAGAAAAGATTAAAATTGTTTGTTAGTTTGCATTCAATAGGCTCCGAAACTACTGAACCGATCTATCTTTCTTCCTATCTAAGTATCTTTGTACCAAGTGTCATTAAAGTCGGTTCAGTAGTTTTGAAGCTTATTCAGTGCAAACAAAAAAACAAACAAATCTTTCCTATTCTTCTTCTTATCGAGTGGGTTTCGAGGTTAACCTACCTCACAAACCCTGGTGTCGGAATTGTTGAGCCGCCTTAGGCTTCCGACATGGCTCCTATAACGACTTCAGATAGTAGCCGGGGCCTTCCGAAGCACGGAATCATCTTTCTTTTCGGACAATCAGGTGATTCAGCTTGCAATGTCCTAACCAAACTGGGGAAAGACTCACAAAGTAATTTTTGTTCCCGATTCTTTTGTAACGGAACCTCCGTAACGTCAGACGAGCTTTTGACCACGGAGGTTGTCCTGTTTATAATATTAGTATTAGTATAGATTATAGTGGTGAATGAAAACTCACAGTCAGTTTGTCGTCCGAAGCCACAAGCGTTAGCCCAGTGGCCTGTGAAGTCGTTGTTCAGCAGGTCTCCGGTCGGGAGCGCGATGCTGCGGATGTTGTCTGTGAAGAACATCATTTATTTCGATTCAAAGGAAATATCATCTCATTCAGTTTATGAAGCCGAGTGTAAGAGCTGTTACGCACTACAGGCCGAATAGTCCGATTCCGAGGAAACGTCTGAGACATAGACAGTTTAAACGTACATACAAACTGTCTCAGACACAAAATACAAATTGTATGGTCTTCAACGGAATCGGACGTGATCATAACCGCATGTTATAAGTACCTACTACGGTAGTAGTTATAACATCCTTGGTGTTGTCATAAATCTCACTCAAACGCGCGAGAAGCTCGAAAAGGTTCAGAACGCGACATAGTGACATAAGACATGAGCCTTATAAGTAAGGCCCTTACCTACATAATGTCACATTTTGAGGTCTTTTCGAGCCTCTCGTATTTTTGCAGTTACCCTGGTGGTGCACACTTCAACTAGAAAAATAATTTATTTAAATGATAAATTTAACTAATTTAAAAATAAGATAAAACTGACGGTTAAGAAAAAGTATTTGTTAGAGATATATTGCACGTGACTGAATACGTAAGTCAAGAGCAAGCTAAACTGAACTGAACACATTAGACTTTGCACCATTCTTAAGTCCATTGTAAAGGAAACAATTGCGGTGCGTGTGCTCAGCTTACCTCGTGCTTGACTGTATCTGGTATTTTAGAAGAACCAAGAAAAATATCGATAATTAATAAGTACTAAAGGTAAACGCCGGAATTGAAATGTCCTTAATTAAAATATCCCTGGCTCCTTACGCAGTTTGTCAATAATAGGTATGTAAGTAGGTACTTATATAAAAATCTAGAGCTAAAAACTTACTGGTAAAGGTCACCCAGCTGAGTGTGATGATAGCAACATCATTCTGGACAATACTCCAATTCCAATTCTCGTGCATAACGACATCTGTGCTGACAATGCGGGTACCACCGGAGAAGAGGGTCACGGTACCTAAGACCACTTCGAAAGAGGTCGCTTGGTTCGTACCATCAAACCAACAATGCGCAGCTGTCACCGCTTTAGTGTTGGAGAGGAGCGAAGACCCACATACGGAGATAGCACCAGATTGAAGCGTAATTAGAAGACCGCCGAATTGCGGGTTCTGTCCTAATGTAGCTTCAGATCCACCAACAATTCTAGTCCCGTCGAAATTGGTGGCTTCTTCGGCAGCCTTGATACGTTTAGCTAAAGGAATGCCGATGGCTTCATGGTAGTTTACGGTGACCAGCTCTGATATATCAGGAGTTGCTGGTAGCCCGAAGGCGAGTCCGATCAAACCAAGAAGAACTAAGACCTGCATGATGTCAGTGTATTTGAATTAAAACTATGGAACACGCGTTTATAAACACTTTTATCTCTTTTTATCATAATTAATCAAGAATTAAGCTGATTATGACTATCGTAAGCATATGTCGATTTTAATCCTACTAGGTATACCTATCTAATTAATCTTTTGGATTAATTTAGCGCATTTAATAGGTTTTCCCAGACTTGACGTCGAGACTGAAGCGTTTAAATTAAATTGATTAAAGGGCCCGATTCTACATATTAAGTTGACAATCACCTGTCCCTTTTCGTTTTTAAGAACGTGAAAGGGACATAATAATATGGTTTTTAGATTTAAGTAAGAGCATAGGTAGGTAATATATAGAATCGGGCCCATTGCGAAACATCCCACTTAAATTAAGCTGAATTCGACAGCTGCGCTGCTTATTTAAATATCATTCATTCAAAATAAATATTCATTCAGCACCCATCCAACTAAAAATTAGATATTTTAGCGGCCACGCCGGAAATGGCCCGCTAAGTCCCTTTATCACTAAGGTACATTCTGCACAGTGGGCTGTCCGTGACACCTAAAGTATACAATACTAGTACTAAGTATACAATAAGGTACTAGTAAGGCAGTACTTATAAAATCCTTTAGAGATATCCAGAAAAATTAGACAAGAAATAAAATACTAACACAACTTTTCACTTGTTTAATATTTAAACTCTTTGTAAGGTC
Organism: Teleiodes luculella; assembly: GCA_948473455.1. Taxonomy (NCBI): domain Eukaryota; kingdom Metazoa; phylum Arthropoda; class Insecta; order Lepidoptera; family Gelechiidae; genus Teleiodes; species Teleiodes luculella. The sequence goes on along the minus strand of OX419609.1, from coordinate 5,723,013 downwards.
CTTAGTTCCTGTATTCCTGAGCATTCTCTGGACTTCCATGGCGATCGTACCAACTTAGAGGCGAGCAGTGATCCATTCAACGAAGGTGGTGACCCTGGCGAAGGCCGCAGGCCAACCTCGCTGACATCCCCCACTAGAACAATAAAATTAGATAGGTAAGTCACTAAATTTAAAAGAGGTATTCCACTTAGAACCCGAATAGTACTCAGCCCACGAAGAGCATCGAGCAATATTTTTTTCGGAGGATTTAACGAAATTTTACCTGAACCAAAAGGAAGTAATGCCGATGAGGTAGTCTTGTCCGTTGCTGTTGATAGCTAGCGGACCGCCGGAGTCTCCGCCGCAGATAGACCGACCAGACGAGCCGTCGATGCAGAGGATAGAGTCGGTCACGATCATATAGAAATACCGCATGCACTCTGAGTTACTTATCACCTGGAGAGACGTATGGTGGAGAAGCTGGGCGGACGTGATGGCTTGTGCTGGAAGTAGAATAAATACATAAAATTACTAATATTATAAAGAGGAAAGATTACATTTATTTGTTTGTTTGCATTGAATAGGCTCCGAAACAACTGAACCGATCTATCTTTCTTCCTATCTAAGTATCTTTGTACCAAGTGTCATGTAAGTCGGTTCAGCAATGCTATTCTGTAAAAACAAAATCGAAAGTCACGCGTGAATTCGCAAGTGAGATTATGATTTGGTATTCTGTAACTTATGTAGTGCGATGCTAGCGCCTCCACGTGAGAGTGGCGGCGAGATGAACTGTTTCAAGTGAGATTTTGACGTTTCCTAATAAAGTACCTATTACACTGTATTGTACAATACCTATGTAATTAATTTTGAATTTAAATTTTCAAAGTATTACTTCCTAGCTTCCCGCCACGGCTCTGCCCGGGTTAACAGTTTTTCCTGTGGGAAAGAGGAATTTAGTCTAATAAATACAAACAAACAAACAATCAAATCTTTCCTGTTTTTTTTTTGTTTTTTTTTCTTTCGAGGTTAACCTACCTTACAAACCCTGATGTCGGAATTGTTGAGCCGCCTTAGGCTTCCGACGACGATTACGACTACATCCGTAGATAGAAGCCGGGGCCTTCCGAAGCACGGAATCATCTTTCTTTTCGGACAATCAGGTGATTCAGCCTGCAATGTCCTGACCAAACTGGGGAAAGTCTCACAAAGTGATATTTGTTCCCGGTTCCTTTGTAACGGAACCTTAGTCGACCACGCTGGCCCAGTGCGGGTTGGTCAACTTCACACACAACCCTAGATTTATACTTCGCAAGTGTGTGCAGGTTTCCTCACGATATTTTTCTTCACCGTAAGAGCGTCGAATAACGTACATAATGAATTCGAAAATCGAAAACACATTGGTACGCGCCGAGGTTCGAACTCGCGAACTTCCGAATGGAAGTCGCCTTAGCCACTTGGTCACCGACGCTCGACGAATATTAGCATTAGCACAGAATAAATAATAGTACTAGGTACAGACAGATGGCGCACTCTCTGATAGCAAACGTGCGAATTTAGTTCAAATTACATTGAACGCGTCGAACATGACCCTGGCCTAGTACTATTATTTATTCTGTGCCCTGGCTATAATAGCCTACCGTTTGTCGTTGCGCTCGTATTAAAACAAAATGCACCGACTGCAGAATCCGTATTACCATACCACAGACTAAATAATAGTGTCGCGCGCGTTTTTCCTACTAAATGGCCGCGAAACCGGGACCACCCGGCGTAGGTAATTCTGGAGCTCTAGCGCGGAGTGCGCCGGGCCTGGCATTAGTACCTATAGATTACTCACAGTCACTCTGCCGTCCAAAGCCACAAGCGTTAGCCCACTGGCCTGTGAAGTCGTTGTTCAGCAAGTCTCCGGTCGGGAGCGCGATGCTGCGGATGTTGTCTGTGGAGATCATCATTTAGTTCGATTCAAAGGAAATATCATCTCATTCAGTTTATGAAGCCGAGTATAAGAGCTGTTACGCACTACAGCCCTCAGACAGTTTGAGACAGCCAGCACATGCGGCTAGGCACTCGCACTACGAAAGTCTCCCCTACCGCTACGGAATACGAGCGCTCTCAAGGTTTACATGTCCAGCCGCATTTGCTGGCTACTGTACATACAAACTGTCTCGAACGAAATAAAAATTGTATGGTCTTTAACGGAATCGGACATAATGCGTAACTGCTCTAAATGTGGTCTTAAGTGTGTGCTGTCATAAATATCACTAAAAAGGGCGAGAAGCTCGAAATGTTTCAGAACGGAGCCTCTCGTATTTTTGTAGTAACCCTGGTGGTGCACTTCAACTAGAAAAAAACTTTATTTAAATGATAAATTTTAACTAATTTAAAAATAAGATAACCATTTGGCCTATGCTTGTGTCGAAAAAGTACGACCAATCAAGCTTCACCGGACTTGCCAGAGTGGAAGAAATAAATTCATATACCAACGCGTCTAGGGGCGGCTCGAGGGAGCCTCGGACCACGGCGGCCTAGCGCGTCAATACTGAAAAACATCGTGAAGGAGACGACGACGCCTGAGGGGCTTCGTCTCTGATTAACAATTTTTAATTTGGTTATGGCCACACCCCCGCCGCCGGGTACGGGCGTTGTTACCTGAAGGGTAATTATTATCTGAAGGGAGGAAGAACAAGCTAAACTGAACTGAACACATTAGACTTTGCACCATTCTTAAGTCCATTGTAAAGGAAACAATTGTGGTGCGTGTGCTCAGCTTACCTCGTGCTTGACTATATCTGGTATTTTAGAAGAACCAAGAAAAATATCGATACTTAGTTAGTAGTACTAAAGTTAAACGCCGGAATTGAAATGTCCTTAATTAAAATATCCCTGGCTCCTTACGCAGTTTGTCAATAATAGGTATGTAAGTAGGTACTTATATAAAAATCTAGAGTTAAAAACTTACTGGTAAAGGTCACCCAGCTGAGTGTGATGATAGCAACATCATTCTGGACAATACTCCAATCCCAATTCTCGTGCATAACGACATCTGTGCTGACAATGCGGGTACCACCGGAGAAGAGGGTCACGGTACCTAAGACCACTTCGAAAGAGGTCGCTTGGTTCGTACCATCAAACCAACAATGCGCAGCTGTCACCGCTTTAGTGTTGGAGAGGAGCGAAGACCCACATACGGAGATAGCACCAGATTGAAGCGGAATTAGTAGACCGCCGAAGTGCGGGTTCTGTCCTAATGTAGCTTCAGATCCACCAACAATTCTAGTCCCGTCGAAATTGATGGCTTCTTCAGCAGCCTTGATACGTTTAGCTACAGGAATGCCGATGGCTTCATGGTAGTTTACGGTGACCAGCTCTGATATATCAGGAGTTGCTGGTAGCCCGAAGGCGAGTCCGATCAAACCAAGAAGAACTAAGAGCCGCATGATCTCAGTGTATTTGAATTAAAACTATGCAACATGCGTTTATAAACCATGCACTTTTATCTTTTTCTATAATTAATCGATGATTAAGCTGATCGATAAATTAAACCTATCGTAAGTAGGTATATGTCGATTTTAATCAAGGTATATAATAAATCTATTGGATTCATTTTGCATATAAATAGGTTTTCCCAGACTTGACTTCGAGATTGAAGGGTTTAATTAAATGAAAGGGTCCTATTCTGAATATTACGTTGACAATCAAAACGTGAAAGTGACAATGGTTTTTAGATTTAAGTAAGAGCATAGGTAATAATATAGATTCGGACCCATTGATTTTACGCGTAGTTTATGATGCGAAAAATCCCACTTAAATTAAGCTAAATTCAACAGCTTATTTAAACTAGCAGCAACAGTTTTTCCCGAGGGAATGAGTTATTTTCCCGCGGTAAAAGGTAGCCTATGTTACTCTGGGTGAATGTAGCTTTCTAATGGTAAAATAATTTTTTAAATCGGTTAGTAGTTTTTGAGTTTATTCATTACAAACATACACACACGCAAAAATGTAAATCTTTCCTATTTATGATGATTAGTATGATGATAATATCATTCATTTAAAAGAAAAATTAATTTATCATATTAATATCACCCACCCAACTTAAAAATAGATATTTTAGGAGCCCCGCCGGAAATGATCTCACTAAGTCCCTTATCATAAGTAATTAATCTACAGTAGGTGCAGCTAATTATTTATGAAGAAAAACAAAATACGTAATTGATTAGGCACAATGTCGTTCGTGCCGATACAAATATATTTTTTTACTAGCGGTCTGCCCGCGGCTACGCCCGCGTTGTTTTCCGACTTTTCCGTAGTAGGTAATTTTTAACTATACCACGGGATCTCTTTAATTTTCCGCGACTAAAAGTACCTATCCAAGATATAAGGGAAGGGAAGACCAGGGATATAAGGTACCACCATGCAAAATTTCATTCAAATCGGTCCAACAGTTTCGGAGATTAGCCCGTACAAACAGACAAACAGAGAAACAAAAAAATTGAAAATATCTGGATAATATTTCTATATCACTTCTTACATCCCCCTGACTCGGTTTTTAGATTTTTTTTCTATGTACAGATTTTCAACCTCTACAGTTTTATTATTATAGATTATTTTAAAAGCAGAGTCAATTTTAAATATCAGCATATCTGTACATAGAAAAAAAACCTCATATTATTATTTTTTTATATCGATAAGGTGTTTAATTATTTTTAACTTGACATAGTACGTTACTTATTTTATTTTATATACTTACCTACCTACTAGCTGCCAGCCGCGACGCCGCCCGCATTAATAGGTTTTCCCATGGGAATGTGGAATTTTCCCGCGGTAAAAGTTAGCATGTGCTTCCGCAAGGTCGTTTCTGTATTTGTGACAACTTCGCCCGCTTTAACAATAATAAATTTATTCCGTGGGAGTGAGATATTTTCCCGCGGTAAATTACGATTTAGGCTACGGCCTATGTTCTTAGGTCTATTCTATATTTGTGCCAAGTTTCACCAAAATCGGTTCAGTAGTTTCGGAGCCTACCTACTTAATTATTAGGAATATTTTAGATTTTTTTTAAGTTTTAGGAAGGAAGCCTATTTTTTAAAATAAAATATAGACTATGTTACTCAAGGATCATGTAGCTTGTTGCTTGTAGCAATAGAGAAATAATTTTTGAAATCGGTTCAGTATTTTCAGTGCCTATTCAATGCAAACAAACAAACAAACAAACCTTTCCTCTTTAAAATAATTATATTATACCTAACCGAATGTGTAAAAAAAGACCTGAAGTATTCATAATAATTGAATAGACTCCGAAAGACCATGGTCTATCTATCATCATCATAGGTATATTCTATCTTTATGCCTAGCTTCTTGTCCTAGTGGTCCACATAGCAGATGAGGAATTTCCACGCAGTTTAAAAAAACCTTTAATGTAAATCCAACATAACACACACGCTATCATAATTCCAAATATCACAATGATCCGCTTACTAGATTAGATAAGTACCTACCAAAGTGTAAGGCTGCTTTTCCACCAGAGCTGTGCGAGGTAGCTAAGCGGTGTGCGAGGAAAAAATCGACCAATAGAATCACTAGGCTAGGAAAATGAAGTGATTCTATTGGTGGTTTTTTTCCTAGCACACCGCTTAGCTACCTCGCACAGCTCTGGTGGAAAAGCAGCCTAAAAACGAAAATATATTTTAGTGCTAACAAAAAATCGGCAGGCGTTTTTGCATTTATTATAGCGAGAGAACCTTTCCGAGTCAGACGAAGAAATCACAGATGCAGTTGTTAGCACACCATCTATGAGACGTCACTGCTAACAGTTAACAACTTACATAGGTTTAGGCTGTATTGCATGTTATCGTTCCTTGATCATCGTGGTAGCTTAATTAAGTAAGTAGTTTGACCTTAATTCTATAGATGGCGCTGCTCCGATTATATATAAAGAATGTCATAGCTGAAAAAACTCTCTTCAAAATAAAATGTACCTGTCGATAACAGTTCTGTGTTAATTTGCTTTGCCCATCCAAATTCCGCATCGAGATTTACAGCAGTTAAAGCAACCAAAGAATTCATGTAGCTCAGGCTGGCTGGAAAAATCTTCGAAATAAGTAGTACCTACCTAGGCTACATTTAACTAGGTCAAAAGGCCTTTTTTTTAATTGACCAATGCTTGAGTCTAAAAAGTACGACGGATTAAGCTTCACCGGACTTGTGGGGGAACGGAAGACTCTACCTACCCCAAACCCAAAGTAGTCATTGTGCCAACGCGACTAGAGGAGGCTCGAGGGACCCTCGGACCTCGGCTTAACGCGTTGATCAACAAAAAAAAAACAACAAAAAAACATCGTGAAATCGAAAAATGAGGGGCTCCGTCTCTGATTTATCAATTTTAATTTTTGGTTTTGGCCGCGCCCCTGCGCCGGCGTGTACGGGCGTTATCAAAAGGGCACTTTATGTCACGGCTAAACAACTTTATTTCAGTTCAGAATTTGTGACGCATCGCATCGAAACAGTGTTCGGCCAGCTTGAAAAACCATTTTCTGCTGGTCTCTCAATCTCGGTAACGGACGTGGTTTTGACGACTTTTTGCATATCAACAGGCGTCATACATTTTTACACCTTACAAAATGCCCTTCTGGTAGTGAATGAATACCCTTTTCTCTTTGACTACCGTAAAGTACCTATGCCTTACAACGCGCTAGGTCGAGATCGAGGCTATTCCACGTTATTTCAAAAGTTTTAGAAAGTACAGTCTAGACTCTAGACTCTAGAGCATACCAAGCTGAATACTACGCATGTAATAGGCCGGGAGATGATGACAGAAATTTTTAGGTCATTTGTTACAGTATGGCGGTTTTACAGGGGTCTTAGTACACAATGACAAAAAGAAAAATGATAGTCATAGCGCTGGTACTGGCGGCCCAATCGCGTGGGCGTTAGTGAACTAGTCGGATAAATTACGAAAGTCAAACGATTTGTACCTACCACAAAAATTTTAGTATTTTCCGATAGCCCGTAAAAAATAACTAGACTACAGTGTCATGCCATACTTCTCCGGTGTGACTTACAGCCCGCCATACCGACGCGAAAAATAAAAATTCAACCATTTGTACCAGGGTAATTTTTGCACAGTTTGATCATCTTCGTGCAGCCATTTACGAAAATCACCATGCCATACTTTTCGGACGGCTCCAAATGGTCGCCATACTGCCGAAAATCTGCAATTTTTTTTTCGCGATTGGGCGCCAGTACCAGCGCTATGACCATCATTTTTCTTTTTGTCATTGCGTACTAAGACCCCTGTAAAACCGCCATACTGTAACAAATGACCTAAAAATTTCTGTCATCATCTCCCGGCCTATAAAGCCTGACCAAAGAAATAAAAAACCTCGCCATATTGCGGAATTTCAATGGAACTAATTTTATAATGGAAATTGTTCCTTAAACGTAAATTATACATGTGGCGCCCCAAACAGTTTTTTATTTCTTTGGTCAGGCTTACCATTCATTCTTATGTCCACACGTTTAAGTGCTGTTTATTGAATAAGGTACAGAATCATATCGCGTTCTTAACTTATCGCGATACGCATGTTCAGCTTACCTACCTTGCACTTGATTGTATGTCAATTAATTGGTTATATGAGGACTTTTTATCAAATCACAGGGTAACTATTTATTAATATGTGGTACAGGCACAGAATAAGTAATAGGAACTACATAATAAACAAATTAAAAAGGTACAGCACATTCATATATTTTATTTTAGACCTTAAGTCCATTTCAGATTATAGGTAAATATTTATAATGGTAATTAAATCCGTACGTATTTTCTTCTTTTTCCTTTAAACTGTTTTCCTTGAAGCTGATGCCCAACTCTTTCTGTGCTGTTATTGTACAGGAGGCAGCACATGCGGCTGGACATGTTAACCTTGAGAGCGCCCGTATTCAGTAGCAGTAATGGTGAATTTCGTAATGATACAATACAAAATACTTTATTGCACTTAAATAAAATACAGTACATGGATAAATTTGTACCTACAGCATTAGGCATATGGTGGCAGGATTATTGCTTAGAGCAATTTCTTCTAGGCAACCATGCTTTTATGCTTGTCTTGCCGACTATCATAGTAAACCATAAGGATTTCAATACTGAAGTCATTCTTCCATCTTTTGACTACCCCAAAGTATAATTTCATCTTCACATGCTGTCAGTAAAAAATCTTCAGTTGGGTGATAGCTTAGAGACACAACGGGTTTATTTTTACCATGCACAAGTTTTTGTGTGACCTTCGTTGATATCAAATCCCAAATTAATACTTCTCCAGTCGCCGAACCTGATAGTATGTGACTATCCTTTGCGTTAACTGCATTTTCAAGAAGAAAATCATTTCCTTTATGTCCCTTAAAAGAATTTAATAATTCACCAGAATCTTTGTCAAATAATTTAATTGTATCATCGTTGCAACTCAAAATGTAACATTGGCCGTCGTGTGTGAGACTCCCGTAGGTTACTATATGACCGATATAATCCGAAATCATTTTCCCTACTCTAATATCATACAATCTCACATGGCAATCCACAGAACAAGTAAGTACTTCATGATTTGTGACTTGTATAGAAGTAATTGTGTCTTTAGCATCCTTGAGTACTTGAACAGGCTCCTGTCTGCGACTGGCTATGTCCCAAAACGACACTGTATTGTCCACAGACCCAGAAACAGCCATCGTAGACTCTTCGTTGAACTTCACACACGTTACGGAACTAGCATGGCCCCGATATCTTCTCAAAGGCTGGGCGGTGGTGACATCCCAAAGAATTACCGATTTATCACTGCTACATGATATGATTTGGCTACTATCGCACGATCCGGCAGCATCTGACACCTCGTTGGCGTGTCCTCCATAAGTTTTTAAAAGTAGTTGACGATGAGGGTTCCAAAGCTTGATCTTTTTATCGGCTCCGCAGGTTAAACAGTATGATCCGTCGACGTTGAAACGAACAGCACGTACAACTTGCTGCTTGCATTTCATGGACGCAATTTGAGATAATTCTGTCATTTTAAATTCAATTCAATTAATTTACTTTTTAAAACAAACAAATAACAACAACATAACCTCAAATTTCTTTTTTTTTTTTTTTTAGTTTCATTCTCCCTTATGGGAAAGGCAAAGGGATCTAAGCCCATACAGCCTAGTCTTTAGTAGTTTCTTGCATTATCCAAGTTTAATGTCTTCATCTTCAGTCATTATTTCTTCAGTTTCATTTCGTCGTCTTTAGTCATTTCTTGCATCTATGTTAAACTTCTTCAGTAGTTTCATTTCTTGTTACGTACAGGATCATTGGAATGCAAGGGTGGTTCTTACATTCCAATGATACTGAAGTTTAACGCGGGGTATCAAACCAGAAACAGCTAACCACTCATTATTTCTCACTTTTATTGAATAGTTCTTCTTTAACGGCACATTATCGCACTAATTCCACCATATTAACACCACAATTACCATGAAAAACTATTTTTAAAAAGGACGAAACAATGAACCCGCCATTTTCTCTCGATTCCCGCGCGTAAAACCCCTCTTTCTTATTGACATACTTTTTTTTTTTCTTATTCTTTCCTTTTGAAATAGGCAAAGGCATCATACGCCATGCATACAGCCGTTGTCTTCAGTTCAGTCATTATTTTTCTTTTCTCTAACACAAACACACACACGTTTTTCTTATCACTTTTTTCTCTGATAGACAATAATTTTATGATTCCTCAAACAGAAACTCTCAAACAAGGGTCAAGGGTTCAAAAAAATGCGCAAAATTCACAGACATAAAATAATATTTCAGATCAGGCTGTATGATGTATGAATCGGTTTCTTAACTATTTTCAGAAATAAAAAAAATATGATTTTTTTGACAGATCATTCTTTCAAAATTGCGTTTCCGCCAGTCGCGTGTTGTTTTGCAGTTATTTCATTTCTAAACTTACAATGGCAAAATCTATTCGCAGTAAATGGAAGAGGAAATGCCGGGCAATCAAACGGGAGCGCTATGCCGTAAAAGAACTAGCCAGGTTGAAGAAAATGCTCGGTATCAAGGAAGAAGACAAACCAGCAGAAAGTGAGGTTATGGAATCAGATCAGGTCATTTTCTTGGATGCTGCTGATTTGAAAAAGAAGAAAAAAGGTAAAAAAGACACAAAGTCGACCCCTGCGCCCGAACCAGAGGAAGAAGATGTCGAGATGAGCTCGGATGATGAGAAAGTGGAAGTGGAAGGTGAAGACGGAAAGAAACGAGTTTTCAGTTCAAAAACATTAAAAGACCAGAATGGCCAGTACCCTGTGTGGCTCCATAAGAGGAAAATTGCAAAAATTAACAAAGTTGGAAAGAAAAACACGAAAAAAAGGTCAAAAAAGCGAAGGCGATAGTTTTTGTTTTGAATTATAAGTCTATAGTGAAATACTTAGTTTTATTTGTATTTTTACGTCCTTCAACGAAAAAATCAGCTGTAAAAAATACCTAATGAATGAATTACACTAAAGTTTACCGTTAGCAATAAATATTTTCATATTATGTTTTTTTGAACTAGTGAGATAAACGAGAATTCTTGTTTTTCACACTAATATGGATGCTTATTGTATCCAAAGTAAATTATCTAACCTAATTAGTAAATGAGTTATAATTTACGTTATAACTTAGCAAAGAAATAAGAAACCTGCTCTGGAGGCCCCACATGTGTATTGTTACGACTATGGCAACAATTTCCCCTAGTGAATTAGTTCCATTGAAATTCCGCAATATGGTGAGAGGTTTCTTATTTCTTTGGTCGAGCTATAACAACGACGACATTGTCGATGGGCTATAACAAGGAATATACAAAGGAATTTTATTTCTTTTTCTTATCTTTTTTGTGTGATAAACAATAGATAAAAATGTTATTATTACATATACAAATTCCTTCAACATGGGTTTTTTATCTAGTCAGGAAAGTCCTGTTCTAGTAAAACTAATGTAATAAAAGACAAGAAAATTCAATTTACTTACACATTTATTTGTATTTGTGCATGTACAGATAGCACTTTACACACACTTTATTCAATTCAAATAATAAGAATCTTATTATAAGATACATTGAGTCATTTCTTTTGTCTTTTTTTCTCTTTCTCTCATCGACTAGTCAAAGTGTAAGAATGCCTTGAAGTTTATCATGGAACCATTTTAGTATGAATCAGGCCAAGTATAGTTCGCGTCATGTAAAAACGCTAGAGATAGTGGTGGTGCGTGGACGCGGAGAGATAGTGGTATGCAAATCGCCTACTGCGCGCTAGACTGCCAGCGTTCTTTTTACGTGACGCGACTTATACTTATATACACTTGACTTAACACAACATCACATTAACTCTTTCCTGCACTTAGGAGACTAGCTTAATGCAACACATATCCAGTGGTTTTACTTCGTCACTCTATATTCATGGTTCACTCTATGCTTATTACAAGTATCTCATTTGTCGCCTGGAACATTGCTATGTGTCTCAGTTTTCGGAATCAGCCGAATCATATTGGTTCTTGGAATCCTTGGTCTCGGCACACAAATGGACACGTTTGATGTGTTGGTACAACGATTGGTGGGACTTGAATCCTTTACCACATTCCTCACATGTGTGGATCTTGCCATCTGCAAATCAATAAATTTATATAAGTAAAGCCTGACTAAAGAAATAAAAAACCTGCTTTGGGGCGCCACGTGTATATTTTTACGACTATGGCAACAATTTCCCTTATAAAATTAGTTCCACTGAAATCCCGCAAATATATGGCGAGGTTTTTTATATCTCTATTTGAAACTAGCCATCGACACTACAGAAGAAGACTAGCTTTTCGCCCCCCGACTCCGCTCGCGTTATCAGTTTTTTCAGTTGTAATGAGGAATTTTCTCGCGGTAAAAGGTAGCCAAGTAGCGAGCGACGACGGTAGCCAAGTGGCTAGGCCCGTTGACTTCTATTCCGAAGTTCGCGGGTTGAAACCTCGGCACGTACCAATGTGTTTTCGATTTTCGAATTAATATGTACGTTTATTCGACGCTCTTACGGTGAAGGAAAACATCGTGAGGAAACCTGCACACATCTGCGAAAAAATTCAAAGGTTGTGTATGAAGTTGACCAACCCGCACTGGACCAGCGTGGTCGACTAAGGCCTATTCACCCTGGTATCAGGGTTGGCTCGAGCCCCTCGGTGGGGACATGTATGAGCTGTTAACGACGAAAAGGTAGCCTATGTCTATTCCCCAAGTTCTATTATATCTTTGTGCCAAGTGTCATAAAAATCTCGTAGTCATCTTGCTTGGAGTTTCCTTGCGTGATCGAATCAGGAATGATGAGATCCGCAGGCGAACCAGAGTCACCGACATAGCCCGAAGAATCGCTCAACTTAAGTGGCAATGGGCTGGGCACATTGCGCGTAGAACCGACGGCCGTTGGGACAGAAAGGTTCTTGAATGGCGACCGCGCGCCGGAAGACGTAGTGTGGGCAGGCCCCCCACGAGGTGGACCGACGATCTGGTGAGGGTCGCGGGAAGCCGCTGGATGCGGGCCAAGCAGGACCGATCATTGTGGGGATCCTTGGGGGAGGCCTTTGTCCAGCAGTAGACGTCTTTCGGCTGAGATGATGATGATGAGTCGTCTTACCGTTAGGATGTACGTTCCTCATATGATTAGCGAGCAGGTTCTTAGCCTTAAACTTCTTGCCACACTCCTGGCACTCCACGGCGTCTCTCTTCCTGTGTGCGTACCGCTTGTGTTGCGCTACAGCATTCTTGGACTTGAATAATTTATCGCATATCGGACAAGTTGCTGCTTCAGGCTGGAAAACAAGATGGCGGAATTTATACGTCCATTTTCTTAAAAGGTGCTGTCCGTCCAAAAAGAGTTGAAATTAAAAAGTAGCAACAACATAGTGTCGTCCCTAAGTAGTAATTGTGAAAATGAGACGACACTACGGTGTTGCTACTTTTTAATTTCTGCTCTTTTTTGACAGACTGTATGTCAAAGGCTGAAGCACAACAGATGCGTTTGCGTACAAGTAAGCGTAGACGTACACGTACTACTGAGTTTAAACGGTGTCAGGCCCGGGGCACTCCGCGCCCTCGCTCCAGAATGTATGCGCGGCCATTTAGTAGGAAAAACGCGCGCGCTTGTGAAGACGCTATTATTTAGTCTGTGGTAATACGGACTCTCGCGGCGCGGTCTTAAGGTGCATTTTGTTTTAATACGAGCGCAACGACAAACGGTAGGCTATTATAGCCAGGGTCACGGTCGACGCGTTCAATGTAATTTGAACGTTAGTGGCGTGGTAGCTAGAATTAAATTCGCACGTTTGCTATCAGAGAGTGCGCCTTCTGTACCTAGTATTATTATTTACTCTGTGGCGGTGTGAGCTGTCTCATACAGTTCCATACATTACAACTTATGGTCTGTTTCATATAAATCTGGACAACAGTTTATTGATCTCTTTCTTTTCTTGAAAGTTATTAAAAATAATGTAACGCCAAAATGTCTGGCAAGGTCACACGCTCACCCCGCCTTTTACTACGGTATGCCAAATTAAAGCCTGACAAAGAAATAAGAAACCTGCTCTGGGGGCGCCACGTGTATATTTTTACGACTATGACAACAATTTCCCTTATAAAATTAGTTCCATTGAAATTCCGCAATATGGCGGGGTTTCTTATTTCTTTGATCGGGCTTTACGTATTTAAACTTACAGGTGGAGGTGCCTTAACATGTTCATTCTCTAAATGCACTTCAAGGGTGTCACTGTATTCTATCAGACATATCGGGCAGATGGTCGAACTGAATTGTTCCGTTGCCTGCTTCAACAGTTCTTCTATCGTTGCTTTCTTTTTCACATTCTTTTGGGGTTGGCAACTCTCCTTGTGTCGAATGTAGTGCACTCTGAAATGGTGAAATATGTTTTTCGTTAATTCCCATAGTCTATCTCTCGCGAATCTAAGAGTCAGAGATAAAAAGCAATGGAAATCTTTATAGGAGGCCTATGCCAGACAGAAGGCACACTGAGCTGAGATATCTTATGAGGACCACAATAGTTACTAGAAAATTGAGCTTAGGATAAAAGGCTTATTGATTGATTGATATATTGATTTTCAATAGTCAAGATGGCTGGATGAACGTGGGGGTGTATTAGAGTTACGGCAAAAGCAGGAAAATGGAGGCGAATGGGAGGGCAAAAATGGCGGGAAAAATGGAGGGAATTGCCATAATTTTTTTTTAAATAGGCTCCTAAACTACTGAAGTTCAGTAACTGAACTGATTTAATGAAACTTGGTACGAAGATAGAATAGACCTGAGAAAGAACAAGGCTACCTTTTACCATGCCGAAATTCCTCATTTCCATGGGAAAATCCTTTAAAGTGGGCTGGGTGGACCTGCTAAAGACTGCCGGGAAGGAGGCGTCGGCAGACTTAAAATGTCGTGGTTCAACAGTGTTGGTTGGTTTTTATTTAATATTTTAATTATTATTATTTTATGAAGGCATGTTAAAAGCTGGACAGGCATCGCCACGGTGGTGGAAGAACTTTTCTGTTTAGCGAGAGATAGAGGGACATATGCAGAGCTGACTGCCAACCTCCAGTAGTGTAGAGGAACCAGAAGAAGAAGATGGGTGGAGCAGCGGCAGAAAAACATCACAAAAACTCACTTTTCTTGAAACATTTCTTCGCAATTCCAGCATTTGAAAAATATTCTCCTATATTTGTGTATGTCCACCATGTGCTCGGTCACACTTTCCGGGTGAAGATCCTCCAAACACAGCATACAGACGGATAGACCAGTCCTAGGGTCTCTCGCGACTTCTGCATCGGAAAATTTGATCTGTAAATCTGGTTGGCTGCTTCTGAAAATAAAAATATGTTAAGGATTATATCTAAGCCCATTAAGATGGTCTGATGAGATCAGGTCAACGCTCAACGTAAAGGTTCATGAGGCACTCCACATCGCCAAAGACACGCACAGATGGCAGAACATTGTCCGCGAACAAATTGATTCCTCGGGGAGTTTACGACCCTCAGTAATGAGGATATCTACGTGAGGAGGAGGAAGGATTATATACTGGTCATCCATAATTATATTACAATATTTTGGGCTGAAAATAATGTTCTAAAGACCTACAAAAGAGTTGTAGAAACACACTTATCTATCAGGTAGAAGTTTGCAAAAGCAGCTATTTTTATTTTAATATAATAATCAGGTCTAGAGCGAACCTACAGACACGGAAAAGGGTGGGCTGCAGGACGGAACCAGAGTTAATATCACAGAGTACTTTTTCTATTTATGAGAATTTAATTTTTTATGCAGCCTGTGACTCTAAAAAGAATTAAGGATAGGACATATGATTAGGGAAGGCAAAGATAAATGGACTGAAAGAATAACACCTTGGTACCCAAGAGAGGGAAAAAGAAAAAGGGGAAGACAGTTTAGAAGATGGGAAGACGACGTAAAGGAGATAGCTGGAAAGATGTGGACAAGAGAGGCAAAGGACAGAGAGAGAGATGGAAACACCTGGAGGAGGCTTTTGTCAAGAAGACAAGCTAGGGGAGAAAAGTGAAGAAAACGAAATTATCATTATATATTTGTACCCTAGAATAAAGCTATAAATAAATAAATAAATAAAAAACTCTAAAAATAGATTGTGCCCGCCATAAAAATGGGACAGACTGCATCTGCTGCATAAGGCTAGATATAAAATGTGATTGCAGCCCGCTGCTCTTTACTTAACTTAGCGTATTACTTACTTATTCGTGTGGGTTTCGACGTTAACCTTCCTCGTAAACCCGCTACCCCTAACCCGCTATACTTAGCTTATTTACCAATAACATGTACTTACGAAGCTTGGAAAGTTGAAGCAGCGTTTTCCTCCTCGACTTCCAATTCAACTTTTACGTCATACGAATACGAGCCACGAGGAATACATTCGGATGTAGTTTCCATCTTTTTATTTAGACTACACAACCAACACAATATCGAAGACAAGACGAATGTAACAAAATACAACACAGGAACTACTATTTTTTGTATGTAAAGAATACAATATTTCAGAATTCAGCGGATTTTTCTCTATGAAGCGGATAGCGGACAAGGAACAATAATTAATCAGTATTAAAGTTATTTTTCTCTTTATTTTAAGTATTATCGTTTGAATGAAACTAAGAAGAAAATCAGGCATGCTATTAGGCTGTCTGCCTCAATCAAAGAGAAAAAATAATGCTGTCTGTGACAGACAGTCTGTCTGTCAAATCAAAGCTAGCTAGTGCAGTACGTAACGTAGGTACCTATTACCTAATAACCGTATGGAATCACTGTTTTTTATAAAGTGCTGTACTGGTATTATAGTTATTTTTCTCTGACAAAGAATGTTTTCTCTTTGTAAAGACTGACCAGAAAAGAAATATTTTTTTTTTTTTTTATTTGCTACTGGGGGCGCGACGTGAATATTTTTAAGCGAAGCGTTAGATATTTTTATGTTTAATGGCTGGTTTACACGTATTAAGTTGTTAAGTAGTTAACTAAATTTTTAGTTAAAATTAACTTAATTTTAAGTAACCGATCGTTTACACGCTTGTCTAACTTATGCACTCTTTAGTTCACTGTACTACTTAAGTACTTCACTAAATTGTTGAGTTCACACGTAACTAAATGACAGTTTAGTAGAAAGCCACGCCTACCGGGGAATGCAAGCGGTGCGGGAGGCGCGGCTACTTAATCAAAAATAGACTAGATTCTATTTCACTTGTTCACTTAACCACTAAATCGTTTACTTACCACTTGTGACTAAAGAGCTCTTAAGTGGTTGTTTACACGCAAGAATTAAGTTAAAATCAAGTTAAAATTTAGTTAATTACTTCGTCACTTAATACGTGTAAACCAGCCATAAGGCAACATTGGGCCCGATTCTACATAATTTAAGCTCTACTTTACCCTATGCCTGCTAAAATAGTGCGTACTACGCGTAAAATCTACGTTTGGCGTCTCTAAATTTAAGCTGACAATCACATGGTTTAAAAATTTTACTTAGAGCGTAATACGTAGAATCGGGCCCAATTTATCTTGTAAGAAACAGCCTGTTGAACGCATTAGCCACAGCACGGTAAGGAATCTGTAGGCTACTACATAAGAAGCGACAGGCTCGAGAAAATGTCAAACGCGAATTAGTGATATTAGAGCCATAGTAGTTCTGTCAATTTGTCGCGTTTGACAGCTTCTCGAGCTTGTCGCTTCTTACGTAGTAAGCCTACTGGTCAAAGTTACCGATGGCATTTGCATCGGCATGTCGCAGCAAACTGTTACCCGACTCACACTTCTTAGTAATGCGTTCAACACCGTCGATTTCGGTGTCCTTTTAGCACCACCGTCGATTTCGGTGTCCTTTTAGCACATCTCAAAACTTTCAATCTCACCGACCATACTATTGATTGAATGGTTCCGTAGTAGCTACCTGACGGGAAGCCGGCAGCGTATCAGAGTTGTCGGCGAGCGCGCATTGGGGCAATATAAAACATATTATGTATGTACATGTATCTATAGTCTCCTTGAATATATGTACTATATGACGTAATCGAAACGTCATCCAGGGAAGTAGCCGCTCGCCGAAAAAACAAAAAGGAATAACAAATTTCCTACCTTGACCGCCGGACTTCCCTTTCGCTTCGCTGATAGAACTCTAGCTCCGACCGCACTGCAACTGTCGCTCTCCGCTGACGTTGTGATAACCAGACGAGACGCAGGACACAAGACCAAGGAATCACTGCACAACCTGTGGGATTATGATAAGCTGATTTCCATGCATACTCACAAGTGATAGCTAGAGAATAAATAGACGTACATATAGATATCATAAAGGTTGTATAGTCATGGTCAGTCACACACTCGACAGTGTGTCTATAGTCAACAGTATTGTCAGGTAGTCGTCGCGACAGTATTAGTAGTAGTCATACATGGCTTACCAACTGACTTATCGTTCCCCCATCCCGGACCAGCAGGGCGATTGTGCTAAATCAAAACGTTCTCATCCAATTCCAATCCGGTTAAAACTGTGATCCAATTGCAATTCGTCTCTACGCAAATCGGTATTGTGCTAAAGTTTTAACTCCAATCGAAGTAGAACCATAACAGCACCAAAACCGTACGACAAACGTTAGAGATGTACCCTAGTATTTCAGTCAATCGAGCATCGATTACTAGTTTTATAATCTGTGGTGAGTTTTTTACTGTCAAAAACGTCAAGAAATGTTTATAACCTATATGTGAACGCCCGTAATTCCAATCCAAGAAAATTGAAGAATTTTAAGTGTTTAGAATGTTTTTAGTGTATTAAAACAACGAAACGATAACGTATAAGCATAATGTTGAAATAAGAAATTATATATTTTAAAAGCCAAAAGGTGTTTTATGGATCTAGAAAGAGCTTGATCGATATATGATGGTAAGTACCTAGGTATTTGATTTTCAAGTGATAATACACAAATGAAGTCTATTTTTTTTTCACAAACGGATTTGACGAACTTTAATCGGCTCATAAGGAGTCGTCAGAGAGTACAAACATAAACTAGATTTGGGAAAATACTAATTTAATTCCATTAATATACTTACCTACTAATCTCACTCTACTTTGTTATGTATCTTACTTGTATGATTGGAATAAACAGTCTTGAACTGACCAAAACATATTTTATTGTTTATAGAGAGATCTAGAAGGATATGGATGCAGCGGAGAGCTGAAATACCACCCACAAATCAACCTATTACAGAGACGGGACAAACAAAAGTTGATTTAATACCTGGAGCCCGTTTCACAAAGCAACAAGTAACAAGTTACAATTCTACAAGTACAAGTTCAAAAATTTAATAATTTACAAGTACAAGTGTTTCACAAACATCGTTTTGGAGAATCACTATAGTCAAATGACTATAGAGTCAGATTACAAGGAACGAATTCTCGATTTTACAAGTGTAGTACCCAAAAATTAAATAACATAGCACAAAATATTCGTTAAACCATTGACTCATGTAAATGCCAAACTAGCGAGCCTTTGGTACATACTATGGTTTGTTTGGTAACAATTCATATTATTAGCAATTAAATTAAAAGCAACCATATAAGTCTTTATATTAAAAACAAATCACTTTGAAAACTTTGGAACTTTGCAAGGAACAAGATTGAAAGGAAGGAGCATAAAATTCTTCTACTAAAAGATTTTTTTAAAAAGAGATGTGCTTTGCGGGGCTTTTTCTCCAACATTAACAAAACAGGATAAAAATGCCACATGTACTGAAGTCTTCGACTGAAGTTCATAATATTGCCCTAGCAATAGGGCTTGTACCAGCCGGGAAATATTTATCTTATACCCGAGACGTCTTTTGGCAAAATATGAAAAAGTCCTCCATGGTAACCAGGTACATACTTTTTTCTCTATTTATATTATATTGTTTCCATGATCTTATTGTGTACATACCGATAAAAGGTTGAACTTGACTTTTAATTGTAAATAGCTACCAAACTGCTCTGTTTTACTATTGAAACCTTTGATCATAGTATTGTAACTGAATTTCCTTACTACTTAAATATACTATCCTGGGTAATTAGATAGTTTCCTATCAGTGGGTAAAAACAATTAACTTGATCTGTAATAGTACATAATCAAATCCATATAAATTTGAATCAATTCCCCTAGTGTATGTTGCTGACTGTACCTACAAAACATAAATAACTTTAATAAAACTTAAATTCACAATATATTACTAAGCAGAATATGCTTCAGCTACTTTTGAATTTAAATGTTATTAAACTTTACAAGTCTACCTAGCTCCAGAGTTAGGTAGACTTGTAGAAAGTTTGACAGATAAAAAGTTAACAAGTTTGAGTTATTTTGTGAAACACTTGTTCGATTTATCGAAATTTTACAATAGAAACAAAAAAAATGTCTATGAATTGTAAATTTGTACTTGTAACCAAAAAATTACAATTGTTAAAAAGTTACGTTGAGAAACACTTGTAACTACTAATGTTGCCGCTTTTGGTCAGTGTTGCTATTTAATTTTACAAGGAATTGTAACTTGTAGCTTCGTGAAACGGGCCCCTGGAGGATTTAATATACAGAGCATGTACCTATTGCTATAGCCAAATGGTATGTTTATTAAGTTATGTATTAAAAATCTACATTTGTATGGCCAAGGGCAAGAAAAACAAACATGGGAATTGTGATTCAGTTCCTTATTTACCATACAAAACTCAAAGCTAAGCATGCTCTTGGCTACACAACTATAATATTTTGTCCCCATATTATTATTAGGTATTGTTAATCGCCTAATTCAGCCCACATTATATAAACAAATGAAATTATCTGATTATACTTGCAATGTAGCATGTTTTTGTGTGCTGAAGTAGTCGTCACTTACAATGTTAGGGAAAATTTATTTTATTTTGTTATTTACTGATTTTTCTCTTTGCTATTCCAATTATATTATGACCTCTACTGCTGGACAAACACCTCCCTGAATTATTCATCATTACATTATTATTCTTTTTCTTTCCAGATTAGTCAACGGCAAGAAATTGGAAGGTGAAGAAATGAGATAAAATGAAAAAATATATATCTGAATATAATTATGCACATCTTTATTATAAATAAAAAAAGTGTTAGTAGTTATACAATAAAAATTAAGATAAAATATTCATTTTTCTCTATATACCTATTTTATAAATTAAGATTAATTTAAACTTTCTTCCATCTTTCTTTCTGCATACAAACAGTTTCTGGTAGCTTGCCTCTGTGCACAGCCGAGCTGCACTTTGGAGTGGACTAAGGTTTCTTGCCGGGTTGTCAGCGCATTCCCTATCAAATGAGTATTTATTTATACTATCATTTACCTTATGTGCCATGCGGTATACATAATGCAACTTCTTGTCTACTAAATAGGAATCTGTGGACAATAATTAAAGAGTAAGTATCTATACTAAAAGGTAGATGTTAAATTAATATACATGGTGTTGAAATACATACTTATAGAAAGCTTTAAAACGCTAATACAGCGCTAAACTGCACATCTACTAGTGCAGTTTTTTGTAATACTAATGTTCTTCTGGAGTCTGTGCTGGGTCGGAAACTGGTGTCTGGATCTACAGGTAGGTACTTAGTATGTTGAAATACATCTGAAAATAAGGTCAGAGAAAATATAAAGAATGTTATTTTTATGGTCAAAAATAAAATAATGATAAGACAACATAAGTGAATATAACAAGGGTTCAAAGAAATACTATTTACTGTCTGTACCTATTTTAAAGCAAAATAAGTAGGTAGGTATAGTTTATATAGCAAGAAAACGGTATTAGAATCTAAGTATGGAACCCTATAAACGGATGTTTATTTAGGTAGGTACAAAGTGTTATAGGTTAGTTAGGGAATGCTTACCTACCTTGGTTTCCACATCCAAAGCATCCGCCGAAGAGTCGCGGAAGCATGTGGGCTGATGTGGGGAATCATTTTTGCTACTAATTCAGCATCAAATTCCTTGGATAGTGTATTTTATTATGAACTTCCGATCGGTCATGTTAAAGGTGGAAATCTTGCGTCTGACCATAAAATTCACATATTTTGCATAGGTACGAGCTTCTGCTACATCAAATTCATAATTCACTTCTAGTAAATTAAAAGATAATAACATTTTAGGTCACTTTTTGACAAAAACACAGCTTAACGATTGACTAACAATCAACAAAAAGTTCCTTTCGTTGAACTTTGTAATTGAGAACGGCTACGGTTCGATTGCAATTCAGTTACGTTCCATCTAGCTGTCAAACCACTTAGCGCGGTACCGATTTCTGTCAAATGACGCGCTACGCTTGTGGTTCAATTCCAATCCAGCTGAGATAGTTTAGCACAATCGGGCTGCAGAGCCACTAGGGAGACAAGGGTCAAACTGTAAGGCCAGATAAATGATGATAGCAATTTCGTTACAGGTTCCTGATAAATGTTAATAGTAATTTAGAATAGGAATGCACTCTGAAAGTCCAGATAAACGATGTCTTCTTCACTAGTAATTTCGTGTAGTACATGCATTCCTCTATTACGCCCCGCTAACGTCCGAAGACGTTAGACCGTCAGGCGTTGCCGGCACCAGCTCCTATGTCCCAGACCTCAGTCGGGAGACTCACACACTTGGACTCCCCCACAAGTGGCCTCCAGGTGGTGCGACCACCGGTATAACAATATCAACGACGACCATCAACGAAGAACAACATATTTCACAGTATAATACATCTTTCATACCCGATACCAATTGGGAGGCCATATATCATAAGTAAAACAGTTCAGATAGCAAGTCAGTCCAAGTAATCAGTCTGTGGGGAAGTCATTACATAGTCAGGTCAAACACGTGGCACAGTTATATATGACAAATATATATATGTCGTCATAAGCGGTGGCAGACTTTCAGAGGGGTTGTTTCTAATTAAAATATTTAATGAATTGGACTACAATGATTTCTTCGGGTAAGGTCGCGTGCGCGGGCGCTGCATATGGGCTACAGGAAAGGACTGCTTCCCGAATAGCATGGCGTCATTGCTCTGAGCCCAAATACTTAACTATTATTTCAGTGACTCTCAAAGTATAGCAGCGGTTCTCAAGCAACCACCCCAAGACTTCATTCATGAGCTAGCCTCACGATCCAATTCGGTCTAGATAATCTACACTCCGACACGGCCATCCTGCGAAACACACGTCCTCGTGTGTAAACTATAAACTGTGCTTTGCAAAGTATTATCCGCTCGGCCAATTCTGACCTATTCCTATTACGAAAATATAATCTTCGAATACTAATTTTACAATCATAAAATGTGACATCAATCAAATTTGATTAACATTCCTAGAGTATATTTAATTGCCCAATTTTAGTTTATAATAATTCACTAAGTCTCAAGAAATCTTTGACCAAATATTATAATTCTGTTTACAATACTTTCTTGAACATAATCGAATTTCTCCACATTAAACTCAGCTGTTACCAGTGGCCTTGATGAGATGACACACACACTGGCTTTCCCATCTCAGGATCGCCTGGCTTTCCCATCCCAGGATCGCCTTGGCCTACTCTGGGCCTTCATTTGTCAATCTCCACTGCTGTACGCATCCCACGTACAGCTATGCGCATTCCACCTCGGGAATCGCCAGCACCTCCTGGTAACCCGCCACCAAGGTAACTGCACTACCGCGTACCCACTGGCTCCACAAAGTGGTCAGATTTCTCTTAGGCTACGGCTACATAATTACCATTGGCGCTTAACTAAAACTCAATGCAAGCTATCCGACTATTTGGGATTTTCATGATCCCTCAACACTCGCACCAAAATTTTCCTCGTCAAAGTTTTCTTGAGTTAGATAGATAGATAGATAGATAGATGAAACGTTTATTCAAGAGTAACAGTACAAACACAACGAAATAATTAGTCCATGGAATTGGTACATTTTGAGTTGCATCAAATCGGGCAGTTCTGATTTTTTTATATGTTGTATATAACGAGGTGGTAATGACAAATATAATTTTTCCAACTCGAAAGCCTTCCGGAACATTGTAAAATTCATGAAAAACCATTAAATTTTTCAGTTTTTGCCATTTTTTACCACCAAGGACCCGTTTTACGGTAGAAGTCACTATGAATTCTTTTAAAGTAGACTAAATTTGCAACAAAATGAGAATAGTTGGGTCTCGATAAGCTGAATAGTTTCAAAGATACAGCTGTTCAAATGTTTGCAAAAAATTTGTATTATGGTTTTGTTTTTTTTTTATTATAAATAATTATATACCCTATACTATATATAAAAATAATAAAAAGCACACCTTTAGTAGAAAAATATTTTTGACAGACACCCTAAACTCTAAATTGTATTATTTAAGAAATTTTGCAAACATTTGGAACAGCTTGTATCTTTGAAACTATTCAGCTTATCGAGACCCAACTATTCTCATTTTGTTGCAAATTTAGTCTACTTTAAAAGAATTCATAGTGACTTCTACCGTAAAACGGGTCCTTGGTGGTAAAAAATGGCAAAAACTGAAAAATTTAATGGTTTTTCATGAATTTTACAATGTTCCGGAAGGCTTTCGAGTTGGAAAAATTATATTTGTCATTACCACCTCATTACATACAACATATAAAAAAATCAGAACTGCCCGATTTGATGCAAGTGAAGACCCCTTTTATGGTACGATTTCCATGTATCAAATACAGTTTTTACAATAATAAGAGGTTACAATATGTACCGCACCCCTAAATAGGCCCTAACTCAGCATGAATGCTGCGGCGCTAGTCGCGTCACAGCGCTGATATTCTGTTAGTGCCCGTAATAAGTGCGAGTGCGCCGTCAGAATGGAGGCAAAGTAAAAGTGAAGTGGAGTGGTGTAAAAAAATTAAATAAAGTAAATAGATTAATAAATTTATATATATAAATAAACATAGCTCAAAAGGTCGTTAATATTATGTATATTAGCATCAAATAATGAGAGTGCTCCTCATAAAATGGATAACTTCAACACGTAAAAATAATATTTCAAAATAAACATGACTTTGTGCTTCTGTGCGAGGATATAAGTGAGATATTCATTTATACGTCTTACTTAGATAATACGGTTATTAATACCATACTATAAATATATTTAGATAGATAATATAGATATTATATACTATATTATAGAATTGTAGAAGTAAAACACTATCTTTCTACCCACCTGCCTATTTAAAAAAAATAACTGAGTTATGCAGTGAAAAACGTAAGAAAAATATAAGATTATAAGATAAGATAAGATAAGCGGGAGTAGGCCACTTGAAATTCAAGCTACTGTACAGCCTTCTGCTGCATCAAAAAGTGTTTGCGTACTTCATATTTAAAACGACGTTTATTTGTGATTAATCTGAGCGGTGGAGGAAGGTCATTCCAGCACTTGGTGGCTTGGAATTTAAAACTTCCGCGGAAGGCTGCAGTACGATGCCGTGGTGTAACCAGAACATGCGAAGTCCATCTATTTGAGCGCCTCCAGGTAAGTTTGGTGTAAAGATATTTAGGTCTACCACTTTTTATTACGTCAAATAATATGTTGGCAAGTTGTAACTTGATGCGTCCACTGAGTTTAAGAATATTGGAGGAATTCAAAAAAGGTGTAACATGTGACCTGGTTGGTACGTCAAAGCAGTAACGAGCACATGCGTTTTGAACCCGTTGAATGAGAGAGAGTGTCTTTCCAAAGATACAGTTGCCATACACCGAAATGCAATGGTTAAATTTAGAGAGTATGAGTGATTCGCATAGTCTGACTCGGAGCTCAGTACTTATAAAAGGTCTGATTTTATATATAATCTTAAGGCGATAAAAACAGTTCCTAACCAGATCTAGACAGTGTCTCTCAAATTTAAGATTTCCGTCCATTAGTAGACCTAAGTTTCTGGCAAGCTGTACCCGCTCGACCGGCTCGCCCATGATGTTAACATTTAGATTACATGCTTCCAGGTGCTGTATTTGGTTTTTCGACCCCGTGATTAAAAATTTGGTTTTCTTCGGATTCAAAAGAAGGGAGTTTCTCACCGACCAATTTGCGATGCGATCCAAATCGGAATTAATTTTGTGGATTGACGCCTGACAATCTTTTCGATCAATTGACAGATATAACTGGACATCGTCAGCATACATGTGATACCTGCAATTAAGTATATGATCCGGAAGATCTGCTGTATATATGCTATACAAAATTGGACCCAAAATAGAGCCTTGTGGCACACCGCGAAAGATTGGTTCAGCTGCCGAGAGGACACGAGATCCATCAACCTTACAAATGACCACTTGTTGGGAACGATTTCTTAGATAGCTGTCGAACCATTTTAGAGAGACATGGTCAAACCCGTAATACGACAGCTTTGATAATAGAAGAGAAGTGTTTATCGAATCAAAAGCACGGGAGTAGTCAAGCAATACCATCACAGAACCGTTCCCCTCATCCTGAGCAGTCAGCAAATTATCGACAACCTCTAATAGAGCTGTATCTGTGCTTCGTCCTTTGCGGAATCCCGACTAAGTCAGGGAAAACACCAGAATTTTCACAAAACTTCACGACTTGGTAAGCGACCACCCTTTCCAATATTTTTGATAAAAATGGAAGAATGCTTATTGGTCGAAGGTCTGCTACCGTCGTCGCCTGTCCCGATTTCGGCAATGGACGAACTAGTGCATTCTTCCAGTCAGACGGAAAGGTGTGTTCAGTTAGCGATCTGTTAATGATGGCAGTAATAATCCCCAGCGTGCTAGGTAAAGTGAGCATTACCATGTCCCTATTAATATTGTCCGATCCATTAGCGTTAGATTTAAGAGACATGATAATTTTAGCAATAACATTTTCATGAACTGGTTGCAAAGTAAAAACAGAAGAGGAACGGCGATTAAATTCATAATATGTCATGTCTGAAATGCTAACCTGATCAAAACCAGGAACATTAAGAAAGGCTTTGTTTATTATGTCAGGGTCATTAAAATCCTCCGGTAACTCTGATTTAGGTTTCATATTTGACACTATTGTTTTTTTTAAGTTAGGCCATAGCAATTTTGGGTTATTTAAATGTTTATTTATGTGTTGGTTAAAGAAACCCCGTTTTTCACTGTAGATACTAACGTTTGCTAGGTGCTTAAGATCTTTATATTTAGCTCTGTCAGCCATGCTACCACTTTTACGCCATTTCTTGTGTGCCTCATCCCGGAGATGCATAATATACCTTACATTGCTAGTCAACCAAGGCGGCAAAGGTTCTTTTACTAGTATTGTTTTTTCTGGGGCATGTTTGTCAAAAATATTTAGTATATGAGAACTTAAGACTGACACCATCTCATCCACTGAACCCAACGCAGCTATATCATCCCACTCTATTGACTCGACGTCCCTATTAAATTCATTTATGTCGATATCCTTAATTGGTCTAAAAGTGAGACGTTGAGGGGGAGGTTTCGGACTTGAACAATTAATATTAACAGAGACTATGGCGTGCCCTCCGAGCGACGGATAGTGCGTAACTTTTTTTTCGCGTATAGCAAGGGTAGTGTCGGTGCAGATCAGATCAATTAGTGTTGAACTAGTAGGTGTAAAATGAGTAGGTTCGTCGATATGATTATGTAGGTTAAAATAATGAAAGAACTGTCGTAACTGAGTTATCTTGTAATCGGAGCCGTCAAATAAGTTTATGTTGAAATCTCCCAGTAGAATTAAATGATCGTAATTGGTAAAAGAAGCAATAGATTCTGTGAGCGCATCGAAAAAATCGTTAACGTTTTGCCAAGGAGGTCGATAAGCGGTGCCCACTATGTACTGTTTACCAGTTAATTTGAAAGTTAACCACATCTGTTCAACCTCTTCATGCGACGTCGGGTGCCCACAGATACGCGCGGAGACGCCCCGCTTCAGGTAGAATCCCACTCCACCCCCCCTCTGCCGACGGCCATGCCGGCGGGGGACGTGGAGCAGCCTGTACCCAGGCACCCGAGGTGCGACACCATCTCTCCCGTCGCGCAGCCAAGTTTCGTTAACTGCTAAAATGTCGAATGATTCACGTGTAAGAGTGACCTGAAAATCATCGTGATTTGTGCCTAGCGATCCCGCGTTTAGGAGTCCAATCGAAAAACTTTTTAACTTAATCATTGCTATCAGAGATGTTATTAAATGTATGATAGGCAGATGATGTGATAAGGTGAGAGACAGTTGAAATGCATTTTATATTATGATTATATTTAAATAATAGGGTAATATCTTCGGTGTCATAAGCTACACTATTAGTACTATAATATATGAGTTGTATGTAAATATTATAAATAAAAGAATATAAATTTAATAATAAAATTATCATATTATAAATAAATAACTGCATAGAAATTATCATATTTATATATAGGTCTAAAACGAATATAAAAATATGTCGTAATAAATTGTAATAATAATAGTTATAAATTGTACAGCATAATATACTATTGTGACGGCACTTATTTCGGGTTGCGATATACAAACAATCTAGACATACATTGCATATTATTTTTATCAATATTACTAAATCAGGTTGAAACAACAATAACAAAAAAGACAAAAAATACATATTTAGGTTGTTATACCAAATACAATCCATATCGAACACTATACTATTTGAGACGGTCTGGGATTTTAATGCCAAAAATATTTAAAATATCCTCATCGGATCGAACACGGTGGATCTTATCGGACGGTGAATCGGACTTGCGAGCAAAAACTCGCCCTCCCGAGGCCCAAACGAATTTCCAGCCCAACCGTCGTTTAGCCTCCCGCGCCTTTCCTAACAGCAGCCCGATTGTGCTAAACTATCTCAGCTGGATTGGAATTGAACCACAAGCGTAGCGCGTCATTTGACAGAAATTGGTACCGCGCTAAGTGGTTTGACAGCTAGATGGAACGTAACTGAATTGCAATCGAACCGTAGCCGTTCTCATTTACAAAGTTCGACGGAAGGAACTTTTTCTAGATTGTTAGTCAATCGTTAAGCTGTGTTTTTGTCAGAAAGTGACCTAAAATGTTAT
Source organism: Teleiodes luculella (assembly GCA_948473455.1). Taxonomy (NCBI): domain Eukaryota; kingdom Metazoa; phylum Arthropoda; class Insecta; order Lepidoptera; family Gelechiidae; genus Teleiodes; species Teleiodes luculella. The sequence continues at coordinate 5,694,418 of OX419609.1, read as the reverse complement.
TATCTTTTAATTTATTATAAGTGAATTATGAATTTGATTTATCAGAAGCTCGTACATAAGCAAAATATGTGAATTTTATGATCAGACGCAAGATTTCCACCTTTAACATGACCGATCGGAAGTTCATAATAAAATACACTATTCAAGGAATTTGCTGCTGAATTAGTAGCAAAAATGATTCCCCACATCAGCCCACATGCTTCCGCGACTCTTCGGCGGATGCTTTGGATGTGGAAACCAAGGTAGGTAAGCATTCCCTAACTAACCTATAACACTTTGTACTAATACCAAAGAGAATGTAATAAAACTAGCGTAATACATTCTACATCCGTTTATAGGGTTCCATACTTAGATTCTAATACCGTTTTCTTGCTATAGGTATAAACTATACTTACTTATTTTGCTTTAAAATAGGTACAGACAGTAAATAGTATTTCTTTGAACCCTTGTTATTCACTTATGTTGTCTTATCATTATTTTATTTTTGACTATAAAAATATCATTCTTTATATTTTCTCTGACCTTATTTTCAGATGTATTTCAACATACTAAGTACCTGTAGATCCAGACACCAGTTTCCGACCCAGCACCTGACACTCCAGAAGAACATTAGTATTACAAAAAACTGCAGTTAACTAGTAGATGTGCAGTTTAGCGCTGTATTAGAGTTTTAAAGCTTTCTTTAGGTATGTATTTCAACACCATGTATATTAATTTATCATGTACCTTTTAGTACAGATACTTACTCTTTAATTATTGTCCACAGATGCCTATTTAGTAGACAAGAAGTTGCATTATGTATACCTATGGCGCATAAAGTAAATGATAGTATAAATAAATACTCATTTGATAGGGAATGCGCTGACAACCCGGCAAGAAACCTTAGCCTACTCCAAAGTGCAGCTAGGCTGTGAACAGAGGCAAGCTACCAGAAACTGTATGCAGAAAGAAAGATAGAAGAAAGTTTAGAAAATCTTTGGAGGCAATACCACCTCGTTTTAAGTTTAATTAATCTTAATTTATAAAATAGGTATAGGTATAGAGAAAAAATAATATTTTATCTTAATTTTTATTGTATAACATCTAACACTTCTTTTATTTATAATAAAGATGTGCATAATTATATTAAGATATATATTTTTTCATTTTATCTCATTTCTTCACCTTCCAATTTCTTGCCGTTGACTAATCTGGAAAGAAAAAGAATAATAATGTAATAATAAATAATTCAGGGAGGTGTTTGTCCAGCAGTAGAGGTCATAATATAATTGGAATAGCAAAGAGAAAAATCAGTACTTAAACAACAAAATAAAATAAAATTTCCCTAACATTGTAAGTGACGACTGCTTCGGCACACAAAAACATGTTACATTGCGAGTATAATCAGACAATTTCATTTGTTTATATAATATGGGCTGAATTAGGCTATTAATAATATGGGGACAAAATATTATAGTTGTGTAGCCAAGAGCATGCTTAGCTTTGAGTTTTGTATGGTAAATAAGGAACTGAATCACAATTCCCATGTTTGTTTATCTTGCCCTTGGCCATACGAATGTAGATTTTTAATACATAACTTAATAAACATACCATTTGGCTATAGCAATACATGCTTTGTATATTAAATCCTCCAGGTATTAAATCAACTTTTGTCTGTCCCGTCTCAGTAATAGTAGGTTGATTTGTGGGTGGTATTTCAGCTCTCCGCTGCATCCATATCCTTCTGGATCTCTCTATAAACAATAAAATATGTTTTGGTCAGTTCAAGACTGTTTATTCCAATCATACAAGTAAGATACATAACAAAGTAGAGTGATATTAGTAGGTTTATTAACAATAAAATTAATGGAATTAAATTAGTATTTTTCCAAATCTAGTTTATGTTTGTACTCTCTGACGACTCCTTATGAGCCGATTAAACTTCGCCAAACCCGTTTGTGAAAAAAAATAGACTTCGTTTGTGTATTATCACTTGAAAATCAAATACTTACCATCATATATCGATCAAGCTCTTTCTAGATCCATAAAACACCTTTTGGCTTTAGAACATGTAAAATATATAATTTCTTATTTCAAGATTATGCTTATACGTTATCGTTTCGTTGTTTTAATACACTAAAAACATTCTAAACACTTAAAATTCTTCAATTTTCTTGGATTGGAATTACGGGCGTTCACATAAATAAACATTTCTTTCTTGACGTTTTTGACAGTAAAAAACTCAACCACAGATTATAAAACTAGTAATCGATGCTCGATTGACTGAAATACTGGGGTACATCTCTAACGTTTGTCGTACGGTTTTGGTGCTGTTATGGTTCTACTTCGATTGGAGTTAAAACTTTAGCACAATACCGATTTGCGTAGAGACGAATTGCAATTGGATCACAGTTTTAACCGGATTGGAATTGGATGAGAACGTTTTGATTTAGCACAATCGCCCTGCTGAATTCTATTCGTGGCTGTTAATCGCTCATTTATGTAAATAGTATTGACCGTGTGCGGTGGAAGACCAAGACCATCAGAGCTAGTATTTTTGCGGGCCCGCGCAGCCTGCAGCAGCTTATCACCAGAGCACGATGAGTGAGGCGCACAGCTATAGCGCGCGGAGCTCGGCCAGCGTCGGCCGCGCTCGGCGCGCCTGTACTAGCCCGAACCCCTCCAGTCGGCTCGCCGCCGGCATCGCCCGCGCCGCGCGCGCCAGTCCCACCAGTCCTGCCGCCGACTCGTGACGCATATACTATATCTCGCTCCTCCAGTGACACGCCCAGCTTCTGAGCAACGGTCACGATAAGATGAATCGTCGATTCTCCAGGAAATTCAGGGATGCCGGATATATCACAGTCGTTTCTCATGTCCTGTTGGTCTCTCTCGTTTAGCGTGTTGCGTAGTGATGAGATATCAGATTGCAGTGTGTTTACGTGTGAATCTAGTGTTGGGCCTGACTCAAGAATGTCTAATCTAGCTCGCAATTCGGTATTTTCCGACTCCAGGGCGGTGACTCGTGAGTTGAGTGAAGTAACATCGCTCTGAAGGGCGCTCACGAGGCCAGTAACGTTGCTAATCATTGTCGTGACTTCTTCTTTTAGTGATACGTTCGCTGAGTCAATATATTTTTTCATCGTGACGTTTGAGTTATCAAAACATGCTAAAATAAATTTTTTGAAGTCTGCAGGCAGCGCAGGGGACTCAAAGGTCGACTGGTTTTGAACCTTTGGCATATCCAAACCTTTGGTGGCAGTGTGAGGAATTTCGTCACACGACATGTTCATTTCGCTAGGGGGCGACTGATCGATAATGCTATCATCATCGCATCCTTTTCTGACAGGTGTATTATCATTCCGAGGGGCTCGCTTAGTTACTCTGCAACACTCAGGGCATTGCCAGCTAAGTTCTAGGTCATGTATTGACGACTTTAACTTTTCATCTGAGATATTAACGCAATTATTATGAAATTGCGCCTTGCATTTACTACATCCCACAAGATTCACAACATTAATATGTTTATTACAAGCGCAGCAGATCCTCATATCTTTCTCAATTTGTACGCAGATACGGTATGAATAAAAAAAATTATAACATCCAGTTGAACGACCTGTCGAGCGCACGAAAGAGACAGCTGAGTAAAAGCGGCAGAGCGAACGGGACAGGAAGAGGTCGGTCACTGCTCTCAACAAACCGGGCGACCTTGTATCAGCTGATTTAGCGTAATGTAGGGTAATACAATATCAATACGATGTATAATGTTACCGTGCACTTTCACATAGAAATCTATGGTTTTTATCCTGTTTAATCAGTGTTCACTCCACTGACACTTCACCAATAAATACTATAATGTTACTGATGACACAATTTAGCACTTATATCCACTTTACTTGCTTATACTGATATAACAGAAAAATAAACTACGGAGAGTCTTATAACACGTATGTATGTGAGGCACTCGCACTCGCAAGTTCCTTAGATATTTTCAGTTTAGGCATATTTCTAGATGCGGTCTGGATCAAATCTATAACCATGCTATCTTTACTTTTCTTTTCATCATTATAAAACATCTCTAATCAATTATAATCAGATTTCAAAGTGATACAATAAAGCACTTCAAAAAGCAAAGTAAGATACACAAAATTCACTTCGTCCACGGATGCACAAATAGTCAGCTTTATTTGTTACATAGCAATTTTATCAAGGCAACTTTTGCCTAGACAATAATTCTTACAAATCTCCATTACTTGGCATTAACACTTCAACAAAGTTATTCAAAATCACCGATTTTGATAGAACTTGCGTCTTATAAATGCGCCTTTACTAAGGTAAGTTCTACAAGGCCATAATTTACTGCGGCTACTTTGCAATTCACGGTTTACCCTTATTTAACCTTAAATAAGTAGTTGATTAGGATAGTGTCGTTAAATCGATATTATGATGTCGTTAGATCGGCAAATTAATTGTAGGTTTATTTAATTTTAAAATCACATAATATAGAGAATTTATTCAGCCTTGCCTTATTTTTATCAAATCTCTGTTTACTGTAAACTACCGCTTTTGCTATGTTACGTCTGCTTCATCTCTAACACTTTGTAAGTCTACTTCATAATCACTTTCACAAGCCATTAAAGTCTGTGAGAAGAAATCTATGTGAGACATGAGTTTACTTGCATTATTCATAATGTCAAAATCAAACGATTGTAAAAAGGCCCACCAACGAGGAGTCAAATGTATTTTTTTACTCGAGCATTTTAACGAGTTGCAATCTGTTACCACTGTAAACTTTCGGCCGGTTAAGTACTGACGGAAATGTCTTATCGCGTTAACGACAGCTAAAGTCTCGAGTTCATAAGAATGGTATCGTGACTCAGCCGGTGAAGTACGTTTGCTATAATAGGAAACCACACATCGTTTGTTTTCAACCAATTGAAATAGTATCGCACCATAGCTTTCAGTACTTGCGTCCGTGTGAAGCTTAACAGGATATTGTGGGTCGAAAATCATAAGTACTGGTTCTTTTGTTAGAAGGGTAATAATTCTTTGTCGTATTAGTTCATGTTTCTCAGACCACTTAAAAGGTACATTTTGTGATGTCAACTTATACAAAGGACCCATTATTTCAGCGAACCCATTAATAAATTGACGAAAATAAGTGGCAAGACCTATAAATTGTCGTAATTGGGCGACTGTTTCCGGAGGTGGTAACAAAGTTAGAGTTTTAATTTTTCGTTTACTTGGTCGAATTTCCCCTGTCTGAACTTTTGTAACCTAGAAATTCTAATTTAGTCTTTAAGAATGAACACTTCTTTAAATTCAAAGAAAAACCTGCTTTTGTTAATGTTTCTAGTACCTTTCGCAGCCGTTCTAACCCTTGCTCTACACTTTCTGAAATAATTAAAATGTTGTCCGCGTAAACATTCACGTAATAATGTGCTAGGTCTCCTAGGGCTCTCCTAGTTATAGCTCGTTGAAATACTGACATAGCATTTCGTAAACCAAAGGGCATAGTCTAGTATTCATACTGTCCATCAGCAGCGCAAGCATGTAAGACCGCGACAGGCTCGAGAAGCTGTCAAAACGCGACATAGAGCCTGTCTCGCGGAGTTGTCGCGGGGAGCTAGCACAGTTCCCGCGAGAGAGACACAAAAATGGCGACCTTATGTCAATCGGCGAGAACGCGACGGAATTGTCGCTTTGGCTAGCACGTAACGTTCATTAAGCGACTTAGACATTCGCTTTTTGACAGTTCTACGCGTGATAAAGTCTTCCACGTTCTGAGTGCGCGAGAGCAAGGCGAGAACGTTCAATAAAGAGGTTAACTTGAAAAGTGATTGGAAAAATCTATAATTTTCTTCATAAGTAGGTAACTTTCACTTCGAAAGTACTTACCTTAATTCTATATTTAATAAACAATACTTAATGTGTAAGTAAATATGTATGGTTGGCTACTAATAAAGATGGTCAACTCCTTCATATGATGGTAGCGGGGCTACTCCAAATGTATGCAATTTTCTCAGGCAATTCCTAATGCTTTTCATTATAATTATAGGATAATTATAGAGATTATCATGAGATTAACTCATGATTGAATAGAATCTTACAATAATACCATAAACAAAAATATCAGAAATGATGTTGAACCTTTAATAAGACTGCGTCTAGTGTTTAGCTTACCATTGTAAAAGAAATAAAGAAAACTTATTATTACCTATATACTACTATACTTGTAAGTTAAGTAGGAACATATATTCTATATTGAATAAACAAAACAATAGTAAAGCATCTCTGAAAGTAAATATGTATGGTTGGCTATGAATATTAGTAGCGGGGCTGCAATTTTTTTCTCAAGCAATTGTATATGCTTTTTCATTATGATTATAGCGTAATTGTGGAGATTTTCAAACCTCATGATTGAATAATATCTTACATAAAACCATAAACAGAAATTAGATTATAGTATCAATTAAAATTTTAATATTTCTTGTATTATTTGTGTGTATTATTTCTTGTAAGTATTATCTTTAGGTTGGTTGGGACATGTTGGAAAAGAAAATAAAGAATTAATTTATTAACATCTTTGTGTATTTTAACGAATCTTATTAATAGACTGGGAAGGCATAAGTCCAGCAGTAAACTGTTATAAGCGAAATAAATAGTAGTTGATGCACCATAGTGTTGAAATTTAATTGTTTATACTTTTGTAGTCAATGTAATGACTAACTAACAATAACACAGCTACAACTGCTTGCTGAAGTTCCATTCCCTGCAGCACGTTCACTATGGCACTCCGCAATGACACTCCTAAATGGCATCTTCAATTTTATTGCCAAATAATAATTATGTTGGCTTTTTCATACAGTTGCCGTCCGTGTAATTCAACTTTTGTTGACAAAAGGCAAGAGCACAGTCAGCACAGCTGTCTTTGGTATGAGGAACCTAAAATAGACACAATCATTAGTTTTTTATTTTGTAATGTACAATAATATCAGTTCTCTCATTTCATAATTCGCCAGTAAATACCTAAGTTACGTAAACCAATTACCTGTAAAAATATTCTTCAATATCTCATGTTCTGCATTGTGAATCAACATTGATATCCTCGAAAATAGTTCAAGTTCGAAAAAGTATATAATTCAAGGGTCAGCAATTATTGAACACACGGTAAGGTCTTCTTGAACGTCCACATTGGTATCAAAGTTTAGATCACGATCATAACTCCATCCTAGAGAATAAAGCGTATTATGTTAGACATTAAAATAATATAATAATACAAGAAAAATATACGAAACAATGTAATAATGTGCTTTCCAACGTACCAACTAGCGAGTGATGCGGATTTCCTTGTGAGTACATCTATCTACCGATAAAAATCGCTAGGCAATCAAGAAAAAGATATTTAATTTTATTAAACGAGTTTTATCAATAAATACAAGCAAAACGAATTTTTTTTTCGCAGTTTTTTTATGCTGACTGACATATGCGTTTAAGTTAAGACGAACATTTATGGATGGAGTGATGAAAAAAGATAGCGCTATACAACATTCCTTGTTTTTTATCTCGCTCTAACACTTTACTTGGGGTAGCGAACGAACGAATGAATGGAATGTCCACTTGGTAGGAATATGGTAGAATTTTTTTTTGTTATAATGGTAACACCATTTTCTCTACCGCGAGACTGCCGACTCGCGCTGCAAAATGTTGTCGCGGGAGAGTTACATGCTAACAAAAGCGACAAATTGCAGTGAGGCGAGCGAGCTCTCTCGTCTCGCGTCGCCTCTCGCCTCATTTTACATAGTAGCCATGCAGGTGTTATAAAGGCAGCACGTTCTTATTGACTCATCATCTCTTATTGGAATTAAATGAAAACCGCTAGCGCAATCTAACTTTGTAAAGTTGGGTGCCGTTTAATCGGGAAATTAAGTCAAACATTATTGGTAAAGGATACCGATCAGGCACGCAATGTTCCAACCAAAATGGGTAAAGTCCCACAACGCGACGTATTTCCGTTCGACAAGTGCCTCATCGGGACCCGAACCCGGCAACTCCGCAACGCGAGGCAAGCGTTCAACCACTCTGCCACGGATGCCATTCTCAGCTATTCGTTTATTTATTTTTTTTCACACTGAGTGCAGCAGCGGTTAGCACTTGAAAAGGGAGATCCCTTTTTGTAACATCTCAGTTTTTATGCAGTGTTAAAATATGCTAATAAAGTTAAACGCTTAACAGCTGATGTCATATGCCATAACATGATAGCTACAGCGTTCCTTTGTACCTTTTGTTGAAAATAGAATTATGCACCTCTATCGCATGTTATGGGTTCAATTACAACAGTTAATAATATAGCGAAATGACTAGATATCGTTAAATAATTTCCTTAACTGAATGCCTTTCAATTAGACAGGTGACAAAGAATAATTAATTAGCCCATCATTCTAATTCTAAAGTATGTGAATTTTTTAATTACTTAGTTATTGATCAATCCCATTCTATGTGAATGTACAAAACAAACACATTATACATTGACAGTCTGATTGTTATTCTGACCTTCCTTTTTTTAATGCCCAAAGGTTGACTGGAAGGAATCACCTATGGAATAAGTCTGCCTTTAAACTACTTTGGCATAAGTTAACCATATTGTTACTTTTGTGCAATAAAGTGCTACGAACAAACAAAATGTAATAATCACTGCATCCATTCAAATTAAAAATAGAATAATAGCAATAATAGCAATAATTGCCAAAGCTTTCTTAAATTTCATTTAAATTATAATAAAGTAACACGTATCAAGAGAGTCTTAAAAACCCATCTTAAATAATATCAAAATTAAATCAAAATAAGAAAACATAACTAAAGTTATTCTTTATATCACTATCAAACCACTTTTTCCGAATTCACTTTATTATCAACCTTCAAACTCAAAGTGGCATTCAGAATTGTTGAACAATTCGGTATCTTATTCAAAATATTATAATCAAAACGATCTGGCCTGATTTGTGTGGTCTCTGCTATCCCGCACGCCTCTGCCGAGCCGCTTTGCGCCTCACTCTTATACCACACACTGAATTTACACTTCCACTAAATTAAAATTTATTTCGCAAATACAAGCCCATATGCACTGGATTTCAATCCCACTTCTGATGTCGTCATAAGCGGTGGCAGACTTTCAGAGGGGTTGTTTCTAATTAAAATATTTAATGAATTGGACTACAATGATTTCTTCGGGTAAGGTCGCGTGCGCGGGCGCTGCATATGGGCTACAGGAAAGGACTGCTTCCCGAATAGCATGGCGTCATTGCTCTGAGCCCAAATACTTAACTATTATTTCAGTGACTCTCAAAGTATAGCAGCGGTTCTCAAGCAACCACCCCAAGACTTCATTCATGAGCTAGCCTCACGATCCAATTCGGTCTAGATAATCTACACTCCGACATATATATACATGGACATCTCTAAGAGCTCGAAACACATCAAACTACTTAGCTTTATTTTCCCAGAGTTCCACCGCTGCTCCAGAGCTTGCCGCCACGCGGCATAGATTCCTCTTTACACTTCTTCCTTATCCGGCCACTGACACAAGACTGAACGACAGCAAACCACATTTGCCCTGACACGACCTTTTGGCGGGAAACAAACAACCCCTACCACTCAAAGACATCAACCAATCAGAAGCGAATCACAATTCCAATATGGCTTCTGCTGTAGCCAATCATCATCGACCCAACCAGTATGGCCGCTCTGTTAGTAAACAAAAACTACCCAACCTTAAAATAATCCTTGTGTTGCCAATATTAAAAACATTATAGTTGGCCAACGGATTGGTCCAACATGGCCAAATTCTGCCAATTTCGCGTTCGTCGCGACACACCCGGCCGACAAGAAGTGAGCCACGAGGCTGTTGCTTAATTCACGTATCTCGGCCACCGCTTTAACTGTCGCTGTCCAATTTGACAATATTTCACTTACAATAAGTGACATCATCATCAACACACTTTGGCCAAATATTCTTAATTTCAATTCCTTTTCTATAACACTTCTTACAATCTCAGGTCATACTCAATTACTTTCCCATGGAAAGTCTCCAATCTCCTTTTCGGCCTCCTGCCGATTCATTGCATTTCAACTTTCAATTAAAAAAATCACAATCGGAGGCGATATCTTTCGTCTCAAATTCTGTACTAATAAACTTAAATCCCGATACCAAATTGTCTGGTTCTGTTTTCACCTGATAGGGCTTCGCAACTATCTGATGAAGTCTCATATCTGTGGCATCTTTTGATATCATCAGTTGTTTGATTTGCGACAGTGCAAATAAACGTGTTTTCCTTTCCATCTCTCCATTTGAACATTATCTCATTCAATCCCTGTTGGCATAGTGGTCCTTGTTGGCATTCCCCTAGTGGCTGGCTTAATATATCTCGTAGAGCAAGTTCTCTAATGTCTTGAGATAATCAACTCAATGTTTTCAATAGTACTATTCAACATTCTCACATTGATATGTAAGCTATAACCATTCCGACTTCATTAAACGTAAGATTTGCTAGAAGGTTATCTCAGTAGACTACGTCCGACCAAATCCGATATCACTTGGCTCATCATTGGAATCCATATCTTTCTTTCCCGTAAACTTATAACTCGATTTTTATAACAGTCAAAAAGTTATAACCGTTCGCAAAATTTCCGTCAACGTAATAATAACTAACTCAATAATGCAGTTCGTCTTATCTTCTCAACGTTATTTTACTCAAATGTGTTACTCAGACTCCATCATGAGACTTTCTTCCGACCTCGTTAGGAAGAACCTCCCGCGACAGGAAAAATTGTTGTTCCTGATCAAAGACCAACAACTTTCGTCTGACAATGATATAACAGATACAATTTACACCGTTTAAACTAGTTCGATCCAGTATTCTTTTCAGTGTCACGTCCTAATCTTTAACATAAAGCATGGTAATCTGTATCTGTATAATTTCCGTTTTCATTACCTTTATGACTTTATACCGACCTATGTCGCGAGTAAGCTATTGTCATGATGAATTTTACAATAATACAGCTTATTTCAGTTTAGTTTACTTTAAAAAATTTATCGAACCAGCAGCGCTTTTCAGAACAACAATAACAGTCTCAATCTTTCTAACTACGCGTAACGCTACACAGCTAACCATTTAACCAACGCAGCTTAATATTTTGCGAACTAAACCTCGCATCTTATCGAATAGACTCGCATCAGACCAGCCCTTTTCACCGTAACTTCACTACCGAGTTACATCCCCTTACTCAGATACAACGATAACCGTAATTGCTATAGGTCTATTATCGGATCATTATATCGCAACTAAACATTTACATGAACGCTCTTCGTTCCTCGCTATTCTCGGCGTTTCAATATTGCTTTCAATTGAACAACTGTAACATCTTTAACTCCAACATACCACAACGACTAATAACTGTTGTTCACAATCTACCCATCTTCAATATACAAGCATACTGCACTGAGACACATCCTCTTGTGTCTAACCAGGCACAACTGAAAGGCAATACGACTCCACTTGTCTAACTAGTAATAACTGAATGGCAACACTCCACGTGCCCAACCTGTAACAGAAAGGCAACACGACTCCACGTGCCCAACCTGTAACTGAAAAGCAATACGACTCCACTCTTCGACTTCAGAAAAGCTCGAACACTGAAACAATTGACACAACTTCGACCACAAGACAGCATAAGAGAAATCAAGTACCGAAAATATCCTTTTACATTACGAATGTTTGAGCTTATCCATCTAACCGTCTCAAATTAAACACGTATTACAGGTATTTTCATGTCCTAACTCCGTGTGTATTTTTACTCCGCCTTCAATTTCGTTTCCATCGCATCGCATAATTCTCGTAAAGATTAAATCGCCTTCTTTACGATTCTTTTCCGTACCTTTCGACAAACGCATAGCTCCCTGTGTATCACGCTCAACTTCCTAAATTCGATATGTCAACTTCATTCTAGTACTTCAGTTTCTGTCCAAAATTTACAACTTCATTTCTTGTCTCTCAATGACTCAAATCTAAATTCGTGTATTCATAATTACGCCATCCTTATCAATCACACAATACAATACAATACAAATATTGTTCCCTTTTATGATACTATCAATTATTAATTAATTTTATGTTCAAAGTTCAAAGTTCAACTCCAATAATACTCGGTCTTTTAGTTTCTTCTGCAATAATAAACAACCAAATCAAAACTATCAGAAAACCTTTCTTTATACGGTATATTACATCAATCGCCAAACGGATAGTTCTCTACTACTGTCACTATCAGCATTACACTGAGGCAGCGCTCTTTCACTGCTTTGATATAAAGTATTGTTGTGATACCCACTTTGATTTTTCGTAAATGCTATCGTCATTGTAGTGAATAAAGACATATCTATCTATCTACTACGAGATTGTAAGTAGGAACATTTTACCATCTATTACTACCGCATAAAACCTTTCATACGACTGAACAACAATTACAATTAAAATTATATCCATAATTCATAAGAAGAAATGTTTGAATCAGACATTTCTATTGTTCACTAAACAAATCGTACCTATAAGTGTTATTAATTTCCCGTTGAACTAAACTTTCTTCAATATCTATGTTTGATTCACTTAAAACTCTGTTCATGATAATCAGTAATACTACACAATAATTTATCTCGTTAGATGGACAACATTACCGACCTTATATCAATCTATATTTTAGCGATTAACCATTTACCAATTCATTGTGTTTCAAACAAATAAAATCTTCGCACAATAGTTCCTATCTGCAATAAGTCAAGCTACAAAAATTATTAGCAAATAAAGAATTGACTAAAATGGTACTTGTCAAATATTCGATGAAGAACACCGTTCAAAATTAAATACTAGTACTACTATACCTTCAATGATCGGGAATGTAGTCGCATCGCACAATAACATCGAATCATCGTGATTTCAAACTTCATGAGCTAACTACAACACTACTTCTAAACTTCTACGATTTCAGACATCATGAACGAATTTTACAAAAGTAGTATTAATCTCAATTTAATCATTAAATTATTTTACTCTTAGAAACTTAGTTTATCTCGACAGCTCGGATCATTAAACTAAAATGACATTTATGTTCCTTACTATAAGCTATAAGCCTTAATACTTATATTCCAAATGAAGAAATCTGAACTACTGCGTCAATAATAATCTTTGATCAAAACCAAATGCAAACTTTATTCCATCTATCATATCAAAGTTAATTTCTAAAACCCCTTGAAAAATTATTCGTCTCATTAAGTACCAACCATGTAAACATTATTCAGTATCTCGGTTAGCTAAAGTAACTATACAATGTTCCATTTTTAATTGCCTTTATAGATTGAAGGTAGGTATTTACTTTACAAAATTGTATTCACTATCTCGCGGTTCTAACAAAATTAAACATTTATCTCATTCGTGGGCTTCTTAACAACAATGACTCAGAATAAAAATTAAGAATGTATTAAGTTGTTTAAGGAATAAAATACTACTAATTTATCTCGCTTATCTGTCACTATTTGATACCACTATCTTAAACGATCACGACTTTATCCCTTAAAGAGTTCGAATAATAAAAGCACTCCCATTTAAAGTATTAACATATTTAAGCACAACTAACACAAAAATTTGCACAGCCAGTAGGTACATAAAACATAACTTGAATTCACAACTTTACATGACCTACAACTGGCGCATCTCTACGCAAATAAAGGACTACCTTTATGTAATTTGAACATTTCAATTACTCTATCCGCGATCTGGATAAAAACTATTCGTGAACTCAATCTAAATTATTCGATTCAAGTGCTCCGCCTGCACTTAGATAACCCGGCTATGACTAACCATAGCATATAGTAGGTTTCCTTTAACAAATACACAATATGTTGACCTACTAGGTCTTTCGAGACTCTAACCTTTCTAACAAATCATATTCATTTCCGTGAAGCTATCCAAATTGGAATATTATCGTATTGCTCACTACAACTTTCAAAATTATAGTTCTAAAAATCTACTGCTTTCATCTAAAGCGCTCTCACTTTATTTAGTAGTCAATTAATTGTCAATTCAGCCTTAGGACTTCGTAACGTTCAAACAACATACTTTTAACTAACAACAATACGTTACTATTAGTATCTAGTTTTATACAAATTCCTTCGCGAATTTATAACAATAATATTCCAATTAATTTCACTAATATTAAACTTTAATAGTCGCATGTAACCTTCTCAAAAGCACTCTAACTTCTTTATCGATATTACCAGCTTCAATACTCTGAAATGAACGTCATTATTAAGAGTAAATCATTAAAAAGGCAATGTTTAGTTTACAACATTCAAATTCTCGAATGAATCCTTTAATTTCCTTTTGAACCGTAGATATCAACAAGTCAATTTGTATTTCTATCTTTATTATAATATTACATTACATATTTATGTGTACCTATGTAAGTTCAAGTAGGCAGTTGTCGTTTGTCGAGGCCGTAATATCTTGTGGGGGGAAGAGAGGAACTTGTAATTCTGATTCCGACAAATTATTCAAGATCATCACACAAAGATCACGCTATTATTCCTATCTAAATACTGAGTTTATACTGAACCTGGAAAGCTATTAATTAATTACGCTATTGAAAGAAAGCAAATAGAAACTATCTATTTATTTACTACTTATCGCGTTTCAGTTTCCGGTTTGATAATCTATTTTACAAGTAGAACCTGAAATTGATCAACTTTTACTACTATATTATCCAAATACTCATTACTTTCGAACACAGTCAAAATTATTTAGGCATATGTATCTATAGGTATAAATAAAGTAACTATTACCCTTCTGTTCCAGATTCAACTACAATTCAATTCCGTATTATTGGTATGGACCGAAACGATACCAAATTAATACTTCAGTGAAACTAGACATATAGCTAAATTTAGAAAAATATCTGTCACTTCTGTAAACGTCACGTTAACGAAACGAACTACAAATATTTATAAATAATGTTATGTCCACAAATTTATACACTCGATCCTTTAACCAAGAATAGGGTCTTAAGTTGTGACTAGTGTATCTTACCATATTATTTTGGATCGACATACCTACCAACGATATACTCAATATTGAACACTAACTACTGAACGTAATAATACTACCTATATTCAATATAGTGAGCCAGACTTGACGTTAAAAAGGCTTAGTAAAATTACAAAAATCCGAGAAATAAGAATCAAGAAAAATTACTTCTTCAATCCTTTCGTAAATCTGAATTTATCTCAATCTCGTTAAATGAATTAAATCTATAAGTACCTACTATTATTTAATATATATTAGCAAAAATTTGAAAACAACAGTCTGACTGGCTATCTTCTCGTTACACTAGTAGTCGCGAATTCTTCAAATCATTATACTAACCAAATCAATCTAAGTAAACAAGTATCTATTTACATCCATTCAAAGACTAGACGACTCGAACTTTATACACTAAGTAACTAACCAGAAATTAAAACACCTCAGCTACAGTAATACTTCTATGATGGAGAAGAAACTTCGTTATTTCTTCATTTTCCAACAATGCATCCTAAAATTCACCGGTCAACGTAATTGTATTTATTCAATATCATATTAGCGAGTACGCATACTACCGGTACTAGTCTAAAACTCCTGTTTGTGAAAACTTCTAATTAACTATCCGGATAAATCGAGCAACCGTTCTCAAAAAATACGCATCAGCTATTTTTATTATCGTAGGCACTTCATCAACGCTTTATTTATTAGCTACATCAACAGTCTAGAATTAAATGGCAAAAATAATATCAATTTACTTATCACTCCGTAGAACATAAAAAAAATAGTATCAAGAAAATCCGAAAACCAAACCTAATACTGTTTCATAGAAATGTAACCCGTCGTAAAATACAATTATTCAATAAGTAATGCGTCTATAGTTGCTCATCACACGTATGGTTCGCGGCGGATAAATGTAGTAAAGAATTTTAAACGAGCAAATGAAATATTATAAACGCCACGATATTTCAGATTAAGAAGTTCAATATATTAATAACGTTATAAACAGACCTAGACATCTCTTAATATTGTATTACATTTATTAGAATGAAGCTACAATTTCTACCATTCTTAAGATTTACTTTACTAACATTACCTTGAAAAAGTGTATAGGAAATTCAGTAAAATCAATAAGTTAAACAATGTAAACAAATGATTCACGCGGCAACTTAGTAAAGGTTAAATCCACTATGTACCCCCCTCTCTTCTATACTCAAAACTGGCACTATCTCAAATCTATAAAATCTTTACTTTAGTTCACGGTACTAAAAAAATATTAATTATTCTAATCTCGAAATAATTTAACTTTAAGTAGGTAGGTGCAAAAATGTTTCGTAAAAAATATTTGTTATTAACTATTACCACTCTCCGCTTACAAATATCTAAGTAATGATTTCACTACCTACTCATATTAAGAAAATATAACAAACAACAGGTCCTACAATTTTTCATCATAATAAGCCCTGCAATAATGGATAGGAAAAATAATAACGTCACGATATAATAATAATAATAATGTGTGTTAACTAGTATCATTACTTCCGTTGCAAAAACATACTATTTAGTGCTATTTAGAAAATTCAAGTACCTACTTCCTGAACGCAGCACTACTACTTCATATCAATGACCGAGTAAATAAATTACAACTTCAAACCAATAGAATTTACCTATTTCTAAAGAAGTGTGTATAGACACCTACTTGCCACCATAATCGCTTGGTACGTGTCACACCACTTGACAAGAATAAGTCACCATTAAAAAAGAAATAACTGTCACTAACTTCGTCAAATTAAATTTACTGCCAAATTAGTTATTTCGATTCCAGGTTTTAACAATCATTATAACATTACACTGCGCTCTGTAGTAAAATTCCTTTATAATTTGCTAGATTTTTGAATTTAAAGATAAATTCTCATGCCTTACTGACTTTATTGGATAATAAAAAAAATTAACTACACTACTACAAAAATATAAAATTTTGTATTTTAGTAATGGAACTTTACTCTCTGACAAACTCAAGTCAAGGTGGTATAACCTGTAAATCTTTGCCTACACCTTTCGCGAGTATAAGTTTTATTGTGGGTAGACTAAAACTATATCTGACGTATATTCCACAAAGTCCGATTTTTACTCCTCGAAACTCTAAGGTTGACTGGAATAACCAGACCTACCTTTCACAACTTTTCCGTACGATACGTTTTATGTCTTTCTTTTGCGATGAAGTACTTACATATCAATCGTGTGATATTGCGTAACGATATCTTCTCAAATTTTGGAACGTTGCTTTGCTACGAAACTACCTCTTAATCTTTCCAAAACAATTGACGTAGGTATGCTAGGTACGTATTATCTCGATTTATAATAATTTTATCGCGGAAAATTTAACAACGCATCCTACAAATATGAATTACTAAAGTAATAGGTTTAGAGGAATGGAAAATGAAGAATTATGATTATTAGACTATTATTAGTATACAAGACATTGTATGTAATATTCGTTCGTCTCCTCCCTATCCCATAGAAAAGGTCCCTTTAGACAGCTACCGGCAAATAGTATTGCCGTTTGATTAAATTAGAATTTTCTCAAAACACACGGAGTAAAATATCTATTTATACTCTCATATTTCTAGCCAACAAGAAAAGTACACTTGTAACAAGAACAGATACACAAGGAGCCGTGCCTATCCAGTCAACGTTATTCGATTAATCTCTCGCAGTAGGTATTACCCTGTACCATGACGCCAAACAATGTAACATTAAAATTTCGCGTTACTACTTCTAATAACGACTGGTAAAATACAAGCGACTAAGACCATTATCCTTTTGTCATCGATTTATAACGGGCCCTGTTATAAACCAATGCCATCCATGACAAGTATCAACCAAACCACCTCTTGGTATTGGCTGGTCCTTGGTACAGGTAATTAGATAAATGGGCAAAACAATATCCGAAAATTACATACGTTTAAAAGTAACTTATCGCTGCTTTGTACCAATAACTAACGTGTTCGTAACACTACCCGCAATTCGAAAGTTTATACGACGTACGGTAAAATCTCATTCATACTGTATCTTTCTGGGGAAAGGCAAATTTCTGAGCACGATACAGCCTATGCTGTTCTTCGATGTCGAAAATTATTAAAATAATGTTATCATATCTGTAGCCTCATCATTTAGCCAGAATGCCACTAGGTTAACGGAATGCCAACAAATTAAATCTTCATGTATAGCCACTTCTCTAAAAAGGTTTGTACATCATCAAATCTTGCTGAATCTCTATCCCAGAACATCTCCACCATGTCGGCGAGCGCGCATTGGGGCAATATAAAACATATTATGTATGTACATGTATCTATAGTCTCCTTGAATATATGTACTATATGACGTAATCGAAACGTCATCCAGGGAAGTAGCCGCTCGCCGAAAAAACAAAAAGGAATAACAAATTTCCTACCTTGACCGCCGGACTTCCCTTTCGCTTCGCTGATAGAACTCTAGCTCCGACCGCACTGCAACTGTCGCTCTCCGCTGACGTTGTGATAACCAGACGAGACGCAGGACACAAGACCAAGGAATCACTGCACAACCTGTGGGATTATGATAAGCTGATTTCCATGCATACTCACAAGTGATAGCTAGAGAATAAATAGACGTACATATAGATATCATAAAGGTTGTATAGTCATGGTCAGTCACACACTCGACAGTGTGTCTATAGTCAACAGTATTGTCAGGTAGTCGTCGCGACAGTATTAGTAGTAGTCATACATGGCTTACCAACTGACTTATCGTTCCCCCATCCCGGACCAGAGCCACTAGGGAGACAAGGGTCAAACTGTAAGGCCAGATAAATGATGATAGCAATTTCGTTACAGGTTCCTGATAAATGTTAATAGTAATTTAGAATAGGAATGCACTCTGAAAGTCCAGATAAACGATGTCTTCTTCACTAGTAATTTCGTGTAGTACATGCATTCCTCTATTACGCCCCGCTAACGTCCGAAGACGTTAGACCGTCAGGCGTTGCCGGCACCAGCTCCTATGTCCCAGACCTCAGTCGGGAGACTCACACACTTGGACTCCCCCACAAGTGGCCTCCAGGTGGTGCGACCACCGGTATAACAATATCAACGACGACCATCAACGAAGAACAACATATTTCACAGTATAATACATCTTTCATACCCGATACCAATTGGGAGGCCATATATCATAAGTAAAACAGTTCAGATAGCAAGTCAGTCCAAGTAATCAGTCTGTGGGGAAGTCATTACATAGTCAGGTCAAACACGTGGCACAGTTATATATGACAAATATATATATATACATGGACATCTCTAAGAGCTCGAAACACATCAAACTACTTAGCTTTATTTTCCCAGAGTTCCACCGCTGCTCCAGAGCTTGCCGCCACGCGGCATAGATTCCTCTTTACACTTCTTCCTTATCCGGCCACTGACACAAGACTGAACGACAGCAAACCACATTTGCCCTGACACGACCTTTTGGCGGGAAACAAACAACCCCTACCACTCAAAGACATCAACCAATCAGAAGCGAATCACAATTCCAATATGGCTTCTGCTGTAGCCAATCATCATCGACCCAACCAGTATGGCCGCTCTGTTAGTAAACAAAAACTACCCAACCTTAAAATAATCCTTGTGTTGCCAATATTAAAAACATTATAGTTGGCCAACGGATTGGTCCAACATGGCCAAATTCTGCCAATTTCGCGTTCGTCGCGACAAGAGTTGAAGATAATTTCTTAAGACTGGTGGGTGTGACATTCCATCAGGGCTGTATTATCTCCTCTCCCCTTTTCATAAACTCCATCTCCAATCCTCATACCATCTATAATGCTGATGATCTGCAGCTCTTTACCTACTCAAGATTCCTCTCATAATACTTATCCACAATGTCATATCAACCATGAACCACGACATGAAAATCGCATTCTGGACTACATCTTACGGCCTCACTGTCAATCCAGTTAAATCCCAGGCAATCATAATTAAAAGTTCAAACAGCTAACAGTAAAGTATGGCTTAATAGCTATTGAAACGAGCTGTGTGGTTAATACAAAATAATATCATGAAAAGCAAAAGTAAAGTGAGACAAACCAGATCAAATCAGAACTTCGAAGGGCACAAAAGAATATTACTTATAACACACACACGCACACACTCTCGCTCATGTTTACTATACCTACTTTTTTCAAGCTTTCACTTCTTAAAAAGAACTCGACTTGAGAAATATAATTTGCTGTTTATTGTTTGTATGATAGATAACTTCACTTAAATAAAATTATGAGATAAACACCGTGGTCGAGTTTCAATTTTTTTATTTGGCAAAATTTGCTTTAGTAACATTTATTACAAACACGTTACGTCGATTACCTATATTATATAAAAAAAGCGAACCAGTTATTTTGACCCTTTCGCCATAGTCTTGTAAAAACGGTTACTTAGATACATATTAAAAGACAAAACTACGCCTAACCAAATTTTAAAAGGCCTACAAACGAAATATCAAAAATGTGATAGATCGAAATGCTTGTTTGACATTTACAATGGATTCTTAAACAAAAGGAAAGTTTTGACCGCTTTTCATATTTATTCGCCCGATCAGTTTTTAGTCTGGACTGGTGCTAAAAATAACATATTAAAAATCCTGATAATATCTAGGAGGCAAGCCCAAGTGGTATCAGGGGTCTTACCTACTATTTGAGCCTTGGAAAAATTAAAACTGCGTCGGCGGGGAAACAATCTAATAGAAATAGTCAAATTTTATTCCGACCGTCTACTATTATTTTCCCAAGTACCAATTATTTTCGAACTATCCACTCCAAAAATACACATTTTCGAGAAACGAGTTTTTAAATGTCCCACAGGTTAGTTGCATTAGTACATTGTCCGATGGGATTCGTTTTAAATTTTCTCACAGGAAAACGTAGCCTAAGTCCTTTCCGTGTGACGCTATCTGGTGTTCTTTTCTCATGAAAATGAGATACCAATTTTTATTACCAATATGAACTAGTCCAAAATGTCCAAATTTCGCTAATCCTTTTGACCATTTAAATCTTGTAGTTTGGCCTTTTGGATATCTAGTTGTCCATTTTGGGCGTTGAACAATTTTCTTCAATAGTATAATTTTTTTAATAAAAATTTTGATATGCCGGTCAATGATACTTTAGGTCAAATGAACATTTATGATTTTAATTATTGTATTACTTCATTTGTTGTTCATTTAAAATTTGGTCAGCAGTTTTTTGTGCTTTTGACATGTAACCGTAAAAACAGAGTGATTATTTTCTTATTTTTCGGATTTTCGACTGAAAATTTTTAAAAACGCATTGCGGCTAAAACTTGTGTACTTAAAATAGCATATCAGAACATAGTAGCATAATTAAAATTAGTCAAAACAATATTAGGTACACATTTTTTAAATGGGAAACTTGTTACAAGTTCATGTTAATTCGCTTTCTGTTCGTTCACACTTAAAATGTTTATATCTTACACCTAATACGTAAACCTTGTCGATGATATCACAAATTAACAAAAAATCTTGCTTTGTCTGAAAATTGTGCATTCGCTTATATGATTTCCATTTTGTAATTAATTCTTTATCACTGAAGAATGGTTCTGTTGTTTGTATGTCTAATGGTTCTTCTGGATCCGGCAAAATCAACCTGCAATATAGAATAAAAATTTTAAAGCTCAGTAAGGAAAGTCTATGTTAAAAAAGTCTTATAATCAAATGCAAGGTACGCTGAACACAAGCACCGCGATTTTCTCCCGGATCACCCTTATTCAATGGACATAACAACGACATTTTCGATCCCTATCTATCTACAGATTGCCAATTCTACCGAATTCCGATTGTAACTACTGTCGTGCTGGAGTAGTGCGATTGCCGACAGCGAAGACAAGGTATCAAAGAATTTATTTATACACAGCTATTACTCAGATTTACTCGTAGAAGGAAAAATATTATTTTTTTACTTTTATCTAAGCATAATTTCTAATCTGAATTAGGGAAATTTTGTATTCTATATCTTTACCATAATTTTTGACCAACATGTCCTTCATGTGCATATTTCTGCGACCAAAAATCACAACTAACGGTTAGGTAGTATTTTTTTTTATATTTAAAAAAATTAGATATTATGTTCTATTCTATTTCACTTCTTACATCCCCCTGACTCGGTTTTAAGCTTTTTTTTTCTATGTACAGATGTTCAACCTCTACAGTTTTATTGATGCGAAACAAGTAGGGGAAATTAAACTGATGCTCGCCACGCCGGGCGCCGAGCCGCTGGGGCGCAAATCTGTTGATTTTTGCATTAACTTCGATGTTTTACATATGTCATCAGGCGTCCCATGACGGCACACCATATTTTATGTAGATATAGCTTTCCGCTCCGCCGCTCCGCCTGCGTTAACCTTTTTTTTTATTATCAGACAATCTCTAGAAACTGAAAATTTCCAAGTTTTAAATTAAAATACCTCATAGCATGTAGAAACATTCTGTGCGGTTTGTTATCCTTTGTTCCACTATACGTATAATCACCAAGGATGATGTGACCTAACGCAGCACAATGGACTCGTAGTTGATGTCGTCGACCTATAAAGATTAAAAAGCAACCA
The DNA here is from genome assembly GCA_948473455.1 of Teleiodes luculella. Lineage (NCBI taxonomy): Eukaryota > Metazoa > Arthropoda > Insecta > Lepidoptera > Gelechiidae > Teleiodes > Teleiodes luculella. The sequence continues at coordinate 5,671,671 of OX419609.1, read as the reverse complement.
TTTAAAATATAAATTTATGTTTTTTTCTTGGGGTTTGGCCACAGTTCCTGACACCGCGCATTGCGAATTCAGACGCGACGGGCAACGGGAAGTGCGACGCGATGGCACACCACAACTCGCGTGATGCCGAATAGAATAGACATACAACGTTTATTATGACGACGACGACGACGACGACGACACGCCCGCCATACGCGACATACGCTCGTTTCAAGGTTCGTTCTCAAGTTCTTTTTCACCACTTTTCATCACTGGTCGCTTGTCGCTCCGCAAATCGCATCACCGCGACAAGTGACCAAGGATTTAAGAAAAGAATCAATTCAGTTTCAGCAAAGTTATTTGAATAGTAAAAACAGTGCAATGTTAACCTGTTATTGGTTTTAGAAGTACCACCGACACTGGATCTTTGCCATAGTATCCCGTCTCAAGCAGTAATAATCGCGTGTGAGCGGCTCGTGGCATCACACATGATGCTGCCGAAGTAGAAGTATTCATGCGAGCTACCATTTGATGACTAGTATGTGCCGTCAAAGGGTCCAAACCTGTGGAAATTAACAAGTTATAAATTCACGATATTTCGTGATGAATACGTATAAAATTATAAATAATAATAGAAAGTTAAACCTACTTCGTCTAAAAGTGAGAGGTGAATTTATCACGTGATATTTTAACATGTATTTTGCTACTAATATTAATATATTTTGCTAGATACCTTTTAAAAGAATGGAACGCCTATCATAGTACAATGTAAAAACAATATGTAAAATTTATTCAGGTCTGAATTAAATAGGTGCTTCAGAAATAAATAAGGGTTCATTCGCGACTTACCAACATCATATTCAATATCACACAGTTCATGCTGAACATGTCCCCTAACAATAGCTAAATAATATTTCTTAGTTTCTCGTTTTTCGAAAAGTTTTCCAGCGCGGCCCGCAGCATTTTTATTCTTTGCTATGCACAGGACACCACTAGTAGAGTAATCAAGACGTTGAACAAAATGTATGGGGTTGACAGAAGTAGAAAGATGAGAATCACCAGAAGCTATGTGGTGGGTAACTGTATTCTGTAACAAGATTCACATCACAAATTAATATTAAAAAGTTCTACATTACATACTTCAATTTTTGCGATATTGGTACGGTTCATATGTAGCTACTAGCTAGTATATACCTACTATTCTATTCGTTATCAAATAAAAATTTAAGACGAAATAGCAGTTACTTAATTATACTACGTATTACACTATTTTCTACGTTCCCATCTCTATTTCTCTACACACCCATAAAAAACAAAACATAACCTGTACCATTATACTAAATTTTAAAATAGTAAAAATCTACGTACCTTTTCATCTTTGTCGTCAGAGTTAATATACATGTCATACGGTTTATTCACAACTAGAAAATTCTCACTTTCGTATAACGTTTCCACACCCATTTTTGGTTTTATGTTTATGTTTACAATTTTACATAAAATTTTGTTCGGAATTAAAACTGCGTTCAGTTTAGTCTTTTTTGAAAAAACATTACATTCAATATTTTAGTAACTTTAGTTCATGTTGAAAATCAGGTAAAACGTACCATAGGAGCAACGAAAAAGCCTGTTGGAGAGCCCTATCAATATATTCATCAATAATCACTTCTATAGGCATTTTACCAAAAATCCCTTGGTATATTAATAAAAAATAAAAACGATGCTACATTTTTAAATATATTTTTTTGATAAGCAAACTACATTAATGTAGATTCACTTAATTATTTGTTTTTATATAAAATTAACAATTATTTTTTCAACATATTTTATACAGATATATTAGGATTCTATGGCGAAAATGGTCAAAAACAAAAGACTAAACCAACTTTTTGCCACCCATCATCTATCATCATTTACTTCCTTCAAAGTACTATCAAACAAGAAGGCTAAGTTAAAGAGCAAGGAAAATCACGCTTCTCAAAGAAGGTCTACTTTTTATCGGAAATGCAAGAAAAAGAAACTACTGTGACTAGGCTGTATGGGCTTAGAACCTTTTGCCTTTTCTATAAGGGATAAAAAGAGAACTAAAAAAAAGCATTGCGTCAATGTTGCCATATATACGGATTTGTCCGTATTTGTACGGATTTTAGCGTGCATCCGTCCTATCATGACTTACGCCAGCGTAGTCTTTGCGCACTCTGCGCCCACGCATATCCATAAGCTTCAAGTTATCCAAAACCGGTTCCTCCGCCGGGCTACTGGTTGTCCTTGGTTCGTTCGTAACATCGACCTTCATGTCGATACCGAACTCCTCTCCATTAGTGGCTTCATGAAGGAAGCATCCAAACGCTACTTTGATGAAGGCCCTTCCCATCCCAATCCGTATGTTGTCAAGTGTACAGGCTATTTCCCGCACCCCACTACGCGGTTCCGCCGCCGTCCCAAACATATCCTTTCCGAACGTGACGACGAAATCACTGATGCAGTTAGAGCAGTCAAAGAATTTAGATTACACCTTACAGAATGCCCTTCTGGTAGTGAATACCCTTCAGGTAATAATTACCCTTCAGGTAACAACGCCCGCACCCGCCGGCGGGGGCGCGGCCAGAACCAAAATCAAAATTGAAAATCAGAGACGGAGCCCCTCAGGCGTCGTCTCCTTCACGATGTTTTTCAATATCAACGCGCTAGGCCGTGGTCCGAGGCTCCCTCGAGCCGCCCCTAGACGCGCTGGTATATGACTTTTTTTTGGGGTAGAGTCTTCCACTCCCCCGCAAGTCCGGTGAAGCTTGATTTGTCGTACCTTTTCGACACAAGCATAGGTAAATTAAAAAAAAAAAAAAAAAATTGTACGGATTTTTGAAGTTCAATACGGATAATCGAACCCTTTACCGCATACAGTCCCATATTTGGCACACGACACTTACTGATTTAAATATTTCTTGTTAGACATTCATTATTTGTATACAGTATAGTGTATCCGAACTTATGATAGCAAAAATATTTCCCATCATATTTTTCATTCCAAAGTTGAAAATTCGGGATAAAGGCTAATGAAAATGCGGATTACTTGCTGCCCCCACCATATGGCAACACTATGTATTGCATGCGTTGCGTGGTGGTTGCGTGCGTGCGTGCGTGCGTCAATTTGCTTTTTGCTTGCCGTAATTTTTTTTCTCTTTGGCCGTATCTAATTTGCGAGTGGATTCACGGTGAATTTTGTTTGGAAAGAAACAATTATAAATCCGCATAATATGAGACGTGCTAGTAGACATAGAATTAAACATGAGAAGCCAGATACTTCGTCGGGTTTCGCGAGAGCCATGGAAGAGCATGATTTAGCGTACTACATTCACGACAGGGTCGAGTTGATGCATCAAGTTTTTTCTGTTCTCAAAGCAAAAGACCTGAAGGCTATGGCGCCTGAATGTGTTAGAAGGCTTACTATTGATGATTTACAAGAGCTGTGTACGGAGGAAGTGAGTAAAATATTTTTCTTACTATTAGCTTTTCACCCTATTTTTACCCGACAGCGAAGGAAGGGTTATGTTTTTCAACCGTATCGTATCTGTGTACTAATGTATGTATGTGGGTGGTATTCTTTATGCCCTCGAATTATCCAAGCGGCTGGATGGATTTAAAAGAATGAGGTGTGTATCGATTTGTCTGAACAGTGCAATGGAGGCCGAAAAATAAAAAAAATGACGGTAGAGACAAAAACAATTTTTTGCGTAGGTACCATATTAAGGGCAATTAATTAATTGGGTAGGTCTTTCAAAATGAAGATGATGTTTCTTTAACCATTTTACGGCCATAAGCTATGCTGGTCTGTAACAATACATGAACCACAGTAAACAACTTTAGACCGGGCAGTTGTTGATCTAAGCAGCCACCTTTTCGCTAAAGGCCAGGCGTATGTGGCACTAAGCAGAGTTAAGATCTCTCAGGTTTAGCTATCAGCTCCCTTGATCCTAAAAAGTTGCTAAATTTACTCCATGATCAAAATTCTCTTAAAGAATTAGATCACCTATGCAATCTGCAGTTAGTAACTAGAAATCTATAGGCATCATCATCAAAGTATTTAACGACAGGAATTAACATAAAACTAAAAAGTCTATTAAAGTAGTAAATAAAAAAAATAAAAAATAAAAACCGGACTGCATAAAAAGCAAACTAAAAAGATAAAAACAAGATGATGTAGTGACATAGTAGCATCGCTAACTTAACAGCAACAACCGTAAAAGATGTATTTCAGTCAAAAAATATTTATTTTAATTTTAATATTGGAAATTAATCAGGGGCAGGTTGTGGTGAATAAATACAAGTTTCTACACATTTACTGGTAAGCCGGTGTCTTTTGTCTTCATACATGAGACCTGCCTCCGAAAATAATCTTTCACTGTAAACACTTACATTAACAACATTAAACTTCGTCAAAAAGTGGAGAATTAATTGATTGTTATTTTTTTACTCTAGTCACTTAAGAGAAAGGTTTAGATCAGATAAATAAATAGTAGGTATGTACACTAATGTACAGTAGCCAGCACATGCAGTTAGACATGTTGACTCAAGAGTGCCCGTATTCCGCAACAGTAGGGATGAATTTTGTAGTGCAAATGTCCAACTGCATGTGCTAGCTTCTGTACATTTAACTACTGTAACATTGTATACAATATATATATAAAGTGATGCGTCATTCATTAGCAATACTAAATTAATAAAAAAGTGTTATGGAAACTTTGACTCTGACGCTCAAAGTTTAAGTGGGGTGTAAGGTAGTCGCCTCCTCGTGTGGGAGATGGGTAGTATTCCGTGCGGGTAGTTGCCCTATCGCAAGGCTACCAACCTCCCCGGCGCACCCCGGGCAACGCGGTTGGCGACCGGAGCAGAAATGTTTCTCTCTCCAGCCGTGGCTAAGTACTACCATTGTTCCCTGTCCCTTTTTCCCATGTTTCCCTTTCCTATTTCTATCCCTCCTTCCTTTTTCCTTATTAGGGTATGTTTAATTTTTTTCGGTACTCAATCGTTAGTTTTATCTGAAATTTTAGCACATTTCATTACCTTTTCATTTAATTTTTGTTAGTATTCATTCCACATTGGAGGTCAAATTTATGTATCTATAAAAGCGGATTTAATCGTAATCTTATGGTTTTATGACCCGAAACTTGACAAAATTTATATTGTTAGTATATCTCAAAATGGTTTTTTATTTAGAGTAACAAAAGAAATTAAACAGACCCCATTCCCGTCGGTCCTGGAGGAGAAAACCTCGACTCCAAAAATCCCCAAGCCAGGGTGTGATCGACCGTGCCTGGGGCTGCGTGGCTGAGGGGGAGCTCAGTCGCGAACGGTGGGGCCCTGATACCTGGCGCCCTCAGGGTCAACTTAGCCGGCCCCCCGCATGCGGGGCTCTGCGGGGTGGTGTTTTTATTTCCCTTGCTACTCGTGGGAACAGTATGGAGGTCAACAATGTAAATGAATTAAATGATGTAACTTCTACGGAGCAATCTATGCCTGTAGAAGAGATGGTTGTAGGAGCGTCTAACGCCGACAACGATCTTTTGAAAGAGGAAGGAGTAGAACAGGCTAGTGAAGAGGTACAAGCAAGCAAAGGAGAAGAGGAAACCAGCAATGCCCCAGTGGTTCAGCCTAAACGAAGGCCTTTGAACGGATCCGCTCGCCGCCGTTTTGGTTTTTGGGTGGGTCACGGATTCACGCCGGAAGATTCCTACTTTCGTAGCCTCTTCCCTTATTTCGATTTTCCTGATTATTTTGAGCTAATTAAAACTGATCCCGTGGAGAGACTGGAGGCCTATAAGAAGAAGAAAAAAAAGAAGGGTAAAGAGCCCACTCCACCCGCTCCTGTGGAGCAGCCACAGAAAACTGCAAAAATCACCGTCACCGCAGCCAATATGAAACTTGATATTGCGGAACTTTCCAATTTTATTCTAGTGGGAATTGCGGATACCAACCTATATTTGAATAAAGAAGATGGCATGCGCATAGAACAGGCTGTTTTTCGGATCTTAGAGGGAGAGACTGGAGATGGTCCACGTGTCAGGAGTTGGTTTGTCCGGGCAGGTGTGATTGTTTACGTCTGCGAGAACAGCTCTAGTCGGAACTGGTTAGCATTCCACCTTGAGCAACTGAGTCCGTGGGAGGGAGCCTCTCTAGCACTGATCGAAGAGGAGGATCTTTCAAAGTCTGTGGTAGTCGAGACGTGGATCCCGTATACTAATGTGGACGGAAGTGCCTTCCTGCATCTCCTACACGTCTCCAACGAGGATGTAGGTTGTAAGCGCTGGCGTGTATCCGGCGTCTTGCCAGAACGCAACGGGCAGACTTACAGCTTTACGCTGGACAGTATATCGTGGCCGATTTTGGAAAGCAAGCGCCTCACTTTATATCTTGGCTTAAGAACTATAAGGTTTACTGTCAAAGAATCTAAAACTCCCGGACAGGGTGGCGGGGTCGTTCGTTCTTCTGAGGCCGTCCCTTCTGTGGGGGCGTCCACTTCTACCTCGTTCGTCGTCCCTCCTGTGGGAGCGTCCGCTTCTACCTCGGCTGTGGCTGTGCCCGGACCTAGTTCCCTTCAAAGGCCGTTGGAAGGCGGGTACCATGCGGATTTACCCTCAGTTGAGCCGGGGCAGCCGACTGAACCAGCGCCCAAACCGTGGTGGGAACTCCCTCCAGACCTCAGAAAATGGCAAACAGAACAAGGCAGGGATAGAGGCAGGCCTTACGATCCCACATCTGGACATCCCTGGCGCGAAGGTACAGGTGGTGACCGAGGCAAGGTCAGAGGAAAGAGGTGGGGACCTTAGCTATGAAAAAAGGCGAATTTGCGGGCTGGTCCCGAAAAACCGTAGCCGTCCTTGACCAAAAGAAAACTAGAAGAAAGCCAGCCCTAATTCCTATCATCATGTCCCTTTTCTCTAATCCTTTTACTTCCTGTACCCTACGGTCTATTCCTTGTATATTATATTTCATATTTATTATCATTTTATATGTGCCTTACTTTACTACTCAAAATGATTCAAATCATCTCGCTAAACCTCACCTTAGCAAAGAAAACCTTGACATAACTTTTATTCGACTTCACACACTATGGCAAGCTATGGGGAAGATCAGCAGTTACCTTAGGTAAGCTATAATATAACGCCATCTATTCAAAAATAATGTAATATTCCTACATGTACTATATTTATGTACAGATGACTTAGTAACTGCCTAATGATTCCAGGTTTCCTACCAAAATTAACAACCGAGGTATTGACTCTACCGGTCGAAATGAGAATATTTCGAAACAATGAAAATGACAATACGAAACTAAAAATTTTGAAAATGAATTTAAAATTAGAAGCTAGTCATAAAGCAAGGAGACAAAACGTCTAAAGTCACGTTATTATTAGGACACAGACTTCATTAGCGTTTGGGACATAAATAGCCCGATCCCTCTCTAGCAAAAAAATAATTGAAATATAGGTAAATATATTCAGCCTATTTCGATAACTGCTAGATGTATTATTTATATAAATTAAAACTTTATTGGCATACAAAACTTAGTTTTATTTATTTATTTTATTTAATTAGTTAGTTATACATTTATATAAATACTTTGACTTTCAGATATTTTGATCAAGCATAATGTAAGATATTGTACACTGGGTCATATCAAAGTGTTCCATTGTAGGATTAACTTAATAATTTTAGATGCACCTATTAATAATTTTAGATGTATTCTATTCTATTGTAAGTACATATTTTACATCTGCATTTTTTTTAGATCTATTATTTTATTATTTAATAGATGCAATGCCTGTGGAGTTTCTTCCGGCAAATTCTTCACCACGGAAACGGCCAAATTTTTGAACTTGCTTTAGAAAAGATAATGTAAATTTGAGTTAACGAAGTGATGTAAAAATCTCATAAATAAATTCTTTGAGCTCAAATACCATATAAAGATATAGTATCCAAATGAAATCCTTTTTAATAAGGATGTTGACTGTATTCAAAGTAAATTATCTTACACTATGTTGGAAATAAAACATCAGAAATTACTTCAGTATATCTTTTGCCAATTTTATTATTTGTAAATCATACATAAACGACAATACAAGCTTGTGACGTCATAAGCTAGTATTCCCTTTAATTTGTCATATAAAATATTGTTTTTAACATTCCATAATCATAAAAAGAAGCTCTTTTGACTAGCCAGTCAACATCCCTATTAACATTTTTGTGATAGTCAATAAATGTATAAGTTTTCCACAGCTCCTGGGGATCAGCTCGAAGCGTCTCTTAGGAATCCTAGATGGGGCGGAGCCCCCTTCAGACACGGAGTCTTCAAGCCTCTCATCGGAGCATGTGGAGGCTATTTCCCTTGACAGCATATCCTCAGATGAAGAGATCCTTAGCCAGAGTTCAAAGAAAAAGGTATGTGTTATTTAATTTTTTACTATATTTTCCGCTTCGCCCGCGCTCACAGTTTTTCCCGTGAGAATGAGGCATTTTCCCGCGGTAAATGGTAGCATTATGTTACTCAGGGTGAATGTAGCTTTCTAGTAGTGAAAGAATTTTTGAAATCGGCTCAGTAGTTTTTGAGTTCATTCAAACAAACACAAACAAAAATTCATAAAATCACTTTCCTCTATTTTATTTTAAGAAGTAAGAACCTACCCAATAACAAAATATTGCATGACAGAACACTTTGTTTTGTACACAACTTTCTCCTTAACTTGTTAACATGGACACTAAACTATTGACAGAAATATACCTAAAATGTAAGTAAAGACAAATATGATTATTCAATCATCACTACATAGTATAAAACAAAGTCGCTTATTCTGTCCCTATGTCTCTCCCTATGTCCCTCCCGTTGTACGCTTAAATCTTTTAAACTACGCAACGGATTTTGATGCGGTTTTTTTTAATAGATAGAGTGATTTAAGATGCATAATATGCTTAAAGATAACCCACAATAACCATTTTCCCGTGCGGAGCCGGGGCGGGTCGCTAGTTTAAAATAATTACAGGCGGAATTTGATTATTTTATTCTAAATTCATACTCCCAAATAAACTTTTTGCTCAAAGAAATTAATTTTTCTTTTTTTATTGGAAGATGCTTTTGTCCAGCTGTAGACGACTTTCGGTTAAAATGATATATTTTTTAAACTTTCATGGTTGTTTTCATAACTATTAGAATTGAAAACAGGATATTTTGTTATTTGTTTTGTGTGAGTACCCGATATTTCGATGCAGTTGCATGCACCATGATCACGGGACGACTGTGTTTTAAATCTTAATAGTTATGATATTTTTGTTTCATCTTGTTTCAGCGTAAACACAAAAGGCGCGACTCCAAGTCCAAGAAGCACAAGTCGAAGAAGCCCCAAGCGGAGCCCCAGGAGGAGCAGGAGAAGTCCAAGGCGTCCCGCGCGGGGCTCACGGTGCTCGAACTGCTGGAGCTGCAGGCGAGGGCCAGGGCCATACGGGCGCAGCTGCAGCAGGAGCAAGCTAGTGAGTAGATGAGATAGAAAAGATAAGATAGAAAAGATAAGATAGATAAGATTAGATAGATAAGATTACATAGATAAGACAAAATAGATAAGAAGATATCATACTAATCATACTAATATTATAAAGAGGAAAGATGGCTATACGGGCGCAGCTGCAGCAGGAGCAAGCTAGTAAGTAGATGAGAATAAGATAGATAAGATATATGAGATAAGATAGAAAAGATAAGATACATACGATAAGATAAGATACTGTGAACCACGATCCGAAAGCGAGATCGATCATACTGGTGTAGACGGCTTGCTACACCAGTATGAACTTTTTGTAGTAAAATCTGATTATCATGCCCATATCGCGCGAACGAATATAATTCGAACCTAATTTGAAATAGTTGTCCGAGAAAAGAAAAGAAGACAGGAACGAAACAGACTACCAAACAATTCAATTAAATCGTAATATAAAATTGTTTACAGAGCGTTCGGAAACAGTCCAATCCGTTGTGGAGTCCAGCCAATCATCAGACAGCGATATTGAGGTGAAGGAGGAACCAGCTGAGGTTGTGGAAATCATCAGCAGCGATGACGAAAAACCGCAGATTGACAAACTGGATAACGGTAAATAACATCCTACTAATACTGCAAACGCGAAAGTTTGTGAGGATGGATGGATGTTTGTTACTCTTTCACGAAAAAACTACTAAATAGATTTTAATGAAACTACAATAATATTGTTTATACATCAGAATAACACATAGGCTACTTTTTCCCTCTGGAATATGCCGTATTTTCACAGGAAAATATGTTAGTGCGGGCGGAGCCGCTATGCGGGAAGCTAGCGCTGATCCGATGTCCTAATTTCATGTTGTATATTTGACGCTCTGAAAAAAAACATTGTGAGGAAACCTGCACTGCAAACACCTGCGAAGTAATCAAAGGTTGTGTGTGAAGTTGACCCAGAGCCAGCATAGTCGACGATCACCACAATATAGATAGTAGTCCCGCGGTGCCGTCATCCAACCACAAAGCAACATTGTTTTATTTTATTCTTTTTCATATTTCAGTTGTAACATCTGCCAATAAGGATGCGGAAAAAACTACAAACAAACCAACTCCTGTCGAAGATACTACCCAAAAATCTAACGATTCCACCAAAAATAAAAAGAAAAAGGACAAAGTAAATAAAAGCAAGAAAAAAGATAAACAAAAGAAACGAAAAGAAAGCACTAATAGTAAAGATAGTGATAAAGTCGCTAAAGAATCTTCAAGCAAAGAACCTGATAAGACCTTAGACATTAATCGAAAAGGATCTCCAGCTCGCACTGACACTAATTCAACAACGAAATGTCCTGTAGAAGAAACTCAAAGAGTAACTAAACGTATTAACGATCTTATAATAACTGTACCACAACAGTCGAATCGCAAAATCAAACTAAACAGGAATAAAATGACTGTTTCAGTAGCAAATAGTGCCGATAATGAAACCATTGTAGTAGATGGTTCAAGAGCTGTCACGTCGGTTGTAACCATACCTGAGAAATCGGACAGTGTTAAGAAAGTCAGTTCAGTTGTAACTCGTCCAAGAGTCATGGAAAGTGTTGTTCATACTGTTGATAACTATCAGAATAAAGTAACAGAACCAAGTCTAGACGAGAATACGGAAAAAGCAACAGCGAAAACTAAAAATAAAGATAAATCGAAAAAGAAACAAAAGAAGAAGGAAAAGAGGAATAGCATAGATGAGGATCACGATGAAATTACTCTTCAGTTGTCCGATTCCGAAAAGATGGACTTGCTTGAAAACTTTGACAAAAGAAATTATGACGACGTATCTAGTTCAAGTTCCGATTCAGGTAGCTCGTCTGATAGCGGCAGTGATTCTGAAGGAGGTAAAGACACTCCCAAAGAAATAGATAAATCTCAAGGGATTGAAGAAACCACTAATTCTAAAAAAGATTTATCTCAAAATGATAGCATTAATGTTCCACTAGATCATACAGATAATACTGCCCGTAAGTCACCTAATTGTGAGCATGAAGCGGAAAATAATGAAGCTGTTGAATTTGTCAAAGAACCAATCCACGGTGATAATCTCGATACGGCCGAAAAGATATTGACAGAAAAAGTAAACAATGATAATGAAGTAGATGGTAGTTGTTTACAAGATGATCTTAAAAGCGACATTAATGCAAACGAAGATAATGATAATACTGCCAGTGGGTTAGAAAATATCGATAAAATTGAAAGTCCCTTAGGCACTGAAAGTACTGACATAACCACAGTAACAAGCAATATTTGTATTGAAAATGAATCAGAAAATCTCATTACGATTTCTAAAATAGATGACATACCCGTCGAAAATGATTCTCAAGAAAAATATATTTCTAATACTGACTCGCACTTAGAAAATAAAGAATGTAGTCATAAAATAGCTGATGATGAAAATAAAAGTGACAATGAAGTTTTAGAAAAAGAACCAACCGAAGGCATTAAAGGCAGCGACAAAGAATTATCTGAAGGTGAGCTTTCAGATCGTGAAAGTTCAGAAGTAGAAGCGTTTGAACTACAACCAGAAGTGGTTTGCATTTCCGATGACGAAACGCCAAAAAAGAAGAAAAAGAAAGAAAAGAAATCAAAGAGAGACAAGAAAAAGAAGTTGGATTTTCGGGAAACCTCTGATCAAAATTTCTTTAAAGATTCGGATGATCAAGAAATCAATGAAATTGATGCAAAGCGCTTAGAAGATAAACAGAAACCGGTGATTCTAGACGACAATGATGATGATGTTTATGAAATTCTTGAATTGTCGGACGACTCATCCTGCTACGAAGTAGAAGGGACTACTTTATCCAAAGAGCCAACAGCCGAAGAAATAGCAGCTCTTTCAGCAAAAATAGATGAGATAGAGAGAGAGGAAGTTGTGACTGAACAAGAAATACAGCTCCATGAACTGCAAGAAAAAGAAAGAAATGAAATGTCGAATGCGACCAGCTCTAATGAAGAAATAGAAAACATATCATGGAAAGACAGATATTTAGATAGCAAGAAAGTTAAAAAAGTTCTCACTACATCAAACATACTTAACGCTCTGAGAAAAAAGAACAAGGAATTGAAAAAGAAAATGGAAGAATCTAAGAAGAAAGAACAAGAGACAATAACGCAAAAGGAAGAAGAAGAGAAAGATAAACTACAAAAAGTACAAGATAAAGATCTAGAAGAAGGCTCAATTGAACATTATAATACTTTAGAAGCTTCTAATAAATATGTAAACCCAGTGCCAGACCCAGTCGAATTAGCCAAGAAAAGAGAAGAAGAATTGAAGGAACAGCAAATGAAAGAAGCAGAGATAATGACACAAAAAGAAAAGGAAATAGAGCAAGCAATAGAAGCGCAAGTGACAGGAGAAATGAAAAAGGACGCAAAACAGCTTTTGAAAATGTACAAAAAGCTACTGAAGTATAATGACATAAGTAAACAAAAAGATCCCAATAAAAAGAAAAGTAAGAAGAAAAAGAATAAAGATAAGGATTCGGTTATTGCTGGTCAATAGGGATATGGGCTTGTTATTTTAAGTATTATTAAGAGACATAACACTCGGTTGCAGAGAAGGTCATTAAATTTTAAAGGAGCATTAAAGCCTAACATTTTCATTAAGTCATTGCACAAAACAAATTTAACTGTACTTTTAACTGGGCATTAAAAAATAACTAAAGAAACTTCAAAAACCGTCATTAAACATAATTTACGTTGCACAGAACCTAGTTAGGTCTAATGAGACATTAAAATTAATTTAATGAATGTCAAATTTTAATAGGTCCCCAACCACCCATTAAATATCTGTTTTTATTTGCAATATTCGTTATTTGCCAAAAGTTGTGTTTAATTACTACATATTACTGGTTAAATAAATAAATATGATGGGAAGAATATTAAATAAAGCACCTGCTATGGATTTTTTTTGTAGTGGTACCTCTGCAAGGTAAGGATTCGTCTATCTATAAGAACGCTATGGATTTTTTTTGTAGTGGTACCTCTGCAGGGTAAGGATTCGTCTATCTATAAGAACAGCTATTGTGAATTCAATATATTCCTAACTCTACTTTTATTGTAAAGAGGATTTCAAAGGTAAAAAATTAAACAACTGCATCTGTTTTTCAATTATTATTATTATTCTGTGGTATATTTTTCAATTTTAGTTTAATTATATGGTGTGTTGTTGTTTTTGATGTAGAAGCTCTTGCGTTAATTCATTCTCTTTTTTAAATTGATTAAATTGATTATGATTATTTTCATTTGATTATCTGAAACATAGAAACAATGCAATTAATAAAAAAAATATTATCATCGCACTTGGCTCTAACTTATGTAAATAAACACATAAACTTAAAGGCAGGTGAAACCAAAACGAGGTTATAGAATTGCAAAATATTTACCATTAAAGTAAGCTGCCCCACTGTTAGGGGTTTTCCAAAGGTTCAATTTGGTCTTTAATTATACATATTATTTTTGTATCATTGTCAGTAGTTTAGCGATTCTTCGGGCTATGTCGGTGAGTCTGGTTCGCCTGCAGATCTTATCATTCCTGATTCGATCACGCAAGGAAACTCCATACAAATACTCCAGTAAAAACTTTAATCATAACATAACCATGAAAAATGTATCTTCTTTACATACACCATTAGTACTCATATTGATCTGTGCCGCATTCTTGCGTGCTTTTAATTTCCAATTGATGTTTTTAGCTGGTCAACATTTCGGCACCCAGACGTAGCGCAGCTGTTGTATTTATTACAAGTTTTGGGCCAGGTTTCTTTTTTTTTAACTAAAAACATGTCCCCAGTTCTTTTGTCTTCTATAATATTCTTGTATCACAACATAAAAGTGTAAATTTTGAAACTAAAATTGAAAAATATTTTTTTGTAAAGCAATTCAATTCAATATTTATGTTTTGCCGTCCGTCAGTCAATGACAGTTTGTTTATTTTTAAACGCGTTTCGATCTTTGAATTTTCTTTAAATTTTTACAAATTTACGAAAACGAAACGCAATAGTTCACTCATTTTCAAAGAATGTTTTTAAAGCTTGCAATATTTTTTAACTGTTGATTATAATTTAATGAACCGTTAAATATGAGGAATATCGTTTTGTGCAACGATCATTAAAATAATGACTTCATTAGCTTTAATGAAGCATTAACTAATGGAAAGATAATGGAGAGCTTTCTGCAACCGAGTGGTGTTAAGATTCACTATTATATTACTGTAATGATTAATAAAAGTATTAATGTACAAATCAACTTGTTTTAATTTAATTGACCCAAAGTTTTTTTTTACATTTAATTTTATTTCTATTGTAAGTTTTTACATATATAGGTACTGTAAAATGTATTTACTTAGTTGTTTGCTTATTTAAAGACCCAGTTGCATTATTAGTTTTCAGGGGAAAGTAGTACAATTATATGTCTGTGAATAATACTTATTCTGTGATCTAAGCGAGCTATCACATTGGCGACAAAGACAAAGTCGTGCAAAAACGAAAAGGGATTAGCGAGCTATGAGCTATCACACTGGCGACAAAGACAAAGTCGTGCAAAACGAAGAGGGATGCAGTTATAAAGACATATTGTATTGTATTGTATGCGCAAGAGTGAGCGCGGTGTATTTGTATTTCACTCTTGCGCATAACTGCGTCCCTTTTCGTTTTTGCACGACTTTGTCTTTGTCGCAAGTGAAATAGGTCGCTAAGAAATAAAAAACCTCGCCATATTGCGGAATTCCAATGGAACTAATTCTATAATGGAAATTGTTGCCATGCATGCCATAAACATAATTACACGTGGCGACCCCCGAGCAGGTTTTTTATTTCTTTAACAGACACAGATAATATAATACTAGACACACTTTACCTTTTTTGATTGTGGACATTTGTGGATATAAATAAAAATTGGTAAACTGTATGAAAAACATACCGTTTAATGAGGCTGTCCCTTAGGAACCTGTGACCTTTCCTTTTTTTTAGGACGGAATGGAAACAGAAAAAAAAAACAAAATGTCAGACAGTTTGTTTGACATTTTTGACAAGGGACGCGCGTTCATGTTTTGATTGAAGGGAGTTTTTGAGATTTTAATGGGATTTTTGAGAAAAATATCACAAAAATAAATCGATAGATATAAAAAATTATTCTGCAGACAAGCTAAACTTAAAAAAAATATCTATTCGAAAATATGGACGATTTGTGCACTGGGTGTTTGTGTGCGGGCAGAAATTTATCCTTCGTTGACGAGTCGGAGTCTTATCATATTTATTTGCAAATTTTAAATGAAATTCCTGTAAGTACTGATATATTATTGTAATATTAGAATATTTATTTCATATTTAGTTCACATTCCGTTTCTAAAGTAGTATTTTATCACAAAAAAAAAACATAATAAACTTACAACCTTATGGCCTGTTGTCATTTATCTTTTTGCTACTGTATTTATGTAATAACACAAAAAAGTATGTAAAAAAAAGGAGTTTATACAGTCAAGTGCAAGCAAGCTAAGTTGAACATGCGTATCGCAAATGAATCTCTCCCTTAGGCTGCTTTTCCACCAGAGCTGTGCGAGGTAGCTAAGCGGTGTGCGAGGAAAATATCCACCAATAGAATCACTTCATTTTCCTAGCCTAGTGATTCTATTGGTGGATTTTTTCCTCGCACACCGCTTAGCTACCTCGCACAGCTCTGGTGGAAAAGCAGCCTTATTCAACAGATGTACAGTACAAAATCCAAAGTGTTCAGCTTAGCGTGCTTATGATGACTGTACTTCACTAAATGGAGTAAGAATCTAAGAATTCATACAATAAGAAATTGAATTGAATCTAAGAATTAATTTCAGAAGTGAACAAAGATACTGTAACTTTTCTATTTTGTATCCAGGTCTATGATCTATCACAAATATGCATCCGAGTCTGCTGGGAATGCCACGCTGCCTTGCAGAAGTTCAAAAAGTTCAAACTTCAAGTAAAGAGCTGCTATACAGAATTGTTACAATATGTTCACCATGGTCACCAGGTAAAGATATAAAATTACATATATAATTTTATTATTAGTTTTTTTTTGAGTAGTTACGAATTTAAGCAAATTTAATAAACTTATTGTTACCTTATTTTCTAACACTGCATAAAAGCTAGTAGTTGTATTTTTAAGTGGCCTATATTTGTTTTTTTAAATTTTTAACATGTTCTATATGACTGTTAGATTAATTTAACATGTTTTTATAATGCCACTTTTTTATTACAGGACACTAAAATTTTCCCTAAATCCCCCCATTTACAAACATCACAAGTGACATGTACGGAATTTCCGGAAATCAAAGCGGAGTATGACTCTTTGGATATTACCTTTGACGAGCAACATCACCAAGATTTCAACCAACATTTGATCCCACATTCAGCTCTAGGCCAAGATTTCGTAGAACCGTTATCAGAACATTTCGACCAATGCCCCTCAGAGGCAACCGTTTTAGATGATTTAGTGAAAAATGAAGACCACAATGTATTGAAAACGTTTGTCAATGACTTGGATGTGAAAAAGGTTGAAAAGAAAAAGAATGGCAGAGTTAATAAAGTCAAGGTAATATTGTTGTAATTTATGTTTAAGTCCTTGAGAAAGTACAACCTTTTTTTCCTATGTTCATCATCATCATCACCATCTCAGCCGAAAGACGTCCACTGCTGGACAAAGGCCTCCCCCAAAGATCTCCACAATGATCGGTCCTGAGCTGGCCGCATCCAGCGGCTTCCCGCGACGCGACCCTCACCAGACTACGTCTTCCGGCGCGCGGTCGCCATTCAAGTACCTTTCTGCCCCAACGGCCGTCGGTTCTACGCGCAATGTGCACTTATGTTTAGCAATTCTTCCGGCTATGTTGTTGACTTTGGTTTGCCTGCGGATCTCATCATTCCTGATTCGATCAGGCAAGGAAACTCCAAGCATAGCCCTCTCCATCGCTCTTTAGGTGACCTTGAGCCTTCTTATGAGGCCCATCGTTAGCGACCACGTCTCAGATCCGTAAGTCATCACTGGCAACAGACACTGGTCAATTGGAATAGCGAGATGAATACAATAGATCCATTCTGGGTCGCAGTGGTCTTTGGGATGACAATCATACTTTCATTTTCGGTAATTTTCCTCTCTTAGTTAACTTTTCATAGTGAAAAGACATTTCGAATAGTACATAGTTACAGAGGGGGAGGTGTTGTCCGTATCAACGCGCTAGGCCTAGGTTCACCTTTGAGGTAACAACGCTCGTACCCTCAAGCGGGGGCGCGGCCAAAACCAAAATCAAAATTTATAATCAGGGACGGAGCCCCTCAGGCGTCGTTTCCTTCATGATGTTTTTCAGTATCAACGCGCTAGGCCTAGGTCCATCCTAGGTCCGAGGCTCCCTCGAGCCGCCCCTAGTCGCGTTGGTACATGACTACTTTGGGGTAGTCTTCCGCTCCCCCGCAAGTCCGGTGAAGATTGATCCGTCGTACTTTTTCGACTCTAGCATAGGTCAATTAAAAACAAAAGCCTAGGTTCGAGGCTCCCTCGAGCCGCCCCTAGACGCGTTGGTACATGACTATTTTGGGGCAGAGCCCTCAAGAGCCTGCAAGTCTGGTGAAGCTTGATACTATGCGTGCCAAATAAGAATAGGACTGTCAAGACGCCATTTTGACAGTCTCTCCTTTTCTAATTTGCCAAATATGAAAAGGAGGGACTGTCAAAATGGCGTCTTGACAGTCCTATTCTTATTTGGCACGCATCAGAGAGTTGGGAGCCGCTTCGCTTTTGAAGCGGCTCCCAACTCTCTGGGCACGCATAGTAGATCGATTTTGCAACCCAAGATTAATACCTACTTATAAAAAAAAATAATTGTTATTTATTGTTACAGCAAACAAAACAAAATAAAAAGATCAGCAACCACAAAAAAGCAGCGACAGTTAAGAAGAAAAAGCGAAAATTGAAATTAAAAGAAAATAAAATAAAAAGTGATGAAGACTCTTGCCATGATTACGGAGATGATTTAGCACCCTGTGACGATGACAATAAGGTTGAAATTGAAAGTGATAAAAAAGATATACAGAAGTTGGAAGATATAGATAGTAAAGATTGTGATATATATCAAAATAATGCATTGGAAATTGAAACCGAGGTAAGTTCAAAAAGAGAGAAAGGTTTCATAAATTTAAACCATTCTGATATTATAAATTCGGTTGTAACTTTGTCTGTTACGCCAATCAGCTGAACTGATTGCGATAAACACAGGACATGTAAACCATCATGGTATAGGCAGGACCTGCGCTCTCCGCGCCCTCGCTCCAGAATGTCCCTACGCCGGACGGTCCCGATTTCGCGGCCATTTAGTAGGAAAAACGCGCGCGCTTGTGAAGACGCTATTATTTAGTCTGTGGTAATACGGACTCTCGTGGCGCGGTCTTAAAATGTATTTTGTTTTAATACGAGCGCAACGATAAACGGTAGGCTACTATAGCCAGGGTCACGTTCGACGCTTTCAATATAATTTGAACGTTAGTGACGTGGTAGCTAGAATTAAATTCGCACGTTTGCTATCAGAGAATGCGCCTTCTGTACCTAGTACTATTATATATTCTGTGGTAGAGGTAGAATACTGGTTTGACCCTCGACAATTTTCATAACTATTAACTATTGTAATCCTACTTTCTACTAATATTATAAACGCGAAAGTTTGTGAGGATGGATGTTTGTTACGCTTTCACGCAAAAACGACTTAATGGATTTTAATGAAACTTTGCAATAATATAATATAGCTTATAAAATCAGAATAACACATAGACTACCTTTTACCGCGGAAAAATCAATCATTCCCACGGGAAAATCTTGCGCGGGCCAGAGAGCTAAGATCATTCAAAATAATACAAAATTGGGTGTGGCCGCTAAAATATTTAAAGGAGACGTAAAAAGTGGTTTTTTATTCG
This sequence comes from Teleiodes luculella, assembly GCA_948473455.1. NCBI lineage: Eukaryota > Metazoa > Arthropoda > Insecta > Lepidoptera > Gelechiidae > Teleiodes > Teleiodes luculella. The sequence goes on along the minus strand of OX419609.1, from coordinate 5,652,200 downwards.
GCCAAAAATTGAACGGATAAGTAGTATACCTACTTAGAAAGCTTATGTAAGTGGGTTTCAGGATAACTAATCAAATTATTTTATCGATGCTCCGTTTTCGTAAAAATTGCAAACTTATTCAAGCTAAAAAGTTATAATGAAACGAACGATCAATGAATTTCCAAGAGCTATTATTCTAATATTATCTTTTTGTATTAAAATCTTACAGCCAAGTATAACGTTATTTTTATTTGTAGTCTTTTTTTTTGCAGTAATTAATGAAAATAATTATTGAAGAACTTGAGGCCTTTTCGTTTCATTTTTAGAGAAAGTAAACTAGAAAAAAAAAATGGAATGTCAACGTGATATATGACAGGATTGACAGGTATTCAACTGACAGTCAGAAAAATAACCGTTTTTTTTTTAACCGAAATTAGCGTTTAGTTTCCCTACCTTGAAAATAAACTTGACAGTTGACACTGGCGCACAGTAACACTAGCGCCAAAATCAGAAAAAAAGTAAAAATATTGATTAAATCTTAATAAAAATTAAGAAAGAGACAATAGATCATTTTTATACTATGCGCTATCTCTTTCTTAAAAAGCATTCACAGCAACTACGCAACAAAAAATCGGTTTGAAAGGATTGCCAGAGGTATAATTGTATTGCCAGATCTTAGGTTTATTTTTCTACCAACCAATATTCGAATCAATTTATAAAAAAAACGGAGCTTTCTTTATTTTTTTTCAAGTGATCCTGATTATCGTAATAATATACCCTTTTACCCTATATGCGTAGAATACCCGTTCAATTTTTGAAATAATAAAAAACCACCTCCCATACAAAATTTTACATCTCCTTTAAGTTGTTATGTCTCTTTCACGTTCTTAAGACTGGAAAGGAACAGGAGATTGCCAACCTACATTTAGACACGTCAAACATCGATTTTACGCGTAATTTAGCAGGAATTTAAAAACATCCTGACTAAATTAAGCGGAATTTGACAGCTGCGCTGCTTATGTTAAATATCATTCATTCAAAATTAAATTCATTCATCTCTCCATCCTTTTCGGATCCCATATTTCGGTTCCCACACCAACAACTTTTTAGAGATTTTAGCGGCCACGGCAAAATTGAGCCTATTATATTTAAATTTCAATTTCTTACTTTTCTTTCAGAAAGAATCAGCCGTTGAGATATATGACATACCGATAGTGCGAACAGTAACTGTTACACGCAAGAAAAAGGCAGTGGTTCCCACACAGCTGATCCCCAAACAAGCGAGGGAAAATATGTCATCGGAGAAGCCACAGTGTGCCGAGTGTGGAAAAGTGTTTAGTTCTAGGAAAACTCTGCGGTACCACTTGAAGTAAGCTATCTTTACTAATATTATAAACAGGAAAGCTTTGATTGTTTGTTTATTTGCATCGAATAGGCTCCGAAATTACTGAACCGATTTCAAAAATTCTTTACTGTTGAGAAGCTAAATAATCCCTGAGTAATATAGGCTATATTTTATTTTCAAAAAAAATTGGAATCCTTACTAAAACTTCAATAATAACTCAAGGTACAGTAGGCAGCACAAGCGGCTTGAGATGTTGACTTTGAGAGCGCCGTTATTTCGTAGGCAGTAGAAGCGAGTTTCGTAGTGCGAGTGTCCAGCCGCATGTGCTGCTTACTGTACCTAAAAATACCTAAAATATCACTACATAGTATAAAACAAAGTCGCTTTCTCTGTCCCTATGCCCCTATGTCCCTATGTATGCTTAAATCTTTAAAACTACGCAACGGATTTCGATGCGGTTTTTTTAATAGATAGAGTGATTCAAGAGAAAGGTTTATATTATGTATAATACATGCATAATATAATTAAGGATAACCCACAATAACCATTTTACCGTGCGGAGCCGGGGCGGGTCGCTAGTTCCTAATAATTGAATAGGCTCGGAAACTACTGAACCGATTTCGGTGAAACTTGGCACAAAGATAGAATAGACCTTGGTAAAGAACGCTACGATTTTTTATTCTATTCTAAGAATGATTGTTTGTTGTCAGTGTATTACATAAAGGCAACAACCGCTACCCGTGCCCGCGGTGTGGTAAGGTGTACCAGTGGAAGTCTAACCTGGGCAGACATCTCCGGAGTCACAAAGTAAGCGTAACACACCCCGGACACTCCATACAAAAAAAAAGCGATTATAAACACGCGCCATCTTGAAATAACTAAATCCCGACCAGAGAAATAAGAAACCTCGCCATGTTGCGGAATTTCAATGGAACTAATTTTATAAGGGAAATTGTTGCCATAGTCGTAAAAATATACACGTGGCGCCCCCAGAGTAGGTTTCTTATTTCTTTGGTCAGGAACACGGATAACAGAAGGGAGAGGATATGGCAATATGAATTAGGCCTGTGCCACCCAATTAGGCATGACGTCACAAAGTGGGCGGGGCCTAGTTCCCATTCTGTACTTCACCTTCGATTGATGCACACGTGTGCTTGTGCATTGAATTACGTGCATTTCTTTTGATTTAGTGTTCATAAAATTAAATTTTGTGTATCGCTTTGTTCCAATTCCAACTATTCAGATCGCTCCGGCGAAACTGCTGAAAAGTTTTCTTTTTACGTGTAAGTAATTTATATTCACGAATTTAACTGAATTCTTCACTAAGTGTCATCTAGCGGTGGGTAGCGATACTTTCACGAAACAAGCCAACTGTGTGTTTATTGTTGTAATTCGGCTACTTGCCAATAGGTGGAATTTCAAAAAATAGGCGGAGCCACGTTTCCTGCGTCCCCCGCTTCCCATCACTTCCACCCCGCGCATCGCCACAACGAAAATGTATGAGAAAATCCCTATTGGCATCTCCTCTCTTTTCCGTCCTCCGTGGTGGCATTACTGCAAGACAGAGACTGAATGTGAAACGCTTATATTAGAGTTTTTGTGTGGGAGGAGTGTAGCATTATTATGAATGAATGTATACATCTTTATTAAATACTGTTAAACAGATTTATTCAAAATATGTAAGTAGCTCTGTCTGTTTGTTGGGTTGTATTTAGACCTGTATTTAGAACTTTCGTATGAGCATCTGAGTAAAGACTACTTTCTAAAATAAAATAAAATTAAATTATGGGTGATTTTGTTTGAAGGCGCGCGACACAGGCGAGCTGTACTGCGCGACGTGTGACAAACGTTTCGCGTCCGTCGCGACATACCGACAACATCTCAGCGTGTCCAAACAACACGTGTCCGAGAGCGAGTTCAGGTGACACGATGCATTTGTCTTATCTATAATAATAAACAGGATTACTGAGTAGTAATTCCTTTCAATTTCTTTTATAGTATCTAGTGAATAAAAAAATCTTTTGGTTAGTAACTGGCATCGTACAAAAAAAAGGAGTATTTTTTCTTCTATCGTAACTAGTTACGAACCTCCGGTTTCGTACACGGCCGGGGGGGAAAGATTTGATTGTTTGTTAGCATTGAATTGGCTCCGAAACTATTGAACCGATTTTAGTTAAACTTGGTACAAAGATAAAATAGACCTTGACGTAGGCAACCTTTTACCCCAGGAAAATTCCTCATTTCCACGGGATAAACTGTTAACGCGGCCTAACGCGGGTAGGGCCGCGGTGCTATAAGCTAGTGACGTATAAATTACTTAATATATGAGTTCGTGGCCATTTATAACAGTGTAGTTGACAATATGCGTCTCAGACACACAGATTAATATGTGTTCATGGCTACGTACACAAATTAATATGCGTTTGTGGCTACCTACAAAGATTATGCATCCGTGCGTGGCTTTTTACAGAGATTAATATGCATCCCTGGGTGGATACTTACACAGATTAATATGCGTCTGTGGCTTCTTACAGAGATTAATATGCATCTGTGCGTGGCTGCATCTGTTTGTCTGTCTAACTATCTGTTTGTTTTTTTGTTTGTTTGCAAGGTGTTACAATCGAGAGTGTTCTTAGCTATGATCCAAGAAAATATCTTCAGCCATTTGAAGATTATCAGCTCTTTTGTAGTTGTTGAAAGGATCAAGTAACGGTTTTGTGTCGGGGGACATTATTATTATTATTATTTTTATTTTCATCATGAATGCAGTGGAGCCTCAATAAAATCGTGAGAGTCAAAATGGCGGGTGTACCTTAACGAATCGAGTCACGTTATATATCAAATAAATGTACCTAAAATGTACCTAATAGTACCTCCCCTTTGAACAACTGTACCTAACTCAGAGCAGAGCTGTAACAAAATCAAAGTACACCCGCCATTTTGACTCTCACATAAAATCAAAGATCTATTCGGTTTCAGTTTTACGTGTGACGACTGTGGCAAGAAGTTCGTGAACAAAACCCGCCTTCGAGACCACGTGGACTGGGAACATCTGCAGAAAATCAAGTTCAGGTGTCAGCTCTGCAATAAGGTAATATTTAATAGAATTAAAAAATTTTAAACAAATAAATTAATGTGTGTGTAAAGATGCAACGCCTGTGGAGTTTTTTCCGGCGAGTTCTTCTCCACTAAAGACAGCCAAATTGTGAACTCGCCTCGACGTCGAAAAGTGATTTGTAAAATCTTACTTTGAATAAAAACTTTTTCAATTTTTAAAAGTCAACGTTCTAGACACTTGGCCACCGACGCTCATATTTTATTTTTGACTTATATATTAAGTAAGTAACATATTTATTTCCCACTGAGCAAGTAATCACTACGTTATATTATTTCCTTTACAAATATATGATCGGGTATTTGCAAAAGCTGGAGCCTAAACTAGGATACCCTGTGATTTAGGACTCCAGGCCTCCACTTGGGTTCAAACATGATATTTTAATGTAGTTAAACAGTTTATAATCTACTAGCGACCCGCCCCGACTCCGCACGGGAAAATGGTTATTGTGGGTTATCCTTAAGTATATTATGCATGTATTATACATATAAACCTTCCTCTTGAATCACTCTATCTATTAAAAAAACCGCATCAAAATCCGTTGCGTAGTTTTATAGATTTAAGCATACATAGGGACATAGGGACATGGGGACAGAGAAAGCGACTTTGTTTTATACTATGTAGTGATGAAAGGAAAAAATTACAAAATTAACAAAAAAAGGAATTTGAAGCTAGTGTATGTATATATTGTTTGTTGTCAGCCGTTCAAATGCCACACGTCTCTGTACGTGCACATGAAGAACGTTCATCGGAACAAGGGGCTCCGGGACAACCTGTGCCATGTCTGCGGGAAGTCCTATCAGGTTGGTGTGCGATAAGCCTGCCTTCTGACTCCTCTGTTTTGTTTTCAGTATGCTGTGTGTTTCTGTCAATCTATACCAATATTATAATGAGGAAAGATTTGTATTTTTGTGTGTATGTTTGTAATGAATAAACTCAAAAACGAATGAACTGATTTCAAATATTCTTTCACCATTAGTAAGCTACATTCACCCTGAGTAACAAAGGCTACCTTTTACCGAGGGAAAATGCCTCATTCCCACGGGAAAAACTGATAACGAGGACGGAGCTGCGACGGAAAGCTAGTAATTTATAAAATAACTTAAATTCAAATTCAGATCATTTATTGCACATCACAGTTGGTACATTTTAGATGTTACAAATATAATTGTAATGGTTTTTGTTGCAAATAAATGATCTTATCTTATCTTAATAAAGTATTTTGTGACACCCTGCAAGGGCGCAGCAATATTATGAGAGAGCGCATTTAATATTTCTTAAGTTAGACATAATCTAGGATGTACACTTGTGTCTGCCTGTGTGTAGATGTTGCGTAAAATATTGAAATTGTGTTTGTCTCCAGAACGCAGCGAAACTCCGCTACCACATAGTAGCGATGCACACCACGCAAACCCCCTACCAGTGCGAGCAGTGCTCCGCGGCATTCGGCTGGTACTCCAGCCTCTACAGACACGTCAAGGAGGTGCACTACAAGGTAACCACACTACACTACACTACACTACAGCTAACAGGAACTAGCAGTGCGAGCAGTGCTCCGCGGCATTCGGCTGGTACTCCAGCCTCTACAGACACGTCAAGGAGGTGCACTACAAGGTAACCACACTACACTACACTACACTACAGCTAACAGGAACTAGCAGTGCGAGCAGTGCTCCGCGGCATTCGGCTGGTACTCCAGCCTCTACAGACACGTCAAGGAGGTGCACTACAAGGTAACCACACTACACTACAGCTAACAGGAACTAGCAGTGCGAGCAGTGCTCCGCGGCATTCGGCTGGTACTCCAGCCTCTACAGACACGTCAAGGAGGTGCACTACAAGGTAACCACACTACACTACACTACACTACAGCTAACAGGAACTAGCAGTGCGAGCAGTGCTCCGCGGCATTCGGCTGGTACTCCAGCCTCTACAGACACGTCAAGGAGGTGCACTACAAGGTAACCACACTACACTACACTACACTACAGCTAACAGGAACTAGCAGTGCGAGCAGTGCTCCGCGGCATTCGGCTGGTACTCCAGCCTCTACAGACACGTCAAGGAGGTGCACTACAAGGTAACCACACTACACTACACTACACTACAGCTAACAGGAACTAGCAGTGCGAGCAGTGCTCCGCGGCATTCGGCTGGTACTCCAGCCTCTACAGACACGTCAAGGAGGTGCACTACAAGGTAACCACACTACACTACACTACACTACAGCTAACAGGAACTAGCAGCAGGGGGGATTCACTCTGAAGAATAGGTATGACCGGCCGAAATGCCGGCCGGGCCGGCAAAAGGCAGGGCTAGCTATATCAGTCCGCGAACACTCGCCGCGCGCGCGTGACGTGTCTTTATTACGCCGCCGCCGCGCCGCCGCTCCGATCGATCGCTCAAATTATGACTTCAAAAAAATCTGTTTTTGGACGAAGCGACAGATGTTGCTGTGTATATGGATAAATAGAAGAAAAAAGACTGGATCGGACGTTTCTTTTTTTAAAATTCCGAAAAACAAGGAATGGTAATTTGTATTAGCCATTGTTATATTTTTCATTAAATAGTCTGCAATACATCTATACCTCCTAGTAGGTGAACATTGAAAATAAATACATACATAATATAAGTAGGTAAGTATTTTAATGTAGGTTCATTAAAGAGCAAGCTAAGCTGAACATTAGACTTTACGTCATTCTTATGTCTGTTGAATAAGGGAGAGAATCGCGGGCCGCGTTTTTACTTGACCGTAAAGAGAGGAATTATTATTAATACATTGAGCGAATGGTATTAATTAATAAGGATGAAAGAATTAAGTAACCAATAAACTAACTCAGTTATTATTATTTGTTTATAAGTAGAAACTTATTTATTAATGGTTTCGATGGCTATTATTCTTATTGTACAGTCAAGAGCACGCTAAGTTGACTATTCCGGACTTTGCACCGTTGTTGTTCTAATGTCCGTTATTAAGTACTTAATTACCTAACGAAAAGAGACGCGATGCGCGTGTTCAGCTTGGCCTGCTATTGGCGGTACTAGCAATAGACAATTTTTTTAATTACTGTTATTTATGAATAGATGAGTTAACAAAACAAATAATAACTAGTACTACTATTTAGTATTCTGTGGCTGAACTAGTTGAAATTGTTGAGCTTAGTGTGCTCTTCTTGATTGTACTTTGCTTAGTATATCAAAAAAGTCACAATTGGCTTGTTTTATTTTGTGACTCCTTTATTATCTATAACGTTTATGATTACGCGGTGGTTAAGTAAGTAGGCCGGTTGTGTATTATAGTCCAAGAGCTTATGTGACATTTAGGTACGTGAATAGAAATGAGTGCCTAATGAAATGACCTGTTTGTGAATGTAATGAATTTGTTTTGTTCGAGCAAAAGGTAGGTACCTTATAGGTTAATAAATCAGATGTTTTATTTTCTCAAAGACGACAGCCCTAAAGGTGTTTGTAGAGTGGCGCGATACGCGAGAGAAAGAGATGCAGCAACATCGTCTTTTCGGCTAGCGCCGTGCGATCTGAATTGCACTTTATTGTAACGGAGGTAGGCTTGCTATTTATTTGAATTATGTCGCCTAGTGCATCTTCTGTAGGGACTACTATTTGGTATTCTGTGCTAGCAGTGCGAGCAGTGCTCCGCGGCATTCGGCTGGTACTCCAGCCTCTACAGACACGTCAAGGAGGTGCACTACAAGGTAACCACACTACACTACACTACACTACAGCTAACAGGAACTAGCAGTGCGAGCAGTGCTCCGCGGCATTCGGCTGGTACTCCAGCCTCTACAGACACGTCAAGGAGGTGCACTACAAGGTAACCACACTACACTACACTACACTACAGCTAACAGGAACTAGCAGTGCGAGCAGTGCTCCGCGGCATTCGGCTGGTACTCCAGCCTCTACAGACACGTCAAGGAGGTGCACTACAAGGTAACCACACTACACTACACTACACTACAGCTAACAGGAACTAGCAGTGCGAGCAGTGCTCCGCGGCATTCGGCTGGTACTCCAGCCTCTACAGACACGTCAAGGAGGTGCACTACAAGGTAACCACACTACACTACAGCTAACAGGAACTAGCAGTGCGAGCAGTGCTCCGCGGCATTCGGCTGGTACTCCAGCCTCTACAGACACGTCAAGGAGGTGCACTACAAGGTAACCACACTACACTACACTACACTACAGCTAACAGGAACTAGCAGTGCGAGCAGTGCTCCGCGGCATTCGGCTGGTACTCCAGCCTCTACAGACACGTCAAGGAGGTGCACTACAAGGTAACCACACTACACTACACTACACTACAGCTAACAGGAACTAGCAGTGCGAGCAGTGCTCCGCGGCATTCGGCTGGTACTCCAGCCTCTACAGACACGTCAAGGAGGTGCACTACAAGGTAACCACACTACACTACACTACACTACAGCTAACAGGAACTAGCAGTGCGAGCAGTGCTCCGCGGCATTCGGCTGGTACTCCAGCCTCTACAGACACGTCAAGGAGGTGCACTACAAGGTAACCACACTACACTACACTACACTACAGCTAACAGGAACTAGCAGTGCGAGCAGTGCTCCGCGGCATTCGGCTGGTACTCCAGCCTCTACAGACACGTCAAGGAGGTGCACTACAAGGTAACCACACTACACTACACTACACTACAGCTAACAGGAACTAGCAGTGCGAGCAGTGCTCCGCGGCATTCGGCTGGTACTCCAGCCTCTACAGACACGTCAAGGAGGTGCACTACAAGGTAACCACACTACACTACACTACACTACAGCTAACAGGAACTAGCAGTGCGAGCAGTGCTCCGCGGCATTCGGCTGGTACTCCAGCCTCTACAGACACGTCAAGGAGGTGCACTACAAGGTAACCACACTACACTACAGCTAACAGGAACTAGCAGTGCGAGCAGTGCTCCGCGGCATTCGGCTGGTACTCCAGCCTCTACAGACACGTCAAGGAGGTGCACTACAAGGTAACCACACTACACTACACTACACTACAGCTAACAGGAACTAGCAGTGCGAGCAGTGCTCCGCGGCATTCGGCTGGTACTCCAGCCTCTACAGACACGTCAAGGAGGTGCACTACAAGGTAACCACACTACACTACACTACACTACAGCTAACAGGAACTAGCAGTGCGAGCAGTGCTCCGCGGCATTCGGCTGGTACTCCAGCCTCTACAGACACGTCAAGGAGGTGCACTACAAGGTAACCACACTACACTACAGCTAACAGGAACTAGCAGTGCGAGCAGTGCTCCGCGGCATTCGGCTGGTACTCCAGCCTCTACAGACACGTCAAGGAGGTGCACTACAAGGTAACCACACTACACTACACTACACTACAGCTAACAGGAACTAGCAGTGCGAGCAGTGCTCCGCGGCATTCGGCTGGTACTCCAGCCTCTACAGACACGTCAAGGAGGTGCACTACAAGGTAACCACACTACACTACACTACACTACAGCTAACAGGAACTAGCAGTGCGAGCAGTGCTCCGCGGCATTCGGCTGGTACTCCAGCCTCTACAGACACGTCAAGGAGGTGCACTACAAGGTAACCACACTACACTACACTACACTACAGCTAACAGGAACTAGCAGTGCGAGCAGTGCTCCGCGGCATTCGGCTGGTACTCCAGCCTCTACAGACACGTCAAGGAGGTGCACTACAAGGTAACCACACTACACTACACTACACTACAGCTAACAGGAACTAGCAGTGCGAGCAGTGCTCCGCGGCATTCGGCTGGTACTCCAGCCTCTACAGACACGTCAAGGAGGTGCACTACAAGGTAACCACACTACACTACACTACACTACTCTACAGCTAACGGGAATTTAAATCGTAAAATTTAACTATGGTTTGTTTCATATAAATCCGGACAAAAGGTAATTGACGCCTTCATACAATGCGCACTTTTTTTTTCAAACGATACGATAATACAATAGGAAATTATCGCAAAATACGTAATTTGGCATGCCGTAGTAGAAGGCGCAATATATCTTTATACATCAGAATAACACATGCTACCTTTTACCGCTGAAAAATGCTTCATTCCCATGGGAAAAAAAAATAATGCGGCGCGAGGCGGAATCATACTAATATTATAATAAAGAGGAAAGATTTGTATTTGTTTGTGTGTGTATGTTTGTAATGAATAAACTCAAAAACTACTGAACCGCTTTCAAAAATTCTTTCACTATTAGAAAGCTACATTCACCCTGAGTAACATAGGCTACCTTTACCGCGGGAAAATGCTTCATTCCCACGGGAAAAACTGTTAAAGTGGGCGGTGCCGCGGCCGAAAGCTAGTAAATAATATTTTAATCCATTGTTCTTCGTGATTGACACAAAAAGTTTTATAAATTTGATTTAAATTACAAAATATACGTTTAACATAATGTTAACAATCTGTAAACCTTGTCCACAGATGAAACTCAACCCCAGCAAGGTGAAAAAGCCAAAGAAAAGGCTACAAGAACCCCACCCCTCCATGGGGCCACACAATATGCCGCCGCCCTTGCCGCAAGCCATGCCATAACAACACGCCTCGAGGACACTCCATACGGCCCCGTAGCCACAGAATACAGAGGAGCAGAGGATTCACTTGGGTTAAAAATTGGAATTAAAAGCTGCTTTAAATCTATAATAATAAAGTGCAATTGAGATCGCGCGGCGCCATTTACCTACCGCAGTTGTTGCATCTCATGTATCTCGTATTGCTCACTTCCTCTGACTGATAGTTAGCGGACCCAATTCCACGCGTCCACCGTCTAAATAACTTAAAATTAAAATGTCTAAAATTTAACTAGTTTAAGTTGGTTATATCCACAAGTGCTATTCTAAGGTGCCAGGCCAACTAAATTTAACGGGGTTTAAGTGACTTGCTAAATTGTTTAAGTTGAGTTTAAGTTGTTGTTTTTCCATGTTATTTTGATGAGAAAGACCAGTTATATCCTTGCCATACAACCTAATCATAATATTTATTTTAATCGCCGCTAAGATTAGTCAGTTAAACGTTTCGCGTAAAAATGGCATACATAGAATAGAATTGCGTTTGGCCAGATAAAGTTAAGTTGAATTAATTGTCTATGGATTGTGAAGAATTTATTTTAGGGCAGGGTTTAGCGTACTATATTTTTCACTTTGGGCACTGATTTTAATAATATGAAAACAGATTTCAACATTAAACTTGTATTTTCGTCAAATTTTACAAAATTTTATAGCAGAGCTAACATTTCAGTCAAATCGCGAACAACAACATTTTTTCTAACGGTAATTTTTACAAAAAGTATTTGCAGATTACCTACATTATCAAATGTAACATTACTTGAGGTAGGCAACTTTGGTACATGCATACAGCCTAATATAAAGTATTGTTAAACAAACAAGTCACAGTGATAAAATTAAAATACAATTTTGTTTAAGGCCATAGTGCTGTCCTCAACATACCACCCCCATGTTGGTGGTTTCAGCCTAACAACATATCATCAGTAGGCAACACTATGACCTTAACCACTGGACGGCGGAGTACACCGGTCAATGTTTTTACATCTACAACTCTTATTCTACCGTCAGCACCGGTATGCACTTTTTGCACTATGCCTTTAGGCCACACATTTCTAGGCAAATTGGGGTCACAAATCACTACCACATCATTCACACGCACAGGAGGACAGTCTAGGGTCCATTTATGACGCTTTTGAAGAGTGGGAAGGTATTGTCTTAGCCATCGCTTCCAAAATATATCAGCCAAGATGTTGACACGCCGCCACTGCGCCCGCACGTTGAGATCGGCGGGACTGGCAACACATACCCTCGTGTCGCCAGCGGCCGTGCCCAGCAGAAGGTGATTGGGAGTGATGACGACAGGCTCGTCTGGGTCATCAGACACGTAGGTCAGCGGCCGACTGTTTATCACCATCTCTGCTTCCGCCAGTAGGGTTTGAAGAACCTCCTCCCGTGGTGCTCTTTCTTTTAGGGTAATCTTCAGCGCGTCCTTTACAGAGCGCACAAGGCGCTCCCAGCAACCACCCATGTGCGGGGCCGCGGGAGGGTTGAAGATCCATTGGATGCCCCTAGCCTCCGCGCACTCGCGCACACGGGCGTGGTCGAAGCTTTGAAGTGCAGCTCGTAGCTCTCGGTTTGCGCCAACGAAGTTCGTTCCCCGGTCGCTGTAGATTATACCTGGCTGCCCCCGACGGGCCACCAGCCGCCGCAGGGCCATTATCGCGGAGTCCGCAGAGAGGGTTGCTGCCAGGTCGAGATGGACGGCGCGCGTCACCATGCATGTGAACAGCACGCCCCATCTCTTTTCTCGCCTTCGTCCAATTGCCACCTCCATCGGCCCGAAGTAGTCGACGCCGCAGTTCACGAAGGCCCGGCGTGTGTTGACCGCTCGGCCAGGTGGCAGATCTCCCATCTTAGGTGGCGCTGGCTTAGCACGGCGCAGTCGACAGAGTTGGCACCGCGCAACGACTGCACGTATCGTAGTTCTTGCACGAAGGATCCAGAAGCGTTCTCGTAGCAGGTTAAGCACCGCCTCCTGGTTGGCATGTAGTGCTCGACAATGATAGTCACGCACGAGCAGTCTCACAAGGCCCCCACGGCCGTCCAGAATGATTGGGTGTTTCTCTTCAAAGCTGAGGTCTGGTGCAGCGCTCAAGCGCCCGCGCACACGCAGCAGGCCATCTTCATACACCATCGGGTCCAGAGCTCGCAGCCTGCTGTCCGCAGGCAGCGCGCGACCCGCACGCAAGATGCCAAGTTCCCCCGGGAATGACACCGCCTGCGCTTGCTTCAACAAACGCAGTTCAGCATCGCGGAGATCAGCAGCCGTGATTTCAGCAGACCGCTCACCACGACAAGCCCTGATGAAGATTAGCACCCGTGCCATGACGCGAAGTGCACGCGTCCATGATGAATGACGTGTCACATCGATAAGTGGCACCTCTTGCTCAACGACCACATTGACCTGTACAATCGTGCTCTCGTCCTCCTCCATCGGCCGCGCACCTTCAGTTTCCGCCCCTGGCCATTGCTCCTCGGGAAAACGCAGAAACGAAGGACCCGCGACCCAGTCACTCCGCCCCCCAGGCCATGCCAATTTTGTGGCTTCGTCTGCAGGATTACTATGTGAGGGTACCCAGCGCCAATTGCCTCGAGCTTCACATTGATCTATCTCGGCCAATCGATGAGCTACAAACTTAGGGTAGTCTCGGCTATCATTAGCTATCCAAGCCAACACCGTTTTCGAGTCCGACCACAAGATAGTTCTAGTTATGGACTTACCTAATTCCTTTCCCACCGTGTTCACAAGACGGCACGCCAGCACAGCAGCCTGGAGTTCCATACGTGGAATGGACACGATTTTCAACGGTGCCACCCTCGCCTTACCAGCTACCATCGCGACCGTACGTCGTCCATCTTCTCCTTCACCCACGATATAGGCTACTGCAGCGTAGGCCAACTCACTCGCATCAGCAAACACGTGTAGTTCCACTTGATCACCAGTGATCTTATACCATCGTGGAATACATACCTCTCGTAACCGTTGCAGATTACTTAACCACCTGCTCCACAATTCCATATCCGCCTCCTTTAGTGGCTCGTCCCATCCCACACCAGATCGCCAAACCTTCTGCATTATTATGCGTGACTGGATGGTACATGGACTTACCAAACCAAGTGGGTCAAATATACTCATTACGAAACTTAAGAACTGGCGTTTCGTTGGTACACAGCTTCCTTGTACTATTTCTGGCGGCAGTCGTTTGAATGATAAATCAAAAGAGAGTGAGTCTGACCTGGGAGTCCACATCATGCCCAAGGTCCTTTCCTGCTCGTTGCTCAATTTTCCCTCTTCTACTATTCTCGTTGGTTCAGACGAGACCAACGGCAGCTGCGTCTGCAGCTCAGGTGAATTAGAAACCCACCCCCGTATGCAGAACCCTCCTGCTCGATGAATCGTGCTGACGTCTTCAATCAAGCGTCGCGCCTGCTCAACGGTTGTCACGCTGTCCAGATAATCGTCCATGTAATGTTTGTCATGGACGGCACTTACCGCCTCAGGATAAGTGTCTCTGAACTCGTCCGCATTCCGGCGCAGCACGTAGTTTGCGGAGCAGGGGGAGGAGGTAGCACCAAAGATCATCGACGTAATTGCATAGACGTCAGGCTCTCGATCACGTTCCATACCTCGCCACAGGAACAGCTGAGCTCCTCTGTCAGCTTCACGTATCTTCACTCGAAGAAACATATCAACAATGTCTCCAGTGAAAGCGATCGGCCCCGATCTGAACCTTAGAAGAATTCCCAAGAGGGAGTTGAGCATATCTGGTCCACTATACAAATTATCATTCAAACTTGTACCTCTGCATTTCGCTGCAGCATCAAATACCAGACGCAGCTTACCTGGTTTATTTGGGTTCTTCACCCCAAAGTGTGGCAAATACCAGATGGGCGAGCTCGTACACCCACTGGTTACCTTTTCGGCGTAGTTTTCCTTGATGAGCCCATCCACCTGCTGACAGTATGCGGCACCATACTCCGCATCGGCGTCCAATTTGCGCTCGACAGCCTGGAGACGTCTTCTCGCGTAAGCGTAGTTATCAGGCCTGCCTGATTCCAATTCCAAATTTCCACTACTGCCTGATTCCAAAGAAGACCTACCTCCCATCCGCCTTCCACACGCCGAGCAGTCGACTCGAGGACTCTCAGAGCTCGCTCGTTGTCAGCATTTCTACGTGGTAGCTTGCTGACTCCGATGGCCTCCAGTTCGAACTGCGCCTTGACCAGGTCATGAAGATCTGCTTCCGACACCTGTACACAATTTACTATTTCGTTCGGACTCGAAATCCTACCCACGGGACCATGCACCACCCATCCTAACCGCGTCAACGAGGCAACAGGCTTACCAGATTTACCCTTCCTAACTTCATTACCCACTATCAACTCCCAATTATCCTGGCCTAGGAGTAACATGGGTCGCACGCCCCCCATCGCCACGCAGTCCAAGTCACTTAGGTGGGGGTTCGCCTCCAACACGCAAGCCGGTAGAGTGTGCACTGGCAGCTCAACATTGCGCATAGTGCGCACGCCAATGATGTGACATTTCCCGTTTGAGCCTCGAACTTTGATTGTCACTCTTCGTGAGTGGTTGTCCTCGACAGTATTGCCGCCCGCAGTTACCAGGCGCAGTGGAGCGACCGGCCCGTTGATACCTCCAGCAAGAGATTCATCAACCACAGATATAGTTGCCCCATCGTCAAGAAGCGCGTATGTAGGCATCTCGCGCCCGTTGTCGTCGATAATCGTGACAGGGAGTACCTTCAGTAGGGCGCTCGTTCTCTCGCTGCCTATCGTCGTCACGGTCTCGGTGGCATCAGGACCAGGAGTCACCGGCGCGTTGCTCCTCGCTGCCGGCCTTTCTTCGTGAAGCAGTGTGTGGTGCGGCCATCGACACCTAGTACACCGTTTCGCTTTACAGAATTTACTCGAGTGGGATTTTACTAGACATTTAAAACACAGCTTATTTTCTTTTATCAGTTTCCATCTATCCTTTGTAGCCATTTGTCTGAACTGTTCGCACTGTGTTATCTCATGAGGTAAGTTGCATAATAAACACTTACATTTCTTTACTGCGGTTTCTGTGCGTACATTCGTCATATTGTTGCTATGATCCTCTAGTGGTGGCACTTCAGTCTGCGTCATCATCTTGTGTTGTATAGGTCGTGTATTCTTCGCGCCTCGTACTGCAGCAGTGGTTGGACCCGTCGCAGTTAACAGGTTAGCTGGAGCATAATAAACAGAAGCACGAGATAATTGTCCAAGAAATTCTACAAGCAACTCAAGACTAGGTGACACTCGTAGATCTGTATTACTAGCATAGTCTCTTTTCATAGCAAATTCACCATATTGTGCACGCTGGTACGGAGTCAGTTTTCTCAGAATGTCATTTACTAATTGCGGGTTATTTAAATAGCCGTCCGCGCGCACCGCTTTCAATAAGGATACACAGTTTCTTACTACCGCAGTAAAGCTTCGCAACTCGCCCCCACTCTCTGTTACTCGTGGTAAATCGCGCATCTTTTTCATAGCACATTCTAGAAGAAGGTTAGGATGACCGAATTCTTCTTCTAATACCTTCATAATGTCCTCAGGATCATCAGATGCCCTCAGCAGGTCCTCTACCGCCATTTTAGCTGCCCCTTGTAACGCTGTCTGTAACCTTGCAATATTTTCAAATGATGTGAAATCATACATTCTCGTCGAATTATAATAAGTGCGTTTAAACGCTAACCAGTCAGCAGGGTTACCATCAAAAGCCGGCAGTTCATATGTTTGCTTTGGTCTAGGCCGACTATTTCGTCCAGCAGCTTTTGTTACAGCTACAACCAGTCTATCCATTTGTTCTATGTAGTCTTCGGACGTGGGCGGTCGCGGTGCTCGCGACGCGAAATGGCGGTATCTCGGTGATTCTGCCACCGGTTCTCTTTCAGGGCTTAATTCATGCTGATGGCGTTGTAATAATTTATCTTTTTGCATGTGGGTAGGTGCACACTGACCATTAAAACCGTTATGCTGCTTTAATCTGTCACGTACCTGATTTTCCAGCAGAGGATGCGCAGGAGGCACACATCCTTCTCTACGCTTAACCCATTCCTCTGTCCTGTTCAGTCGTACTGACCTCAGTGACCTTTCCTCAGCTTCATCTTCCTCAACGGCAATACGTGCTATGTCGTGGGCCAGTTTTTTCTGTAGCACCTTCTTCATACCTTTTGCTCGCTCTATAGTTGCTTCTAGCTCTGCTAATTGTACTTCTGCTTCATATTCTTTCAAGCGGCGTTCCACATTTCGACTGGATGCGTTACTTCTTACGCTCTGCGGTCTCCTTCTCACAGTATCAGGGGTCACTTGAGTGGCATCTCCTCCCTGGGCTGGCAGCGGCACACAATAACTGTGATCACCACGATCACCCACCGGCGGTCTCACCGGGGTACTACAATTTCCTGCTGCCTGCTCATCACACATTAGAGAAGACTCCATCACTTGTTCCCGACTCTCAGCCTGCAGATTTGCGTTAGTATTCGCCGCCTGCTTCGCTTGACCTCTTGTTCTTACAACGCTCATAGTGATTCCTTTGTCTCGCGACCTTAGCGTGACCTCAATCAATCCAATAGTACGATCCGGGTTATTGAAGGACCATTGAAGAATTTATTTTAGGGCAGGGTTTAGCGTACTATATTTTTCACTTTGGGCACTGATTTTAATAATATGAAAACAGATTTCAACATTAAACTTGTATTTTCGTCAAATTTTACAAAATTTTATAGCAGAGCTAACATTTCAGTCAAATCGCGAACAACAACATTTTTTCTAACGGTAATTTTTACAAAAAGTATTTGCAGATTACCTACATTATCAAATGTAACATTACTTGAGGTAGGCAACTTTGGTACATGCATACAGCCTAATATAAAGTATTGTTAAACAAACAAGTCACAGTGATAAAATTAAAATACAATTTTGTTTAAGGCCATAGTGCTGTCCTCAACAGATTGTCTAAAATAATAAGGAACGTCAGGTTAAAATTAGCGATGTCAGTTGAATTTGACAGTTCCCGTAGAATTGCAAAGTGGTTTATCGACACCTAATTAAATTTAGACATTTTAACGGCCACTCTGCAATTGAGCCCATTATCACGGGCCGTAGCGAGCAGCCAATAGCCGGGAGTCACACAGGCCTGCCGTAGCATAGTTGCTAGTATGTTCCGATCTCTGAGAGCCTCCCGGCTGGACATAGACTGCCATGGCCAATCTGGAAGTCTTTAAATAGACTTCGGACGCAGGTTGGCCGCAGTAAGGAAAATATGTTCAGGTGGGGATTTTCGGAGAACCCAAATTTGGAGTGTGTGTGTGGGACGGTGCAGTCTATGGCCCACCTAGTGTCCTGCCCTGCTTGCCCTGCCACCTGCTCGCAGCAGGACCTGATGGATGCCACAGATAATGCAGTTGAAGTGGCTAAGTTCTGGGCCAAAATTATCTAAGGAATTTGTCATCGACACGATAAGAAGAAGAAGTTTCTAGTAAAGTCCGACCAGAGAAATAAAAAACCTCGCCATATTGCGGAATTTCAATGGAACTAATTTTCTTTGGTCAGGATTTAAATATTGCTGATCAAGCAAGATGCTTATTTAAGTGTGTGCGAGAGGCGTTACTACACTACACTGGCACTTAGGACCCTTTAGATCAACCCTTCATTTGTCTCAAACATAGAATTTAAGAATAACGTGTTTTTGCCATACCTAATTCATAAAATTGAACTTTTAAAAGACATCAGAAGTGGGATGTAACTCGAAACATTTTGCGTGTATCTTTTATTTGAAATTTTTACATTCCAACACTTTTATTGGATTGATAAATGGAATTGAATGATGTAAAATGTAATGTATTGCTCATATATATAAAGATGATAATGTGATTTGACTGAATTTCAAAATATTTTAATATTTAGACAAGTATATATTTCCTTAATAGAGTTAAGATAGTTTAATGAAATTAGAATCTAACACAATAATAAGAATTAAGGCAAGAATGAAATAAATCAATGATGTAATAATAAAACGAATTTTATTTCTTATCACAAACTTTCACACACTCTATTACTAAGTAAAGCCCGACCAAAGAAATAAGAAACCCCGCCATATTGCGGAATTTCAATGGAACTAATTTTATAAGGGAAATTGTTCCATAGTCGTAAAAATATACACGTGGCGCCCCCAGAGCAGGCTTCTTATTTCTTTAGTCAGGCTTTAGTTTTTGAAACTGAAGGCGGCAATGTAATAATTACTACTCGACCAATACAATTAGACACATGACAGGTATGCGGTTTGTACAATATTCGCCCTTATTCCCAGCACTAATCCCCGTGACCGGCCGTGACGCCATGTTTGAAATGTGTCTAATTGTTTTGGTCGCATAGTACTTATACATTAAAGAAACATGATTAAAAATTAAACAAGTCAAATGCTAAATTGAATACAACTCTATTTTTTACAGATTTAACCGAATAGACAGATAAGAGATTAAAATTTTACTGGCGTAGCAACACAGGTGGCAAACAGAATAGATCTATGAAGGCTATTCTATGTACTCAAATTAAATATTCGTTTAAAGCCTGACTAGAGAAATATAAAACCTGCTCTGTGTATATTTTTATGTTTATGGCAACAATTTCCATTATAAAAAATTTGTTCCGCAATATGACGAGGTTTTTTGTTTTTTTGGTCAGACTATACAATTTTAAGATACTTGTTTTATAACTGTAAGCTTTAAACATAAAAACAGCTGTTTGTCTTCTCAATCCCAACCAGAAAAATAAAAAACCCCACCATATTGCGGAATTCAATGGACTAATTTTATTCCAGCAAATTATTACAACAAAGAGTAAATAAGAACATGTGGCGCCTTTGACGAAGCAAGTTTTTATTTTTCTAGTTAGACTTTATTTGAGAACAAGTTTACGTTAAAGGGTTTCTTTAAGGAAATTAGTATTTGTTTGATAGTTTTTTTTTCTATAGTTGATACTTCATGGTCATGGTCCAAGAAAACAAGGTCTAACCGTTAGACCTCGTGACTGACACGAGCCTACGTCATTTTGCGCTGTTCATCCTTGTCTATAACACGCATTCGACAAGGATGAATAGGCAAAATGACGCAGGAATGACGTAGGCTCGTGTCAGTCACGTGGTCTAATGGAAAGACCTTGTTTTCTTAGACCATGCTTCATGGTAATGTTATCGTTTTTCGCCACTGTCATACATTTCTCTAACTACCTTCAACAATTCGGACAAATTAATTCCAGTTTTCGCCGAAATTCCTATAACTTTAACTTTTTTACTATCACTATTTCTTAAACTAACTCCTTTATTTTGTAGTTCATTTTCATTTTCTTCGATCAAGTTCATTTCGTCGTCCAAATCAGAATTTTCCCGAATCGCTTCCGATTCTCCCCGATGCGCTTCCGATTCTCCCCGATTCGCTTCCAAATCTCCCTGAATCGCTCCGGATTCTCCCCGCTTGGCTTCTAAAATTGACTGTTTGACTTCTTCGAGGCCGACTCTACCTTCTTTCAAGTCAATCTTGTTGACAACTACGCAGTTGGGTCTGGTGGCTAAGCTTCTGTTATACTGGGCGAGTTCGTAGGACAATATATCGTACTGTTGTAGCGGTTCATTGGTACCGTCCAGTAGGTATATCAGACCACGGCAACGCTCTACGTGTTGCAGAAACTGTATGCCTGAAAAAAGGTTACAAAATAAAGATACGGAGAAGTCTCATTTCAAAATTTGTTAGAACATTTTTTCAATCAGTACCCCTACCATGAGTTGCTAACGTAACTTACGCGCTCGATATCGACTACGTAAACGTGCATTTAGTATGGAGAAATTTTACTTCAGATAACTGTCAATAGATGGCGTAGTTTTAATTCCATACTAAATGCACGTTTACGTAGTCGATATCGAGCGCGTAAGTTACGTTAGCAACTCATGGTAGGGGTACAGACATTGGGCTCGCTTTACTTTACGGAGATTCCGGGTTCAAATCCCTGTGGGCCACCGTCGAACAAATATCACTTTGTGAGATTTTCCCTAGTGTCACAGAGGCGGAATCACCTGATTACTCAAAAAGATGATTCCGTGCTTCGGAAGGCACGTATTGCCGTTGTCTACTAACTACGGATGGCGTTACACGAGCCATGTGTTTTGTGTTGTGCCTTAGGCAGTTTAATGATTCTGATTCTGACACCAAGGTTTGTGAGGTAGGCTAACATCGGACACGATAAGCAAGCAAGCATGAACTGACCTAGTCCTCTGTTCTTGTGCGAGCCGGGAATCAAACCGGGCAGATCCGCTATGGCTACCTGCTCGTAGTCGTCGTACGGAACCATTCCTGAAATACAACAACTATTTTATTGCTAAACAGCGAGCGTTTGTAAAATGCCGATGCATTTTGTAAAATGACGAGTTCTACAATTTGCCGACGACAGATAGACAGGGCCTTCGTTTCTGATATAGAGTTTGGCAAATTAAAGTAGACAATGAAAAAACGCGGCGAAAAAAATTCATCGTGGCAACCCCGATTCTCGAACGTTGCGTCGAACGCCAGGGTCGCGTTCGACGCGTTCAAAGTAATTTGAACGTTAGTGGCGTGGTAGCTAGAATTAAATTCGCATGTTTGCTATCAGAGAGTGCGCCTTCTGTACCTAGTAGGTACTATTATATATTCTGTGCCCATGGTCCAAGAAATCAAGGTCTAACAAGAAGACCTCGTGACTGACACAAGCCTACATCATTTTGCGCTGTTCATCCTTGTCTATTACACGCATTCGACAAGGATGAATAGGCAACATGACGTAGAAATGACGTAGGCTTGTGTCAGTCACGTGGTCTTCTTGTTAAACCTTGTTTTCTAGTTTTACCTAACTTGATACTCTTTTTTTCTATGTAACTTTGTTGCCAGTACAATGTTTTCCAATTTGATCGATTGTCTACTTTCATTTGCTAAACTCTATCTCTTCGCAAAACTTTACATCATTAACTAAAAATAAAAAAAACCGAGCCGTGTTTTTCATTTGGACGGCAGTATATTGAGGTATAACAGTAAATTTAAAAAAATAATAACCCCCGACACAAAACGGTTACTTGATCCTTTCAACAACTAGAAAAGAGCTGTTAATCTTCAAATGGCTGAAGATATTTTCTTGGATCATAGCTAAGAACACTCTCGACAAACAAAAAAAACTAGACCAAAATCAGCGCATCCGTTTAGGAGCTACGATGCCACAGACAGACACACTTATCACACCCCTCTTTTTCGTCGGGGGTTAAAAAATAAAAAAAAGCCGAACTGCGTTTTTCATTTGGACGGCAGTATATTGCAGTAAAACCGATGCTGTCTCACCAATATGAGGTCTGAGTGTGGTGAAGGGATAGGGAGCCACGTTGGGCCTGGCCCTGGTGAGTGCTCGCAGCAGCGTGCTCTTGCCGGCGTTGGGGAAACCGATCAGGCCGATGTGAGCCATGGACTGCACCTCCAGAGTATACACGTTTGTTTCACCCTGCGCTCCTATTTCTGCCACGTCCGGAGCCTGGAAAATTTATGATCAACACTACTAGAAGTACAGAACGCGCGTGATATGAGACAATTTTTTTTAATTGACCTATGCTTGAGTCGAAAAGGTAAAAAAAAATAAATAAATAAATAAAATAAATTTATTTTCAATATGCTTAATAACTAATAGTTACAAGTGGTTGATACCTCCCTTTAAGCTAAAAAGCCTGTGTTAGGAGGTATCGCTCTTCCTTACTTTTATTAATTAGTTATAAGCTATAATAAGTTATAATATAAAAACTATTCTGCCCGTAGCTATAAAAAGTATGCATAATTATATTGTTTACTTATATGTGAAAGGTACGACCAATCAAGCTTTACCAGACTTGCGCGGGAGCAGGTGGCTCTACCCCACAGTAGTCATATACCAACGCGTCTAGGGGCGGCTCGAGGGAGCCTCGGACCACGGCCTAGCGCGTTGATACTGAAAAATATCCTGAAAGAGACGACGCCTGAGGGGCTCCGTCTCTGATTTTGGTTTTGGCCGCGCCCGCAAATATCTTCAGCCATTTGAAGATTATCACCTCTTTTCTAGTTTTTGAAAGGATCTAAATAACGGTTTTGTGGTGGGGGTTATTTAAATTTTGAGAGTGTGGGTGGCCAAGTGGCTAGGCCCGTTGACTTCCATTCAGAAGTTCGCGAGTTCAAACCTCGGCACGTACAAATGTGTTTTCATTTTTCGAATTCATATGTACGTTTATTCAACGCTCTTACGGTGAAGGAAAACATCGTGAGGAAACCTGCACACACATGCGAAGAAATTCAAAAGTGTGTAGTAGACCAACCCGCACTGGGCCAGCATGGTCGACTAAGGCCTATTCACCCTGATATCAGAAGCAGTAGTATGTAAGAAGCGACAAGCTCAAGAAGCTGTCAAACGCGACATAGTGACATTAGAGCCATAGTAGTTCTGCTACTATGTCGCGTTTGACAGCTTTTCGAGCCTGTCGCTTCTTACGTAGTAAGCCTACTGGGTAGGCTCGAGCCCCTCGGTGGGGACATATATGAGCTGTTGACGAAGGATGAGAGAATTCGTGGTGGCAAACCGGCCGGGGGCAAACCATAATGGGGGAGTGGTGGTGTGCATCTGGATTGAGGGCCCATTTTTTAAAAGTTTACAAAACGATTAGAGATTTGTAGGGCATATAATAAAGAATAGTAAAAACATGAAGCACAGGGTCACGAATTTTTTAAACATAAATTGAAACTGTGGTGATTAAATAACTTGGGCTCTCAATCCAGATGCTCGGCTAAATTATTTAATCACCACAGTTTCAATTTATGTTTAAGAAATTCGTGACCCTGTGCTTCATGTTTTTACTATTCTTTATTATATTCCCTATAAATCTCAAATCGTTTTGTAAACTTTTAAAAAATGAGCCCTCAATCCAGATGCACACGGAGTGGTACCTGTTCAGTGTCAGTGAGGAAGAACTTGTTCCCCCTCCCGCCCGCCCCGCCCCGCGCCGCTACAAACATCACTCCTTCAGTGCTAAGATCTCCGACCACCGTGCCAGAGGCGTCTTTCACTATTGTACCTGTAATTAACATACAACATGAATTAATAGCTTTACAAATACTCAACGGTGTTGAGAAATTTTCGTCTCTACTCAATCATTTATTCATCAATCTTACGCACATAATGTGCCGTTAAAGAAGAACTATTCAATGAAAGTGAGAAATAATGAGTGGTTAGCTGTTTCTGGTTTGATACCCCGTGTTAAACTTCAGTATCATTGGAATGTAAGAACCACCCTTGCATTCCAATGATCCCGTAACAAGAAATGAAACTACTGAAGAAGTTTAACATAGATGCAAGAAATGACTAAAGACGACGAAATGAAACTGAAGAAATAATGACTGAAGATGAAGACATTAAACTTGGATAATGCAAGAAACTACTAAAGACTAGGCTGTATGGGCTTAGATCCCTTTGCCTTTCCCATAAGGGAGAAAGAAACTAAAAAAAAAAAAATCAATATCGCACACAGAAATTTACTGTTATATATAGAATAGCTTTCCGCCGCGGCTCCGCCCGCGTTAACAGTTTTTCCGGTGGGAATGAGGCATGAAGCAGTGGAAAAGTAAAAAAAAAATGTTAAAGATCTTCATCCAACTCTTGGATGTAAAATATTACTATATTAAGTTTATTTTCCAGGTGTAGGTAATAAAACCCTGTTTGATATATGAATCCTACTTAATACTATAAATGCGAAGGTTTGTAAGGATGGGATGGATGTATGTATGGATGGATGTTTGTCTCTTTGTGACTCTTTCACGCAAAAACTACTGAATGGATTTTAATTAACTTTATAACACAGGCTACTTTTTACCACGGAAAAATACCTCATTTAAGGTCTTTATATCCAGCTGCAGGTGCAGGATACAGTTTTTTTTAAGAATTTTTTTTTGTGTAATAAACTGATTTACATTTACATTACCTAAAGGTACAGGCACAATGACGTGTGATGCGTTCTTCCCGCAGCAGTCCTTGTTGAACCCTCTCTCTCCATGTTTCGCAGTGATCACCGCCTTACAGTGGTTTAAGCTCCGGACTGTGTGAGTAGCCTGTAATATTTAGACAGTCATGTGAATCACCTGTTATCGCTGTATTATGGTGACTAAAACAAAAATGCGAGGTGTAAAATACTATATCATCATAATTCCAGTCACAAAACATGATGTCCACTGCTGGACAAAGGTCTCCCCAAAGATCTCTACTATGATCGGTTCTGCAACTTTCACCAGACCTCTAGAATGAAAGCCAAGCGCTCTACTTTGCCCAAAAGACAGCCAAACAAGAAAACAAAACATAACCTAAAAAAATACAAACTTGAAAAATAACATGACCGCCGTGTCCCCCGTCGCCGCCATCCGGGCCAGCCTGGTCCTTGCACCAGACACTGAGAAAAGAAATGCATCCATCACCTCCATTGCCGGCTACGGCGCGAATTCTCTGACTATCAACATAGAATTGTACTGTGTTCCGACTGGACTTCGATTTTAAGCTTCTCAGGGCTTTAGGAACGTACTCCTGGCTGTAGTTGCGTAATAAATTAAGTTTTGGAGTGGATAGTAATAGTTTTAAGCACTTTTTTGTTAACATTTTGGTAAATAACTTGATTTTATTTATTTTTTAGGTTATATTCTTGTTTTTTTTTTACGACCAATGTCAATGTCAGTTGCGTTTCGTTGTATTTTGGGTGGTGCGTTTCGTTCGATTACTGCTATGGTGGCATCCAGTCTAGGTTCTTCTTTTCTTTTCTTTCATTCCTATAACGTACTGCGCTTGACCTGCGTCCAGTAGCGGTTTTTCGCGCCCATAAGCATAACTAGATAGTCGGTCCACTTAGTGGGGAGAATGTCCACGCTATGTTTTCAAGGCTTTCTCTTTCTGCCCCTACAGAGCCGTCGTCGTCGTCGGTTCTATCTAAAAAAGCGCAATGATGTGCATGTGGCCCGAGTGTTCCTTTTTTAAAAATAGTCCAAACATCACGAAATTCAGGGATATTTTAGGAAATAATTGTGAAAAGTCAATGGTAAAGACGAATTTGTGAAAAGTATGGAAAAAAAGTTATGGTCAATTAACTAGAACACTCAGTCCGCTCACCTGAGAAAAATGTATAAATGTATAATGTATATAAATGTATCTCGTTTCTCAAAAAGTACTAGATCTATATATTTTTTTATTTTGTGAAATAATTGTGCAGAATTTGTTAAATATATTCACAATTATTCAAAGTATTTCATCGTTTTATTTTGTTTTTATAAAGGTATCTGTAGAACACTCAATCCTCCTATGGTCCTGACGGAGTGTTCCTATAAAATCTCCAACTATGGCTACATAAATTATTGAAATTTTTAATCTATTACACGAATACCACCCCGAATCAATTTGTGAAATAAAAATCTGAACGTAAAGTATAATAGTTTAAGAGTAAATAAAAAAAATACTTTCTTTGTAACGTCCCGTCTGAGTGTTCCGTATTTTAGCGTATATTTAATTAACCCGAACATGTATGCAAACCGAGACTACTGCAGAAATTGTGAAAATATTTGTACTAAAATTTAACACGTCTTCTGCTTTTGTGCATGTTTTATTTTAACAGTTATCAATTTTATCAAATTTCTAAGGTAGAAAATAGATTAGAGTGACCATGCAGTCCATGTATACAGGGATATTTTTAATGAGTGCGAATATTTTGTATACAATCAGTATCATTATTAAATCACATTAGATAAAAAAATACTGTTTTTTATGAGACGTGATAAAATAAAAATATATGGGTTCTTTTATTTTCCAAAATGTATGTCTATGTAAAATATGCGCACTGATTAAAAAATAACCCGGTATTTAAAAATAACTTTTTATAAAAATTGTACTATGCATTTTATTACAAGAAAATTATAGATTATTTATTTAATATATTATCTATTATAAACTGTTGCGTCCTACTGGAATCAAGCTATGAATGAATAGTTGGCGCGTAATGAGGGTAAATAAAAATTTTGTCCGACAAAAATAAAATTATGTCTACCCTACACCAATGTTCCGGCATAGAAATATGATAAGTTAATTGTTGTTGTAAATTAAACGTTCACAATAATAGAAAACGTGTTAAATTTTAGTAAATATATTTTCACAATTACTTACGTAGGTTCGGTTTGCATAGAAGTTCGGGTTAATTAAATATACGCTAAAATATGGAACACTCAGACGGGACGTAACGAAGAAAGTATCATTTTAATTTACTCTTGAACTATTATATTTTACGTTAAGATTTTTGTTTCATAAATTGATTCGGGGTGGTATTCATGTAATAGATTAAAAATTTCAATAATTTATGGAGCCATAGTATGAGATTTTAGGAACACTCTATCAGCACCATAGGAGGATTGAGTGTTCTACAGATACCTTTATAAAAACAAAATAAAACTATGAAATACATTGAATAATTGTGAATATATTTAACAAATTCTGCACAATTATTTCACAAAACAAAAATATATATAGATCTAGAACTTTTTGAGAAACGAGATACAGTATTTTTCTCAGGTGAGCGGACTGAGTGTTCTAGTTAATTGACCATAACTTTTTTTCCATACTTTTCACAAATTTTTCGTCTTTACCATTGACTTTTCACAATTATTTCCTAAAATATCCCTGAATTTCGTGATGTTTGGACTATTTTTAAAAAAGGAACACTCGGGCCACACGCACATAGCGCAATGTGCCCCGCTCACTGCCACGACTGCCACCCAGAGATCAACGCAGGACTTCTTGCAGAAATGCTCTTACATGATCCACAGAATAAATAATAGTACAGCTGGCTGATCGAAGCTACCTAAGTTTATTGATTCCTCGAGATATTTTTAAACTTAACTTCTTATTGTTGTCTATTCTTATGCATAATATCCACGTTTTCCATATTAATTAGGGCTTTCCTGTCTTTAGTATCTTTAATTGTTATTTACTGTACCAACAGATCCATTATGATCCATAAATCAATCAAAATCAATTCAAACGAGAAATACCGGGAATGGAGAGCAACCGGAAAACCACATCGTCCAGTCATGCTAGCATTGCAACTTGAAGAAGTAGGTATCATCTTTGAGACCACATGACGTTCAAAACAAAGTCTAGATGGATTATTATGTAATATTGTAGTAAGTAAGAAAGACAAGAACTCAATGATTTTCATTTTTCGCTTCGATTTATAGATACGCTAACAGACGGCATCCGTTGAAAAAGTAAAAAAATATTGATCGAAGTGGAGACATCGCACTTGTTGTTATAAATGTGTGTGTGGTTATATTACGTGGTACCTACTTGTGTGTGGTAGATGAGCACGAGTGTCTATAATAGTTCAGAATAACTTTGATCGATGGAGCTGGTGTGCACTCTAAAGCACTTCGTTAGGCGTCTACGGAGTGACGGAGGCTTGGTTGGTGGTAGTGCGCCTGTATGGCCCGGATAGCCAAGGAGATGCAGGTTCGAGACTCTGTTCGAGTCCCTGCCAGAGCTCAATGATTTTCATTTTACGCTAAGATTTATAATAGATTTTTTTTAGAGACTTTTTATGTCTTGTAATATGTGTGCTGTTGGCGTTCCTTAAAGTAAATAAATAAATAAATAGATAGTGGACATAAGAAATATGTAAAATTCTAATATTTTTTTTATTAATTATAGCTCCTTTAGTTAGAACACTAATTTCTGAAGTTAATAAGCTTTGCTCAAATCAAACCAAGACCGGCTCTAGTGTCAAACAACGTACAAGTCTAAGCAATAATAATACTAAATTAAAAAATAATAATAACCCCCGCCACAAAACCGTTACTTGATCCTTTCAACAACTAGAAAAGAGCTGATAATATTCAAATGGCTGAAGATATTTTCTTGGATCATAAGAACACTCTCGATAGTGAGTGACATCTTGCAAACAAAAAAAACTAGATCAAAATCGGCGCATCCGTTTAGGGGCTACGATGCCACAGACAGACAGACAGATAGACAGACACACACGTCAAACTTATAACACCCCTCCCCACAGAGAGATGGGAGCCGCTTTCGCTTTAAAGCGAAGCTGGCTCTTCAAATCTCTTTGCCTCCCCAGAAATTTTTCTATTTATACCCTAAGCACCCCTCTTTTCATTTTCTTTTTTCGTCGGCGTTTAAAAAAACTGTCATTCATTTGTCACTGTGAAAACGTTTCTAATACAGGATTTAGTGCAAAATAGCGTCCGAAATTGAACGAGTCCGTTGATTGAATTAAACTTGGAATGGAATGGTTGTAGACAATGAAGTGGGAATATACTAATAAGCGCGGTTTTTTCGGCCTCTTTAATTGTAGAATAGGTGATCCGTAGAAAAGAAATCCACCGATAATGCCTATTGTTAGTTCGGAGTCGAGAGGGTACGAAAAGGAAACGCGTCTTGGCAATACGAACAAGTGTAATCGACTGACGTAAGCGATCGCCGGACGCAGCCGGTTCCTATTCTACTTATAGCTAACACCTATGTCCTCCCTCAAAGTCTATTCTATCTCTGTACCAAGTTTCATCAAGATCAATTCAGTGGTTTATAGAAGCGTAACAAACAGACAGGAAGAGCTTTGTGCTCTTCAGTCTATTCGGCGGTTAATAGTTTTTTATTAGTGTTCTAAATGTCTAGGTCATCCATCACGAATACAAAATTACAAATTAATCATGTTCGTTCACGTCATCAACATTGTTATTGTCTACGCAGACATTTTCCTTAAAAAATTCAAACTTGTTTATAAAGTGGAGGAAGGAAACTCTATATTCTTTAATAAAGTTCATATTGATCATAATTTCTTACGTATTTGTTTGAGTCATATAACGGTCTGAAGAGCAAATTAATTTATCTTAGCGGGATGGTGGGATGGGGGCTTATTTTCAAACATTTATGTCCATCAAAGCGGTTGCATTTATTTCACACTTGCTGTCTTCCCCGTGCACAATTTCTCGTAGGAATGAGATATTTTCCCGTGGTAAAATGTATCTAAGATGTTGAACGGGTATATAAGGTACCACCATGTAAAATTTCATTTAAATCGGTCCAGCAGTTTCGGAGATTAACCCTTACAAACAGAGAAAGAATTTTTTTGGTCTGGATATGCCACTTCTTACCTACCTCTTCTTATATCCTCCTAACTCGGTTTTTAGTGTTTTATACCTCTACATCTTTATTATATACCTACATATTATACCTATATTTAATACGGGGTTCGAACCTGAGCTTCCCGGATATGAAGGAAGAAACAGCGATCTAATCCAACCACTACGCCATGCGCCATCGACTACGCTCTTGAGGACGTAAAAAGATGACAATGAAAAAGTACTCGTTCGTTAACATGTCAAGCTGAACACGCTCCTCGCGATTGTGTTCCCTATTCAATGGACATAAAAACGGTGCAAAGTACAAAGTTTTTAACTTAAGCTGCTCTCGGCTGTACCTATAGATTTTACTTACCTACAGTATCTAACAATAGCTATATTTAATCTGTAGGTATAGTGGAGGTAATATGAACTAAGTAGTATTTAAATTTGCATTTTAATATCTAGGAATCTAATACTAAAGGCATTTAACATAAATATTTTCCGTCTATAGATATATAAATACGTAACTCGCCATGCAAGGTCTTAAGAATGATACAACATTTTAAAAATCAGAACCACAACACGGAATAAATAAACTAGTTTGCATGTAGGTAAGTAATAGGTATAGGTATTATACGATTGAAATGATTTATACATTTTACATTGCACATTCAATAGGAAAATCTTATGTAGTAATCTGTGGGCAACAAGCAATGTAAACTTGCTGTTTTATTTATGAGACACAGAGCTTTTGTAAAAATCAGTCTCTACCGTGAGAAGACAAGGTGTGGTCGTTTTATTTTAATATTTTACAATGTTTCGCGCCAAAAAGTAAAAAAGAATACTTTGTTTTTTAAAGTGTTTGAATAATGTGTGGTCGTTCTGTAAAGTTAGTTTTGGTGCCGATTTTCTTGTAATGTTTTTATAGTGTAACTAGTTAAACATGGAGAAGTTAATATTTATTTCTTTATTGTTAGTGGTTTTAAAATGTGCTATGGGACAAAGAGTTTCAGGTGAGTAAGTAATTCGATTTTAAAATTCTACAAATCAGAGCTTTTAATGGCGTAGAGGCTGGGTAACTAGGACCATTGCATTTGCATCCCATTCGGCGGACACTGGTCCCGAAAATGTATTTATATATTTTTATTTACTGTGCTTATATACGTTATATTAGTACCTACCTAATACCTATACTTATATAAATAATATGAATTACTTTAAAATAAAATTAATTACTTTTTATTGTTTTTTACAGAACCAAATGTAACATCAATAGCGATCAACTGCGATAGTAAACAGCCTTTATTTAACCCAAAAGTACTCAAAGAATTGACTTTAAACTGCCAAGTACCAAATAAAACTTACGCTGAAATGCTTACAGAATTGAAAATATCCACATTAGACCATTTATCACTAAACATAGAGCCATCTAAACACAATGGTGACTTGAATTCGTCTCTATTTCGAAACTTAAATGTGTCGAAATTAATTATTAACTACAACTTCATTAGCAGTTCAAAAATGGATCTTATACGATTGAAAAGCGATGTTTTGTACGTTTTAAATGAAGTCAAAGAGCTAGAGATTCGCGGGGTTGCTGTGGTGAAAGATCCAACTGTAGGAAAAGAAGGTATTGGTAAGTACGAAATACATATTTCGTTTATTTGAAGGAAAACATCGTAAGGAAACCAGCACACACCTGCGAAGTAATTCAAAATTTGTGACCAACCCGCACTGGGCCGGCGTGGTCTACTAAGGCCTATTCACCCTGTTTTCAGGGTAGGCTCGAGCCCCTCACGAAACCCCCGACGAAAAAGAGGGGTGTTATAATAAGTTTGACGTGTGTGTCTGTCTGTGACATCGTAGCTCCTAAACGGATGCGCTGATTTTGATCTAGCTTTTTTTTGTAAGGTGTCCGTCCAGTCGAGAATGTTCTTAGCTATGATCCAAGAAATATCTTCAGCCAATTGAAGATTCTCAACTCTTTTCTACTTGTTGATAGGATCCAATAACAGATTTGTGGTATTTAAAGGCATCATCAGTCCCACACATAGCTCATAGCAACTATTATTTATTCTGTGCTAATAATTAAGAAAAAAATCGTGTGGGAAATAATAACTTAATTTATTTTTGATTAGTCTGACTTAAGTTGAAGCCTAGGGTTCATAGATTTCGTTGTAGGTTAACCTCGAAACCCATGGAGGAAGAAAAAATTTTACGAGCCCATTTTTTTTCCTTCATGTCGAAACCCACACGATAAGGAAAGAAAGAGCAAAGGCTCGATAGAGTCTTATCGAAGATAGACAGATAGATTTATTAATAAATGTTCTACATCTCCAACAATATTACATACATACGTAATATAGATTTCTTTGACGTCGCTATTAATGAAACTGTACTTTTTCCAGGTGTCAAACAGTGTTCGCGTCTAGAGACTCTAAAGATCACCTCCAGCGACCTTCGCCACGTGCCTTTTGGCTGGCTGAAATACTGTGACAGCTTGACAAGCCTTCATCTGTCAGAGCTTAGGCAGAGGAATGCTACTAAAGAAATCAGAAGGAACATCCTGGCAGGTGAGAGAACGGAATCATCATTGTGTGTCTGTAGACGTTCACTGCTTGACAAGGCCTCCCCTAAAGATAGTCATTATAAGATTGTGTGTGAAGTGATCCTGATGACGAAAGGCTCGAGCCCCTCGGTGGGGACATATATTTAGGTTAATGTCCATTTCCTCGATCAGACTACGTCTCCTTTCCGAATCTAACGACGAAATCGCTGATGCAGTTAAAGCAGCCAAAGAATTTAGATTACACCTAACAGAATGCCCTTCCGGTAGCGAATACCCTTCAGGTAACAATTACCCTTCAGGTAACAGTGCCCGTAAGGCGGGGGCGCGGTCAAAACCAAAATTAAAATTGATAATCAGAGACGGAGCCCCTCAGGCGTCGTCTCCGTTACGATGTTTTTCAGTATCAAATCAACGCGCTAGGCCGAGGTCCGAGGCTCCCTCGAGCCGTCCCTAGACGAGTTGGTAAATGTCATTTTTGGGTTAGAGTCTTCCGCTCCCGCGCAAGTCCGGTGAAGCTTGATTGGTCGTACCTTTTCGACACAAACATAGGTCAATAAAAAAACAAAAAAATAACAGACAACGTCACGACAACATCAGCAGTTATTTAAGGATAGTTCTTTACGTGTACCCGGAAAAACGTACTGAATACCTACTCGTGATTCCTTTACCTTACAAATAAGTTTTCCTGTATGCCGAGAAATCAATCCGTTATGTAGGTACGCCAGCACATTCGATTGGGCCATGGTTGGACATTCGCACTAAGTACGAAGTTCACTCCTACCACTACGGAATACGGGCGCTCTCAAGGTCAACATGTCCAGCCGCATGTGATGGCTACTGTACAGTCAAGTTCATAGGTGCAGTCATATCACGTGTTTATATACTTTCAAATTACTTTTTTCCCAAAGTCTTGATATTATATTTTTTTTGTGTTACTTATACAGTGTAAGGGACTCAATATTTTGCTTCAAATACATATCCCTGAATGCTTTTGGAAAAAAAGTTAATTTGAAGTATAGGTGCACGTGACATGACTGGACTTATGAATGCGACCGTACCTACTTATCAGTCTACAAGTAATAATACAATTTCTTTATAAACACGAAAGTTTGTGAGGTTGGATGAATGGATGTTCGTTACTCTTTCACGCAAAAACTACTAATGATTTGAATGGAACTTTACAGTACCTAATATACTTTAGCTTACTAGATTTCCACTTTGTGGTTCCGCCCGCGTAGGCGGCACCTGGAAAATTTTAGTGTTCTTTGACTCGTCAGTACTCGTAATCTATAAGAGTAAGTTAGTTAATTTTTAGATATACATTATTTGATCATATTATCTCAAGACTCTATTCACTGAAAACACGTTTGCTGAAAATTTTATCGATAGAACATTAAGCCAAAGTTGCACCTTCTATTATCTTTTTTCGCTTTGTATAGGTAAACGGCAATGAATTGGATGCTGAAACGTGGTCATAAGTATGGGTTTCAACTTTATTAATGTCTCATATCGAAACATTTTTATTATGTGCATTACTTTTTGTATAAATGGACACCAAAGAATTTGGCACTTACGCTGTTTAGTTCTAGCGCGCAACAGCATATGGGTTGATCACACGTAACGAGTAGAGTGGCGAGACAGCAAATGGTCACTGGGCCGAGAGAGTCGGCCAACCGAGTCGCTGTTCACACGTATTTACCAAAGGCTTATTATTTTCGCGGCGACTAAAAACTGATATGGCGACTAACTGTTGGCAACTAATAAATTAATACGGCTGCAATCAAATGTTTCGGCGTTTATTTAATGTAAATAAGCGGCAACACCAGGCTATCATAAAAACGAAATATTGGCGGCTACTTTAGGGTAGCTATTATATTAAGTACGACTATTGAAATAATAGGTGAGGTACTATAAATAATTACTTGGCGACTAATATAATTACTTGGCGACTAATATTATTGGTGAGGTAATATAAAATAGTATTCTGTCAACTGTTAGTTGGCATATAATAAAGCAAATTCTGGGTCTTAGTAAAGGGCAGCTATAAAATTAAAACGGATATTATTTATAATTATAAAAGGTCTCTTTTAAAATGTTTCAAATTATAATTTAAATAAAAATGGCGAACGGCGCGAGCGGCGACTGTTGAGGTTGGGTAGAAGCGGGGTACGTGCGGGCGAGGGGGGACAGAGCGGGCTATTAGCCAATTTGATTTATTTACTTTTTAACTAAAATTAAATTATTATTTTTATTTATTTTTTTATTAATTGTTTTTTATATATTTTTTTATATATTTTGACCTTCTTTTTGACATATCGCTCTCAAAATCGATATCTAGGGTCCTCAATGGTGTCCAGTGACGAATCTGAGGTCAAAATTGAAAAAAAATGGCCGCCATTTTAAACTTTTATGTTTCTAAACGGATTGCTCTTAAAATCGATATCTAGGGTCCCCAGTGGTGTCCAATGACGAATCTGAGGTCAAAATTGGAAAAAATGGCCGCCATTTTGAACTTTTATGTTTCTGAACGGATTGCTCTTAAAATCGATATCTAGGGTCCCCAGTGGTGTCCAATGACGAATCTGAGGTCAAAATTGGAAAATATGGCCGCCATTTTGAACTTTTATGTTTCTCAACGGATTGCTCTCAAAATCGATATCTAGGGTCCTCAGTGGTAGCGGAGTACACTAGAGACCCCAGATATCGATTTTGGAAGCATTCGGACCAGAAACCAAAAAGTTCAAAATGGCGGCCATTTTTTCCAAATCTGACCTCAGATTCGTCATCGGAGTACACTAGAGACCCCAGATATCGATTTTGGAAGCATTCGGACCAGAAACCAAAAAGTTCAAAATGGCGGCCATTTTTTCCAATTTTGACCTCAGATTCGTCATTGGACACCACTGGGGACTGAATTTCTGCCGGCAGAATTTGCGCGACAGAATTTCTGCCGCTCACGACTCACAAAATTACGCTCGTGTGGCCTCACCCTTACTCTGTCCTTCGAGCCATTTATCCATGTTTACTACTATCAAGACTACCAACTTGGCTACGGGACCCGATGACGAAAAAAAGGCTATATAAAATTATATTAGCATCCTATTTTAACTTTAAATAACGCCCTTAAAGTGTCGCCAAAATTACTTTTTTTGCCCTTAATTATATTTAACCACACACCCCATTTATTTTAAATAGAGGCCCTGTAGTGAATTTTTTGAATGCCTATTTGTCTTTTTTTATCTGCCATTATGTTGCTGCTTGAAAATAAATTTAGTTTCCAAAACAAAATACTCGATGCCAGTTTCAATTTAAATACTACCTTCCAATCAATTTATTTAGTAGCCACTTCATGCTTAAAATGTTACCTCACATTAGCCGCCAACTCATTATTTTTAGCACCCATTTTTATTTTTTTTGTATCCCTGATTTCGATTACTTTGTCGCCGGGTTAAATACATGCCAAAGTGGCGAGACAGTTCAGTTTGATGCTGTTGGTTGTCGTGTACAGAAGCCAGCACATGAGGCTGGACACTTGCACTACGAAACTCGGTTCTACTGCTACGGAATAACGGCGCTCTCAAGGTCAATATGTCCAGCCGCATGTGCTGCCTACTGTACAATGGATCGCAGAAAACCTGATTTTTATTTTATTTTCATTTCTTATTGCAATTAGGGCTGCATTACACTTGACTTTGTTTTTATATACAGGTGACGAAAAATTCCATAAACATTCGTGTATTTTTTAACACTATGAATTTAATTGTCGTTTCTAATGTCCATTTCACATTATTCCACATACTACTAGCCATTTTTATTGAAAAAAACTAAAATAACAAAAATAAATAAACACACGCTGCTCGGTACAAATTGAACGAGTGGCGAGTGGCCAACCGAGTGCCTGTCCACACGTGCCGAGCGGGATAGCGAGTGGCTGCGGGGGCTGAAGAATGAAGCGGGGGGGTGGGCACTCGGCCGAGCAAACAAATCACGATTCTAGTCGCTGTCTCGCCGTTTTGGCTCGGCCGAGCACTCGCCAAAGTGTTCATACGTAACAACCACTCGGCCGAGTGCACTCTCTCGCCACTGTACTCGCTACGTGTGATCCACCCAATACCTTTCTCTGTTATACACGTACGGCACTGCTTAGCGTCATCACTTTCCCGCACTGATCAGTCGTCCGCTTACCTTTGCCGACGACGGACCTGCGCTAGGCGATCGCAAATTGCACCGGCGAAATCGAAAATAATTTATTACTAAGATGGGAAACAAACGCCGTCCAAAAAATAAAAAAAAGGCAGATTTGGCAAGAAAACGGAGACTTATGCTTGAAATAAGAAAAAAAACTAAGTACATGCTTTTTTTAAATTAACATGGTCATCTGCATAATATTGCACCACTGAAGGGTTAACTTTCTCTATATAGACCTTGAACTTTCCTGAGACATGCGCAAAACAGTACGTTATAATGCCATATCACATTACTCATTACTTTCGAAAAGGTGATATCACCCCGTACCATTACACATCACCCAAAACATTACCCGAAATGTTCTATGAAAATCACTTTGTTTATAAGGCAGAGTATTACGATGTGCGTGTTCAGTTTCAATGGCTAGACGGCTCTTGACTGTAGGTAATGAGTCTCGAACCCGCACTTACCTACGAACCACTATGCCACTGACGACGCGACGCTCCATCTAATCGATACGTTTGAATAATGTAATTGCGTGAAATAAAATAAACAACAACGAAATAATATACAATACAATACGTAAAGACACGCTCTTTTCCCTAACGGGGTGAGCAGAGTTTTAGTAATCATAGGGAGCCCTAACTAATACAAAATTCTCGTGTCACAGTGTTCGATTCCATACTCCTCCGAAACGGCTGGACCGATTCTCATGAAATTTTGTGAGCGTATTCAGTAGGTCTGAGAATCGGAAAACATCTATTTCTCATACAAGTCAAAGTCCAAAGTCCAAAGTCCAAAGTCCAAAGTCCAAAGTCCAAAGTCCAAAGTCCAAAGTCCAAAGTCCAAAGTCCAAAGTCCAAAGTCCAAAGTCCAAAGTCCAAAGTCCAAAGTCCAAAGTCCAAAGTCCAAAGTCCAAAGTCCAGTCCAAAGTCCAAAGTCCAAAGTCAAAGTCAAAGTCAAAGTCAAAGTCAAAGTCAAAGTCAAAGTCAAAGTCAAAGTCCAAAGTCCAAAGTCCAAAGTCCAAAGTCCAAAGTCCAAAGTCCAAAGTCCAAAGTCCAAAGTCCAAAGTCCAAAGTCCAAAGTCCAAAGTCCAAAGTCAAAGTCAAAGTCAAAGTCAAAGTCAAAGTCAAAGTCAAAGTCAAAGTCAAAGTCAAAGTCAAAGTCAAAGTCAAAGTCAAAGTCAAAGTCAAAGTCAAAGTCAAAGTCAAAGTCAAAGTCAAAGTCAAAGTCAAAGTCAAAGTCAGTGTCAGTGTCAGTGTCAGTGTCAGTGTCAGTGTCAGTGTCAGTGTCAGTGTCAGTGTCAGTGTCAGTGTCAGTGTCAGTGTCAGTGTCAGTGTCAGTGTCAGTGTCAGTGTCAGTGTCAGTGTCAGTGTCAGTGTCAGTGTCAGTGTCAGTGTCAGTGTCAGTGTCAGTGTCAGTGTCAGTGTCAGTGTCAGTGTCAGTGTCAGTGTCAGTGTCAGTGTCAGTGTCAGTGTCAGTGTCAGTGTCAGTGTCAGTGTCAGTACCAGTGTCAGTGTCAATGTCAATGTCAATGTCAATGTCAATGTCAATGTCAATGTCAATGTCAATGTCAATGTCAATGTCAATGTCAATGTCAATGTCAATGTCAATGTCAATGTCAATGTCAATGTCAAAGTAAAAGTCAATGTCGAAAGTCGAAAGTCGAAAGTCGAAAGTCGAAAGTCGAAAGTCAAAGTCAAAGTCACAACAACAACAACAAAAATAAACTCAATAGAAATAAACTCAAAATAAAAAGATAAACAATCAAATAAAATCTATATTATAATAAAACTGTAGAGGTCAAATGTTTGTACATAGAAAAAATAATTTTGATTCGTATAAGGGTAAATGGAAAGGAATAAACAAATATAGCAGTTTATCGTACTATCTCTTTATTAGGATACACAGTATACAGTATTTACTAAGACAAATACTACAATTATAGTATAAATTCTAGCTCTGCTCTGTTCCAACAAAGCGTGGCTAAGTTAAGCGCGCGGTATTTTAAACTGACGGACCCGGCGGCTCCCCGAGCCCCGCGGGGGGTGCGCCCCGCGTCGCACGTCTAGACCACGCCTCCAATGCGCTTTTATTTTTTCGAGGTGCGGCCTTAAAGCCAAAAGTTAGTTAAATAATAAATGTTGATCTATTACAGAAGCAGGGTCGCTAAAGAAATTAGAGATTCACAATTGCTTCATGGAAGAGTTAGAAGACGAACTGGCTCACCTGGCTAACCTCGAGATACTCAATGTGGCCCACAACCAGATACACTACGCGCTTACCACCGTGTGAGTAACAAACAAAACTAAACCGTTTCTTAGATCCTTTCAACAACTAAAAAAGAGCTGATAATCTTCAAATGGCTGAAGATATTTTCTTGGATCTAAGGAACATAGGTTGAAATCCCAGAAACAATTGCCATATCGCGAATCTGTCCAAACGCGAACGAGGGCAATATTCAACTTTTCATATAAACTTCAGTCACGTGACCGGCAGCCCGGCGACCGACAACCTCCGTGGTCGAGTAGTCAAAAGCTTGTCTGACGTTACGGAGGTTCCGGCTTCGAATCCCGGTGGGGATCCGTCGAACAAA
The DNA here is from genome assembly GCA_948473455.1 of Teleiodes luculella. Classification (NCBI taxonomy): domain Eukaryota; kingdom Metazoa; phylum Arthropoda; class Insecta; order Lepidoptera; family Gelechiidae; genus Teleiodes; species Teleiodes luculella. The sequence continues at coordinate 5,612,581 of OX419609.1, read as the reverse complement.
TATCACTTTGTGAGACTCCCCAGTTTGGTTAGGACCTTGCAGGCTGAATCACTTGATTGTCCGATAAGAAAGATGATTAGGCGCTTCTGAAGGCCCGTAAACCCGTTGGTCCCGGCTACGAAATCGAGCGGCGGCCCGGCGCAGAAAAATCATCATAGTTTAAAAACTACAAGGCTATTATTCTTTAAAAAAATACAGTCGATAGCTATGGACATGGGCAACATATATGCGCAGTATTAAAGATTAGAACTGTTATTTGAACACTTTAAAAAAATAATTACGGCAAAACCTAACCTAACCTAAAAAAAAAAGGCCTATTTTTAGAACGGATTTTTTCGCGTACTCACTTGAATCATGTCGGAATCCTCCAAAACACTCATTACTTAACACTTCACGATTATTTTGATATAAAACACACACAGAAATACAAAAAACTCATTAATATTTCCACAAGATTCGACAGAGTCCCGATTGTAAACAGATGACGTCAGTTTTGACTTCGAAGAAAAAATACTTATCGAGAAAAAAATTACACCGGCCACCTATTATTTGGTTCGTAAACTATTTGAGAAGCTTTCCATAGAGGTGTCATAGCAAACAGTTCAGTATTACATGCACAGATGGCATTTTAACACAAATATGTAGTCGCGGGGACTGCAGTCCCCCGGGCATGCTCCAATTTTCTGACCGCGGGGACCCGAGTCCCCGGGACATTGCAATGTAGGAGCCATGTCGGAATCCTAAGGCGGCTCAAAGATTCCAACACCAGGGTTTGTGGGGTAGGTTAACCTCGAATCCCACTCTTTTTTATTTTATTTTTTTAACGACCTATGCTTGTGTCGAAAAAGTACGACCAATCAAGCTTTACCACTTGAATGAAACCCACTCGATAAGAAGAAGACGTGACTGGCTACCTTGTGGTTGAGTCATGATATTCATTCGTTTGTTACAGCACCTTACCAAACCTGGTGGTTTTGGACTTGTCTTACAACCACATCTTCAGTAGCGGTCTCCTGTCGCTTGGTGTGGAGAGGCAGCCCAAACTGCGTGTACTTTCCGTGGACTTCAACACAGTACTGAACCTCTGTGACAGCTTGGTGTACCAGACTACCGTTGAAGACGCTGGTATGTAACTATGGTTTGTTTCATAATAATCCGGATAGAAGGTCATTGACTCCTGCATACAATTAGCACATTTTTTTTCAAACGTTACGAAAAAACTATAGGAAATTATCCCAAAATACGTAATTTGGCATACCGTAGTATGGTAGTAGTAGGCGGGTTGACCGTGTGACCTTGGCAGACATTTTAGCGTTACATTATTTTTAATACTTTCAAGAAAAAATAGGTCAATGAACTTTTATTCGGATTTATATGAAACAGACCATAGAGCGTTAACAGTTTTTCCCGTGGGAATGAGGTAATTCAATAGTTTTTGCGTGAAAGAGAAACAAACAAACATCCATCCATCCATCCATGATCCTTCAGAGGAATAAGTTCGAGTGAGTCTTTGTCATCAAGACAAACCCATTAAGGGTTTAATGTTGTAATTTATCATTTTTATTAATTTGTCCTGTATTCATAAATAAACCTAGCCTCTTTGTCGCTCGTTCCGCGCTCTCGCTTGCACTTCAAGCCTTAAATGGAACGCCTCAGCCGCGCGGTAACGCCGCATTGCGTCATGTTTTTTCTTGCGTGCAGCCGGCTCCATCGAATTATAAGACGTTGTCACATCAAAACATCGAAAATACTTTTAAACTTTTTCTGTTTCAGCGCCGTTGAGCCAAAACCCCCTGAACCTGCACTCCTTACAGAAGTTCTCCCTCCGCGGCACCATCACACCTCACATGTGCTTCGGCAATTTAAACATGAGCTCATTGGAGTATTTCGACCTGAGTGACAGCATGATTTCCGCTATTAACGTGAGTTCAAAGTCGATCAGTAGGCCTACTATGTAAGTAGCGGCAGGCTCGAGAAGCTGTCAAACGCGACAGTACTGGTGAGGGTCGCAGGAAGCCGCTGGATGCGGGCCAAGCAATACCGATCGTTGTGGAGATCTTTGAGGGAGGCCTTTTCCAGCAGTGGACGTCTACTGGCTGAGATGATAATGATGATGAAAGTAGTAGAGTAGAATGTCGGAGAAGAGGTTCATGACATTAGACACCGATTTTATTTTTCCTTTGATTTTCCCAGTACCTAATGTTGTGTTCTTTTACAGTTCCGAGCATTGCCTATGTCGGGGGCTCGATACTTGGAAGTGAACGTATCCGGGTGTCCCATTAGTCATGTCTCGGGATATGCCTTTGAAGAAGCCGACTACAAGCAATTACATCACGAGGTAGGTAACTATTACTATTTAATCATGGTCTAAGAAAACAAGGTCTAACACTCCGACCACGTGACTGACACAAGCCTACGTCATTTCTACGTCATATTGCCTGTTCAAAATTTCAATAACTAGATCAAAATCGGCGCATCCGCTTCGGAGCTACGATGCCACAGACAGACAGACAGACACACACGTCAAACTCTTTTTTGTCGGGGGGTTAAAAACAAAACAGAACAGTCAAAACGCGGCCTCGTTGCTAAGGTAGCAATATCTACCAGGTAACCTTTAAGCCGACTCTGCGTTTTTCCTCTTAAGAGGTTATTTAGGTAAAAACGCTAGGATGCTTGATCTATTTTTATAGGGCTTTAATTTTTCATACGCAGAAAGGAGAGTGGGTAAAATTATATGGAGCGTAGGCGTTAGAGGCCAAGAATATTTTTATGATTTATATGTGTAGTTTAGTGTTATAAATTACGTTTATTAATTTTTCACAGCAATTAAAGATATCAGGTCTAAACGTGACCCTCGATTGTGAATGTGATGAGTACATCTGGATGGCGAAGGCTTCTAGGGAGGGGAGACTGAAGCTTAGTGGCGCCCTCTGTGGAAATGGCAGGGAACTATGGACTGTTGCAGAAGAGAAATTTCGGTGCAGTAAATACACGTGCGGTGAATGCACTTGCAGTACTCATTGGAAGGTTAGTCAAGTAGAAGCCAGCACATGCGGTTGGACGATCGCACTACGAAATTCACCCCTACCGCTACGGAATACGAGCGCTCTCAAGGTCAACATGTCCAGCTGCATGTGCTGCCTACTCTACCATTATTGCCTACTTTCTACTAATATTATAAACAATGCCCACCCCTCCATAAAAGAGGCGTGACTTTAAGTATGTATTAAACTTAAACGCACGTAACATCAAAACAGCTGCATGGATTTGAATACTAGCGGGGATAGCATTATAAACATCTATATAAGCGAGGGTCAGGCGAGGGGTAAAACTGATTGTTGGCATGGCGAGCGATACTTAGTTAACCAAATTTTCGGTCAGTGTTGCCACCTTCCAAATAATTAAAACACTTGCTTTATAAGTCTCTAGATAATAATAAAATTTTCCCTAGAAATCGCTAAATAAGTCGGATGAAAAGAGAAGGTTATGTAAACAAACTTAGTGATTTAATTATTTGCAAGGTGGCAACACTGACCAAAAGTAGTCTACGGAATTTTCACATTTATATTTTATACATTCTCAATCAATTTTCAGTCGTTGTTTCATATTTTCCAGGACAATTCGACGGACATGGAGTGCAAGAGTGGGGATCTCACCTCAATCCCCAAACACCCTGGTCTCCAAAGGCTCTTTGCTTCTTCGAATCTGGTGGAGAATGTCACCGCTGCTGATATACCGGACTCTCTGATTGTAAGTGGACTTTTTAGTTATGTACTTTTTTGTAGAGCGTTGGTGACCTACAAAATATTCGTCTCAAGCACACATTATTTTCCTATAATAACTGTTTTAATTACGTCTCTACAAGTTAATAATTTCATTCATTTAAATAAAATAAAAATAAATAAAAAGAAAAAAATAATAATAAATGTATCAAGTAAAAATATACACGTGGCGCCCCCAGAGCAGGTTTCTTATTTTTTTGGTCAGGCTTTACCTACAAACAAACTGTTCTATTCGGATAAACTAATGACACTGGAATCGGGAACCGGGAACAAAGTTACAACTGGATGGTCTCTCAGAGTTAATTTATTTATTTATTTATTTAAGATACATGTTTGTTTACAGAACAGGTCCAAAACACAAACAGTATAGAAAAAGAAATTAAAAGCGTCGATATGTAATTCACCTCAAAAAAACCAGTGGACGCAGCCACCCGCAACTTACAGACAAACTGTTATTAAACTACAAAACATTTCTGCATTCCAGTACCTGGACCTAAGCAAGAATCACATAGCTCGCATGTCGGAGAACGCTTCCCTGACGCTATTCAAGGTACCCGAGCGACACGTGCGTTTCTATGGCAACCCGATCATCTGCGACTGCGAGAACGAACCCTTCATACTAGCGCTCATGGATAACTTTGATAGGGTAGGTCACGGAGGAATTGAAATGCAAACTATATGCACTACTTATTATGACCTTAACAGACTAAAACTCTTCCCCCTGGTCACTAGGCGGTCACTACATACAGAAAACGCGTTTTGACAAGCTACTATGCATGCCAAATAAGAATAGGACTGGGAAGGACGCCATCTTGTCAGTCCCTCCTTTTCTAATTTGCCAAATAAGAAAAGGAGGGACTGACAAGATAGCATCCTTCCCAGTCCTATTCTTATTTGGCATGCATAGTACTTCTTTTTGAATATCAACTACAAGTCAATGGCGCTAGTTGCTATGTAAAACACCCCCGAACACCACCGGCGGAGTCCCGCGGCGCCTGCGGGGAGCGGGGCGCTATATCGGGGGGGGGTGGGTGGGTGAGTGTCCTTTCTGTACGGGTTAGTACTATTATTTTCTTTTGTGCCCTGGTTACAGGTCGGACACTCCTTAAAGCAAGAGCGTTTTGACAAGCAAGTACATCTTTTTGAATATCAACTGAATATCAACTACAAATGTACTACTACTACTATTACTATGGTCACTGGCAACACTGGTCGCTCCGCAGTAGGTACGCGTCGCGCGTCGCGCGAAGCTGTGGCCAGGGAGTTTAGGCTGCTTTTCCACCAGAGCTGTGCGAGGAAAAAATCTACCAATAGAATCACTAGGCTAGGAAAATGAAGTGATTCTATTGGTGGTTTTTTTCATAGCACACCGCTTAGCTACCTCGTAAGGCTCTGGCTGGTGGAAAAGCAGCCTTATAAGCACTAACAGACGTCCGGATCGGTGCGCTCCGTACTGACCTTGGGTGCCGTCCGGCCAATCACAGACTACTAACGTTCTTCTAAGTAGTCTGTGATTGGCCGGACGGCACCCAAGGTCACGGTACGGAGCGCACCGATCCGGACGTCTGTTAGTGCTTTATGATTGAACAACCTTTCCTAAGAAACTTTTTCCGGAAGTAATGGTCTCTATGCTTTCCCACAGGTAGACGACTACAATATCCTATACTGCATAGACGACGGGCGGCTGATCCGCAATGTTGACCCGTTTGAGCTGTGCTTCAGTTCCAGCAAAATGTTCCAGACGGTGTTAATGTCTTGTATAGCGGTGGGAATTGGCATCGTGGCTTTGGTCGTCGGCTTGTACTATCGCTTCGGGAGAGCTGTTAAGGTAACTCGTCATTTCAGACTGTAGACGTCCAATGCAGGACAAAGTTCTCCCCTAAAGATCTCCACAGCAAACGGTCCTGCTTGGCTCGCATAGCGGCAAACAAGATTCCCACCTAATCAAAAAAATAACCTCCGTGGTCGAGTGGTCAAAAGCTCGCCTGACGTAAGGGAGGTACCGGGTTCGAATCCCGGTGGGGCATCGTCGAATAAATATCAATTTGTGAGACCTTCCTCAGTTTGGTTAGGACATTGTAGGCTGAATCACCTGATTGTCCGAAGAAAGATGATTCCGTGCTTCGGGAGGCACGTAAAACCGTTGGTCCCGGTTACTATCTACGGATGTAGTCGTTATAGGGGCCATGACGGAAGCCTAAGGCGGTTCAATAATTCCGACACCAGGGTTTGTGAGGTAGGTTAACCTCGAAACTCACCCGATAAGCAAGTAAGCATGTAGGGCCTGGCCACGCTACGCCTTTATGCCATTTCAAAAACTTTTTCGCCCCAACAGTCTCTTTTTTTAATTGACCTAAGCTTGTGTCGAAAAGGTACAGACAAAAAACCAGATAGCTGACCCCCCTGCCGAACGCTGTGCGAACGCCATCGAGGGCGCCATCTATCGCTCCAAAAGGGCAGAAAAGAAAGAACCAACGGCCAATGATACTTCTAAAATTTCAAACAATGCCAACTGTCGTAACTCACAATAAACTAAATCGTTACTAGAATGTTGTCAGTATAGCTAAGCCAATAATTAGGAAGGTGTAGTCTTATTTCGGAAATGTCGCTAAGTCACAGCGTGGCGAAGTTGCGCACGGTATGGCGAGGATCCCGCGAGCGCATATTCATGTTTTAGTCTTTTTTTATTTTTAACTTTTTTTATAAGAGACGCAGTGTTTGCTATGGGGATTTCATTCTTTTAATAAAATTAGAATCAATACAAAATATATTTATAATTTATGAATGTTATGTCTGCATTTTATTCTACAATATTTCATCGATTAGAATCGTCGTCATCTGCAGAGTAGATGATTATGTGCCTACACTTGCTTCACAAGAAACTAGTTATCTCGACCGCCGCGCCCGCGGCGCGGCGCCGTCACTATTTTATATCTTGATTTTATAAATATTATAGTGAGAAGTCCGTTTTTATTAAACAGAAAAAAACTATGTTGAATAGTCAACGGATTTGAACCGCGTAACTTAGCTTTCACAAGCTTCACAGCTAACGCTAAACCACTGCGCCAACTGACAAGTTGTCAAGTGTATCGAAATTTGATATCATACCACACTTTGCTATGACTCATAGCTATGATGTATTTTTTTTGAGAGAGAATGCATGCAAAATAACACGAACAAATTATGTGAGGGTAGTTACTTATTATTTCAAGTTTTACACTATAAAGAAAACTAATGTTCGTGGCAAGGTATTTACTTTACTTACGTCGTCGTCGTTACGTTCATGCACTCTCCGGTTACTTTTATTTAAAATAATCTGTTACCAATTTTCATTACTTCTCATATACCTAAATGATTTTATGAAAGCAAAAACAACAGTGCGTTGTAAAGATAACCACAGTATTAAAAGTATTTCTAGAGAATTAGGTGTCACGGTAAGTAGATAATACGTATATGAATACCTATTTATAAAACCTAATTATAAAAATAATAAAGAATAATATTTTGTGGAATGTGATTTCGTGACAAAAATTATATCATAGTATTTTATATTGCAGAGAAATACAGTTCGTTTATGGATTCGGCGATACCAAGAAACTGGTGATGTGAAACGTAACCGCTCTGACCGACGACCACCGGTAGCTTATACTGCTGCATCAGAACGTCATTGTGGAATCGTAAGGCTTCATAGCGAAGTCCCATTTAAAACGACTTGGTCAACTGCCATAACATATAATATATCGCTTGACTCAGTTTGAAAATACTCCAAGCATGTGAAATACATAATTATAAGCCAATTATAAAAAAAACAACCATCGGAAGCCAGAACAGAATTCGCATCAGAATATTTAAATTTTGATTGGGAGAACGAAATTGTAATTATTACTGACGAAAAGAGCTTCAAGTCTGATAAAGATGGAAGAAAATTATTGTGGAGATGTGGACCTGGGGAACGTTTCAAGCTTCAAAATAAGTATTTTGCCTTTGAGAACCAGCGGTTATGTTAGATACTTTCCCTTTCTTTTTTTATTGTATAACTTACCACTATTTGGCCTAACTTTGTTTTTATATAAACTAAAATCATCCTGAGATTGAAACAAAATTAAGAGAGATATAAATTGTTACTTTATAATTTTAAATGCAATTTAAATTATAAAAGTAGCATGTTGGTTCTCTCTCCTAAAAAATGCCAGTTTGAATCTCTGGATATTAAATTTTAGTCGATAAAATATTAAAGAATAAAATGTAAACATATTTATTGTAACATATATTTTGTTTTATTTCAATCTTTAATGTAAGAATCAAATCCTCATAGCAGTAATTGCATCTTTTTGGAAAAGTAAAAAATAAAAAGACAAAATAATTAAAATGCTCTCGTGGATTTGATCCAGGCAAATCTAGATCTACAGCCATACCGTGCACAACTTCGCCACACTGTAACTAGCTACACATTTGAAATAAGACTACACCTTCCTAATTATTGGCTTAGCTATACTGACAACATTCTTTTAACGATTTAGTTTATTGTAAGTTACGACAGATGGCATTGTTTGAAATTTTAGAAGTATCATTGGCCGTTGGTTCGTTCTTTTCTGCCCTTTTGGAGCGATAGATGGCGCCCTCGATGGCGTTCGCACAGCGTTCGGCAGGGGGGTCAGCTATCTGGTTCTTTGTCTGTACGACCAATCAAGCTTCACCGGACTAACTAAAACTTTTTCGCCCCAACAGTCTCTTTTTTTTAATTGACCTAAGCTTGTGTCGAAAAGGTACGACCAATAAGCTTCACCGGACTAACTAGTCGTCTCGTCGCGTCGCGTCGGTCCCACGCGCAATTTGCTCTTCCCGCTACCATTTAAGTTAGTAATCATTCGGTCTATATCGATTAATCGATGAATTTAAATCGAATAAAAAACATTTTGAACTGTACAGTCAAGATCACGCTAAGCTAAACACTTTGGACTTGGCACCGTCCTCATGTCAGCCCGTACACTTCGTTTACCTAGACGTGGTCTCCACTGCAGAACCCGCTTACTCCAGCGATTATCGGTTCTGCGACAAATGTGACCAGCCCACTGCCAATTCAGCTTGATTATTCGAGTTGGCGCGCCAGCAGTGGACTGCCGCAGGTTGCTGAATGTTGATGGATGGTATTAACGGGATATCTTTGTATTTTCACAGGTATACTTATACTCCAAAGGCCTCTGCCTTTTTTGCATAAGAGAAAGCGACGTGGACGCCGACAGAAAATACGACGCATTTGTTTCCTTCTCACATAGCGACGAAGATTTTGTCATGAAAAACCTCCTGCCAGGGTTAGAAGCTGAACCTTACAACTACAACGTTTGCATCCATTACCGCAACTGGGTAGCTGGAGAGTTAATTCCAGTACAAATTAAGCAATCTATAGCGAATTCTAAAAGAACGATCGTTGTACTTTCGAAAAGTTTCCTAGATTCTCTATGGGGCCTTCTAGAATTCAGAACTGCGCATCTAACATCTTTAAAAGAGGGTAGGACCAGACTTATAATTGTTATTCTTGATGATATTCTAGAAACAGGCAATTTGGATGGTGAATTACGTACTTATTTAAGGACAAATACGTATGTGAAATGGGACGACCCGTGGTTTTGGGACAAAGTTAGGTATGCATTGCCTCACAGATCTGTAAATACTGAAGAAATCAAAGTAGGAGAAAGTATCCGAACAAATGAAGAAAGTAATTCAAGATATGAAAGTATGGAAGAAGGGATTGATGTTAAATTTGTCCCGAAAAGAAATGAGGATAAAAGGTTTAAAGCACATGGTAGTAGACATGTTGATCAAATGGATGAAAATAATGAAATGGAAGACAATGTAGCAAATAAGATTAATGATGAAGACGATACCAAAGATAATATTAAGGAATTTAACTATCTGAATCCAGGTTTTCAACACGAACAGATCTCTACGGATTCAGCTACAGAAATGGAAACTTATACTTAGCCATACATAGCATAGAAGTAGATTAAGTAATTATATCTATATGCCATCTTTATTTTTTCGTCTGGGTGATGTTTCTGCTAAGAATACGAACCGCTTTTTTATGAGATTACCTACCTCTGGAATTGCGAAAGAAATCATCTGTTATTTCATACAAAAAAAAAACTATTTCACGAACGAGTTTACAATTTAAACTATATACGTATTGTGTTGTGCTTCTTTTCATTTTTATTAACAATTATTTTCTTATTTTTCCGATATTTATCGCAATTTATTAAGTCAGTTTTTGATCGTGAAGACGAGACAGACATAATTGCTTTCGTATTTAATGTAGGAACTAAGTTAATAAGGATAAGGTTTATATATAGGTACTTTTTGCTTTTAATTATGATGTAAATAGCAAAGTTATTTTGTATTATTACAAGGCTAGTCAGAATAATACGAGTATATATATTTATAATAAATAAAGTACCTATCTAGTTTTATTTTATTTTCATCTACTGTAAACGTAAATACCAACAAAACAAACAACAGCCTGTGCTCAACAACAACTGCGATCCCCAACACACCTGCCGCCTGCGAGGGTGGGAATTGTGGCAACACTTCTTTTTCCATCATCCCCCTTATGCATCATAGTCACTCAAAGAGCGATGCAAAGCCAATGCTTTGAGTTTCCCACAGAATCAGGAATGATGATATCCCAATGAGATCCGCAGGCAAGCCAAAGTCACGTGACCGTCAGAATGGCCGCTGAACAGTCGTATTTAGCTCTTAAATAGTGTCGAAACATTACTTCCTCTTTAGTTCCCACTGCTTCCAAGGACGAGAAGATTGGTTCCATCATATTTTAGAATAAAAACAACATTTAAGGTTCACCGGCCATTCAGACATCAGGACCGCTGGTCAACATCCGTAGCGTAAAAACTATGCAGAACAGCTGAAATTCTCAAATAGGTACCAAACATTGGTTCTCAATTAGTTCCTACGTTATTCGTAAACTTAGATCCTACAGACATCAAGGAAACAAAGATACCGTAAAAGTTTAATAGGTCTATGAGCTGAAATAGGGTCACCGACATAGCCCGAAGAATCGCTAAACTTGTAACACCCGCGGCTCGCCAGATCTAGGCCTACTATGTAAGTAGCGATAGGCTCGAGAAGCTGTCAAACGCGACATATTGACAGAACTACTATGGCTTTAATGTCACTGTCGCGTTTGACATCTTCTCGAACCTGTCTCTACTTACATAGTATGGGCGAGCCTGCGAGTGCTAACTTGAATAAGGATGTAGTAAAAAAACGTCAAAAATTATTAAAACGGGGTACTTAAATGGAACTTTTAGATCATTTCACTCACAAATATAATATAACATGTAATAATTTAATTGGTGATTAAGCTAATAATTTGGAGTGCGGCCGACATATAAAAATGGACAAAAACGGATGAATTACGAATGCATTCCATAATTAAATATTCGAATTTAGACGAAAAAGAAATGGTAAATGAAGATGAGGCTCCCTCGAGCCGCCCCTACACGCGTTGGTATATGACTTTTTTTGGGGTAGAGTCTTCCACTCCCCCACAAGTTCGGTGAAGCTTGATTGGTCGTACCTTTTCGACACAAGCATAGGTCAATAAAAAAAAAAAAAAAAAAGGGCCCATACTAGCTCGTAAGACCGATGATCTGGTGAGCGTCGCGGGAAGCCGCTGGATGCGGGCCAAGCAGGACCGGTCGTTTTGTGCAGATCTTTGGGGGAGGCTTTTGTCATTTATCCAGCATTGGAAGACTTTTTGCTGAACAAAGAGATATAATTATTTTCTTACTAACTGCCTTGCCGTTAGGTACGTCTCTTTTTTGCTATTTACACTGAAGTCATTCATTTGTCAAAACCTATGTCAAAAGCAAAAAGATAGGTATAAAATGTCGCTTGGCAATGCTATGCGATTTTGGTCGCTTATATTTTTCTTATTCATAATAATACTGGCTATTATGTTTACATTTGAGTGTCTTTTCATCGCCGAATGAAAACACCTAATTTGTATAAGTATAGGTAGGTACTTGTTTATACGATAGATTGCTTCAAAGGAATTTGAGTTTTTTCATAAAAGTCATGGGATCGTGAGTATTAAGAAAGGTACCTATTGAGTTTTGATATTTGTACATTAATTATTAAATCATGTCAAGTCCCCATCAAGGGGTCCAAGCCTACCCCGAATTAACGACCGCACGCTAGTCAAATGTGTGCGCAAATTCAACTAGTTACTTATTATCTTTTAAAATTTCTTTACACATCGAAATCGGTTCAGTGTTCATGGCGTGAAAGCATAACAAACAGACAGAGTTACTTTTACATTTATAAGTAATATTAGTAGGGATATTAGTAGGGATATAAGTAGACATTTTATACACCATTTAGTGTGAGGTAAGTATTAATTAATTGATTAGCATTTATTTATTTATTGATGAGGTGTTAAAATACTCTCGCATTCATGCAGACGTGATCCAACTTAGAAAGTGGATTACGTCATCATTACTTGTTGTTTACCAAAAAATTATGCTTGTGTTCAAAAAAGTACAACGAATCAAACTTCACTACGAAAATCTTAATGCGGTCCACAAAATACATCTACCTACTTACCAAGCCTCAACAGTAGGTAGGTATACCTACCTATCTATAGCTATCATAGTTTTGGAAAAAAGTGGCTGACATACGGACGGACAGACAGACAGACAGACGTGACGAATCTAGGTATAAGGGTTTCGTTTTTTGCCATTTGGCTACGGAACCCTAAACCGACATCTACAAGCGTTCTAAAGCCTGACTTCGACCAGAAACATAAAAATCTCGCCATATTGGGGAATTTAAATTTAAATGACTTAATTTTATACTTACAGGCAGTTGCCAGAAAAAAATAAAAAGCTTGTGGAGCCCCCAGAGCAGGTTTTATATTTATAGGCTAAATCTAAAGCTTATTCTTATCGAGTGGGTTTCGAGGTTAAACTACCTCACAAACCCTGGTGTCGGAATTGTTGAACCGCCTAGGCTTCCGACATGGCTCCTATAACGACTACATCCGTAGCTAGATAACCGGGACCAACGGCTTTACGTGCCTTCCGAAGCACGGAATCATCTTTCTTTCCGGACAATCAGGTGGTCACGGAGAGCGTCGGTGGCCTAGTGGCTAGGGCCGTTGACTTCCAATCAGAAGTTCGCGGGTTCGAACCTCGGCACGTACCAATGTGTTTTCGATTTTCGAATTCATATGTACGTTTATTCGACGCTCTTACGGTGAAGGAAAACATCGTGAGGAAACCTGCACACACCTGCGAAGTAATTCAAGGGTTGTGTGTGAAGTTGACCAACCCGCATTGGGCCAGCGTGGTCGACTAAGGCCTATTCACCCTGGTTTCAGGGTAGGCTCGAGCCCTTCGGTGGGGACATGTATGAGCTGTTAATGATGATAATGATGAATCAGGTGATTCAGCCTGCAATATCCTAATCAAACTGGGGAAAGTCAGTAATCTAAAGCTAAATTAGAATGAAATAAAAAGATCAAAAAGCGATCATTGGAAGGAAAGGACATACCTAAGCTGGTTTTTACCAAGGAAAATACTTTATTCCCACAGAAAGTTCTGTTGTAAACGCGATCGGATCAGTGACCGGCATAGTCGACGTTTTGTTGTGTCATATTACAAAGCTAGCATTTCATTTTAAGTCAGGGTTTCTCAAACTTAGGGCGTCACATAGACTGCTTCATCTTCATGAAGCCTAGTTGTATGTAGTTGGTAATACCATAGTAGAAAGACTGTTAAGTAAGTTATCTTCATACTAACGCACCGAGCGCGGCTTATATGTGTGCGTCATAGTATCTATGCGTCGCCGCACGCACACTCAAACCAAATCTCGACTGGCGCACTGAGAAACGGGTCGAGATTTTGTTTGAGTGTGCGTGCGGCGACGCATAGATACTATGACGCACACATATAAGCCGCGCTCGGTGCGTTAGTATGAAGATAACTTACTTAACAGTCTTTCTACTATGGTAATACGCTTGCCTTCAAAACACAGACAGACAGACACACACACACGCCAAACGTACAATACACCTCTTTTTGTCGGAGGTTAAAAAACATGTTGTTGTGGCGGCGCGGCGCAGCTGGGTAGCAAGCAATCTCTGCAGATGACTTACCTACTTATACTTTGAGAATCCCTGACTTTTTACATGACTCAAGTGCTTTATGTTTTATGTGCAGGCGCAGTTTATTTATTACCTACTCATTTTCGACGCAGTAACGATTTGGGGTTCTCACGGGTTTGACGTCTCGGCTGGGTCATCGTTTCGTCCGCTAAAATATTTGGAACAATATTGATGACGATATAACAAGGTAAATAATTTATTTATGTTGCTTATTCGTTAACAGCAGCATTAATTCATATGTAGTTCGCAAAAATACAAATGAATTAATATCTGTCTGTCTGTCTGACTGTTTGTACACGCTTATCTCTGGAACTACTGGACGGATTTTAATGAAATTTTACAATAATATAGCCTACACATCAGAATAACACGGGCTACTTTTACCGCGGGAAAATACTTCTTTCCCACGGGAAAACCTGTTAACGCGGGCGGAGTCGCGGGGCGGAAAGCTAGTTCGTAATAAATATATCTACTTACTAGTACTTACTACCTACGCGACCAAAACAATTAGACACATTTCAAACATGGCGTCACGGCCGGTCACGGGGATTAGTGATGGGAATAAGGGCGAATATTGTACAAACCGCATACCTGTCATGTGTCTAATTGTATTGGTCGAGTAGTACTTAAGCCGCGATTAGACTACACAATTTGTTAGCCACCGACAAATTGGCGTTCTACAAATTGAAGTAAGTGTAATTGCAGTAAGGCTCCGATAATTAGGACACTAACTGCAATTACACTTGTCCTTACTAAGGATCCTAACTGAAAAAGTGTCCTACAAATTGTGTAGTCTAATCGCGGCTTTACCTACTTTTGATGCCTGTTGTGTCTATGTCTTGCAGAACTCGCCACTAAATGTGCGAACTTTAGCGAAGTGCCGTGTAGAATGGCCAAAAGTATTTACTATATTTAATAACAGTTTTCATTTGATTTTGAAGGGTTTCGCACTAGAAGCTCGAGGTGTTAATCAAAACGTGATTACAGTTCGCGCGCGAGTTGAATGCAGGGTGCGTTTCATTTCATTTTGAGCAGCTCTTCTAACAGAGAGTATGTATAATCAGTTTTATTAAAAAAACTATAGTATAGGTAGCTATAAACTCAGAACTCTGCATTAAAATTACGCGAGCTAAACTAACGTCATATAACTAGATAAATAAGCTCTATGTATCCAATTTGTATCTCAAAACATATTCTTAATATTATTTTTAACTTCTGAAAATCCTTTGTCAATTAGCCGCTCCACATTAAATTGTTGTTTGTGTTAAAGTGCGTTTCACTTCATTTTTTGTTTATAGCTATACTAGTTTTTTTTTTAAATAAAACTGATAACTTTATTAGAAGAGCTGATTTTGTAAGAGACAGTATAAGTGTAATATAATATAAGCTCAAAAGAAGTGAAACGCACTCTGCATTCAACTCGCGCGCGGACTGTAGTGACAAGAGCCCTTTCACACGAGGTTTTTTTTTACGCTCATTTGTACCTATCAATACAAACGCAAGTTGAACGCTCAGCAAACGCAAGGAAGCTGGCAGGTTTTACCGTTTAACTATCCTTGCGTTTGTAATTGATACAAATGTCACGACTTTCGGAAGCGCTGCAAACGCGCGCTTGTATCGCGTTTTTACAACGCAACTAGGACGCGCTGAGAAGGCGCGCTTGTATCGCATAACTATCTTACAGCGCGTTTCATTTGCGACAAAAAACACGTTAGATTTGCGAAAACGCGATAGAAAAAGACGTGTCGTGTGGAATGGCACTAAGAGTCTGTCTGTAAGTCGCATATTAACACCTACCCGAGCATTTCGCACTTTTCCGTAAGGCTGCGTTTCCACCAGGGATGAGCGAGGATGCGTAGCGAGGAATGTGTTTGTAAAGAACCAATAGAAACGCCCCATTTACCTGGTCTCGATCACTGCAGCGATTCTATTGGTTCTTTACAAACACATTCCTCGCTACGCATCCTCGCTCATCTCTGGTGGAAACACAGCCTTAAACTTGAAAAATAATCCACTCCATGCGATGCTTTTCTAACAGTAAACTTTGATTTTTGCAGATAAGTACCTACTATGGAGGATGACGTGTTTGCAAACACAGACATCGACAGTATTGATGATTATAATTATAATATATTTGATTGCGAGTATGATTGGATTGAAGAAGGCATTACTGATGACGATTGTTCAGAAGATACTAATGACATTTCCAAATATTCTAGTGTTTCACATGAGGATGATTATTTCGAATACACAACAGATTCAAGTGACGAAGACTTCACAGATTCCGACGAATCGTTTGTTTCTAATGTCAATAAACACGAAATATTACGACAAAACGTTATAATACTTGGAAGTAAGCCGAATGAAGAGATAAGTACATTTTTCAAGCCATTATTCTCATCAGAACATAGCATTCATGATAACCAATACCACAGAAGGTACAAAGATATAGATTCTGATAATCCAGATGATAAAAATGAGCGTGGTGATGCAGAAGAACACATGAATAGCATTACTACTGAAATTACAAAGTCGAAATTAGACAATAAAGAATATTCCAAAACAGAACCAAGTCACGTTGAAGACTATGAAGTTTGTCTACATTGTGAAAAAGTATTTTCAAATAAACAATCATTGATAGACCATCTCGTTGCCGTCGCCACAGATATCAAAACTGAGGAAAAAGAACAAGAACCAGCTAATGTCAACAATTTCGATTCCCAAAAATACACAAATGACAAACAAGAAACTAGTCCTAAACGTCGAAATATAAAGCACAGTGGTAAGGTGAAAAAATCACGCAAAAGCAATAACGAATTTCTATGTGATCGGTGTGGTCTTCAATATGATGAAAGTAATGACCATGGAAAAATCCACAAGAAGAGTATCTGTGATAAAAATACAAATGAACATAAAGTAAGTTTAATTGATGGTTGTGTTTGCAACGATGAAGTTGGTAGAAAACCTCAAATGAATTTAGATGAAGTTAATAAGTATGAACCTATTATTATTAACAGAAGCAAATTTATAGTCTTTGAAGATGATCTATAATAATAGTATAGTTACCAACAAGGCAAAGACTACAAATTGGCGTCATGCTGTAGGTACTTTATGTAACGATGACAAGGGAAAGATAAATGGTACAGTCAGGAGCGCGCCGAGATGATCACTTTGGACTTTGCACCGTGCTTTTGCCCGTTGAATAAGGGAGAGAATTCCGACGTGCCTGAGACTGTTTAGCTTACCCTGCACTTGACTGTACATGGGCGGTTTTAAAAATATTTATTACATAATTATATTTAACTTAGTATGATAAAAATGTTGAATATGAAATAAAAATCTAAATTTTAAATCACCACTTTATTCTTTATTTCCTTCGCTTACATACTTAGACAAAATAATTACTTTCGTAAGTTTAGCTTATCTAATATTATACAGATTGTAACACCATGAATGACCATGATGCGTACGAGCTATAACCCTTCGTTTTGTGCAGTCAAACATACAGTCCGTGGTTTTTTTATTTTATTCCTAACTACTTCAAATTCAGTGGGATTGTTATAATTGACATCTCGATACAGGGGTGGATAGCTAAACACCTCGTACTAATCGAATCGAAAACTTATTTACTCATAATTAATCATATCAACTAAAAGAAAGTAGCAACATTCTACAAAATAAAAATAAAAAAACTAAATAAAAAATTAAAAGCAGTCACCCTAATACAAAAAAATACTTAAAGCCTGATCAAAGAAATAAAAAGCCTGTCCTGGGGGCGCCACGTGTATATTTTTACGACTATGGCAATAATTTCCCTTATACAATTAGTTCCATTGAAATTCCGCAATATGGCGAGGTTTTTTATTTTTCTGGTCGGGCTTTAAAACAAATTAGCAATAATATAAAAAAAGTATTTGTTCTTTTAAGCCGAAACACAGTCAAGATCGACGGGTGATATTAATACAGAAGCAAGCCTCAAAATTTTCATAATTGGAAAAGGTAATACTTATTAACTATGCGAAAAATAAAAAACAAATTAGGCAAACCTATCCTAGTTTACAATAAAACTTAACAGCTAACTTATTATTTAACAGTTCCTTTTAACTTACCAAAAAACTATGATTAACGAAATTTACAAAGTGCACTGATTAATCAAATAGTTTTTTTTACACGGGGCTACTGAAATGGAACTGGTTAGATACTCAAATCACAAACTACCTAGTTACTTGAGAGTCACAGTCCATACATTCTCAATGGGGAATTTTCTGGAAAGCTAAAAAAGTAAAAGCCTCTACCTACTTGTAATTAGTTCGATAGAAGGCATTAGGTGTAAGCTGGGCCGATGTGTTGCCAGAAAAAAAATAACAAAAAATACGTATGTTTGACATTCCGACTTCCGCATAAAGTTAAAAGTTTATAACAAATACATACTTAATTATAACAAATTCCACTAAAATTATTTGAGAGGTAGCACGCAAGGTTTTTCTAACACCACAATCTAAATTCTAAACCTCGATTTATGACCGCCATTTCCGAGATTAGAAAGAATGAGAAGGTTATCTTTTATCCCTTTCTTGACTTTAACATGTTTCACATTGATCGTTATTACTATTTGTTTTGTATAAATTTAACTTATTTCAAAAGTAACCTAGTCCGTAACAAAAAACATAGAAAAATAAAGTGAAAAGAGCTTCTAAATTAGAATTACTGTTATTTAAGAGAAAAATACATCTTCATCATTAGTTATACACTGCAAAACATTTTATGTAACAGCTCATTTTCTATAAATGTATATACAATTTTATAAAACCATCTTTGTATTTTAATTACTATTAATATTATTTGTCCCACTTCATCACTCTATCAAGTCGTTATTCAATTCGACTACGGTTAGCAGTTTTATTTATATTCGTATCACAATTTTATTCGCATTCCTGTTCAACTATACTATTCATATTATCACAAGTAGGTTTTATATCTTCGTCAGAACTTTCTACGACTACAACGTCCGAACTTTTATCCAAATCTATTATGCTGTTAGAACTATTAACGTCGTCTAAGGAAACTTTTGTATCATTTGCATACAAGTCAGTATCATTACCTGAATTATTAACAACTTTATCATCACTTTCTATGGCTTCTGCGATTGTAGTAGTATTTTTGTCGGCATTGTTATGCGAATCAGCATTTACATGGAAAAAGGCAGAAGTTACATCACCTGCTTCACTGTTTTCAGATAATTCAGAACTAATGTTACCATCACTCGTGGTGCTAATCAATTTGGATTGCAATTTGTCAGTGCCAAAATATATATCTATTTTCGGGGTACCATAGCACTGAATATCCGGATGGTACTCTTCTATCAATACTTGTTCTGGTTTAAACGGTCTCTTGTGATGTTTAGTCACATGTTTGTGTAAACAATTGTTCAAAATTAAGAACTGGTACCCGCAAAGCTTGCATTCGATGTAGTCTTTAGGATCCAAAACGACATGATTTACAGTATGTTTGTAACAAGACGTTTGGTTCAAAAAACAAACATTACATACAGCGCACTTATAAAGTTTTACTGGTTGGAATATTTCGGACATTTTAACTGCATCAGACTTCGGTGAAATGTGGATTGTTGTATTCTCCTGATTGACATCGCAAGAATCGAAAATTTTGGGTTCATATGTCGCATTGCCATTTAGAGAAGTGGAAGGGGTTTCAGCTGAAGAGGATTCAACTTTACGTAACTTGGCATCTTTTTCAATAATTTTATCATCTGGTTTGCAATGTTTGGATTCTTCGATTCCACCTCTATGTCCATTGTTTGTTGCGATTTTCTTACTATTGTGTAGAGTGTAAGATCCCGAATCAATGCTGCAGTTATCTGCTCTTTCTTTGTCTTCTTGTGCTATTTCATCCTCAACTGTTACACAAAAATCAGCAGCAGATAATTTCATGTTTTCGTGATGAATGTAAATATGTGTCGGTAATGCATTTGCAGAGAAGGCTAAACCGCAAAATGTGCAAGTTGACTTTGGTAATTTCAGCTTAGGGTTCTCAGTATGTAGCTCTAAGCTTCCTTTAATTAAAAAATGCAATGAACATGTGCCACATTTGAAAAGTTTATTTGTGTATAATTTCTCGTCCAGTGTCGAGAGAGTTTCTGAAGATTCAATCAATTTTATCGGGGACAAACGTTCTGCGAATTGCTCGTTTTCAGGTGAATAACGAACGATGTCCAGATCTTTCAACTCTAATTTTTGGGTTTCGTGGTGAAGCTTTAAGTGCATGTTCAGAGATTTATGGAATTTAAGCTGGCATTTATCGCACTTCACATACGTTTGAACGTATTGGCACGCGATATAATGGTCTCTAACATTCGTGGACGTCAAAAAACAACACTCGCATTTAACACATTGATATAATTTATTTCTTTCTTGAACTGTTATTTTCTTTTCTAAAATATCTTTGTCAGTGTAGAACTTATCGTTTTGTGCATCTTCAAGGGGATCGTCAATGTCTCGCGTATTTTCAGCGGAAGCATCAATTTCGGGTGTTTTACTGTTGTCTTTTTTTTTATTACGAGTGTTCGGGCACTTCATATTTGAAAGCTGTTCTATTACATGGAAATCTTCTCTGGTTAACTTTTTGATTTTGTGTAGCTCAATATGTTTAAGCATTGTCTTCTGCAAAAAATCAAGTCCACAGTGTTGACAAGTTTCAATTGGAGTCTGCTTTCTTACTCTAGGTCTTGGACGGGCACAGTGGGTATATAATGATTTTTTGTGAAGAAAATGAGCATTACAACCATTACACTTGTATAATGTCGTTGATATAGAGTTTTCTGTCAAATCCGTTTGAGTATCATCCAAAGTTTCTTCATCGTCAAAACTTGCTAATTCTACATTATCAGAGGATGGGTTTTCCTCTGGTTGATTCCGGGATTGTCGGACAACAATGACTTCTTTGTCAATGTCAAAGGTTTCACTGTCTCTGGTATCAACGTCCCTATTATTTTCAGCACTAGCATTAATTTCAGAGTCATATTTTTTATTACAAGCGAATGGGCATTTTAAATTAGTATGTTCTATTACATGGAAATCTTCTCTGGTTAACATTTTGATTTTGTGTAGCTTTAGATGTTTAAGAAATGTCCTGTACAAAAAATTAAGTCCACAGAATTGACAAGTTTTAATTGAATTCTGCCATGTTGGTCTAACTACAGAACGGCTACAATGGTAATGTAATGTATCTTTATGAAGAAAATGCGTACCACAAGCATTACATTTATACAATTTTGTTAAGTTTTCTGTCAAGTCCGTTTGAGAGTCATCCAAAGTTTCTTCATCGTCAAAACTTGCTAATTCTGCATTATCAGATGCTGGGTTTTCCTCTGGTAGATTCCGGGATTGTCCGACAACAACGCCTTCTTTGTCAATGTCAAAGGTTTCACTGTCTCTGGTATCACGAATGGAAGCGTCAACGTCCCTATTATTTTCAGCACTAGCATTAATTTCAGATTCATATTTTTTATTACAATAGAATGGGCATTTTAAATTAGTAGGCTGTTCTATTACGTGGAAATCTTCTCTGGTTAACTGTTTTATTTTGTGTAGCTGTAGATGTTTAAGAAATGTCATATGCAAAAAATTAAATCCACAGTCCTGACAGGTTTTAACAGAATTCTGCCATATTCGTCTACCTCTAGATTCGGTACAATGGTAATATAATGATTTTTTGTGAAGAAAATGCGTACCACAACCATTACACTTATACAATGTTGTTGAGTTTTCTGTCAAGTCCGTTTGAGAATCATCCAAAGTTTCTTCATCGTCAAAACTTGCTAATTCTGCATTATCAGATGCTGGGTTTTCCTCTGGTAGATTCCGGGATTGTCCTACAACGCCTTCTTTGTCAATGTCGAAAGTTTCACTGTCTCGTGTATCATTACTGAAAAGGTCAACTTCTCTATTATTTTCAGCACTAGCATTAATTTCAGAGTCATATTTATTATTACAAGGAAACGGGCATTTCAAATAAGTAGGCTGTTCTATTACGTGGAAATCTTCTCTGGTTAACTGTTTGATTTTGTGTAGCTTTATATGTTTAAGAAAGGTCTTGTGCAAAAAATTAAGTCCGCAATATTGACAGGTTTTAATAGAATTCTGCCATATTCGTCTACCAGTTGAACCAGTATAATGGTAATATAATGAAGCTTCGCGAAGAAAATGCGTACAACAACCATTACACTTATACAATGTTGTCAAGTTCATCCAAAGATCATCCGAAGTTTCTTCATCGTCAAAACTTGCTAATTCTTTATTATCAGAGACTGGTCCTTCCTCTAGAAGATTACGAGAATAAATAACAAAAAAATCTTCTTTTTTCAAATCCACACTAGAGTGATGAGCTTCAAGATGTGAGGCTAAGGCCACTTCAGTAAACCTTAAGTTACAATTTTCGCAGACTGCGGTCGAAGCAGCTTCATGTTTGCAAACACTTAAACCGTCTAAGGTCAAATGATAAGTATCACATAAAGAACAATTATAAAGACGTCGTTCTTCTGCAGGACTGCTTCGAATCAACTCAGTTTGTTTGGAATCGGTACTTGTTGGGGAAGTAATAACTTTAACTGCATCTTGTCCAACCGACTGCAGTATAACCAAGTCTTCAAGGCGTAGCTTCATAACATTGTGATGCAATTCAATATGTGCGGTAAGGCCCGACGACGTAGTAAATAATAGTCCGCATTGCGTACAAGCTCTTGTTTTTGTATTATGTGCGATAGCATTTAGATGGTTCTCCAAAGCAGTCATGTTATGCAGATGCACATGGCATATTTCACATTTGAAAAGATGATTGCTACCAACAATGCCTCCGTGTGTTCCCATCGTGATAGTGTAAAGGTCGTCTCTAGTTAGATTTTGGGTGTCGTGGTGTAAGATTTCATGTTTAGCCATTTTCGACGCAGAGATGATAAGGCCACACGAACATGTAATACCTGCAGGGATTTTTTCATTTGTTAAATGGCACTTAATATGAAAGTGAATTGAAGTTGATGCCAAGAAAGTCATTTTACATATACCACACTCGTATAATACGTTTGTATTTTTAAATATCTGGGTCTGCCCGTCCTTCTCATTCTCTTCTTTATTTTCATGATTAGTGTATTTAGATTTTCGTGATGAAACATATTTTTTAACCGCATTAACATTTGTCGTGCCCTCCTGCAATTTTTTAATTTCATCTGGCATATGATTCTTTTCTTCCTTATCATCAGAGTCAATAGTATCATTTTTATACGAAACACGTTTTTTTACTCGATCTTTCAAGTGCACTATTTGGAAATCTGCGCGCTTTAAATTCATCACTTTATGATGCGCGCGGTAATGTTTGAAATAGCTAAATCTACTAAATGTGTAACTGCAGTCAGGACAGCGGACTAGTGTATAATTGTGAACATCTCTCATTTGATGCGATATCAACGAATGAAGAGTCAGCAGATACATGTCACAAATATCACACTTATACAATTCATTGTTGTAAGCATTCTTGTCTATGCTGCCGCTGTAATCAATTCGAGGGCCATCTTCTATTACTGGCTTCACTCGTTGCAAAGACCGCCCTTTGATTATCGAATTTTCATGTGCACAATTTTTGATCGAATCAGGCGATTTTATACGCAAAGATCCATTACTATTTATTACTCCAATGTAAATAATAAAATCATTCAACTTATACCCAAGCATTTTATGTTGGATTTTAATATGACTTTGTAGTGTTTTTGGCATAAATCTCAATTTGCAATGAGGACAATTTACAATTTTAAAAACTTGGTGCTTCATTTCAAAGTGATACGCCAAACCACCTTGAGATAGGTAGTATACGTTACATTTGTGACATTTAAAGAGATTTTTCCTTTTGTCACGTGTGCTAATGGCTGCATTGTTTTCCGCGTTTGGTAAATTTGCCGGCGACTTCATGTTTTGTCTCGGTGCAAGAACTATGATTTCAAATTCAGTATCTTTGTCATTATCGTTGCTGTGATGTTTACACAAATGGGTGACAAGTTGGTTAGTATCGAAAAGACGTTGGCACTTACTGCATTTTTCTTTGATGACGTCTTTGCTGTCACCGCAAACTTCAAAATGCTTATCTATGGCTTTCATCGATGTGAAATGTAGCCCACAATGGCATTTGTACAGCTTAATTACTGTTTTTTCTTCCACTTCTTCGTTAAACATAACTTTCTTAGGTCCTCTTTCAAACCAGGTGCATTTAATATTTTTTATTGTAAGTCTTGGGTTCGTTTTGTGTAAAATTTTATGTCTGTTTATTTTTGAAAAGTTTAACAGGCATATGTCGCACTGCTTGATAAATTCTTTTTTAGTACATACGTGACTCATCGTTTTGCTTTTGCATGACATACAACATGTACATTTTGCACACTTGTAGAAATGGTAACGTTTTCCCCTTATGGTCGATGAATATTTGTTATGAAGAAGAAGGCTTGACAACTTCTCATTGAACTGTTTATCACCGTGTTCGTTGAAATACACAACATTGTACGATTTTGCAGTTTTATGAGTATCTTGGTGGAAATGTCTAGCTTTCAGCGTTGTAAAGGCTATGCCACAGTAAGAGCAGTGATGTTTTGAGATATTTTTGTCACATGACACATTTTTGTAATGCGAAGACAGTGTTTGAGGGTGAATGTAAAGTTCGCACTGCGCGCATCTATAAAGGGTGTTTTCTGGGGGCCCTTCTTCAACAACTCTCAGTTTTATGCTACGTCCTGCTGAGGTGTTAGCATAGATGCTTTTAGATAAGATTTGCTGCATCTTTGTTTCAGGTATAACACGACGAAAATCATCAAGCCACTTTGCTGTCAAAAGATGTTTATATTGGTAAGGGCATACAGTAAATGAACTTTTATTGACAGTTCCGTTTTGAGCATGCAACGCTTCGTGTCTCTCAAAACACGCGCCATCGAACTTTAATTGACAAACAGCGCAATACTCGATCATAGTATCGTAACTTTCCATATTGTTGAAATGCTTTTGGCTATGGTCAACGACTTTGTCATAGTTGTCGAAGACAATATCGCAATCAGAACATAAGTATAGGATATTCCATGTATCCGTCAACTTTTTGTATTCTTTTAGCAGTTCTGGCATTGGATCCTTTGCTGAATTTTGCGGTTTGTCAGGAACATGAGCCTTGAACATAGCCTGGTAATCATGGAATTTCATATGTAGTTTATATGCCAAGTCACTGTAACGTTTATTGCAGTGCTTGCAAGTTTTATACGAGTCTTTGCAGTTGTGCGTTGTCACTGTGCTTCGCCTGCAGAAATGTACCTTGCATTTTTTACATCCGGGAAAGTTTGGTATTGGCGGAGAAATTACTGCTTTATCTTTCAAAGATTGAAACGTCATGTCCATTATTGAAATATTCGGGTGAGTTTTATGATACGCCGGATGGGAGGCGCTTGAGTACGTAAGTCCACAAACTTTGCATATCATTTTAGCTTTATTAGAGATGGATTTGCATTTCCCAAAGATATGTGACGCTAAATGTGTTTGATTGAACATATAGATCCCACAATATGGGCAATAAAAAGCCGTATGTTTCTTTTCGACTTGTGGTTTTTCTGTTTTAACTTTTTTCGTTGGGATCGACGATGAAGCTTTGTCACCAAAATCTAAAACTCGTTTAGCTGCCGAAGACGATGTACTTTTGCAAGTTATGCCTACAAATTCAACAAGAACCATGGTTTTCTTTATATTTTTTATTCTTTCATGCCATTTATTATGCGTTTCGAGTGACGTTGTATGAATTGGCACACTGCATTTGTCACACTTAACACCAGTGCCTCTACAGAATTCTTTCTGATCGTGCAAATAGAACTCTTTCTCATGGAAATAGAGTTCACAGTAAGGGCATCGGTTAAGAACTCTGCCGTATATGTTTTCATGGTACACAATGACCTTGAATTTGTCCGAAACTTGGTGTTGTCTATTATGGACGGTCTGATCAAACGTTTTGAAGAGACGTTTGCAAATGTTACACTTCCATTCCTCTTTCATCTCACCGCAACATTTGGCGTGTAACACAGTAGCAGTGCAACTCGTGAAGTGAAAATCGCATTTGTTGCACTTGAATAAAACTGACTTTGGAATAACGATTTGATTTGGTGGTTTTCTTGCAGAATTGGGATCGTTATTTTTCTGAGGTGATTTCGAAGTACTTGGTAGAATGTTAGATTCTATCTCCTCCTTCTTGACAATGGCTGAGTTTTTTGGATACTTCATCACTATCTTGGATGGCACTCGTGCTTTGTGATTGTTGTCAGTTTTACAGTAAAGTTTTTTAATTAACCATTGTGTTTTAAATTCTGGATGCTTTTTAATCCTGTGACATCGCGCACTGGTGTAATTGATAAAAGTGACGAAGCATACTCGACATTGAAAATTACATGAAGAGTATTTTTGTTTAGAAGTCATTTGTGCCTTCATTGGATCTTCTGATTCGCGAATTACAGCAATTTTTTTAGGTGTAGGAATGTTGTCACCTTTGCTCGGTGAAAAACCGCTTTTAAGGCAAACCAAATTACAATGTACGGCTTTCATATGTTTATTGTAATATTTTTTCGATTTCGGTATCGAAGAGCAGTGTGGGCATTTACTATCGAAAACCACCTGTTTTTGGGTAATGTAATTTAAAATCGATTTTTTACCATGATCCTTTTTCATGTGCCTAAGTAACGCCCATTTCCTTTCGAAATAGTAACTGCAGATGTCACATCGATACACTCTTTCTTCATCGCAATCTTTACATTTATATATTTGTCTGTGGTTTGCCTGAATGTGCCTGTTGTAAACCAGTTTAGACTTCAATACGATGTCGCAATGAGGACACTGGCCGTTAAATACTTCTTTATCCTGACTGAAAGTAGTTTTACAATGATTCTCTTCCATGTGTTTGAGGAAGGCCCAATACATTTCGCAATAGTAACCGCATACTTCACATCGGAAAAGATCC
Source organism: Teleiodes luculella (assembly GCA_948473455.1). Taxonomy (NCBI): domain Eukaryota; kingdom Metazoa; phylum Arthropoda; class Insecta; order Lepidoptera; family Gelechiidae; genus Teleiodes; species Teleiodes luculella. The sequence goes on along the minus strand of OX419609.1, from coordinate 5,585,584 downwards.
GTTGCCCCTTGGGCGTATACTTTGCTTGGCTTTGCAACATCTCGTTTTTGGTTTCTAACTAAATTCGCGTTCACTTGTTTGCTAAACGGATTAGCGACTACTTTTTTAGGTTGGTTTTTGAATACAGCCTTTTTATCGAATGTCATGTACAAATGGTTGATAAGGGAATCGGAATCTGGGAACATTTTGTTGCAATGGTTGCATAATTTGCCTGTTTCTTCCTTTCTATTGTTTGTCTTAGAGGTAGATTTCACGGCTTTATTTTTATCTAAAGCTACAAGGAAAGAATGAGCGGTCATATTATGAGCTAACAGTGTGTTATGTGTAGCGAATAGAATTTGACATTCTTTGCAATAGCAGGAACTACTTTGAAGACGCGGTCCCCAGTCTTCTATTAAAACAAAAGCTGATGAAGGATCTCTAGGTTCTTTGGGAGATTCAATATCTTGAGTAACATCATTTTCGCTTACATCTAAATCATTGACATCTATTTCATGCCCCAGAAATGTTGTAACATTAAGATGCTCAGTATCAGGAGGCATATCATTGGCAGTAAAAGGTGTTATGACTCCAGACTTAGATGGTTTACTGCCAATAATTAGAACGGTGGATGGTTGATAATGTTCTTCAATCTCTTCTTCGTATTCGTCAATTTCTTGCTTTACTTTGAAAGGAGTGCCATACCTTAACGTTGATTCTAATATGCTGCTGGTTGGTTTGCTGCCTAGTATGATCTTGTTAGCGAATCTAGAGGAAAGATTATATTTTTAGAATTCTGATGGTGAAAAAAAAACATTCAAAAGAGTTATTGGGTCTGTCCACGGCAACTCGTGTTCAACAGAGACGCCGGGTAGTACATTTCATACAATATCTTACAATCTAACCAATTTTCAAACTAAAGAAGTGTACACCAATTTCAAACTAAAATGAAAATTGGTCAGAAATAGTCAGAATGTAACATATTGGGCCCGATTCTACATATCACGCTCTAACTTAAATTTAAAAACCATATGTATGGTCCCTTTAACGTTCGCCATCCTACATTTAGAGACGTCAAACATCGATTTTACGCGTAATTTAGCAATTTAGCAAGAATTTTATAACATCCCGACTAAATTAAGCTGAATTTGACAGCTACGCTGCTTGTTTTAAATATCACTCAATCAAAATTAACTTCATTCATCTCCCATCCTTTTCAATATCCATATGAATGAAAGAGACCAATGAACTTAAATTTAGATATTTTAGCGGCCACGGCAGAATTGAGCCCATCCATTGTAATTAATGTCCCTTTTTGTTCTCTAAACCGTAAATTAGACTTTTTTATAGAATAGAATATACTTTATTGGACACCAAAAAGAAAAAGTAAATTCACAAAAATAAACAATCGAGCATGTAGGCGGCCTTATTGCCGAGTAGCAATTTCTACCAGGCAGCCTCAGGGTGAGGCGATACAAAAGTGAGACGGGTCTGTACTTTTTTATATTGATATTCTGTTGAAAGAGGTACCAAAAACTATTTTTTTCGTAACTACTTAAAGTAATTTTTCACCTTGTATATTCGGAGGTGTCCTCTTGGTTTTGTTGAGGATTCTCATTTGCCAAGTAGGGCTCATACTCCATTTCCTGGTCCGGCTCTGAAATTATGAAGTTTTTTTGTTAATTTCTGCATTCAGGTGCTCACTAATACAGATACGGAGATTTTTTTTTTAAATGGCGTGCGAGACGCTCCTCACCCCACCAGTGGGCTCTTCTCATATAAGGATGCATCAAAAATTTGATATTATTACGATTATATTTAACTAGCGACCCGCCCCGGCTCCGCACGGGAAAATGGTTATTGTGGGTTATCCTTAAGTATATTATGCATGTATTATACATATAAACCTTCCTCTTGAATCACTCTATCTACTATAAAAACCGCATCAAAATCCGTTGCATAGTTTTAAAGATTTAAGCATACATAGGGACATAGGGACAGAGAAAGCGACTTTGTTTTATACTATGCACCGCGGTAACAGTCTTTCCTGTGGGAATGAAGAATTTTCACGCAGTAGTTAGTTAGTTCTAATTTTTCGCAACTCGACGTCAAGCGCGCCTATTTTGCGTGACAAAGGTAGCCTATTTTCTTTCTTTCCCAAAGTCTATCTATTCTGTCTTTGTGCCAAATTTTACCAAAATCAATTCACTAGTTTCAGTTCGATTGTTAGGAATATTTTAGGTATTTTTTTTACATCTTGGCTAATTCATAATAATGTTGGAGTTTTAGTAACGATCCCAAATTTCTTTGAAAATAAAATATATTTTATAAATAAAAATAAAAATATATTATATAATAAAACTAGCGACCCGCCCCGGCTCCGCACGGGAAAATGGTTATTGTGGGTTATCCTTCAGTATTTTATGCATGTATTATACATATAAACCTTCCTCTTGAATCACTCTATCTATTAAAAAAAACCGCATCAAAATCCGTTGCGTAGTTTTAAAGATTTAAGCGTACAAAGGGACATAGGGACATAGGGACATAGGGACAGAGAAAGCGACTTTATTTTATACTATGTAGTGATATATATATTTTTATTTGGGGATAGCATAGCATTCCAACAGTGAAAGTATTTTTGAAATCGGTTCAGTAGTTTCGTTTCAACAAATGAACAATCAAATCTTTCCTCTTTATATTATAATATAAAAACCTGACCAGAAAAATAAAAAACCAGCTCTGGGGGCGCCACATGTATATTTTTATGGCAACAATTTCCATAATAAAATTAGTTCCATTGAAATTCCTCAATATGGCGAGGTTTTTTATTTCTCTGGTCGGACTTTAGTGTACATTTACCATCATAATTGTCATCAGGAATCTCAGCTTTGATCTGCGCAATATCTGGGAATATGGTCCGTATATGTGGGTTATCCAGGACATCATGCTCCTCAATATCAATATCATCCTCCATTATAACAGGCTGCAAAAGAAAATAAACCTTTACAACTAATAATACCTGTTAATATCGTTCGAAAAACTGATATAATTCCGTTCCCCAATTAACCGGTAATAGATGGAACTTAACAGAACAAACCAAAATCATTCTGGTTACCCGGTTTTTGACAAATAACAAAATCCGTATCAGTTGTCCGTTATCAGTTTTATAATTATTAAAGTAATTGTATTTGCGGCAGACGAAGGCCCAGGCCAGTAGGCCTACTATGTAAGTAGCGATAGGTTCGAGAAGCTGTCAAACGCGACATAGTGACATTAGAGCCATAGCAGTTCTGTCAAAATGTCGCGTTTCACAGCTTCTCGAGCCTGTCGCTACTTACATAGTAGGCCTACAGGGCTGCCGGTTGCTTTGCATATTATGTTCCCCCAGGACTAAACCTACCCTTAGTGATCTTAGAGCTATAGTCGGATAGGGTTTTTAACTAGCGTTATTTAACAAGCATATGAAAAACCTGTTCTGATCACTGCTCACAAGGCAGTGGCCACTATATTGCCAGCTTAATTTTAACCTTATACCCTCGACATGAAGTCGAAAACGAATGAATTGTATAAAGTTGTTTTGCCTTATAAAGGGTTAACTCTTGAAATAATAAAATATGACAGCCCCATAGCCTAATTCGTACTTTACTTTAACTTGTGGTTTTCGAGGTTAACCTACCTCACAAACCCCATAGCCTAGTTGGTAGTATGCCTGCCTTCAAAGCACAGGGTCTTTGTTCAAATCCTGACCACGACAAACATTCGTGAGATGAGCACTTGTTTGCCTTGTCTGGATGTTGTATATTTATATGTGTATGTATATCAGCTCCCTGACACCCATAGTACAGGCTCTGCCTAGTTTGGGGTCAGATGGTCGGGTGTGAGATGTCCCCTCATTTTTTATTATTATTTTGTATTCGGAAAATAAGCGTCGGTGGCGTAGTGACTATAGCATATAGGTATACAGAAGGCGCTGTTTCGATGTACTTACCAATGTAAGAACCAGAAATGATTTAATTAAAGTAATTCCTTCATCATAATTTTATTAAATGATGTCTACTGCTGGAAAAGGCCTGAATAAAGGGTCTCAAAAATAAGTTCTGGGCTGCCTAACTACTTAAAAGCCCATATTTATGTAATAAATAGATTTTCCTCCTTTCAATGCTATTTGCTGATTCGAACTCGCGATCCTGTGCTCTGAAGGCAGACGTACTACCAAATATGCTACGGCGCTGTCAAATCAAATCTTTAGTGGAGGAAGAAACGATGTTTCAATAAATAAATCATCTTCATGTATATAAAACCAACAACCAATAAAGATTATCGAAAAGGAGTAATGAAAAATAACATGCCGCGAAGAGCCTGATAACTGTTGATATTGTATTATTAGAAAAGTATAGGTATCCCAAAGCAGGCTATCGATGCATTAGAATAAACATTCTGTGACCAATAAAATAAAATAGGTCAGGTAGGTAAATTACAAAATCAGCAAATTTTTACTTACGTTTTCACGATACCATAATAATAATCTTTGGTTTTTAAGTAGAACTTAAGTAATGTAATAAGTGGTCGACGGTAGTAAAAATGAGTCCCTATATTGCCCGGCCCGATATTGTACAGCCAGGAATGTACGGCCGATAATTGGAAGCCCAAAATGGATTCGAATTATCGGGTCGTGCATTCCTGGCCGTGCATTATTGGCTGCGCAATACCAGCACGAGATGATATTGTACAGCCAGGAATGCACGACCCGATAATTGGAAGCCATATGGATTCGAATTATCGGGTCGTGCATTCCTGGCCGTGCATTATTGGCTGCGCAATATCAGCACGGGATGATATTGTACAGCCAGGAATGTCCGGCCCGATAATTGGAAGCCATGCTCCTATTGGCTGAAACATTGACAGATTGCTGAACGCTTATTGGCTTAAAAGTTTATCTTGTCTATTGCCAAACTGTCTCCCATGCTTCGTTTTCACCTGTTTTCACTGAGCTTTTCCTTTCCACGCATTGGCTACTATCCATGATTTATTCGATTTGTTTGGGTGTGTCAACGCAATGTTTGTATTTTGTGATACAAAATCTTCTTGGAACGAATCGAATAACAGACAATATGACAGCATGAATCAAACAAAACAAAAGAATAAAATTGTAGAAAGAAATTAAATTTAGTACTGAACTGAAGTGGTAATTTCTTTGTTCTTTTCTGAATTAGTATATATTTTTTTACGATGCCTTCATTATGGTGGCTTAAACGAAATGTAAGATTCGTGGTCTGATTCGACACCAAACCAAGCTAACAAACAATTTATTTGAGAGACACCAAGATCACATGATCCTACAAGTTTTACTTTAATTCATATCTCTACTTACCTTACCACCAGCACAAGCATGAAGTTATTAGTAGAATAAACACCACAAGATAGAATAGAGAGACTGAATCAACTTCAAACTTCAAACCAGACTACAGTTTTTCTTAGGCTTGTCCTATTGTGGTCAACTTACTGCAACAGATTGAAGAACTCTATTGAATAATACTACCAGCTGCAATCAAATCGCACCCAGCAGATGAAAAATTTAATTGAGTTTTATATCAAGTAAAAAGTATCATAACCTTTATCATAACCTAAAAAAGATAATTTAGTGCAGAACATAATGCAGAGGAACTATGAGGCAATGAGTTTACATACTTATAATATTATACTAATAGTACATGCAGGGTTATGTTTGTTTTTAGAAGTTTAGTAGATCGTCCCTCACAGGGGAAGGGTGACCCAAGACAAGACAGGCCACAACGGGGATCGAATGGCTTATTGCGAACGACGGATATTTTGTTCCATTTTAAAATAGCAAAAATATCTTAATTGTACCTACATCACTGGTTTGGAATAATAAAGGCCTTAACTATTACATATTGTTTTCTTTTTTTTTACTAGCTTTCCGCCGCGGCTCCGCCCCCGTTAGGTTTTCCCGTGGGAATGAGGCTTTTTTCTGCTGTAAAAGGTAGCCTATGTTACTCCCCTAAGTAACATAGGCTACCTTTTACCTTTTTTTTGGGTGAATGTAGCTTTTTAATGGTGAAAGAATTTTTGAAATTGGTTCAGTAGTTTTTGAGTGTATTCATTACAAACATACACACGAAAATTCAAATCTTTCCTCTTTGTAATATTAGTGTATGATACCAAGACAATACATTATCAAACAGAATTAAAAATTTGACCAGCATAATCTTCTCTCTGTATAGATCAAAGCAGTGCTTTGTCACTCTTTCCAACATGATCAGAGTAAAACAAAGACAAGCTTTTTGCAAGAATTCAGTAAAGTAGGGTGCACCCTTGATAATAATATGGACATAATAAAAGATATACTTTTAAGACAAATGTTTATAATTATATTTTACTAACTATTCGATTTGTAAATTACAATTATGAATAAAACAAATTATGTAATTAACTAAACAGCATTACTACAAAATCGTATTTGGTTGCACTCGCTTTGCATCTCTTGTCTCAAATTCAAGCAAATCAAAAGTGTGTGGTGTGGTGAGTGAGTAAACAAGAATACAGTCATTCTTGTTTACTCACTCACCACATCACACACTTTTGATTTGCATAGACGTAGACGATGAACATAGACATAGACATAATTTATTTGACAAAACACAATATTTAGCATTAGCATACTTCGACTTCCGTGGCCAATCTGGAAGTCTTTAAACAGACTTCGGACCCAGGTTGGCCGAAGCAAAGAAAACATGTTCAGGTGGGGACTCTCTAATGATCCAAACTTGGAGTGTATGTGCGGAGCAGCAGTTCAGTCCATGGCCCACTTGGTGTCCTGTCCTGCCTGTCCTGTCACCTGTTCTCAGCAGGACCTGATGGACGCCACGGATGGTGCAGTACAGATGGCCGGATTCTGGGCGGCAAACATATAGTTCGATTTGTCATCGACTCGCAAAGAAGAAGAAGAAGAAGAAGAAGAAGAAGCATACTATAGCTAAATGCATAATGAATGAGCCTTGATTTGATACTGATTAAATCATAAGAACTAAAATACAGGGTTAGTTTAGTACCCGGCGTTGGGCGGAAAAATCGTCGAAATACCCCATATCGAAATGCCGTTTGTCACAAACAAACAACAACAAACAACCGTTTGACCGGCGGCAGTTCGCAATAATATTCGCAGATAATATTATTATGAAGACGTCATATTTTTTTTATATGGGATTTAAAACAATAAATTAAATACAAATCTTTTCCAATTCGCCTAATGATGTGCTATATTTTTAGAACCCTCTCAAGAAGCCCTTTTAACAAAAACAAATTCCATATAAAAAAAATACGTCATATCTGCGCCCCCCCACTGCCGGTCAAAATTATTGTTTTGCCGGTCAAACGGCTATCCTCTTATATCGATTTGCGGTTTTTTTTATCCAATCAATCACATTCCTGAGAAGCTTGTTGCTCGCTTGTGTCTGTGTGTGTGTATGGGCTCTGCTGCCCGAGAAGTTCAACGCGCACCTGTAATTAAAACATACTGCAATTAATGACTTTGATGATGAGCAATACAACTCAAAACATAATTTGTAAAGTGCACGTCAATAAAGAGTTATTAATTTCAGATAAAATTAGAATATTATTGAATCAAATAGAATGTAAACTACATATTACTAAATCATATTTTCCACTAATTTGTCAAATTATACAAGCAAATGCACCTCATTCAAAGTGTAGGTAACAAGTTTAGATTATTATACATTTTGTCAGAGATAGAGATCAAAGCTAGCTCAGAATTTGATATATTACACTAAAATACACATTTTATTAATACAGTTCACATTATTTATTATCCTCAGAACTGACTCAGGACATTGACGAGCGAAAAAGTTTGTTGTCATGTTTATGCATATTATGCCAAATTCCAGTAGTTTATTATGCCTGTGACTGATCCACATCAAGGTTACTTACTTATTTTAGTGTCTTGTTTCATTCTGCCAGCTCCAGTTTAGCTCTCAGTACTTTTTTGATAAAGGTATTAGGCGTTTGGCCTGAAAATTAAATATAACCATTCAATATTATTAACAATAACTTTAGCCTTCTTTTCATACATAAAAACACTTTATTTGCCCCATAACAATTTTATTTAAAAGTAAAGTGCAATTAGACATCATTTGTAAATAGACATTGTAATTTAGAAATCTTGTTTTATATTTTACTAGCGACCCGCCCCGGCTCCGCACGGGAAAATACTTATTGTGGGTTATCCTTAAGTATATTATGCATTTATTATACATATAAACCTTCCTCTTGAATCACTCTATCTATTAAAAAAAACCGCATCCAAATCCGTTGCGTAGTTTTAAAGATTTAAGCATACATAGGAACATAGGGACATAAGAACATAGAGATAGAGAGAGCGACTTTGTTTTATACTATGTAGTGACTAGCTTTCCGCCACGCGGCTCCGCCCCCGCGCTAACGCTTGAGTGGGGTATTTTCCTACAGTAAAAGGTAGCTTATTTCCTTCCCTAGGGGGTATTCCATCTCTTTACCAAATTTCATCAAAATCAGTTCAGTGTTTTGATGTGAAAGTGTAACAGACAGACAGACATAGTTACTTTCGCATGAATAGGGTTTATATTACTTAAAATGTAGCTTATTTAATATAAGTTAATCTGTGTCTAATATATCGTACCATTAAAAATATAATATACAGTCAAAACCGTTTACGACGACACCGTTTAGAACAACATACCGGTTATATTGACTAAAATCACAGGTCCCGGCTGAATGCTATAGGATCGCCTTATAAAAAATACTGCTTTTTACGACATTGCTTATTACGACATACCGCATTAAGCGACTTTATTTAACTAATATTTGAGAATTTATATTTGTTATAACGACCAGTTGTCTTGGGCAATGGCCATTAAGATCGCAAAAAGAAAGATGAGTTTAGGGTCTTTTGTAATTCTCCGAAACAAAATACACGTGCAAGCAGTATGCAATGGCCAAAATCCGCTTCCTCATACTATCTATTCAGTCAGTTGGTAACTTTTCTGTCTGTACACAATTTGGAGCGCCAAAGCATTTTGTTGAGTTAATTGTGAACTTATATACTGAACGTGTGACTTTATTAATACAGAACAATTATAATTATACTATAAGTTTTTGTGATTTAATAAAACTACATATACTTACTTAACTAATAAAAATTACTTTGTATTGTACCTCAATAATATCACCGGATGTTACGACTATCGGTTTTTACGACCAAATATGAGTAGTCCCTTCGATGTCGTTATAACAGATTTTGACTGTAATATATCGTACCATCAAAAATTTCAAATATATCCCATTTCAGTTGGTTTTGCATGCAGAAGTAACAAACATCCAAACATTATCAATCTTTACATTATATTATTATCATGTAGATATCAGCAGAATAAAGTACCTGATTGTGAATGTTTTGTTTCTTGATGTTGGTGTAAGTTGTAAACTGACATCTGCACAAGCATATTTTGTGAAAATGCTTTTGACAGGACCAATCCTGAAATGATATGTTTCTTCCATAAAGCCAATGATTGGGACATGTTTTCATTTAAACAATCTTTATTACTAATATGCACAAATTAGGTGCATACAGAGGTTAAACAATATTCTGACTTGTCTGAGCAAATTTTCTAACATAAATTACACTATGTGCTATCAGGAGAGAGAAGCTGTCTTTCATTATCTTTATCAGAGGTTGGCTTTTATTTAAGTGAAGAAGGTTTGCCATACCACTGCAGTGCAGACTATAAAGGATAAGGTTAGGTAGTAGTAGGTTAGTTCAACGGGCTAATCTTCCGCAACTCGACGTCAATAGGTAGTAGGTAATGGAAAACTACTCAGTAGGTAGGTACCCGTAGAACCCGTACGCAGGGCCGCCCCTGCCCCTGCCTGACTGACCCTGCACGACTCAGACAAGGGGTGTGTGGCGAGTAGAGATGAAAATTACCGAATGTTTCGGAAACTTTGGAAGTTTTCGGGAAACTTTCAGGTAATTTACGCGAAAGTTTCCTTTTTTAAGGTAACTTTGGAAGTTTTCAAAAATTCTGTTTCAACTTAGAAAAATGCAAGTGCAGCTAATGTTAGACGCTTTTTTGTCTTGCTTTCTTACTTAAAATCCTAGCAGTATGGTATTTTTGTCTCAATAAGTAATCAAGATCATTACTGAGTAAATGAGGCTGAAAATCTTATAATGTTTTGGAGAAGTATGCGTTATGCTTCCAAAATCGCTATCTGGGGTCCGCAGTGGACTCCGATGATAAATCTGACATCAGAATTGGAAAAAATGGCCGCCATTTTGAACTTTTTTGTTTCTGGTCCAATTGCTTCCAAAATCGTTAACTGGGGCCTCCAGTGGACTCCGATGACGAATCTGACATCAAAATTGGAACAAAAGGCCGCCATTTTGAACTTTTTTGATTCTCGTCCGATTGGTTCCAAAATCGATATCTGGGGTCCCCAGTGGTCTCCGATGACGAATCTGACATCAGAATTGGAAAAAATAGCCGCCATTTTGAACTTTTTTGTTTCCTTTCAAAACCGATATCTGGGGTCCCCAGTGGACTCCGATGATGAATCTGACATCAGAATTGGAAAAAATAGCCGCCATTTTGGAACTTTTTGTTTCTGGTCCGATTGCTTCCAAAATCGATATCTCGGGTTCCACTGGACTCCGATGATGATTCTGACATCAGAATTGCAAAAAATTACCGCCATTTTGAACTTTTTTGTTTCTGGTCCGATTGCTTCCAAAATCGATACCTGGGGTCCCCAGTGGACTCCAATGACGAATCTGCTGACAACATAATTGCAAAAAATGGCCGCCATTTTGAACTTTTTTGTTTCTGGTCCGGCGGCCATTTTTTGCAATTCTGATGTCAGATTCGTCATTGGAGTCCACTGGAGACCCCAGATATCGATTTTAAAAAGCGATTGCTTTGCTTTGCGATCGATTTTTTGTTTCTTTTCCAATTCTGTTGTCAGATTCGTCATTGGAGTCCACTGGGGACCCCAGGTATCGATTTTGGAAGCAATCGTACCAGAAACAAAAAGGTTCAAAATGGCGGCTATTTTTTCCAATTCTGATGTCAGATTCGTCATTGGAGTCCACTGGGGACCCCAGATATTGATTTTGGAAGCAATCGGACCAGAAACAAAAAGGTTCAAAATGGCGGTCATTTTTTGCAAGCCTGATGTCAGAATCATCATCGGAGTCCAGTGGGGACCCCAGGTATCGATTTTGGAAGCAATCGGACCAGAAACAAAAAGGTTCAAAATGGCGAATATTTTTTCGAATTCTGATGTCAGATTCATCATTGGACTCCACTGGGGACCCCAGGTATCGATTTTGGAAGCAATCGGACCAGAAACAAAAAAGTTCAAAATGGCGGTCATTTTTTGCAATTCTGATGTCAGAATCGTCATTGGAGTCCACTGGGGACCCCAGGTATCGATTTTGGAAGCAATCGGACCAGAAACAAAAAGGTTCAAAATGGCGGCTATTTTTTCCAATTCTGATGTCAGATTCGTCATTGGAGTCCACTGGGGACCCCAGATATTGATTTTGGAAGCAATCGGACCAGAAACAAAAAGGTTCAAAATGGCGGTCATTTTTTGCAATCCTGATGTCAGAATCATCATCGGAGTCCAGTGGGGACCCCAGGTATCGATTTTGGAAGCAATCGGACCAGAAACAAAAAGGTTCAAAATGGCGGTCATTTTTTGCAATTCTGATGTCAGAATCGTCATTGGAGTCCACTGGGGACCCCAGGTATCGATTTTTGAAGCAATCGGACCAGAAACAAAAAGGTTCAAAATGGCGGCTATTTTTTCCAATTCTGATGTCAGATTCGTCATTGGAGTCCACTGGGGACCCCAGATATCGATTTTGGAAGTAATCGGACCAGAAACAAAAAAGTTCAAAATGGCGGTCATTTTTTGCAATTCTGATGTCAGAATCGTCATTGGAGTCCACTGGGGACCCCAGGTATCGATTTTGGAAGCAATCGGACCAGAAACAAAAAGGTTCAAAATGGCGGCTATTTTTTCCAATTCTGATGTCAGATTCGTCATTGGAGTCCACTGGGGACCCCAGATATTGATTTTGGAAGCAATCGGACCAGAAACAAAAAGGTTCAAAATGGCGGTCATTTTTTGCAATCCTGATGTCAGAATCATCATCGGAGTCCAGTGGGGACCCCAGGTATCGATTTTGGAAGCAATCGGACCAGAAACAAAAAGGTTCAAAATGGCGGTCATTTTTTGCAATTCTGATGTCAGAATCGTCATTGGAGTCCACTGGGGACCCCAGGTATCGATTTTTGAAGCAATCGGACCAGAAACAAAAAGGTTCAAAATGGCGGCTATTTTTTCCAATTCTGATGTCAGATTCGTCATTGGAGTCCACTGGGGACCCCAGATATCGATTTTGGAAGTAATCGGACCAGAAACAAAAAAGTTCAAAATGGCGGCCATTTTTTCCAATTCTGATGTCAGATTCGTCATCGGAGTCCACTTGTATAGGTACCTAACCTATCAAAATGTGTTAAAATAACTAATTTTAAAGAATGCTTATAATATCTAGTTACCTACTTATTTTTTAAAAAATAAAAAAAATATGAAGAAAATATAAAAAAAAAGTAAAGAAATATAGGAACTACGACGTGTTCTATCTGAAAAATACACTTTTTTTCCTTGGCCGGCATTTTCACTTTTTTGGTCCAACATTGTATGAAACGTGAATGATTTCCTTTAAAGAAATTGTTATTTTCTTTGTATATGTATTTTATACCTATTAAACAACTTAAAAATAGCAAAAAGTTAAGTATTTTTTTTTAATCACTTAAAAAATAAGAAAATATTCATTTGATTGAAAACTTCCAAAATTACCGTAATCTATGAAGTTTTCAGGAAGTTTACCTCAAAAAAGGAAAACTTCGAGGTAATTTTCATCTATAGTGGCGAGTAAGTAAACCATTGGTGGAAATTTGACTAGAACATAACTTGAATAGGAACTATCGGATGCACTCGGGTTGCACGCGCTAGGTACCTACAGTCCTACATAATAACGAAACAACATAACTTACATAAATAAATTTAATTTCGTATATAACAAAACAAAACTGAAAACACAAGACAACAAAAAAAAACAAAAATAATAAGTAATTTTTTTAGTTCATCTTACAATATTTCAGAATAGGCAAAAGCATAAACCATGCAGCCGTCGTCTTATTCGTCTTCATCCAGTATTTAATTTTCTCTCTTTTGTTATGTTATGCAATTAATTATGCATAGAGTGTTTATTTCAATTGCCTATGTACTCGGTAAATACCCATAAATCAATGGCTAGATTTAATTCAATAATTTGCTAGCATTATTTTGCATTCCTGGGGCACAGAATAATACAGTAAAAGTTTTATTACAAACATCTTCTTTATAGAAAATGAAAGTCCTGACTAACTCACTCACCTAATCAGCGACACATGTTTCGCCATTTTTTTTTGTTAAATCACCCCCAAGGGGTGAAAAAAGGGATGATATCGCTAAACGTACAAAGCTGAAAATTAGCAAAAACATTCCTTGGTGACGTAGGTAAGCAAGGGATACGAAGCGATTTTTCGATAATCGTTACCCAAGGGGTGAAAATAGTTGTTGAAAGTTTGTATGAAGAAAAAAAATTAGTTTGACGTTTTAACTTGAAACTTTGCAGGATTATACATGACGATAAATAAACGAACACGTGTTTCGGGATTTAAAAAAAAACCCCTAAGGGGGAAAATAGGGGTCGAAAGTTTGTATGACGAAAAAAAATTCGTTGGACGTTACGACTTGAAACTTTGCATGGTTATACTTGACAATAAATAAACGAACACCGTGTTTCAGGATTTTTCCGACAAAGTACACTAAAGGTTAAAAAAGGTGTTGAAAGTTTGTATGAGAAAAGAAAAGTGGGACGTTTTAACTTGAAACTTCTCAGAGTTCTACTCGATAGTAAATAAACGAACATGTTTTCTGAGATTTGTCTGATAAACAATCCGCAAGGTGTTAAAAGTTTGTAAAAGGAAAAAAAATGTTGGACGTTTTGACTTTTAACTTCACAGGGTTAGGTCAGACAGTAAATAAACGAACACATGTTTAGTATATTTCCCACAAATAACCCCTAATTGTTAAAATGGGGTGAAGAATTTATTTTAGGGCAGGGTTTAGCGTACTATATAGTCTTTTCACTTTGGGCACTTTAAAAATATGAAACAGATTTCAACTTCAAACTTGTATTTTCGTCAAATTAATTACAAAATTTTAGTAGCAGAGCTAACGTTTCAATCAATATCGAACAACAACAACATTATTTTCCTAACGGTAATTTTAACAAATATTTTCAGATTACCTACATTAACAAATGTAACATTACTTACCCCCTGGCCACAGCTTCGCGCGTCGGCGGCGGCGGCATGTTAGTATTGTAACATTTTACGATAATTTGGAGCACTTTGCGTCACATGACTTAAAACGTTACTTTTACGTATTTTTAATCTTATTTGTGCTACATTACAGTGTTGAAGTCGTTTTCTAAGTAAAATAAGATAAACGTTACTTTTTGCATGAAAATTGAACGTTTTTTGTAAAAGTTGGGTAATTTCACGCCTTTAAAACAATTTATTGATTTCGGTCGTACATTTTTCTAGCGGGTTTTAGAAATGAAAAATTTTTTTAGTTCTCTCATGTTAATTTTGACTATGGGTTACTGACAACATTCCGCTGGTCGCCGCCGCATGCGCCGCCGCCGCTGCCGACGCGCGAAGCTGTGGCCAGGCCCTTAGAGGTAGGCAACTTTGGTACATGCATTCAGCCTAATATAAAGTATTGTTATTCAAAACAAGTTATATTGATAAAATTAAAATACAATTTTGTTTAAGGCCATAGTGCTGTCCTCAACATGGGGATTGAAAAATTGTATGGAGGGGCAGGTCCACGAGGTGGACCGACGATCTGGTGATGGTCGCGGGAAGCCGCTGGATGCGGGCAGCGCAGGACCGATTATTGTGGAGATACTTGGTCTTTGTCCAGCAGTAGACGTCTTTTGGCTGAGATGATGAATATTTGACATTAAATAAATGAACACGTGTTTCGGAACTTTTCCTACGGGTCAAATTAGGGGTTGAAAGTTTGTATGGAGAAAAAAAATTATGGTCGTTTTGACTTGAAACTTTGCAGGATTATATTTGACAGTAAATAAACGAATACGTGTTTCAGGATTTTTTCGACGAATAACCCCCAAGGGTAGCAATAGGGGTTAAAATTAAGAAAACAAAGGAGAAATAAAATATTCGTTTTCCACGCGAAGTCTCCTGCAAAGAAATCCGAAGAGACGGTACATGAACACTTGCTGCATCTAATCAAATCTATATTCTGAGTTTTAAATAAGTCGGAATTTAACATAGATTTTCGTAGTAACGAAACTCAGGGCTCTTAGAAAATTGATATCTAGGATCCCCAGTGGCCGATGACGAATCAGAGGTCATAATTGGAATAAATGGCCGCCATTTCGAACTGTTTTGTTTTTTTGGACGGATTGCTTCCAAAATCAATATCTTGCGAAAGGTTGCCTGGAAGAAATCGTTTAAAGCGATAAGGCTGCCATTTGCCGCAAATTTATGTTCGTGTTGTTTTTATGTAAAAATTTTTTATGTGCAATAAAGAATATTTGTATTTGTATTTGTAAAAAATACATCAAAAAGTAAATCAAAAATGAATAAATAATAATAAAAAAATTATCAAAAATTATATTTAGTAAAAAATTAATCAAAAATTTGATCAAAAGAACAAGAAATAAGCAAAATCGAAGAATAAATAAAAAAACAATCAAAAATAAATTAATAATAATAAATAAATAATTCATGTATTTAATTAAAAAAATAAATCAAAAATTTATTTAAAAAATTAACAAAAAAATTTATTTAAAAAATTAACAAAAAAATCAATTTAAAAATACATTAAAGAAATTAATCGAAAAATAAATCAAAAATATTTTTTGTAAATTTTCAACTTTCTAGGTTTAACGGTTTGGGCTGGTCGTTGATGAGCCATTTCGTCCCTTTTTTCACCATTTGGGGGTGATAACAAAAAATAGCGAAACACGTGTCAATTTATTTATTTTTAGGAGTAATCCTGAAAAGTTTCAAACCCAATAATGTAAGAAAATTTTTCACTAAAAAAAGTGACCACCCTTGGGTGTTATTTTTGAAAAAAATCCTAAAATAGGTGTTCATTTATTTTATTCAAGGAGTAATCGTACAAATTTTCAAATCAATACCTGCAACTAATTTTTTTTCCCTATACTAACTTTCAAACCACATTTCTTCCCTTGGGTACCTAACTATTTAAAAAAAGTCGCTTCTTACAATATCGTGCCTCCGTCACCCAAGGGATGTTTGTGCCAAACACCTTTATACGTTCAGCCGTTTGGGCTGGGCGCTGATACGAGTAGGTGAGTGAGTTAGTCAGGACTTTCATTTTTATATAATAGAGGATAAAATATAAGACTAGCTTTCCGCCGCGGCTCCGCCCGCGGTAAAAGGTAGCTTATGTTACTCAGGGTGAAAGTAACTTTCTAATGGTGAAAGAACTTTTGAAGTCGATACAGTAGTTTTTGAGTTTATTCATTACAAACATACACACAAAAATACAAATATTTCCTCTTGATTTAGTACGAAGTATGATAGAATAAAGAATAAAAAGTTACAATGAAACCAACCCTCAATGAATTTCCACGAGCTATTATTCTGTATATCTTTTTTGTATTAATTAAAATCTTCCGGCCAAGATTATTTGATTGAATAACAAACATTATTTTAATTATTCTTTTTTTTAGACTTTAAGGGGCTACCCAAGAATAAGTGGCGCCGCCCTCTGTTAAAAAATAATTACTCGCGAAGTATATTTTTTTTCTAAAATCCGGTAGGTCATTTTGAAGTTGGCGTGCTATAGGATATATAGGGGCCATAAACTGTATTTATTATAGTCCGCTGTAGTTAAAGATAGAAAATTTGACAAAAGTGGCCGTTTTTAGCAACTTTTTTATCTGTAACTACAGCGGACTATAATAAATACAGTTTATGGCCCTTACATATCCTATAGCACGCCAACTTCAAAATGACCTACCGGATTTTAGAAAAAAAAAAATACTTCGCGAGTAATTATTTTTTAACAGAGGGCGGCGCCACTTAGCCTTGGGTAGCCCCTTAATGGAAATAACTAATGAAGAACTTGAGGTTTTTCGTTTCATTTTTAGAAAAAGTAAGGCGCTTAATTCACTGGCGACGACAAAAGACGAAAGGGACGCAGTTATGCGTTAAAATGAGATACAAATACACCGCGCTCACTCTTGCACCATAACTGCGTCCCTTTCGTTTTTTGTCGCTGTCGCCAGTGAAGTGAAATACCTGCCTAAACCACAGAATACCAAATGTAATTTCAACTGGATGACGACTATTGACGACATTGACGACGGGCAAAGAGAAAAAATATAGGTATTCAACTGACAGGTATTCAAGTTAATGGCTGGTTTACACGTATTAAGTGACGAAGTAATTAACTAAATTTTAACTTGATTTTAACTTAATTCTTGCGTGTAAACAACCACTTAAGAGCTCTTTAGTCACAAGTGGTAAGTAAACGATTTAGTGGTTAAGTGAACAAGTGAAATAGAATCTAGTCTATTTTTGATTAAGTAGCCGCGCCTCCCGCACCGCTTGCATTCCCCGGTAGGCGTGGCTTTCTACTAAACTGTCATTTAGTTACGTGTGAACTCAACAATTTAGTGAAGTATTTAAGTAGTACAGTGAACTAAAGAGTGCATAAGTTAGACAAGCGTGTAAACGATCGGTTACTTAAAATTAAGTTAATTTTAACTAAAAATTTAGTTAACTACTTAACAACTTAATACGTGTAAACCAGCCATAATATCAAGGAGTTTTTAAGCGGGAATCAAGAAGAAAGGCCGGGTTGATTGTATCGTCCTTTTCAAAATTAGTATTTCATGGTAATTGTTGTGTTAATATGGTGTAATTAGTGCGAAAATGTGCCGTTAACGAAGAACTATTCAATAAAAGTGAGAAATAATAAGTGGTTAGCTGTTTCTGGTTGGATACCCCGCGTTAAATTCTGATGTCAACAATGTCAATGATGAAAAGACTAATAAAGATGTTCAATACAAATGCAAGAAAGAAATGACTAAAGACTACGAAATTAAACTGAAGATCTCCTGTTATTACTATAGACTAGGCTGTATGGGCTTTGAACCCTTTGCCTTTTCCATAAGGGATACGTTTTTTAATTTCGATCAAATCTTATAAAATGTTAGAAAGAGACAATAGATCATTGTTGTAATGTTATGCGCTATCTCTTTCTTAAAAAGCATTCACAGCAACTACACAACGAAAAAACCTGTATGAAAGGACTGCCAGAGGCATAATTGTACTGCCAGATCTTTTGTTTTATATTTCTACCAACCAATGTGCACCTTTATTTTTTTATAAGTGATCCTGATTATCGTAATAATATTCCCTTTTACTGTCTAGGCGTAGAATACTTGTTAATTTTTCCAAATAATTAAAAACCACCTTTCATTACCTTTCTGTCCATGTGCGGCGGGCGATCGATACAAAATGAATGTCAACACTGCGTTCGGTTCGGTATTTTCCGCTCTTCCTTCCCGAAAGCACGGAAACGTCCTGTTTTTCCCACCCAACGTGTGCGCGGTGTGCGCCTTGTTGAATATTTTGTATGCAAGCGGAGCATTCCGGTTCCCGAATCTGAATCCCTGAAAAAACCTGTCGTGTTCGCCCAGGGGCACCAAGGATCTTATAATTACTACGGTTCTTCTTCTTTCATCACAGACAAGCATCGTCCGAGCTGTATCCCTATCTAAGCATGTTTACGGACTCATTTAAAATAGGTAAGGACAAAAAACGACGTTATTTTATTAATCACAGTTAAGAACTACTCCGGTAATGCTGCCGCGCACCTCATGCGCACCATACAGCTTGCTTGGTGTGTGCGGTATAAATCTGCATTCCGTTCGGTTTTTTCCAAACGTGTGCGTGCGCCACAAGGATCTTATAAGTGCTACCGTAGTAGGTACTGGCCGTAAAGTGGAGAAAACATGAGTCCGTAAATAGGTATGCTGCTAACAAAAATCATTTTGGTGTGAGTGACTCAAAATGAGTCCAAACTCAAAGAGTTTACTAGTAGTCATTGAAGAGTTCCACTATCTACCTTCAGGACTCTTCATCAGACTCTGGTTAAATGGATACCTACCGTTTGCAATATAAAGATTTCGATAAGGCAAATCAAATGAGACAAATTGAGGGGTTTCTAGCAGTAGTAGGCAGTAAAAAGTTCCACTTCCCACCCTTAGAATCCTTTGTCAGACCCTGGTCAAGTGATCACCTCTCCCATAAGTGTAATTTAAAGGTCTCTTAAAGACAAAATGCTGATAGTGAGAGCTTGTTTGTGTCAGTTTATTGTATTTTCATCTAAATTACATTATTATAATACAATTTTATTATACATTCCAAACGAAATGATACGATTAGTGTGGGTTATAATCGGCTTGCAAGATTTCTGACTTATGAACACAAATACTTACATACAAGTGAAGCTATTAATAAGTGAGTTATAAAGTAAGTAGGATATTAAAATATTAACTAAAAAGAGGGTAAAACAAACAAAACACTTAGTTTATATCCATACATAAAGCCAAGTGCACTATCATGATAATTTAAAACCAGCCATGAAAACGAGGCTTCGATTTGACAGTCTATGGCTGGAGGCAGTGGCAGCCATCTTGGCTTCCATTTATCGGGCCGGACATTATCGGGTCGGGCAATATCAGCACGGGCGGTATTTGGTGACCACAGTATTGCACGGTCTGATATTTGGTGTACAGTGGATTCCAATTATTGGCTGTACATTACTGGCCGTACATTATCAGCTCGGGCTGATATTGTACGGCCAGGAAAGCACGGCCAGGAATGCGCAGCCCGTATTTCAAAAACCATGTACACGGAATATCGGGCCGGCAATTATCAGGGTGTGCAAACTCGGGACGCCAATTATCGGGTCGTGCATTATTGTCACCCGTAAAAATCTCGGCTAAAAAGACAAGAAATCCAAATCAATTCAACAACGGAAAAATATTCATTTCACAAAAAAGAAAAAGACCATTGCTGCCATGATCCAAGAAAACAAGGTCTAACCGTTAGACCACGTGACTGACACGAGCCTACGTCATTTTTCGCTGTTCATCCTTGTCTATTAACACGCATTCGACAAGGACGAACAGCGCAAGATGACGTAGATTTTTGTCAGTCACGTGGTCTAGTGGTTAGACCTTGTTTTCTTAGACCATGATTGCTGCCAATTAGTGTTGCCGCAATAGTATTGACTGACTATCGATAGTATCGATAGTACAATAGTATTGCATTCTTTTCAATAGTACCGATATAGTATTGCCGAAAATTAATAGGTGGATTTCACCCTATCGATATTGTTACTATTAGTGCGGTGCGTGCGTGCGGGAGCCGGGGGCCTAAGTACCTACCTCATCGAGTACCCCAATAGGCTATCTATCCCTAGATCGTTAACCGACACTTAAACCATGAAAAAAAAATAGTCTGGCAGAGCCGATCCTGCCGGGTCATCGAAACTTTTGACGTATTTTTTTCGTGGAACCTACCTCATAAAGTACCCGAATGAAAGTGGTGGCATCAGTTAACCATTGATTAATTATGTATAAAAAAATTGGTCTGCCACTGCGCAGCCTGCCTGCAGTATTTTTCAAGGTCAACTATCGATATTAAACTAGTAAACGATAGTATCGTAGTATCTAGTACTCGATAGTTAGACAACACTGTGCAATGCAAAGAGAAAAAAAAGAATTCATGCATGCATCAATGTTACCAACTTCATTTATATTGAACCCTAAAATGCGCGTGCGTAGCGTACGTTAAAAAATCTTTTAGCGTAAGTATATGTCATTTATTAACTTGTTTAGCCTATTAAAATATGACAGACTACAATCTATGAATATAAGTAATAATTTCAACAATTCGCAAAACAGCGGCACATAAAATCAATTAAACCAATTTGAACCCAAAAGCCTATTCTTATTATTTATCCCATAAATTAAGGGGAATATCCCTAAGTTGAGAACCCTGGCATGGCATGTACTGTTTTTTTTTTTATAATAAAATAGTAAATTCAGAAGAGCTTTTACAGCCTAAGGGCGCGTTTAGACGACGCGCGCGGCCGTTGAAATTCTATGAGAGTAACCAAAAGCGCGGCCGCGCTCTTAGCCACTCTCATAGAATTTCAACCAGCCGCATCCGCCGTCGTCCTAACTATATGTTCGATATTTTGATCTGAGGTGATCGATCTATCTATCAGTCATGGACATGGATCGATCTATCTATCAGTCATCATGCATGACATGATCATGCATGAGGCAGGCAGGTGGAGTTTCCATCAAAACACAAAAAACTTGCAAAAGAGATTAGGATGTAAGATTCAGTTTTAATGCCTTTCAACAACATATTTCTTCTAAAAAAAGAAAACGTCAGAAAAAAAATTGGCGGGAACATACCAGTTTCGCGGAATTTCGCGGAAAAAATAATTAAATTCTGTTTATTTTTGGCCTTAATTTTAAGAAATAAATAATAATTAATTGTAATCTGAATTGAGAATTACTGACCGACATTTACCCAGAAGTAAAGAAGGCATTAGAACCAGGCAGGAAATAAATAATGGCCCGTACGAAAGCATCGGTCGGTGCAAAAGGTAACAATATTGCTTTTGAGGTTTGCTTTTATGAAATTGATATTAGAACAAGTTATTCTTAAGGTTGATGTTTCATTTTTAATAGTACCATATTAAGTAAACACACACTGTTCTTTACAGCAAGTGTTTGAAATTTAGAGGTTACTTTTCTATTGACGACCCCGTAGTTGGTAGTACGTCGGCCTTCGAAGCAGGGTCGTGGGTTCGAATCCCGCCCAGGACGAACATTCGTGTGACCTGTTCTATGGGTCACAGGGCTATGGCTAGTTTGAGGTCAGATGGTCATTGAGATGTCTCCCATATCATATCACAGTCACAGCAAGATTCTATAAAACATAATTTGAGAGAGAGCACATGGGGCTGGAGCTGAGCAATTAGTATATACTGTATGATTACAGTTTGTGGGAGAGGGATAGGGTGAGAGATTGTCCAAAGATCACTGCAATCGAAATGGATCTTATGTAGTTGACCATAATTGTCAGTAGCCCTTGAGCTTCCTAGAAGCTGATTGTTATAGCTGGATTTAGAGCAGAACGTGACTGTTATAGGTCTTATTTCCTGGGGCCTAGTATCTGACTTGTTTTTTAGAGCATCACTGGAATAGTTTCCTGGTCATCTGCACAGAATCTAGCACATTGTGTTCATGATCTTATTGAGTTTCGTAACAGCTCATATATGTCCCCACCGAGGGGCTTCGAGCCTGCCCTGAAATCAGGGTGAATTGGCCCTGGTCGACCACGCTGGCCCAGTGTGGGTTAGTCACAAACACACAACCTTTGAATTACTTTGCAAGTGTGTGCAGGTTTCCTCATGATGTTTTCCTTTACCGTATGAGCGTTGAATTGAGTTTACAATGCCTTAATAACTACCTATCTAGATACTTATTAGGCCAAGTTTAAATACTTACCTCAAATAACGCTTAAACCTAGATTTGGGTAGGAAACCTGGAATATATGGTCCCACACTAGTCTTGGCCACAAAGGGCCGTCAGAGTGTCTTATATCGTCAGACCATCTCTTGTGTTGTCTCCCTCTAGATATAATTAAAGATGGTAATATTTCAGTGTCATCGGGCAAGAGCAGCAAAGCACGATGCAGTGCTGCTCCGCCTTCAAGTTCATCCTCATCTTCTGGTAAATATCTAAAAGCCTGACCAGGAAAGGTAAAAAACCTCGCCATATTGCGGAATTTCCATGGAACTAATTTTATAATGGAAATTGTTGCCATAAACATAAAAATATACAAGTTGGGGCATCCCCAGAGAGAGATCAGGTATTTTATTTCCTGGTCCTGGTCAGTTCAATTACGAAGTTATTAATTTTATTACAGTACTAAAGAAAATAATAATTATTGGCATCCATCACATCACTTTTTGAAAAGTTCCTTTAAAAACTCAGAAATCCTTAAAAATTATAAACACACTTAACTTGGGTGACTTGGGTAGCTTTGGTAGCTGCAAGGCAAGGCGGTCAACCGCGCGGTTTTTATTTATTTATTTATAGCTTTATTGTAGGGTACAAATATATAACGGTAATTTCATTTTCTTCACTTATTTCTCCCCTAGCTTGTCTTCTTGACAAAAGCCTCCTCCAGGTGTTTCCATCTCTCTCTGTCCTTTGCCTCTCTTGTCCACATCTTTCCAGCTATCTCCTTTACGTCGTCTTCCCATCTTCTAAACTGTCTTCCCCTTTTTCTTTTTCGAGGTACCAAGGTGTTATTCTTTCAGTCCATTTATCTTTACCTTCCCTAATCATTGTCCTATCCATTTCAATTTTAATTTATTTTTTTTGCTGCACCTAACCGCGCCGTTAGCTGCAGTCAAAAATATGTATGTAAAACTTGCGGCCACCGCCCAACCACTTCCTGCTGCTAACCCCTTAATTCGTATGGAGCCTAGTTGACTTTACTTTTTCAGGAATATATTAATATCTGTAACAAAACTTTCAGGAAGTAGCAATCGTTCCAAACAGAGTTCGGGAGGAGGGGGGGGAAACTCTGCCTGCCCGCGACCCACTCCCCAATGGCAGAAACCCATCACCAATTTCTACATCAGCAAAGAGCGTGATAATGATGATGGAGCTGAGGGTATGTTTCATTCTGTACCATTCCTTCCTACGCTTCGTTTCCTACTAATGTTATAAACGCGAATGTTTGTGTGGGATGTTAGTTACCCTTTCACGGAAAAACTATTGAATGGATTTTAATGCAAGTTTACAATAATATAGACTACTAGCTTTCCGCTTTTGAGTTTGTTCATTACAAACATACACACACAAATACAAATCTTTCCTCTTTATAATATTAGTATGATAAGTTCATGAGACACACAGCCACAGATAATATGATACTAGTATCCCAAGCCATTTCAGTGATGGTTCATGTTCAGTCAAATAAAAAAAAAACTTCATCATTACCTTGCGTTCGTTTACAATTTAAAATAATTTTTCAATTTGCTCTCAGCTGGTACCTCTAAACGTAAGAAGCACAATGTCATCGATTCTGATGATGAAGTTGTAACGGAGTCACCTTCAGAGCAGAATGGAGATAGACCGAGGAACTCGGAGCTAGATGAGAGCATTGAATTGGAACCACTAACAGGTAATACATAGATTAGAACCCGATGGTTGAAACAGTCTGATAAATAATTGTATGCTGACTTATAGTTGTAAGCAAGCTGTTAATACCCTTCATGTTGCTTCAACAACAATTTTACTAGACTTTAGTCTTATAATTATCTGCCCAAACTGCGGCTGCCTCATAGTCATGACAGCTTGCTTACAACTACGAGTAGGCATATACAATAAGGGTAAATAAGCATAAATGGCTGATAATTATTTGTCTAAACTAAGGGTGCTTTTACACAGTGCAAGTAACTCACGCATGTTGGACCACAGTTTGGACACACAAAGTACACAGCCGTATCTAATTAAATCTGTATCTGTGTGACCTACACTTAAGTTATTTAAGGAATGCCATGACATATTTAATGACCTATATTAAGCATTTCTATGTACTGTGCTCAGAAAATAAACGTTTTATCTATCTATCTATATTTTACAATTTTAGTGCTTTCAAACGTTCTCAATTGACTCAACATGCGCAAGCTACTTGCACCGTGTAGGATAGAAGCACCCTTAGTCTAGACAAATAATTACCAGCCAGCTGTAACCATAAGGCTGCGACAGATGAGACTTAAAACCTTTGATAAGTTTGTAACCTTACCATCAAATTGGTAGGTACTAAAAAAAACAGCATAATAAATCATATCAAAAAAGTTTTATTTCATACAGCAACTTGCAACTGAAAAATGGAATTAATGGAAAAAAGCACAAGGCGCATCTAACGCTATCTGTGCCCAGTATGTACATTATTAGGAGACGGTGTTGATTTATGATTTACTTGTAGGTTAGAATCCGTGCACTTTTAGTTGCTCGGGTTTCACGAGTCCAGACTTAGTGAGCCACTGGCAAATGTTCTCTCGTTGGTCGCCTTGTAGTTGAAGAACTTCTCCGTATTCTGGATGTTCTACCACGGTGCCGTTGCAAGCAAACTCCTTCTTGCATGCCCGCACGATCTTCTTCAAGTCATATTCCGAAGACAGCCCCTGCACGGTGGTGAGAGTTTTCCGCCCGTTCCGCTGTTGTATCCTCACGTGAACTAAACCATCTTGTACGTCGTCCTCCGAACTCTTGATCGCATCCGCGAACGGATCGTAAGTGTTGAGATTTTGGATGGACATACGATTGAATGTAAAATATCTTTGTTTTATTAACACTGCGTTACGCACGGCCACTTAGGTGAAAATGCAAACAATTTATTACTTTTTATTTGCTCCCGTTATGAACATTCTTCCTTTCTCTTCTATCCAGTCTTCCACGTTGCGTTGGTCGTTACAGTATCGTATCGTATTTCGTGCTCTATGTATTCTCTTGTTATTGTACTTTATAACAGGAATAGCACGAATATTAAGGATTTGAGATCCCCTTGTTAATTATCTTTAATGAGATAACCTAGACATTTAAAAATGTACAATACAATCTTGATACGTAATCTCTCTGTGGTATCAATTCAATGAATGAATTTGTAAATATGGCGTTGGTTCCAGTGTTGCCACCTCATTGAAGTTAAAAAACGCTAAAGGACCCTTGAAAAAGCTCTAGATTTATTAGAAAATTGATTTGTTACCTACTTTAAACTTTTTAAAAACAATGCAATTTCAACTTGTTGGCAATCGTAAAAAGCGTTAGATTTTCCACTCAGAATTTTCCACAAAGGACACTTTCAAGTTTCGTCGCAATGAGGGATTATCAAGATGGCATTTAAGAAAAAAAAAGGTTCTATTGACTCAAATAGATGGCGTGCATGTCGGATAAAATGTCAAAAACGAGCTTGATAAACCAATGAGGGCAGCTAAAAAACTGACAACACTGTTGTTGTCACGTCAATCGTCACGCATTTTATTGTGTTTTAATTTCGTTTCGTGTTTTTGCGTGCTTATTTGCGTTTAAATTTTTGATTCGTTTTACCAGTGACCTTTTTGCGACTAAATTTTGTGACTTCTTCTCCTACCTTCAAGCACGTCTTTTTATTTGACGTAAGAGTTAGTGCAGCGCCATCTATTATTTCCATAATGAAACCTTTTTTGTTTTTAGAACTGTCAAAATGAAAATCCCTTATTGTCCCTTAAAAGCGCCAGATTTAACTTGAAAACGCTAAGGTGGCAGCACTGGTTTGGTTGTTTTTTTTATATATTTTTCCAATCAAATCCTAAACAGAAAGGCGAAAGAACTAAGCTATATAGCCCTAGCCAGGGTTGGAGAATATAAAGTCTGCTGACCTCCTCGCCTCGCCACGCAGGTTTTTTATTTTTGTGGTCGGCATTACCGTTATGACATTAAGGGGGGCTCTACCATGCTAAGTGGCGCCGCCATCCTGAAAAAAAAAATAACTCGGGAAATAATCAATTTTTCAAAAATCCGGTCCACAGAACTGGAGACGGGGTGCTGTAGGATATATAGAAGCAATCACATTTATATTTATTATAGTTCAATCAATGTAGTTATAGATAGACAAAATGCGAAATGTGGCCGTTTTTCGCAAATTTCCTATCTCTAACTACAGCGAGATACAATAAATAAAGTTAATAGCTTTTATATATCCTACAGCACCCCGACTCCAGTTCTGCGGTCCGGATTTTTGAAAAATTGATTATTTACCGAGTTATTATTTTTTAAAGGGTGGCGGCGCCACTTAGCGTGGTAGAGCCCCATGTTTCTTTCTGCCAAATTATCACAATCTAAAACAAAAAAGACAACAGTTTAATCTGACTACTGAGACTGACTATCCTAAGAATAAATTAATAAAGACCAAAGCGCGGTTTTCCCACCTCTTTGTGACTGTGACTATCCTTCTTTTCTGTTCTTTTCTTAATTCTGTATTATTTGTTTTGTATCATTGTTTTGTACTTGTTTACTTTCCCTTTGCAGGTGAAGGCAGTCACAAAATTGACAAATACTACCAGAAAAAAGAAAATGAAGAAAATCAACAAAACAACAATGACGAGAACGAATCAAATCGCGATGAAAATCACCCCAAAAACGGGGAAAAGTTAACTCTAAATGGGGTAAAAGGTAAAGGCAGGGGAAAAAAAACTAATAAAGAGAATGTTGACGCAAATGTGGATGTTGAAAAACGAAAATCGGTAAAGAGGGATTACGATGAAATTGGTGAAAATAGTGACCATGTTTCTAAGAAGATCAAAGTTGACGATTAATGATATTATCAATAAGATTTGAATCCTGTTTCTATACTCATTGATTTACAGTACTGGGGACCTTTTATTATAAAGTTATCATATGAACCATCATGTTACCATGTAAAAAAAAGTTGTACAGCTTAACCAGAAAAAATTGTTTCGAGAATGCTTTTTATTTTCGGTCGGTTTAAAATGATGGACTTAAGCAATGATATAATTTTGTGATCTATTTGTAAGTTTTTTTGTTAAGTTTAATGTATTTGTGTAATAAATAAAAACTGTAATGAGAGTTAGTTTTTTTTTTAATATTACTAAAAATATTTAGAAACCGGTCAAGTGCGAGTTGAACTCGTGTGGAAGGGGTTTTCTGTACCTACATATGAAGTTTATCATCAATTTTCAGATATTGTCATAACTAGTTCTTTCATTTGCCATAAAGTATCCTTCAGTATTTAAACAAAATTTGACGAATTTTACTATCTTAGTAGTGGCAAAAAAACGCTCGCGTAATACTGCGAAGGTACCCAGTTGAAATCCCGGAGGGAGGGACAATGTTAAACAAAATACTTATCCTTTGTGAGACGATTTTGTTTGCAGGATAGATTGCCTGAAAATATGATTGCTTCGGAACGCACTTAAGAGGCCTACAGGTGCTCAGTTGCGCCCATACCCTTTAAAAAATAATAACTCGAAAAGTAATCAATATTTCAAAAATCTAAAACGGCTAGGAACTAGACGGTGTTCTGTAGGATATATAGAAGCAATTAACTTTATTTATTATATCTCGCTAGTAGTTAAAGATGGAACAATTGCGGAAAATGGCCACATTTCGCAATTGTTCCATCTTTAACTACTAGCGAGATATAATGGATGATAGGATGTATGTAATTATAAGTCAAGTGTCAGAATTGGCCTAACCACAGGTTCTTCAGTTAACAAAGAAAACGCCTGATAACACGAAGTCAATTGCCTTTATTTCGATATTGTAATTGCCCTAGTGTTTTGTTCCTATTCATTTCAGAAAAGCGATCCAATCAAGCTGTCAAACTTCTTGGTCGCTGGTGTGACGTCGACTTTACAGGAGTCATCCTGCCACGGTTTCAGGCTTGGCCTTCGCGATATGTCCTTGCATGCTCTGATTTCGTTCCTGAAACAAATAATCAACAGATAGGAAAAGGGATCCCGGAATGTCTTTCATATACACTATGAATAGCGTATAGAATGGCGATAATGCGCCGTCCGTATGAAATCCGGTGTCGCTGATTCCACCCCACCTTTCACCTCCACTACATCTGTACTTCAATAAAGATGAAGTTTACGCACATATTTGCAATTTCAAATCTAGCCAATCATAGCGCCGCTCAATCACGCGATTTCAAATGGAAACGAATCATACGCATGCACGCACACTGATGTAGATTTTTATAGCTATGTGTGAGTTAGACAGCGCGATCGTTTCTTTGCGTGAAGTATGAGCGTTTTGCTCATAGTTTTGGCGCGCCGGCCCCGCCCACATCGCCTTTCTATGTTCTGTGGTAGGACCTAATATGCCACCCTAAGGTACGCCGAATTTGACACTCTCATCTCACACCATGAATTGGAGGATGTTCCTATAATGTCGTAGTATTCAATGACTGCCTCTTTCAAAATAGCTTATTAATCGAATATTTTTAAGTAGCTTCCATTTGAAAGGCGCGGGGAGTAGTACCTACTATTATTTTCTTCTGTGGCGCGGGTTCAAATTGAAATGAAACATCGACACATATTACTAATGTATTTTCGAATTAATATATATATGTACAGTAGCCAGTACATGCGGCAGGACATGTTGACCTCGAGAGCGCCGTTATTCCGTAGCAGAAGCGAGTTTCGTAGTGTGAGTGTCCAGCCGCATGTGCTGCTTACTGTACGTTTTTGAAGGAAAACATCGTGAGGAAACCTACATACAGCTCCGAAGTAATCTATGAAATTGTTGAAGTTGAATAACAAAGATGACTTAGACCTATTTATCCTGAATTAGGGTAGGTTCGAACTCCTTTGTAGATAGAAATAATAAAGTTGGAATCCTTGATACATGCGAACATAGGATTAGGACTTGGGGAGGACGTAGATATATAAGCTGATAGATAAAGTCATAAGAAGAAGATTGCTGTTGGTTGGTTGTTAAAGAGATTGTCTTACCCAGGTCCTGACACCAAGAAAGCCCAGGGTTGTATAGAGTCCACCTCATCACCGTAGTCGCATATTAAACGCGCCATCGTTATCTGCCTTATTTCGTACAGTTGCTCTGGAATTAAAGAAAATTGAAATAGCCATCGACGGCCCCGTAGCCTAGTTAGTAGTACGTCTGCCACTGAGCACAGGGTCGCGGGTTCGAATCCCGCCCAGGGCAAACATTCGTGTGATGAGCACTTGTGTTTGCCTTGTGTCTGGATGTTGTATACCTATCTATCTATATATGTATGTATATCAGCTGTCTGGCACCCATAGTACAGGCTCGGTCTAGTTTGGGGTCAGATGGCCGTGTGTGAGATGTCCCACATATTATTATAAATATTATCATTTCAAACACGAAGCTGATGAAAAAGAAATGCCGGGGTAGCACGAGTGACAACACACAACATGGAAACAATATTATGGCAGCACTTTGACAGTTAAAATGTGAGATATCTCCTGATAACGGGGCTGTTTTAAATAAGACATTGAGCTGCAACTTTTTCACCTGGTGTGAAGGCTCCAGGGTGTACGGAGTTCTCGTACCAGAACCTGTCGGATTGTCTCCACCAACGAAGCTGATCGGCCATGATGCAGGCTAAAGTGGGGCCCATCGCAGCGTCCTTTAAAACATTCAAATTCATCAGTAGGCTCCCTAGAGTTTGGCCACTGAAAGTAGACGACAATCGATGAAATTGGAAAACATTGTACTGGCAACAAAGCTACATAGAAAAAAAAAGCATTAATTTAGGTAAAGCCCGACTAAAGAAATAAGAAGCCTCGCCATATTGCGGAATTTCAATGGAACTAATTTTATAAGGGAAATTGTTGCCATTTTCGTAAAAATATACTCGTGGCTCCCCCAGGTTTCATATTTCTTTGGTCAGGCTTTAAATCCATAGAATCGGGGTTGCCATGGTGATTTTTTTCAAATTTGCCGCGTTTTTTCATCGTCGACGTTCAATAGCCAAACTCTATATTACCTAACACGCGCGAAGTTGTCATACCGAATTTAAAGGATATTACTTTTACACCCTGTCTATTGCATGTAATACGTTTTTTTTATTATAATATATGTACAGTAGCCAGCACATGCGGCTGGACATGTTGACCTTGAGAGCGCCCGTATTTCGTAGCGGTAGGGGTGAATTTCGTGTGTCCAGCCGCATGTGCTGGCTTCTGTACTTTTTTTTCGACGACCAATCAAGCTTCAACGGACTTGCGGGGGAGCGGAGGGCTCTACCACAGAGTAGTCATGTACCAACGCGTCTCGGGGCGGGGAGAGCTTCCTCTGACCTATGAAAAACATCGCGAAGGAGACGACGACGCCTGAGGGGCTCCGTCTCTGTAATATGTATACGTAGATACCTTCATGGGTTTCTCAGCTATGATTCCAGCCATGATGTCTACGTCGTCCACTTGCTCGTAATTCAGGCGGAGGGCATCCACTTGCTGAGACAAAAATACAACTATTAAGCAACTTTAGACAACTATTTAAGCAACTTTACCAAGGAAACTAAAACCTGGCACACTCCACTCCATTAGGTTAAGAGTTCAAGCAAGACAAAACAGTGACTTGTCTTGTTGCGCGTCAAACCCCATATTCTCTAACGCTTTGGACAGCTCTTGGCTTAGGGGCTTCTCTTGACGACGATTCCGATCCGTCGACATTGAGATGGGGCGTTTCGTACTCTCGAATACCACACTAGCGCCACCTTGGTTTCATATTGGGCGGATGTTGAGTGAACTAAATGAAATTGCACAGAAAGCCCGACCAGAGAAATAAAAAAGCTCGCCATATTGCGGAATTTCAATGGAACTAATTTTATAACGGAAATTGTTGCCATAGTCGTAAAAATATACACGTGGCGCCCCCAGAGCAGGATTTTATTTTTTCTGGTCAGACTTTAGTTTATTAATTAGCTTTGACGTCGAAGAATGGTTTTATTAAATCTCATTTATTACAAATAAAACCTTTTCAATTTGATTTAGACCCTCACCTCTTCTGGTATCCATCCATAGAGGTCTTCCCATTCCTTGGCGACGGGAAGGTGGCAGATCCTACGGTACCTGTTGTACGGTGGAAGACCAGCCTCGCGACCCTTCATGATGTCACTTGACATCACGTCGGCTGCGAACTGGAGAGACCCTAACACACGCTCGCCCATCTAGGATGTATAAAATAAACACATTATCAGTCTATGCTAGTCCATTGTTATAATAATAAAGAAATTCACAAAAATAATAATAAAAAACTTTATTTGCAACAAAACACAAAAGACATTATAAACAGGAAAGATTTGATTGTTTGTTTGTTTGCATTGAATAGGCTCCGAAACTACTGAACCGATTTTAATGAAACTTGGTATAAAGATAGAGTAGACCTTGGGGAGTAACATAGGCTACCTTTTACCGCGGGAACATTCCTCATTTCCACGGGAAAAACTGGCAACGCGGATGGAGCCGCGGCGGAAAGTCAGTAATTTATAATTGTAAAACTTTTTGAGAAGCTGCAACGCCTGTGGGTAGAGCTTCTTCCGGCAAGTTCTTCTCCACAGGAGACGGCCAAATTGAACTGGCCAGAAAAGATGCTTGCTTGCTCATCGTGTGGGTTTCGGGTTTCGGGTTTCGAGGTAGGTTAACTTAAAAGATAATGTCACTGACTCAAGTAAGTGATGTATTATTATCCTAAAGTTAAAAATAAAATACTTTGAATGTCTGCCACCATTACCTGCGCAAAAGGCCATGACAGAATTCTTTCAAATAGTTTTCTCAGTATAACTGGTATAACGATGTTTTCAGAAAAATGCAGCGCGCAGTCAGATGCTCCCTTTTTCTTATGACGGCAAATGTAATGAATGCAGGATTGGTTGTTGCTTAGATTTTTGATGGAGCCCTTTCTTTTATGGCTGCAATCATGGTGAATGGTGATGTAACCAGGGCCGGATTTAAATTTAGTGTCGCCCTGGGCACTGAATAAAATGCCGCCCCATCTCATGCGCGCGCGAGCCAGTGTTCGATGGTTTGCAGCGTAAAATCGATACGCAGCTTATGGTCCACCTAACAAAGGAGGTGTAGAGTGCGTGTGGTGGGTCTCAACGATGGTCCCAACCTAAGCAATTTCTTTAGGATTTGGTTCAATCAAAGTACTTGGAGAGTACCTAAGCATACTAAAAGTCCCCGCCGCTAGGAGGTGAGCCGTAGGGAGGATGGGGTTCCTTTTTTTGAGTTTTTCGCTAATATCTTTAAAATAGTGCTCTTTCCAAATTTTGCTGCCCCAAAAAGTTTGCCGCCCTGGGCACTCGCCCCGATTGCCCCTAGTGTAAATCCAGGGCTGGATGTAACTCACCTCAGGGTCAATATGGTGGTCTGCCGCTGCACAGGGCTGCCGGAACAAGCCCTGAGTAAGCGTCTCAATGGTCCTATTGAGGGGGAGGATCCCAGTCCTCAAAGTCAGATCTACGGACTTCAGCTCATCCAGCAGTCTGCCCCTATTGTCGTAGGTCCTGAAATGAATGAGGTAAATTCAAGAAATGTAAATAATTAAGTTCTTATGGGTAAAGACATTCGTTTTTCTTTAGAAGTAGATATTCATCTCTTTATGTCTCCCTACTCGTCGTGCTTTTTTGACGTGACAACGTCTTATAATTCGATGGAGCCAGCTGCACGCACGAAAAAACATTTACCGCGCGGCTGAGGCGTTCCATTTAAGGCTTGAAGTATAAGCGAGAGCGCGGAACGAGCGACAAGGAGGCACAATCGTTGTCAAGTTCAACTATCGTCAGTAAACTGACCTTACGGACAACCGTTTTTTTTAATTGGCCTAAGCTTGTTTCGAAAAAGTACGACCAATCAAGCTTCACCGGACTTGCGGGACTGCAGCAGTTCGCATCACTGTGAGCTGAGGCCACTAGTACGTAGCTAGGGCAGGGGGAAAACGCAGCACCTTCTGTCAGGCCTCCGCCACTCCATGTACTTGCGCGCTATAACTACCTACCGCCCGGCCGAGCGGTCTCGGGCCTTTTGCGGACCCAATTACCCAATTACCCATAATCCCCTTAAGGTGTTATTAGAGTGGCGCTATACGCGAGAGAGAGAGATGCAGCAACTTCGTCTTTTCGCCTAGCGCCGTGCGATCTGCATTGTACTTTATTATAACGGAGCTAGGATTGCAATTTATATGAATTATGTCGCCTAGTGCAACTTCTGTAGGGACTACTATTTGGTATTCTGTGCTTCTGTGATACTAACTTGAGTCTCCCCTCCTGCATTGTGTGGAACCATCTGGTGGCTATGACGTACTCGATGGCGACACGAGGTTCCAACTTGGGGTTGTAGTCGTCCACGTGACCCCATGTGTCGTAGATCACTTTGTTCTTCAGGAGGTATTCATAACCTGCGGTAAAATTATATAGTAATCGAAAGCGATTGAATCATCGGAAGGTTTTAGCTTCCCCGAAAATTTGACCTTGAATTTCTCCACGGAAATTAAGTTTTCTAGCGAAAGGTTATGGACAAATAAATGTTCATAAGTCCGGGACAATACATTAATAATTTGAAACAAAAAGGCTTGTCTGAAAATAAAATGATACCGTGCTTCAGAAATCACGTAAAGCTATCATGTAGTCGATACACGCCGTCAGAGGCAATAGCGGCTCAATAATTCTGACACCTCCAATCATCTTTCCGTTTTAATATTAGTACCTAAAGGTATCCACTCACCCATGATCTGCGTAAACATCTCGTAGAACCAGATATGGTTGATATACGCTATGACAATCTCCTTCGTCTCCACGAAGAGCCTCTTGTCATCCCAGCAAGGGTTCATCTTCTCCAGCTCCCGGGCTATGGTGTTGTGGAGACGATATATCCACACTACGAAGATATTGGCTCCTCCTATCACGTTGGCTACGGCTACGGCTGCAGGTTAAGAAGTATTGGATAGAAATACTGGTGGTTTACATTTTTATCTTATAAGACTCAGGAGACCATGCCAAGCTACAGAACGGGACCGATGGAAACAACTGGTTGACGGAATTAAACGGAGTCACGATCCTCAGCAGTGAGGGACCGATTGAAGAGAGAAGACTCAGGAGATTAAGTCTCAGTGTGTTATTTTAACGGAGGACAAAAAATTGCTTCGAAGATAGAAGCCAGGCGGTGCATGTATTTAAGTGAGCGCAGGTACCTAACGGGCCTGCTTTAGTTATCGACTTCCACAAATTCCTCTCAGGCAATGAACATCTCTATCGAATCTTGGTTTATAAATGACAGCGCTGCTGGCCCAGTGCGTGACGGTAAATTATACACACAACTTTTGAATTACTTCACAGGTGTGTGCAGGTTTTCTCACGATGTTTTTCTAGAGCGTTAAATAAACGTACCCACAAAATCGAACACTTTGATACGTGCTGAGGTTTGAAACCACAACGCAACTTGGTACACCCTGGTGGACTAATTAGGTGGACCACGGGTTGGGTTGGGATGGGAATAAAAATCAAAGTCTTTCACTTGGCCACCAACGTCGTGGCCTCTTAAAGAACTGTTAAGTGATCAGACTTACGTGTGTTATGGCACCTGGTCTCTCCCCTGCTAGGCTGGTTCTGGATGCAAGTAACTGATCCCGAGGGAGGCCATTCCCGGCCGTTGACGAACTCGGACCTCATCCTGCCCCCTCGTCCCTCCCGCGCCCGGCGTGCGTTCCGCTCGTCGTTACCGTATATCATGGACAGCTCGAGCATGGGAGGAGAGGTGTTTACCTGGGAAGGGGGGAGTAATTGCAGGGTGTGGTGTACCTTTAAGCTTTTTTCAGTAGCTGTTTTGTTTAGCTATCATAGACAGACTCGCATCGCCTCTTTAAATTTTAAGAGTTTATTCTTCATTAGTGTAAGACGAGAGACAGCCTTGGTTTAAGTAAAACTTAGTAACTTAGTTTGACGTCGAAAAGTGCTTTGTGTAATCTTATTTCCAATAAAATCATTAAGAATTTTGAAATTTTGAACTTTCAAAAATTTGAAATTTAAAAAAATAATTTACTTACCTACTAGCTTAGTAAAAAAAAACAAAATTTCCTGTGGTCATTTTAAAGGTTTTAGTGTTGTTGGATATAATAAAGAAGGCATCATAGTTTGAGTCTCGAACTCCCGAAGTAGTACCTACAGATAGTAAATTTGCCAAGAGTGGCAGATTTTAGCAACTTTTCTATCTGTAACTGTAACTAAAACTGATCAACCAGATTTTTGAAAATAAAATTACTTCCCGTGTAATTATTTTTTAAGAGAATCAGATGACGGCGCCACTTAGCTTTGCGTAGCCCCCGTGCACGATGATTTAAGATTGGTTGCAAAATGAGATGGATACTTTGATTTAACCTAGGGCTGTTGTCATCGTCGTTGGTCAAAGTGCGTATTGCTCTTTCTAAGTCTAATTGTCAGGGTTTTAAAGAGAGGCCCTGACTGAACGTCTCGCTAAATAGTAAAGCTCAAAGGTACACATTGGTCCACCCTGCATTACTCACTCTTTCCGGAGGTAGAGTCTCCGGCGCACAGCCCAGGTCCTGGTAACTGATCGGCCTGGTCAGATTGAGACACCGCACGTTGCTGCGTCTGTAACAAATTAAAAAGTTAATACAATAATAATACTAGACCTGACCAAAGAAATTAAAACCTGCTTAGGGGGCGCCAAACCTGCTCTGGGGGCGCCACGTGTATATTTTTACGTCTATGGCAACAATTTCCCTTAAAAAATGAGTTCCATTGAAATTCCGCAATATGGCGAGGTTTTTTATTTCTATGGTAGGTCTTTCATTCATTCATTCAAAATTTAAGAGCAGGGCCGTGGAGTAATCGCCACCTCTCTCTATCCATAGCCAGTTCCTTGACTTCCTTCCTGGTACGAAACGACTTCAACTTTTTTCTTCACTTGGTCTAAAAATGTGCGTCTTGGTCTTCCACGTCCTCTCCTGCCTTCTACTTCCTTCTATTATTGGTAGGGCTTTAAGAGTTGTTAATTAGGAGTCTCACCTCAGATACACATCGTCCTCCGGTACAGGGATGGGGGCGCACCGAGGGTCCGCGTCGCCCCCGGGGGCGCAACACGTGGTCGTCACAGCTACATAATTCGCGGTGTCGTGGACTGACGTTACATCCCCAGTTATGACTACCGTGCCTGCGAGAAGACAGAAGGTGAACGAAACCATACAGATACAGATACAAACAAATAAAATTGCTCAATGCTCCTGTTTCTAGAACTAACTTAAAAGGCTGACTTTCCACCAGAAATGAGCGAGGATGCGTAGCGAGCGATGTATTTGTTAAGAACCAATAGAATTGATGTGCTAACCGAGGTGAGGTAAATGAAGAACTCATCCTCGCTCATCTCTGGTGAAAACGCAGCCTAATTCTGGTGTATTTAAGTTAAGTAAATACCATAAGTGATACTGTTGATATTCTTGCATAACTTTAATGTGGCTCCTATGTCATTTAAATAGTGTCTTCCTATAATAATTGTAAGCTTGGTTGTTCCACTAAAGGTTGTCCAAATAAATACATATATACTTTATTGACACCCAGAAAATTACAGAGAAACCATCTAGTAATCTAGTATATTAAACATTTTCGTATTGTTATTCTTCCGAAATTGCTTGACCGATATTGATGAAATTTCATAAGTATATTCAGTTGGTCTTAGAATACACAGGGCGAAGAGCTAGTATTTATACAAAACTAGCTTTCCGCCCTGTAAGGTCTATCTATCTCTGCCTGCACCAAGTTTCATCAAAATCGGTTCAGCAATTTTGGCGTGAAATCGTCACAAACAGGCAGAGTTACATTCGCATTTATAATATTAGTAGGATTAGCAGGGATTATCCCTCGGTGATTGGTAGCGTATGTCCTCCCCATAGGTCTATAAGTACTATCTACTACTACTCTGTACGAAGTTTCATCTGAATTGGTTCAGTGTTTTGGCGTGAAAGCGTAATAAACAGACAGAGATACATTCGCATTTCTAAACTAGCTTGCTTGAAATTGAACTATGCTTGTTTATCTTCCAATATTATAAAAGCTAAAGTTTGTGAGTATGTATGGATCTATGTTTGTTTGGAGTTAGTTACTCTTTCACGCAAAAACTACTGAATGGCTTTTGATGAGACTTTACAATAACATAGCTTGTACAGTACAAGTTCATAAGTGCAGTCATATAACGTGTTTTTATACTTTCAAATAACTTTTTTCCTAAAGGCTTGTTATTCTTATTTTTGTGTGATACATATAGATAGAGTGTACGGGACTCAACATTTTACTTCAAATTGTAGGTCCTGAATGCTTTTGGAAAAAAAGTTAATTTAAAGTAGGTATAGAAGCACGTGACATGACTGGACTTATGAACGCGACCGTACCTACATCAAAATGACACAGGCTCATACATAGGCTACCTTTTACCGCGGGAAATTCCCTTATTCCCACGGTAAAACTTGTTAACGCGGGCGGAGCTGTGAGGCAGAAAGCTGTTAATATTATAAACGCGAAAATGAGGATGTTTGGCTAAAACTACTGAACCGATTTAGATGGAACTTGGTACAGAGATAGAATAGACCCTGGGGGGCAGGACATCATCATCATCATCTCAGCCGAAAGACGTCCACTGCTGGACAAAGGCCTCCCCCAAGGATATACCGCGAGAAAATACCTCTTTTCTACGGAAAAAAATATTAATGCGGGCGGAGTCGCGGATAGGAAAGCTAGTATCTAAATAATTGTTTTATTCCGCCACGTATATGTAATGTAATACAAAATAGTACTTCTTAATTTACTACAGGAACATTAAGTACGTTTATTTATGTATAAATTAATTATGAATGAATTTTATCGTCAATTACGAGCATGCGATCCTCTTCTTAACGTCTACCAATTATTGTTTATACTTATTAAAAAGCATGAATGCATCAATTACCCGCATACCAATTATTATCTGTATAGCACTAATTTATATAATTTATTATGCCGGATATTAACCGTCATCTCTTAATAATAATAATTCATTACAATAACAAAGGCTAACAAAAAAACTAACAATAAATAATAATACATAGTTTAAAAAACTAAAAAACACGCTTCCTGTCTGCCATATTGGATTTAAGTCACG
The DNA here is from genome assembly GCA_948473455.1 of Teleiodes luculella. Lineage (NCBI taxonomy): Eukaryota > Metazoa > Arthropoda > Insecta > Lepidoptera > Gelechiidae > Teleiodes > Teleiodes luculella. Next base: position 5,546,605 of record OX419609.1, on the reverse strand, counting down.
TGACTTTTTTTTTGTATTCCTAACAGCAAACCCTTTCATTTGATACCCATATCATGGAGGTGGATTTCAAACAGCCAGTTCGCCATCTTAGGGAAGCCGCCATATTGGATTTGTAAAGACGTTTCTTAGCTAGTCATGTATTGTCATTAAAACTCAGAGCGTGTGCAAAATTTCATCCTAATCGAAGATCGGGAAGTGGGTCAAATTAAGATTCCAAGATTTTTTTAGTTACCTACATTAATGGGGAGGCCGCCATATTGAATTTGTAATGACGTTTCTTAGCTAGTCATGTATTGTCATCAAAACTCAGAGCGTGTGCATTGGTACACCCAGGTGGACTAATGGGGTGAACCACGGGTTGGGACTGCAAAATTTCATCCTAATCGAAGACCAGGAAGTGGGTCAAATTAAGATTCCAAGATTTTTTTAGATACATTAATGGGGAAGCCGCCATATTGGATTTGTAATGACGTTTCTTAGCTAGTCATGTATTGTCATCAGAACTCAGAGCGTGTGCAAAATTTCATCCTAATCGAAGACCGGGAAGTGGGTCAAATTAGGATTCCAAGATTTTCTTACATACATACATAGTTACTTACAAGTGAAGCTAATATAAAGCGTGTAAAAAGGCTAAAAATACAAAATTTTGTGTTTAAAAATGGTACTATTAATGGTGCGTCAAAAATAAACTGTTTAGGCACAGTACGTTAAAATATCAAAATATGTTCTATGATATTTTTAGTATAGCTACTACTAGCGACCCGCCCCGGCTCCGCACGGGAAAATGGTTACTGTGGGTTATCCTAAGTATATTGTGCATGTTTTATACATATTAACCTTCCTCTTGAATCACTCTATCTATTAAAAAAGAAACCGCAACAAAATCCGTTGCGTATTTTTAAAGATTTAAGCATACATAGGCGGGACATAGGGACATAGGCACAGAGAAAGCGACTTTGTTTTATACTAGGTATGTAGTGATGAAGTTTACTGGTATATCAAATTAAGCACTCACCAATAGGCACCAAGTTAGTAAACCGTTTGCTGGACTTTCTCCCATCAGACATGACAGCAGTCCTCACCGCCCTAGCACTAGGCAGAGGGGCGCCAGAGGTCGACGGCCGGGGGCGGTATGTAGGGCCGAAATCCGGGGGCAACATTCGGCGGTAGGGGGTCAACATTGCCCCCCGAGGCGGGTAGTGGAGGTTGTTGCAAGAGTAATCGAGGCGACGGCGTTCCTTTTCGTCACATTCTTTTACTTCGATCGCGCAGTAACTGTTTTGAAAGTAAGATTAAAAATCATAGTCCAAGAAAACAAGGTCTTGCAATTAGACCACGTCATTTTGCGCTGTTCATCCTTGTCTATTACACGCATTCGACAAGGATGAATAGACAAAATGACGTACGCTCGTGTCAGTCACGTGGTCTAATTGCAAGACCTTGTTATCTTGGACCATGGGTGAGAATATAAAGAGACGGGTTTTCCGGTACGGACTTGTCGGTGCGGATCGGTACGGATCGGTGCAGATTACCATAAAGAAACAGGTAAATTAGTCTTTATTGACCATCAAGTTCAAGCCAGTATGAGCCGGTCCAGGTCACTCCAGGTAGTCTGTACCAAGTCCCAACCTGTTTCTCTATGCGTGAGCGCATATAATAACATTGGGATAGTTTGTCTGTACCTACTACCTGTTTCTTCACCCTAATATAGAACGAAAAAAAAGAAGTTTAAATGCACTTTAGTTAACATTAGCCCCCGTATCATGACCACTGCATGACAAACTATATATCCCTTAAAGCTTGACCAAAGAAATAAAAAACCTGCTCTGGGGGCGCCACGTGTATATTTTTACGACTATGGCAACAGTTTCCCCTACAAAATTAGTTCCATTGAGATTCCGCAATATGGCGAGGATTTTTATTTCTCTGGTCGGGCTTTACCTTCAAGAGCAAGCTCATCATTAAAACATCAAAAATAAAATATACTCAAGGAACCCCTTATGGTAGCGAATACCCTTCAGTTAACAATTACCTTTCAGGTAACATTGCCCGTACCCGCCGGCAGGGGCGCGGCCAAAACCAAAATTGATAATCAGAGACGGAGCCCCTCAGGCGTCGTCTCTTTCACGATGTTTTTCAGTATCAACGCGCTAGGCCTAGGTCCGAGGCTCCCTCGAGCCGCCCCTAGTCGCGTTGGTACATACATGACTTTTTTTGGGGTAGAGTCTCCCGCTCCCCCGCAAGTCCGGTGAAGCTTGACTGGTCTGACACAAGCATAGGTCAATTAAAAAAAAAACTTACGGAACCAAGTTCTGAGCCTGATATTGCCTGTATTTGACTTCTGAAACCTGATTTCCAGTGAAGGAATCGTAGAACGCCCCATTCGATAGATTTACAGCACACAGCACTGCTGCAAGTTGTAAGAACGGAGGTCGCAGCATTTTTGAAGATTGGCCTACAACAATTAATTTATATAGAATATTACGAAATACTTTTACTACGCATAAACTTTTGCGAGAAGAAACTCGTAAATGAAAAGAAAAAAATAAAGCAAAAAATGATGAAATGAACTGACGCCGTTGTGAAGATCCCTTTTTTCTCGTTCGGGGAGGCCTTTGTCCAGCAGTGATGATGAAAATATACCTACATACCTACATCATTCAGACACAAGGAAAACACAAGTGCTCATCACACGAATGTTTTCCCAGGGCGGGGTTCGAACCCACGACCTTATGCTTCGAAGGCAGACGGACTACCAACTAAGCTACGGGGTCGTCATTTAAAAGGTAATCCTATGTCCTAACCTAACACAAGCTCTATTATATCTGTACCAAGTTTCAGCAAAATCGGTTAAGTAGTTTTGGCGTGAAAGCGTAACAATCAGACAGAGTTACCTACTTTCGCTTTTACGAGTATTAATAGAGAAGAGATACGCGACTATGTGAAAGTAGTAAGCTAATTCTATTTACCTATGTACTAGCTTCCCACCCCGCGGCTCCACCAGCGTTATCAGCTTTTCCCGTGGGAATGAGGTATTTTCCCGCGGTAAAAAGTGGCCTATGTGTTAATCCAGGGTGTCAGCTAACTCCATACCAAATTTTATTAACATCGCTCTAGTCGTTTAGACGTGACGAAGTAACAAACATATACACAAACACTGACAAATTTTCGCCTTATATTAAGTACTAGCGACCCGCCCCGGCTCCGCACGGGAAAATGGTTATTGTGGGTTATTCTTCAGTATATTATGCATGTATTATACATATAAACCTTCCCCTTGAATCCCTCTATCTATTAAAAAAACCGCATCAAGATCCGTTGCGTAGTTTTAAAGATTTAAGCGTACAAAGGGAGGGACATAGGGACAGAGAAAGCGACTTTATTTATACTATGTACCTAGTGAATAGTGATTATTTTTGTTTTACTTACCAATATCCTATGTAAGTATATTATAGAAACATGACCGACCAGCCTAACACGATACTTTTAGGATAATAAACAGCGGAGTTGAGCGAAGACTGATTGCGGCCAAGCATTTGTTATTCAAGGTTTTAGTTAATTCGCTTTTTAATCTTCAGCATCCTGAAACCTCTCTTCAATAATTTGGGTGATTGGTTAATTGTCAGAAAAAATTCGGTATTTCAATAATTGAATTACTTACTTATCGTGTGGGTTCCGAGGTTAACCTACCTCACAAACCGGTGTCGGAATTATTAAGCCGCCTAATGGCGTCCGCGGCGGCTCCTTCCGAAGCACGGAATCATCTTCTTTTCGGACAATCAGATGATCTAGCCTGCAATGTCCTAACCAAAACCAAACTGGGGAATGTTTCTCAAAGTGATATTTGTTCGACGAGTGCGCCACCGGGATTCGAACTCGGAACCACCGTATACTTTATTGCACTCAAGGACATAAATACAAACATTCATATTATATGTAGCAAATAGGCAGTACCTACTTGTTACGGCCTTATTGCTAAAGGAATTAATTTCTTCCAGGCAACCTTGTGTAACTTATTGACTTTTGTAAGACTGCGTCAGCCTACGATAAAATCTCGCTCGAGTTTGAATCCCTGTCATATTCCTGCTTTTATATTCTAGATTCTAAAAACAATGTCCTGAAGTCTGAAGTAGAGAATATGAGGAAGGAACTTTTAGCGTAGCGTAATAGAAATCAATTTAGAATAAGGTCGCCTTTTGTACACTTGTGTCGATGTAAATTGTGTTTTTATTTCTTGTACTTTTGTATGTAATAAAGTATTCTATTCTATTCTTTCTCGCTAAGATGCCTTGTTTGTTCTTCTAAAAAAATATTTTTTCAAACCTGTGTTTCAAAATTAAAGGAATTTACCACTTTTCATATTTTATCGAGCAAGCAACATTATATTTGGTAGGAATCATGGTAGGAATTTAAAAAATAAAATGGCAGCACAGCAGTCTCTAGGGGCGCGTTCAGTGGATTCGCACGAACGCACTCGAGCGCGCTCTGGTGCGCGCTCTAACCGTTCCGTGGCTCGGTGAAATTTTACCCTGACAGCTGTCAGAGCGTAGTTTCACCCGTTCCGTGGCTCAGAGCGAAACAACCAAACAACCGTCTAATGAGATGGTTAATTTTTACTCTGACAGCTATTTGACGTTTAAAGCTTGCAATTTATGTCAAAGTCAAAAGACTCAAAAAGCCCGCCATTTTGTTTCGTAGTTACTTTAGAATAATTTTGTTAAATTTGTATATCACAGACGTCTAATACGTCTGTAATGTATATAGAAGTAGAAAACAATTGAGACAGGAGAAGAATTTTCTCTCGTCAAATATTTGAGGTTATAAAAACAACTCGATCGTTCAGTGGCTCGGTTGCAACTCAAACGGGTTAAATTTTACCCAAACAACTACGCTCGAAGCCACAGAACGCACTCTAGGGATCCGCAAATTTTCAAAAGTATCGATACCTACTCGATACCAAGTATCGAATCAAAAGTATCGATACCGACAAAAGTATCGATACTACTTGGTATCGAGTACTTTTTCATCATCTCTGAAAATGTGTTATAAAAATCTCAAAAAAACGTATTATTAAGCATTATTTTAAATAATAAAGTAAACAACAGATCTGTGACCACATAAGAACTAAAATACTCAGTGAAAATCAACAATTTTTAATCATTTACCGTTTAAAATAAATCAAACAAAAACTACTAGTTACTTTGCGTGAAACAGAACGCTTCAGCATTGTTTTGTTTTTTCACTCACTAATCTGTCAATCGTAAAAAAGTGAAAGATTTTTGGCGCTATCTACAAAGACATTTTTTTTTTTTAATTTTCCGAGTAGGACGATGCTACTGCTAGTGCATGAAATATGTCAGAAAGAGAGGTAGGTACTCTTTTTTTTTTCGCTGCACAATATAGGGAAGGTTACAGAGTATCGAGTAGGTTACAAAGTATCGATACCAATTAAAGTATCGGAATAAATGTATCGAGTACAAAAATACTAGGTATCGCAACGAAAGTATCGATACTACTCAGGTATCGATACTTTTTGCGGATCCCTAGCAGTCTCCGTCTCCGTGTTTTTGACACGCCTTTGGATTGTTCTTCGAATTTTTCGTAATTTTTGTATTGTAGTGCGTGATTTTTCCTCTTACATCAGTGAATTATTGTTTTTTGTATGTAACCACATCCTTTAAATAGTGATTAGCTGCAATTAATCTTCAAAACAGGCAATAAAATCAGGTAATTACATTGTTATTAGCTTGTCAATATATTACCCGACCGAATTATGTAGTACTTTATTCCGTAACAGTTCTATTCAATTTATGTGGTCTTTAATTTACCCGTATTATACTTAATTTCGTTTACTGAATTTTGCATTTTTGTTTATTTATTCAAGTTAACGCCTTAAATTCAAAAGGAAAACGTTATTGCAAATAAAAATATTTTAATAGAGACCCAAATAACCAGGTTTTCCTCGTACTAATACGATATTTGGGTCGTTTTAGTGTAAAATCTTTTAGTAAGTGTGCTAAGTACTTATGAGTCATTTTCTTTGCTAAGAAACAGTTATGTAGGCCTATACGTGTTTATTATCAATCGAGGCATTGTTTTCTCTAGATAATGCAGTACTGGTTCACACACCTCATTGAGATTTGTGAGAACTTGTTGGTATTCAATTGATTGATTTATTTTTCATATGTTCAGTATATTTTCATTCTCACTAATCAAGTTATCTCCTAGTATTCTAAATGAGGAGTACACTTAATATTTATAAAAATGTAAAAGTGAAAACTGTTTAAAAAATTGGTTAAAACAACAATCAGCACAATTTTGATTGATTTGACACAGATTACTAACTGCAATCGGCCTCTTTTGGCTTAATAAGTAATTTACATTTTTTTATTCTTGTAGCCACAATGACAACGCTGGCAGAACCGTACAGCCAGTCCAACACGGGCACGCTAACGTTGAAATGGGATCCGAAGAATCTGGAAATCCGCACCACTTCGGTGGAACGGACTTTAGAGCCGTTGGTGCTGCAGGTGACGACTCTCGTGAATAGCAAGGATAAGACTGCGAAGAAGAAGAGACGTGAGTATCCTAAAGAAATTTAACTTTTTAGGGTTCTGTACCTACCGCAAAAGAAAAAAAAAATCTATTTATACAATCTCCCATTTTGTCTGTCCATCCAATTTATTTTTTCTTAGAAACTATTGGAGCCTTTGGTTTAAAATCTGGGATAGTGAGTAAATCTTATTAGTGGAAAACTAGAAAATAAAAATAGGTGTAAATATCCAGCCTATTTAAAACTAGCTTTCTGCCCTGCGCTTACAGTTTTTGCCGTGGGAATAAAGGATTTTTCCGCAGGAAAAGGAAGCCCCTGTGTTATTCTGATTTATAAGCTTTATTATGCCAATTTAACTCATACATGTACATATTTTTATATAAAGTATATTCAATATCTTTCTTCAGCGGGCAAGTCGAAGCGTGCCAGTGCGTTAGTGGCAACGGTGGAGCGAGCAACAGAGATATTCATCGAGAGAGGGCAGCAGATTGCTTATGAGAACCCCGATATCACCCAGGAAATGCTACTGGCCGTAGAAGAAGTCCGGAAGGCCGGTGAGTGACTTCATTGAATAACTTTTGCCAAATATTGCCAAACGACGAGCGTTGAAAACAAACGTAGGCAATTAATTGTATGAAGTATGCTCATTCCAGGGTTCCTATTACTTCCTATTGTTCCTATTCCGCGAACCTGCCAGTTATGTTCAAACTGATATTGCATCGCCTCTTTTAACAAGTCCGGTGAAGCTTGATCCGTCGTACTTTTTCGACTCAAGCATAGGTCAATTAAAAAAAGAAAGGTCTCTTTTAGATTGTTTGATCTCTTTTTCATTGTTTTGCTTAGTCTTGATTCATTTGAGACAAGACCCAGTCTTGCTCAAGCAAAGCTTATCAACTTGAAATTATTTCATCAACACCTGTTTGCACTAACCTTGTCTTAGGCTTTTTCTAGTTAAGAAAGACCTAACAAAAGCTTAAAAAAATAATTGGTTTTCACTAACAGTCTAATTGGGCTGATAAAGGTAGGCAGAAAATAAGCTACCTAAGTAACTAGGTAAGTTTAAAAAAGGTCTGAAGGTTACTAACAAACAAAATTTTCACCAAATCTCACCTAAATACTTTAGGCATCAACTTAGCGAAAAGGTTCTTGAATGGCGATCGCGCGCCGAAAGACGTAGTGTGGGCAGGCCCCCCACGAAGTGGACCGACGATCTGGTGAGGGTCGCGGGAAGCCGCTGGATGCGGGCCAAGCAGGACCGATCATTGTGGAGATCACAGGGGGAGGCAGCAGTCCAGCAGTGGACGGCTACAGGCTGAGATGATGATGATGATGATAAGCGATTCTTAAGTTTAGTGCAAACGGGTGTAAGTGTTCTAAGAAAGCCTTAATTTTTGAATTTTGAAGCCAGCCTTAAATCCAAGCCCCTCCGTCCCATATTTGAGCAGTTAAAGATGATGATGTTTGTGTTAGGCGCGGCGATGTCGGTGGCTGCGCGCGAGTTCTCAGAGGAGCCGTGCGCGTCGTCGGTGCGCAGCCAGATGGTGCGCTGCGCGCGCGCACTGCTGTCCGCCGTCACGCGCCTGCTCATACTGGCTGACATGGTCGACGTGCATCTGTTGCTCGGCAAACTCAGGACGGTGAGGCACTATTGACACAATACAATATACTTTACTAGCGACCCGCCCCGGCTCCGCACGGGAAAATGGTTATTATGGGTTATCTTTAAGCATATTATGCATGTATTATACATATAAACCTTCTTCTTGAATCACTCTATCTATTAAAAAAAACCGCATCAAAATCCGTTGCGTAGTTTTAAAGATTTAAGCGTACAAAGGGAGGAGGGAGGGAGGCATTGAGCCCATACTGCCCCCCCCCCCCTTATTCCCCCTTATTGTATGCTAGTGTGTGCGTGACAGCGCGCGGCGCGGACGCACACATTCAAACCGACGACAGCGGCACGTTAGTATGAAGATAATTAACTGATTTTACTGTGCATCTACAGAGCAAATTCACGAGAGCTGTGGTATACAATTGCATCGTCGTTCACACCTTCAAAAATCACTACATAGTATAAAACAAAGTCGCTTTCTCTGTCCCTATGTCCCTCCCTTTGTACGCTTAAATCTTTAAAACTACGCAACGGATTTTGATGCGGTTTTTTTTAATAGATAGAGGGATTCAAGAGGAAGGTTTATATCTATAATACATGCATAATATACTCAAGAATAACCCACAATAACCATTTTCCCGTGCGGAGCCGGGGCGGGTCGCTAGTGTATAATAATATGCTTTCTCTTTGTTTCTCGTTCTTACAATCAGTTTGTGATCAGGTGGAGACGGATTTGGACAAGTTGAAGTCGGCGTCGTCTCAGTCGGAGCTGGTGGAGTCTGCGCGCCAGTTCGGGCGCTCCGCTAACGAGCTGGCAGCGCAGGCCGCGAGGAGGCAGCAGGAGTTGAAGGTTTTTTTTTTAATTGACCTACGCTTGAGTCGAAAAAGTACGACGGATCAAGTTTCACCGGACTTGCGGGGGAGTGGAAGACTGTACCCCAAAAAAAAGTCATATACCAACGCGCCTAGGGGATCATTGAACAATTACGTGATCATCGGAAGGGGGGGGGGGTCGGGTGCTTGTATATACATCGGATTATTGGGGGGGGAGGGGGAAGAATCCATGATTACGTCATCAGCGCTTCGTTTCCGAAATGAAATGAAAGTATCTATTTCATTGATTTAACTTTATAGTCCTTACCTTATGCATTTTGACAAAATGCCACACCCTCTTCCCAAATTTAGGTCATTTAAGACCCATAGAAACATGACATACGTATCAGTGCTAATAAACAGCAAAAAATTTAAGCACGGCCGAAGATTACGTAATCAAGGCGAGGGGGGGGGGTTAAAAACAAAAGATTACGCTGTGATCACATAGAGGGGGGGGGTTAAAAAAACGTCCAAAAATGATCACGTAATTGTTGAACGATCCCTAGGGGCGGCTCGAGGGAGCCTTGGACCACGGCCTAGCGCGTTGATACTGAAAAACATCGTGAAGGAGACGACGCCTGAGCTGAGGGGCTCCGTCTCTGATTACCAATTTTAATTTCGGTTTTGGCACTGTTACCTGAAGTAACAGTTGTAATTGTAACCTGAGTTGAAGATATCAAACAGGCAATATTAAGGTATTTTTAATATACTTTTTAAAACTTTCACGGTTGTTTAATATCGGGCACTCACACAAAACCACAGTAAATATCTCGTTTTAGATCTTAATAGTTATGAAAGGTATTTTTGCTGCTTCGATAGTTCAATTTGCTATCGAACTGTTTGGAATGGGTGCGCTCTTGGCTGCTTGTTCGTGTGTATCGTCTTACTTACAAATGCTAATAATAATAATAATGAATCCATTTATTTCGGGCAATATTTACATATAGATGTTAAATATGTAAACAGAGGCCCATATCATAAATACCCTACAGACTATCATACATATTAATTATTTAATATTTAATCTAAACACTACGTCACACTAAGCTAATGCTATTAATTTGTAACCAGGAGCCGCGTATGAAGGATGAATTAGCCGCGGCGCGCGCCGTGCTCAAGAAACATTCCACCATGCTGCTCACCGCGTCTAAGGTAACCACAGAACATTTAATAGTAGATTGTTAACCAAGGGCTGTATGACATCAATTGCATACGAGGTTTTTGGCTAATTAGCCCGAGTATGCAATTGATGCTTACACCCGAGATAAACACTCTGCTTTACATATCGATTGTGAGGTAAGTGTGACATTTTTCAAAACCTTTGAGAAAGAACTCCAAAACACGAAAAAAAAATTATGTTCGCGCCTAGCTAGTCGACTGCCTTTTTTACTCTTCACGATTTTATGGCACGCAAGCGCGGCAAATCGTGCTGGCCAGTTTGATTTTTAAATCGATTTCAATTAACATACGATGTAACTGCGAAACAAATAGTTCGATATTTAAAATAAAATCTTCATAAATTCTAATATAAATTGTCTCAATTCCGATTCAAGTAAATAATCGACACCGAGAAAAAAAAACTTTTTTAAAATATTCTTCTTGCAGTATGAGTATGAAAGTTCTTTTTTCAAATTCCAAAACCTATGCTGTAATGTTAACATTACATGGTAGGTTTTGGAACCTATGCTGTAATAATATCCATACACCCCGGCATTCGGGGAAGTAAGTGACTACTTACAGAGTAAGAGATATGTAAAAGAGGTTAGGGCGGCGCTGTGGGCGGGGCAGGCGCGCCAAGGATATGAGCAACGCTCACATCTCCACGCAAAGACGCGATCGCGCTGTTTTAACTCACACATAGCTATAAAAATGTACATCGGTATGCGTGCATGCGTATGATTCGTTCCATTTGAAATCGCGTGATTGAGCGGCGCTATGATTGGCTAGATTTGAAATAGCAAATATGTGCGTAAACTTCATCTTTATTTAAGTACAGATGTAGTGGAGGTGAAAGGTGGGGTGGAATCGGCGACACCGGATTTCATACGAACGGCGCTATATCGCCATTCTAACCTCTTTTAAATGTTCTGTGAAGGTGACACAACATCACGCAAGTCCTTGCGTCATTTGTCCTCAATGCTCCTCAACATTGAAGAAATAGTATTTTTTTGTTCTGTTTACTCTACGTACTTGTTTTCAGGTGTACGTTCGTCATCCCGAACTGGCGGCGGCGAAAGCCAACAGAGATTACGTGCTGCGCGCGGTGTGCGCCGCTGTCGACACGATATCGGCCGTGGCGCAGGGCAGGGGGACCAACGGTTAGTACATTATAGGGACTTATGGTTGGTACACTACGGGGACTTACGATTTTTACATGAAATGAAATCTTTTATTTTAACTTTTGGACATTGGGCTCAATTCCAGAGTGGCCGTTAAAATGACTAATTTTAATTAGGTGTCGCTAAACCACTTTGCAATTCTACGGGAACTGTCAAATTCAACTGACATCGCTAATTTTAATTTGACGTTCCTTATTTTAGACAATCAATTCAACTTAACTTTATCTGGCCAAACGCAATTCTATGTATGCCATTTGTACGCGAAAAATCGCTTAACTGACTAATCTTAGCGGCGATTAAAATAAATATTATGATTAGGTTGTATGGCAAGGATATAACTGGTCTTTCTCATCAAAATAACATGGAAATACAACAACTTGAACTCAACTTAGACAATTTAGCAAGTCGCTTAAACCCCGTTAAATTTAGTTGGCCTGGCACCGTAGAATAGCACTTGTGGGTGGATTTAACTAACTAAAACTAGTTAAATTTTAGACATTTTAATTTTAAGTTATTTAGACGGTGGACGCGTGGAATTGAGACCATTGTATATCAATTAGTTATGTCAAATAAAATTACATTTAGTGGCGAGTTCAGCAAAGCAAAATATGCGGTCTTTTGTGGAGAAGAGCTCGCCGAATAAACTCCACAAGCGTCGCATCTTTTAATTTTTTTATGTAATGGCATGGGTACAACAATCTCCACAAAAAACCGCATATTTTGCTTTGCTGGACTCGCCACTAATTGTTATTTGATTTAACTAAGTAATCAAACGTGTCCAAAAGTTAAAAATAAATAATTTCATTTCATTTCACAATTTATTTTAATTAATTAAATTATATTAATAGCCAAATCAAGCAACCTTATTCCCATGGCACATTATAGTTGGTACATTACAGGCACTTATGGTTGGTACATTATAGGAACTTATAGTTGGTACACTATAGGGACTTACAGTTTGAATATTATATGGACTCGTGGTTAGTACACTGTAGGGACTTACAGTTTGTACATAATATGAACTTGTAGTTGGTACACTACAGGGACTTACGGTTTGTACATTATAGGAACTTATAGTTGGTATACTACAGGGACTTTGGTTTACCTACTACACATACACACATCATCATCTAGACATCTTTATTTTTTTACTGTTAGTACACCATAGCACAGAAGAAAATAATAGTACTAGCCCGTACCTGCAGGACACCCCCCCCCCACCTTGGCACTCCCCCCCCGCCCGATATAGCGCCCCACGCCCCGCTGTGGAGGGGGTGGAGGGGGGGTGCATACATAGCGCCTAGCGCCATTCACAAGTACTTGATATTCACTTGTTATTCAAAAAGAAGTAGGTTGTCAAAATGCGTTTTCTGTATGGAGTGACCACCCCGTGACCATACTGTGAACAACGATTAGTACGTACGTAATAGGAACGTTTCTAAGTTTTTTTTTTTCTGTTTTAAAGACTAGAGACCCGGTTTTTTGTACACTATAAAAACCAGTTTCCGAGTGTGAATTATGTTTTTTATTTTATTGTTAGTATTTATGACAATATTGATATTATGTAGATACGTTTATATTTTACGCAGGCAACCCTCGTCCCCCCGTGGAAGGCCCCGGAGAATTGGCCCAAGCTTTGGATGACTTTGATGTGAGTATCCGTCAATTATATTACTCAACTAGCTTTCCGCCGCGGCGTTAACAGTTTTTCCCGTGGGAATGAGGCATTTACCCCGGTAAAAGGCAGCCTATGTTACTCAGGGTGAATGCAGCTTTCTAATGTTGAAATATTTTTTAAAATCGGTTCAGTAGTTTTTGAGTTGATTCATTACAAACGTACACACTCACAAAAATACAAATCTTTCCTCTTTATAATAATTGTATGATGAATAATAAATTTACATTAACAGCTCATATATGTCCCCACTGAGGGGATCAAACCTACCCTGAAATCAGGATGAATAGGCCTTAGTCGACCACGCTGGCCCAGTGCGGGTTGGTCAACTTCACACACAACCCTTGAATTACTTCGCAGGTGTGTGCAGGTTTCCTCACGATGTTTTCCTTCACAGTAAGAGCGTTGAATAATCGTGCATATGAATTCGAAAATTGAATACACATTGGTACGTGCGGGGTTCGAACCCGCGAACTGGCGAATGGAAGTCAACGGCCCTTAACCACTGACGCTCCCGATCCGACGGATAAAAAATAAAAACAAGAAATAAGACTTACTGAAGAACCGTCTGAGGAAGACTTTATACTTTTTTTATTAATTAAAATTGAAGACATCACCAATGTGACGATAAGAAGATATCTGAAAGCAAGCCTTTTTATGATTTAACCAGAAATAAAATTTTCTGAAGATATTTTATGAATAAAAGAAAATAATAGCCATATGAATAGGCTGCAAGGCTCAGTTCATATGCCTTTCTTTGGGAAAAATATTGAAAGAGTTGTCTTTGCATTAACAGCATAACTAAACGAGAGTTTTACGCGAGAATCGAGAAGAAATGGTGGGTTCATTGTTTCGTTCTTTTAAAAATTAGTTTTTCATGGTAATTGTTGTGTTAATATGGTGGAATTAGTGCGATAATATTAACGAAGAACTATTTAATGAAAATGAGAAATAATGGGTGGTTTGCTGTTTCTGGTTTGATACCCCGCGTTAAACTCCGATGTCATTGGAATGTAAGGACCATCCTTGCATTTAAATGATCCCGTGACAAGATATGAAACTTACTAAAGATTAGGCTCTATGGGCTTTGAACCACTTGCCTTTCTCATAAGGGATAAAAACAAAAAAGATATAACTTAACGATATTTAATCAAATTTTGGCACCTTTTATAAAAGCAAACCATAAAAAAACGACCTTTTTTTCAGGAGCGAATGGTGATGGAACCTCTGGCATACTCTGAACTGCGCACGCGACCCTCGCTCGAAGAGAGACTCGAGTCCATCATATCTGGGGCCGCCTTGATGGCAGACTCTTCTTGCACCAGGTAAGTGTAGCATAAGGCCACAGAATACCAAATAGTAGTCCCTACATAAGCTGCACTAGGCGACATAATTCATATAAACTGCAACCCTAGCTCCGTTATAATAAAATGCGATTCAGATCGCACGGCGCTAGGCGAAAAGTAGTTGCTGCATCTCTCTCTCTCTTGTATTGCGCCACTCTACGTCACACGTTTAGACAATGGGGAATTGGTCCTGGGTCGGCCCGAGACCGCTCGGCCGGGCGGTAGGTAGTTATAGCGCGCAAGTACATAGAGTGACGGAGGCCTGGTAAGGCACTGTACTTCCTTCCTTATGTGTGGGTTTCGAGGTTAACCTACCTCACAGACCCTGGTGATGGAACAGGGATGCTGACTGTATTCAAAATAAATTATCTTACACTATGTAGGAAATAAAACATCTAAAATTACTCTAGTATAACTTATGTAGGAGAGTTTTTTGTCAATTTCATGATTTGTTTTTGCAAATCAAAATAAAAATCGTACAAAAACTACAATACAAGCTGGTGACGTCATAAGCTAGTATTGCCTTTAATTTTTCATACAATATATTGTTTTTGACATTTCATAAAAAGAAGCTCTTTTGATTAGCCAGTTAACCAACATCCCTATTATAGAGCCGCCTAAGCCACAGAACATGGCTCCTATAACGACTACATCTGTAGATAGTAGCCGGGACCACAGCTTTAAGTGCCTTACGAAGCACGGAATCTTCTTTCTTTTCGAATGCAAAATCTTTTCCGTGCAATATCCTAACCAAACTAGGAAGTTCTCAAAGTGATATTTGTTCGACGAGTACCCCACCGGTATTCTAATTTAAAACAACTGCAATTGGGAAGCCATGCATTAGATTGTCGTGACAACATCTGGCTGACTGAGTATTCATGCTCACTAAAGTGTCCTGACTTGCGGTGGCGTATGGGCCGGGTTGTTGGGTTCCCTCTAATATGGTTGAGCCCGGCGGTGGCTGACCCATGCGTCAAACCCGTGAACGTGGTGCTGCTTGGGGGGACTGGTCTGCTCTAGTCGATTGCCGGTTGGTTTTTGGTTATATAATTTAGCTTTCTACTTTGACTGGTTGCCTTCCTCTAATTGCATACTTCGTTTGCACTCTTTGTTATATTAATCAAATTGTACGAAATAATAATTTTGAAAAGATGCAACGCCTGTGGAGTTTCTTCCGGTGAGTTCTTCTCCACAGGAGACAGCCAAATTGTGAACTCGCCTCGACGTCGAAAAGTGATTTGTAAAATCTTACTTCGAATAAAACATATTTCATTTCATTTCAAAACAAATACCAAGGCAAATATCCCGTTTTAATTGTATTGTTTGATTGTAGGGACGAGCGTCGCGAGCGCATCGTGGCGGAGTGTAACGCAGTGAGGCAAGCGCTGCAGGATTTGCTACACGAATACATGTCCAATGTAAGTTATCGTTAACAGCTCATATATGTACCCACCGAGGGGCTCGAGCCTACCCTGATACCAGGGTGAATAGGCCTTAGTCGACCACGCTGGCCCAGTGCGGGTTGGTCACGAACACACAACCTTTGAATTTCTTCGCAGGTGTGTGCAGGTTTCCTCACGATGTTTTCCTTCACCGTAAGAGCATCGAATAAACGTACATATGAATTCGAAAATCGAAAACACATTGGTACGTGTCGAGGTTTGAACCATCGAACTTCGGAACGCAAGTCAACGGGCCTAGCCACTTGGCCACCGATGTAAGTTATATTCACTATTAATTGCCCAGTCAAAAGTTCTGAGTACTTTTCTCAAAGAAAAATTTCTCGGTAAAGAAAAAGAACTTGGCACTTCCGTACCAGATTGTTGTTTTACCACTTTCAATGCCCTGAACTCATATTGTATTGTACATATGATTCAGCCTGTAATGTCCTAACCAAAGGTCCTAACCAAACTGAGGAAAGTCTCACAAAGTGATATTTGTTCGACGAGTCCCTACCGGGATTCGAACCCGGAACCTCCGTACCGACAGGCGAGCTTTTGACCACTCGACCACGGAGTTTTTTTTTATTGACGTATGCTTGTGTCGAAAAGGTACGACCAATCAAGCTTCACCGGACTTGCGGGGGAGCGGAAGACTCTACCCCAAAAAAAGTCATATACCAACGCGTCTAGGGGCGGCTCGAAGGAGCCTCGGACCACGGCCTAGCGCGTTGATATTGAAAGACATCGTGAAGGAGACGACGCCTGAGGGGCTCCGTCTCTGATTATCAATTTTGGTTTTGTTTTTGGCCGCGCCTCCGCCGGCTGGTACGGGCGTTGTTACCTGAAGGGTATTCGCTACCAGAAGGGCATTCTGTTAGGTGTAATCTAAATTCTTTGGCTGTTTTGAATGCATCAGTGATTTCGTCGTCAGGTTCGGAAAAGTCGACCATGGAGGCTGTCGTGATATATTCAATTAATTTAATCCAGTGGAAAGATTTCCAGTAGCAATATAGAAAAAAAAACCTTACAAAAGTAAATAGTGAGGTAATAAATACAGAAGTATTGGTTTGTAAAAAAACATTCAAATTATTCTAAAATTAATAACAGTTAGAACCATGTAGAATCCGACAAAAAGTCAGAAAGTCTACAATAAATCTCACTGTTCTCATTATTTTACTAGCGTCATCTATAGAAATCTTAAAGAATGCTAGTTTTTTTTTTAACTTTTCGCTGCCAGATAATGGGCTCAATTCTGCCGTGGCCGCTAAAATCTCTTAATTTAAGTTGTTGGTCTCTTTCATTCATATGGGAATCGAAAAGGATGGGGAGATGAATGAGTTTAATTTTGAATGAATGATATCTAAAATAAGCAGCGCAGCTGTCAAATTCAGCTTAATTTAGTCGGGATGTTTTTAAATTCCTGCTAAATTACGCGTAAAATCGATGTTTGACGTGTCTAAATGTAGGTTGGCAATCACCTGTCCCTTTTCATTCTTAAGAACGTGAAAAAGACATAACAACTTACATTTAGATATTTTAGCGGCCACGCAGAATTGAGCCCAATGTCCCATTAACCCTTTATTAGACAAAACAACTTTATAAAATGCATTCGTTTTCGACTTATGTTGAGGAGTATAAGGTAAAAATTAAGGTGTTTAACGTGTGGTGTGATTTATAGGCGGGCAAGCCGGAACAAACGGAGGGTTTGGAGCGCGCCATAGAGAACATGTGCCGCAAGACGCGCGACCTGCGCCGGCAGCTGCGCAAAGCAGTCGTGGACCACGTGTCCGACAGGTGACACACACACACACACACACACACACACACTCATACACACAGACACACACACACACGCGGAGACACACACGCACACACACATACACACGCACGCACACGGAAACACACACACCCACATACACACGGAGACACACACGCACACACACGCACACGCGCACACACACGGAGACACACACACACACACACACGGAGACACACACACACACACACACGCGCACACACACACACACACACACGCGCACACACACGGAGACACACACACACGCACACGCGCACACACACGGAGACACACACACGCACACACACACGGAGACACACACACACACACACACGGAGACACACACACACACCCGCACACACACACCAGCACACACACACCAGCACACACACACCAGCACACACACACCCGTACACACACACACACACACACACACAAACACACACACACAGACACTCACACACACTCACCTTGCAGCAATGCTATTTTGAGATAAGAATAAGATACTTCATTGGCATAATTTTCGAATACAACTCCTACTTAAAAAATTTATGTTATCTAGAACCAATTAATGTACAAATAATAAATAATAGTATATTGTGTTTCGTTCCCCAGTTTCTTGGAAACCAACGTGCCGCTGCTGGTTCTGATGGAGGCGGCGCGCAACGGCAACGAGAAAGAAGTTGAAGAATACGCACTCGTGTTCACAGAACACGCCAACAAACTCGTAGAGGTATGCCTGGATAAACTAGCGACCCCCCCACGGGAAAATGGTTATTGTGGGTTATCCTTCAGTATATTATGCATGTATTATACATATAAACCTTCCTCTTGAATCACTCTATCTATTAAAAAAAACCGCATCAAAATCCGTTGCGTAGTTTAGTATAGGGACAGAGAAAGCGACTTTAAAAGAGGGAGGCCTTTGTCCAGCAGTGGGCCAGTCTAGACTAAATAAGATAAGATGTATCTATGGAAATATACAGCTTTTATATCTCGTATAATATACTGCCGTACAAAGCGCAAAGGCGGTATCTCAAAAAAATCTTCCTCGTAATCGTGCTGCCCATTCCTATGCACTTTCATCGAAACTTCACCGCGTCGTAAAATTTGCTGCGATCGGCAAATGTAGACCTGCAAATTTTAAAAAAAAATACGCATCTAATGCACTAAACAATAGTGGTATCTTATTCCAAAAAAAAAGAGAAAGAAATGGAAATTAGGTTGCAAAACACCTCGTTAAAGCACTATGGCTCTTATGTCACTATGTCGCGTTTGACAGCTTCTCGAGCTCGCGCGTTACGTAGTAAGATATCCCAAATATTTTTATCAATTTTTTTTGTATTAATCATGGTCTAAAAAAAAAGTATTCTACTAGGACTGTCAAACTTGATACAAGCCTACGTCATCATGCTGTTCATCCTTGTCGAATGCGTATTATTCGACAAGGATGAACAGCAGATCATGTAGGCTTGTGTCAATTTACGTGGTCGGAGTGTTAGACTTTGTTTTTTTATTTAGACCATGGTATTAATATTGTTAGCCGGAAGACAAGATAAATCAATCGATTGGGAACATTCCTACTAAAGCATTGTGTCGTCTCTAGCGTATGGGCTTGGCTCACGTGTGACGTCCGCTTTTGGCGGTTACAAGTTGTATTCATTATAACTACATAGTATAAAACAAAGTCGCTTTCTCTGTCCCTTTGACCCTCCCTTTGTACGCTTAAATCTTTAAAACTACGCAACGGATTTTGATGCGGTTTTTTTTTTTTAGATAGAGTGATTTAAGAGGAATGTTTATATGTATAATACATGCATAATATGCTTAAGGATAACCCACAATAACCATTTTCCCGTGCGGAGCCGGGGCGGGTCGCTAGTAAACCTATAAAACCTTCATAAGGCAAAACAACTTAATAAAATTCATTCGTTTTCGAGTTTATGTTAAGGGTTAAAATTAAGATGGCAATATAGTGGCCACTGCCTTGTAAAGGTTTAAGGAATACAATCGTTTATTAATATGAATGTGTGTTTGTTTGTCAGGTGGCTAACCTGGTGTGCTCGATGTCTAACAATGAAGACGGTGTCAAGATGGTGCGCCACGCGGCCGGACAGATCGAGGCGCTCTGCCCACAGGTGGGCTACAGACTAAAACACCATTTAAGACTTATTTCTCATTCAAAAATCAAATATTTTATTTTTTTTACTTTTGAATATTTGCATCACTAATGTAACATATTACAAGATAATGTAAGTAAAATTTCTGGCGAGTTCAAAAATTTGGCGGTCTTCTGTGGAGAAGAACTCACCGGAAGAAACTTCACAGGCGTTGCATTTTGTAATATAGTTGTTATTACTACTGTAACATTTTTTTCTTGCTGTATAGAAAATGCCTGTCACTCAAACTATTCCCATGGATATTTATCTCCTAGAGTCCTACATAATCTGTTATTTAATAATAATTTTCTTATAAATTTCTCATTTACAACAATTTTTAATGATACAAAAATACATTATTATTATAAAAAAATAAGAATTTAACTATTAATTAATATAAACAAATTTTACTGCACGACCAACTTTAAACATTAAAGTGATTTTAGACTAAGAATGATCAATAACTTTAATTTCGCGGTGTATATCAATCTTTAAAATGAAAGAAAGAAAGAATATTTTATTTATAGGACATCACAACACAACAGATAAAACAAAATTTAACAACATAAAGCAACATTATTATACACACGAAACAGTTTGGTTGGTAACAATTTGAATACAGATATAAAACCCATGACTTTATCCGAATGTGCTGCGACACCACACAAAAAGGACCTCCCTCAGCTAAAGCCATAGCCCAATTAGGCCACGGCGCTGGTCTTCCGGGAGTCCTTATGATACTTGGAGTGTAATGAAATGACATAGGTGTCGGTAAAACGTTGTTTTAAACTGTAACAATATTATTACCAGGTGATAAACGCAGCCCGCGTTCTAGCCGCCCGCCCCCGCTCGCGCGTCGCCCAAGAGAACGCTCAAGCGTTCGCCCGCGCCTGGGAGAACGGCGTCAAACTACTCACTGAGGCTGTGGACGATATCACCACCATAGATGACTTCCTGGCTGTCAGCGGTGAGATATATGTCACACACACACACACACAAATCCACCAACATATACTCACGCACACACACACACAAACAAACACCATACGCGCACAGACGCATTATGCATTTAGCTATACCACAGAAGAAAATAATAGTACTAACCCGTACAGAAAGGACACTCACCCCCCCGCGCCGGCATGAGTTCCCCGTCCGATATAGCGCCCCACGCCCCGCACCCCGCAGGCGCCGCGGGACTCCGCCGGTGGTGTTCGGGGGTGTTCTACATAGCGCCTAGCGCCACTGACTTGTAGGTTGATATTCAAAAAGAAGTAGCTTGTCAAAACGCGTTTTCTGTATGGAGTGACCGCACAGTGGCTATACATACCACAATAAAAAGTGGAAGAAGGAAGCGAGATCGACCAAAAACGACATGGCAGCGCTCTGTCGAGAAGAAAGCCCAATCCCTTGGCATGAGCTGGCCGGAGTTAGAGGTTGGACGAGTACGCTGAGAGCCCTATGTCCCTAATTAGGGACTACAGGATATGATGGTGATGATGATGACCACAGTAAGAAAACGCCAAGTGTTCGCCCGCGCCTGGGAGGACGGAGTCAAACTGCTTACTGAGGTTGTAGACGATATCACCACCATAGATGATTTAATCGCTGTCAGCGGTGAGATATATGTCACATACACACACATAAAACTCACCCAGATATATTCAAAAAAGCACTCACACAAACGCACATCAGCACATACCTAACCTTTGGCGGTAAGACATATTACATACATATAGCTACACACCCACCCACACACAAACACACACATAAACCTACCATCAAAAATCAATATGCCCACTGTGTGAATTGAGTGGTGGGCATATTGTATAGGAAGAGCCTGTACTATGGGTGTCAGACAGCTGATATACATACATATATAAATATACAACATCCAGACACAAGGCAAACACAAGTGCTCATCACACGAATGTTTGCCCTGGGCGGGATTCGAACCCGCGACCTTGTGCTTCGTTGACAGACGTACTACCAACTAAGCTACGAGGCCGACAATTGATATTGATTGATATTAGTGTTATTGTCGACAGAGAACCACATTCTGGAAGACGTGAACAAATGCGTGGTGGCTCTGCAGGAGGGAGACCCTGACTCGCTAGAGAGGACGGCTGGCGCCATACGGGGCAGGGCTTCTAGGTAACATATCATAATAACTATACAACATAATATGTAATAATATAACTATACAACGTATTAGCAGCCCTCCGTCACTCTATGTACTTGCGCACTATAACTACCTCCCGCCCGGCCGAGCGGTCTCGGGCCGACCCAGGACCAATTCCCCATTGTCTAAACGTGTGACGTAGAGTGGCGCAATACAAGAGAGAGAGAGATGCAGCAACTACTTCTGCACGCCTAGCGCCGTGCGATCTGAATTGCACTTTATTATAACGGAGCTAGGGTTGCAATTTATATGAATTATGTCGCCTAGTGCAGCTTCTGTAGGGACTACTATTTGGTATTCTGTGGTATTAGAGCGTCGGTGGCCAAGTGGCTAGGCCCGTTGACTTCCATTCAGAAGTTCGCGGGTTCAAACCTCGGCACGTACCAATGTGTTTTCGTTCATTCGACGCTCTTACGGTGAAGGAAAACATCGTGAGGAAACCTGCACACACCTGCGAAGTAATTCAAAGGTTGTGTGTTAAGTTGACCAACCCGCACTGAACCAGCGTGGTCGACTAAGGCCTATTCACCCTGGTATCAGGGTAGGCTCGAGCCCCTCGGTGGGGACATATATGAGCTGTTAACGAACAAGAATAAATAATGAAAATTCATTTTCCTAGCAAACAAACTGTAGATTACGCCGACTAAAAGTTCAAGTCCGGTGAAGCTTGATTGGTCGTACCTTTTCGACACAAGCATAGATCAATTTAAAAAAAAAAGCCGACTAAAAAAGCATTTTGATTGGTGGCATGTTTTAAGAGAACAAGGTCTTCCATTCGGACCACGTGACTGACACAAGCCTACGTCATTTTACGCTGTTCATCCTTGTTTATCATTGTCTATAATTGTTAATAGACAAGGATGGTCCGAATGGAAGACCTTGTTTCTTAGACCATGATCACAGAATATATAATAGAACTAGGCACAGAAGGCGCACTCTCTGATAGCAAACGTGCGAATTTAATTCTAGCTACCACGCCACTAACGTTCAAATTACATTGAACGCGTCGAACGTGACCCTGGCTATAGTAGCCTACCGTTTATCGTTGCGCTCGTATTAAAACAAAATGCACCTTAAGACCGCGCCACGAGAGTCCATATTACCACAGACTAAATAATAGCGTCTTCACAAGCGCGCGCGTTTTTCCTCCTAAATGGCCGCGAAATCGGGACCGCCCGGCGTAGGGACATTCTGGAGCGAGGGCGCGGAGTTCGCCGGGCCTGCTATGATTGGTGGTTCGATGTGTTGATTTCCTTTCTCTTTCCCCCCCAGGGTTTGTTCAGTGGTGACACAGGAGATGGACAACTACGAGCCGTGCGTTTACACCAAGCGAGTGCTGGAAGCTGTCACCGTACTGCGAGACCAAGGTAGGATACCATAACACATATCCCGAAACTACATCACTACATAGTATAAAACAAAGTCGCTTTCTCTGTCCCTATGTATGCTTAAATCTTTAAAACTACGCAACGGATTTTGATGCGGATTAATAGATAGAGTGATTCAAGAGGAAGGTTTATATGTATAATACATGCATAATATACTTAAGGATAACCCACAATAACCATTTTCCCGTGCGGAGCCGGGGCGGGTCGCTAGTAATTAATACAATACGATACAATATAAATTTTCTTAACTAGCTTTCCGCATAGCGGCTCTGCCCGCGTTAACAGGTTTTCCCGTGGGAAAGAAGTATTTTCCCGCGGTAAAAAGTAGTCTGTGTTATTCTGATGTATAAGCTATATTATTGTAAAGTTTTATTAAAATCCGTCCAGTAGTTCCAGAGATTAGCGTGTACAAACAGACAGACAGACAGACAGACGGATATATCTTCAAAACTTGTATTTTTGTGTTCATCCCTTTATCAACTACAATCAGTTTTTTGAAAAACAAATCAATGTACAGACACGCCGATTCTTCAGTTTTATTATAGTAATATAGGTAGATTGACACCAGTAAGAAAATGGGACAGTTACAACATGACATGACAATTAGAATCGTTAACAGCTCACACACGTCCCCACCGAGGGGCTCGAGCCTACCCTGAAATCAGGGTGAATAGGCCTTAGTCGACCACGCTGGCCCAGTGCGGGTTGGTCACAAACACACAACCTTTAAATTACTTCGCAGGTGTGTGCAAGTCCTCACAATGTTTTTCTTGCAAAGAAAAGAAGCGTCAAATAAACATTGGCACGTGCCGAGACTTGAACCCGCGAACTTCCGAATGGAAGGCCCTAGCCACTTGGCCACCGACCATTCCATTTCGGTAACCCGATTGAAAGTGTAATTGTAAATGCCTATTCAATTATTAGGAATATTTGGCACGTATTTAGCGCGGCGACAAAATAATCTAAATTGGAGTTATAAAAAAAGTTTAAATGGGTGCTAAAAATACATGGTTGGCGACTATTATGAAGTAGCTACTAAATAAATGAATTGCAAGATAGTTATTAAATTTAAACTGGCATTGAGTATTTTGTTTTGGCAACAAAATTTATTTTCAAGCAGAAACATATGGCATATAAAAAAAGACAAATAGGCATTTAAATATGGCTTCATAAGTATTTTTTGCGACATTTTAAGAGCTCTAAACAAAGTTTAAAACAGGATGCACAGTTATCATCTTATCCTTTTAAAGTGTATTTTACGATTAGTGTAAAAATCAAAGTCCAAACGAGCTTTTTAGATGGAAACGAGCTTATTAGTCGCTAAGTTATTATTTATACTACCTTGCCTATATTTGCAGTCGACTTGCTTATTATTTTTGCTACCTTATAGTAGCTGCCATTATTTGATTTTTATGATAGCCCCCTTTTTTATGCTTATTTATGATAATTAAAGCCAAATAATTTAAATGCTGCCAAATTATTTTTTTAGTTGCTAACAATTTGTCGCCGTTTCAGTTTTTAGTCGCTTCGAAAATAATAAGCCGGAATATTATACGTATTTTTTTATACCTTGGGTTACATTATTGAAGTTTTAGTAAGGATCCTTAACTTATTTAAAAATAAAATATAACCAATATAACCCGTGAAAGATTTTTTGAAATTGGTTCAGTAGTTTCAGAGCCTATTCGATGCAAAATTGCAAACAAACAATCAAACCTTTCCTCTTTATAATATTAGTATAGATAAAGATGGACGAATTTTTAAGTTAGCCATTGACATTGTAGATCAGGGCCGTTGTTTAGGAGTAGGTTTTATAATGAAAAAAATAACGCAATAACGATATAATATTTTTATTATTATTAAATTGTAAAATTTACAGTGTTTTTGGTCATACCCAGAGAAAGTTACAAAATATTTCTATTACCTATTCATATACCCGACTTCCTATGACAGGAGTCGTTACGACTAAATCGTGATGGAGTATTAACTTTACAAGGCAGTGGCCACTATATTGCCACCTTAATTTTATCCTTAGACCCTCAACATAAAGTCGAAAACGAATGCATTTTGTAAATTTGTTTTGCCTTATAAAGGGTTAAACGAATAGACCGTATTTTAATGGCACTTATTGTAAGTTACACAGTCAATATAAGTATTTCCGGCTTACCTACCCTAAATCTTCAACATTGATAGTTACTTTTAAGAATAGAATAACAATAAATTGATGATTAACATGTCTTTTTTAAACTGTTTAACGGCTCTGGGTACTAGGGATTAACAGGCTTAACCATGGTCTAAAAAAACAAGGTCTTTTACTCGACATCATTTATTCGACAAGGATGAACAGCAGATGACGTAGGCTTGTGTCAAGTTTGACAGTCCGAGTAAAAGACCTTGTTTTTTTGAGACCATGGGCTTAACTATACAAGTATTGCCAACTTAAACGAAAAACTTCTACATTGATATATTTTACAACAACTTATTTATTTAAAGAGCGGGCGGCGTATGCTGCGATGTATTGCAAGCTTCGAACGATCGCCTCCGGGATGGGAGGGGGGGTGGGGATATGAGCACCCTGAAAAAAAAACGTTAATAATATAAAAATAATATGTGGGAACACACGGCCATCTGACCCCAAACTAGGCAGAGCCTGTACTATGAGTGCCAGACAGCTGATATACACACATATATAAATATACAACATCCAGACACAAGGCAAACACAAGTGATCATCACACGAATGTTTGCCCTGGGCGGGTTCGAACCCGCGACCCTGTGCTCAGTAGGCAGACGTACTACCAACTTGGCTACGAGGCCGTAATAATAATAAAGCACAGGATCGCGGGTTTATTTTTACAGCAGTGCTGAGTGCACACATTGCGCGAATTAGCCAGTTCTGTTCAAACTGATATCGCATCGCCTGTTTAAATTTTAACAGCTTTTCTTCATTAGACGAGAACCAGCCTTGGGTTGAGCAAAACTTAGTAACTTCATTTGACGTCGATAAATCTATATAATAAAACTGTACGAGGTCGAAAATCTGTACATAGAAAAAAAAGATGAAATGCGAGTCAGGAGGATGTAAGAAGTGAAATAGAACATATCCAGACAATTTTCTTTTTTTTGTTTCTCTGTCTGTTTGTCTGTTTGTACGGGCTAATCTCCGAAATTATTGGATCGATGTGAATGAAATTTTGCATGGTGGTTCTTTACATCCCTGGTAAACATCTTAGATACTTTTGATGCCGGAAAATTAAAGAGTTCCCATGGGAGAGTTAAAAGTTTACTGATTTATAAAATCTTACCTCAAATGAAAACTCATTCGTGTGATGAGCACTTGTGTTTGCCTTGCGATCTGAATTGCACTTTATTGTTAAGGAGCTGGAGTTGCTATTCATTTGAATTATTTATTCTGTGGTATAGTAATTTCTCACCTCAGCTCTGTATCCATTCTCGTCTGCGGTGTAATGGACCTTTATGTCTTCACCTTCAGGGCTTTGGTACGCGAACTCTCCTCCGACGGTGTTAGCGCCGTTAATCTGTCAACAAAACGCATTTCACATTAATATTGGCTTATGTTTAACTTACCACCAAATATCACTACATAGTATAAAACAAAGTCGCTTTTTCTGTCCCTATGTCCCTCCCTTTGTACGCTTAAATCTTTAAAACTACGCAACGGATTTTGATGCGGTTTTTTTTAATAGATAGAGTAATTCAAGAGGAAGGTTTATATGTATAATACATGCATAATATGCTTAAAGATAACCCACAATAACCATTTTCCCGTGCGGAGCCGGGGCGGGTCGCTAGTAGTAACATATAACAGACAAAAATGGTAAATGATCACCAAAATTAAACCCGCATTTTAGTTTAAAATGGATTATTATTTTCGAGGCGACTAAAAACTGAAACGGCGACAAACTGTTAGCAACAAAAATAATAATTTGGCAGCATTTAAATTATTTGGCTTTAATTGACATAAATAAGCCTCAAAACGGTAATCAAATAATGGCAGCTACAATCAGGTTGCAAAAATAATAAGCAAGTCGACTGAAAATATAGGTAAGGTAGTATAAATAATAACTTGGCGACTAATAATATTAGTGAGGTGTCATTTGTGATTGTCAACTGTTGGTTTCCATCTAAAAAAACTCGTTTGGACATTGATTTTTACATAACCGTAAAATACACTTTAAAAAGATAAGATAATAATGTGTGTTAATCCTGTTTTAAACTTGGTTTAGAGCTCTTAAAATGTCCCAAAAAATTATTACTAAGCCATATTTAAATGCCTATTTGTCTTTTTTTATCTGCCATTTATGTTTCTGCTTGAAAATAAATTTAGTTGCCAAAACAAATACTCGATGCCAGTTTAAATTTAAAAACTACCTTGCAATTCATTTATTTAGTACCTACTTCAAATTTAAGCTCATAATAGTCGCCAAGCCATTATTTTTAGCACCCATTTTAATTTTTTATATATCCCCAATTTAGATTACTTTGTCGCAGCGTTAAATACGTGCCGTTTTAAATATAACCAAAGCTTTAACATCTCGATATCCTATTTAAGCTAAACGACTTTAAATAAATCATTGTTAACCCAAAAGTAACGCCAAAATTAAAACATAATTTTAATGTAAAATTGTAATTAAAGTTTTTACATCTTGCCATCCTATTTAAGCAAACTGACTCCAAAAAAATCATTGCTTACCCAAAAAAAAAAACAAAAAAAAAAACAAATTTATTAACCACATTTAAATTTAATATGACATGCAAAAAATGACATCTCGTTATCCGATATTTTGCCAAACATAGTAAATAAACTCCTAACCTTTTTGTCTCCAAACTAATAATCACTACCAAATAAAAATATCTGCAGCGTTTATAATTTTATTTAACCAATTTTAGCATCATAAGATAAAAAATAAAACTAATAAAAATAATCCTTTTTTAAATTACTTATTAAACAATCTTCAATTTTATAAAAAAAAACTCCAAAACAATCTTCAATTTTATAAAAAAAAGCCCAGCGCAGCGCTTGCGGCGCGGTGGGAGGGGATTGCAAGCCGGAGACATAACTTAATAGGACATCACAATACTTTATCACTACATAGTATAAAATAAAGTCGCTTTCTCCGTCCCTATGTCCCTATGTCCCTTTGTACGCTTAAATCTTTAAAACTACGCAACGGATTTTGATGCGGTTTTTTTTAATAGATAGAGTGATTCAAGAGGAAGGTTTATATGTATAATACATGCATAATATACTGAAGGATAACCCACAATAACCATTTTCCCGTGCGGAGCCGGGGCGGGTCGCTAGTTTGGTAATAAGCCTACATTTTATTGCAATCATAGTAGTTTATTTAGGCAAAAATAGCGCATTAATTTGCTCGCTGAGATTTGGTGATCATTTGGTGTTCGAATACAATTTGAAGTACAGTCGTGACTAAATTGTAATTTTAGTCTTTTTAGTGTTAAGGTGCTCCCTCACCGGGAGCATTCGCGTGTAATGTAACATTATAGATTCGTCTTTGAGCATTACATTACAATAATACCTCCCTGATTGACGAGCATTCGCGTGTAATGTAACATTATAGATTCGTCTTTGAGCATTACATTACAATACTACCTCCCTGACTGACGAGCATTCGCGTGTAATGTAACATTATAGATTCGTCTTTGAGCATTTGGGGTCTAGTGCGGTGGGGGGCTAGTGGAAGTGAAGCGCATTGATGTTACAAGTTGTATCAAGATATTACACATTGTATCATTACAAGGTGCGCATTGTAATGCTCGGTTCTCCTCCTTCACCGATGTATGCCCGTTTTGTATCATTACAAGGTGCGCATTGTAATGCTCGGTTCTCCTCCTTCACTGATGTAATGCTCAAATCTGTAACGTTACATTACACGCGAATGCTCCCGGTGAGGGAGCACCTTTAAGTACATATTTTTGGTAAAAGACCTAAGGGTATCAAAATATTTTATGGCGGTCATTATATTTAACCCCTTACTTATTTGTCAAAATACATTGCTCCTTTTATTTGATTAGCATTCAAATAGAACATAATAAGATCTATCTAAAATAAAACTGTAGAGGTTGAAAATCTGTACATAGAAAAAAAATGCTAAAAAAAACTGGTTGCCTGTAAAGTCGGTATACGGGCGAAAGTTTTACATGACAACGACTTTCTCACTCTCTCTCTCTCTCGCTCTGTCTCTCTCGCTCTTAGGCGGGCTAACTGTGCTCGAGTGGAAGGGACGCGTGCCTTTCACTTTTTATGTCTGTCTCTCTCGCTCTTAGGCGGGCTGCGTGCCTCTCACTCGCTCTCATTGTGAGCGCATAACGTGAGCGGAGCGTAACGCAGTTTCTTGAAGTGTCACCCGGCAAACCAATTTATAAGACGTTGTCACGTCAAAACGGAGTCAGGGGGAATGTAAGAAGTGATATCATCATTTCAGCCGAAAGACGTCCACTGCTGGACAAAGGCCAAAGGAAGTGATATAAATAGAACATTATCCAGTTGTTTCTTTTTAATTTTTGTTTCTCTGCTTGTCTGTTTGTACGGGCTAATCTCCGAAACTGTTGGACCGATTTGAACGAAACTTTGCATGGTGGTACCTTATATCCCCGGTCAACATCTTAGATAGTTTTTACCTCGGAAAATATCTTATTCCTACTGGAAAAAAAAACGCGGGCGTAGCCGCGGGCCGACAGCTAGTATATTATTTTAGAATAATGGCGCAGTCGGGTTTTATTTAATTTAATTTACATAATAACTAAAAGCGCTTTATTTTTGCAAATAGATTTTTATATAAAAGAAACTGAGGTGAATAATAAGCTTGGACCGATTTAAATAAAATATGGTGATACCTTATATCCCCGGTCAACATCTTAGATTTTTTTTTCAGGAAATTGAAGAGTTTCTGTGAGATAATAATAAAGAAAACACTATACGTATAGTAACTTATATGCGGCTCAGTACATTGTACGGGCTAATCTCCGAAACTGTTGGACCGATATAAATGAAATTTTGCATGGTAGTACCTTATATCCTCGGTCAACATCTTAGATACTTTTTACCACGGGAAAATATCTCATTCCAACGGGAAACCGTGCACGGAACGTAGCCGCGATCGGACATCTATGGTTTGTTTCATATTAATCCGAACAATAGGTCATTGACGCCTGCACGCCTGCACTATGCGCACATTTTTTGCAAACAATACAATAAAACTATAGGGAACTAGCTTGCCGCCTTGTAAAAATTTTCCCCGTGGAAATGATTTTTTTATTATTTTTCTCCGTAAGAACCTAGGACTTCAGAGAACATAAAAAAAAATTGGTAAAATTGGTCCAGGCGTTCTTGAGTTATGCGCATACCAACGCATACAGATTAACGCCAAATACGTAATTTGGCATACCGTAGTAGAAGGCGGGGTGAGCGTGTGATCTTGCCAGACATTTTGGCGTTACATTCTTTTTAAGAAAAGAAAGAGGTCAATGAACTTTTATCCGGATTTATATGAAAGAGACCATACCATAGTCATCATACTCACATAATTACATACATGTACACACACACACACACACATACACACACACACCTGACATACCTTTACACGAAGCTTTGTTTTTTATTTAGTTTATTATTTCTTTTTTGTTTTTCTTTATTTTAAGCATCTTTATTAACGCCAAAATAAAACACTGCATCTGCCTTACGTTTGCTGTGCTAATCGGAGACCCTAAAACTGTATAGCTGACATTTATAGCACAGGATCTTCCTTTTTTAAATGTCAGCTATTCCCTTTTGTTGGAACTACCACTAGCCATAAGCATGTAAGTAAATCAATGTACCTCCTACCGTATCTCACTGTAATCATTTTGGCTTGTAAATGTTTTTAAAAATAAATTATTATTATTTTTATTTTCTTTTCTTTCTCTCCGAAGAGGTTTTTTTTTTGCACGGGCTAAAGCCAAGTGCTCGTTGGAAAGTTATGAAGTTAAAGTAAGAAATTTTCTGACGATACGGCAGGTATTTAGAATGACGGCTTTTTGTAGGAGTGTGTATGTGTATGGATGTACAGTTCGCGCGCGAGTTGAATGCAGAGTGAGTTTCACTTCATTTTGAGTTTATAGCTATACTATAGTTTTTTAAATAAAACTGATTATACTCTCTATAACAAGAGCTGTAGTTCAAGGACATCGAGGCTTCTGTGCAGGGTTTTCGGGATGACGCCAGTTGTGGAGAGGATTATGGGGATAGTTTTGACTGTATGTACTTGCCATTGAGTCTTAATTTCAACAGAAAGATCTATGTACTTCGCAACTTTTTCTGTATGGGTGCTAGTCAGGTATTGGGCTCAATTCTGCGTGGCCGCTAAAATATCTAAGTTTATGTTGTTATGTCTCTTTCACGTTCATAAGAACGAAAAGGGACAGGTGATTGCCAACCTACATTTAGACACGTCAAACTTCGATTTTACGCGTAATTTAGCAAGAATTTAAAAACATCCCGACTAAATTAAGCTGAATTTGACAGCTGCGCTGCTTATTTTAAATATCATTCATTCAAAATTAAGTTCATTCATCTCCCCATCCTTTTCGATTCCCATATGAATGAAAGAGACCAACAACTTAAATTTAGAGATTTTAGCGGCCACGGCAGAATTGAGCCCATTATTATTATAGTAAAATAAATTTTTATCGAACCTGCTCTCCGTGTGCATGGGCGGCGATTCCGTTGTTGCTTGCGAACTCCCAGTAGTACTTCCCGATTTCCAGCTGCGCATCCTGTACGTACTTGGTGATTTCGGCTTCTTTGTCGCTGGAGGCGCTTTTAAATAAGTGGGAGACATCTGGCTTGGCAAACGCGCCCGCGATCAGCAGAGTGATGACTAGCAGTTTCTGCGAACAATTTATAAGTTAACCAGCGACCCACCAGCGACCCGCCCCGGACTCGCACAGGAAAATGGTTATTGTGGGTTATCCCTAAGTTATATTATGCATGTATTATACATAATAAACATTCCTCTTGAATCACTCTAGACAAAGACAAAGACAAAAATATTTATTAAAAGAAATCGCATCAAAATCCGTTGCGTAGTTTTAAAGATTTAAGCATACATATGGATATAGGGCTAGGGACAGAGAAAGCGACTTTGTTTTATACTGCGTAGTGATTAATTATACTAATATTATAAAGAGGAAAGGTTTGATTATTTGTTTGTTTGCATCGAATAGGCACCGAAACTACTGTACCGATTTCAAATATTCTCACTGTTGAAAAGATACATGATCCCTAAGTAACATTTTTTTATTTCCGAATTTATACGAGTATGTACGTTTATTCGACGCTCTTATAGTGAAAGAAAACATCGTGTGAAGTTGACCAACCCGCACTGGGCCAGCGTGATCGATTAAGGCCTATTCACCCTGGTACAGGGTGGGCTCGAGCCCCTCGGTGGGGACGTATATGAGCTGCTACTGATGAAGATGATTTAACGTTTCAGTTTGAATCTCGAAAGACTGGAGATGAATTAATCAAATTTTTAATTAGTGACATTTAAAATAAGAACGCATTTCATGGGAAATGGTCGTTCAGAGAATGTGGTCGTTCTGGGAAGTGGCCTTAGGCGACCGAATTGGAATAAGGTTGTTAGTCAAAGTATCGCCTGACCTTTTTGGAAAATGTCACTGAACTTAGCGTGGGAATGTACCTAGATCTCAGTGCTTAAATGTGGCCCTAGGACCTAGACATCCTTTCTATAAATAATTCGTATTGGATTGAGGACTCGACTACCTTTGTTTCATTTCATTAGCTATCGTATTTATAAATAACAACTTTTAAACAAAATAATTAATTCTGTGAGTGAACATTTTCCAGTAGCAAATTAAGAGAAAAAAAACCTTAAAACGGCTCAACGAGAACTAGTAAATAGTGAGGTAATAAATACCGAAGTATTGGATTATAAAAAAACATTCAATTTAATCAACTAATTGTCCTAAAATTAATCTCATTCAGGATCATTTACAAACCGACAAAAAAAAAGTCTACAATAAATCTCACTGTTCTCATTATTTTACTGGCGTCATCTATGGAAATCTAAAAAACGCAGTATTTTTTTTAATTTCAAGCTGTCAGAAAATCTCCCATTAGGGTGACTTGAAAAAAAATGGGACCAATATATTAAAAATGTCACTTGTCAAATCCATCAGAAAATCACGTCACTTTATTAGCACGCACAGCACTCACCATTGTAAGGGTGTGTTCTCACTGATAGGACCTGAACGACTGAGTGCGTGCGTGTACGCAGAGCTTTATAAGGCTTTCGCGCGGTTACGTCGACTGCCGAGGACGCGTCGCTGATATAACGCGAAGTCTCGGATCATCTTTTGACCGCCGACACTGCGTAAAAGATATACGGAAAGAAAATCCATATTATATTAAAAAACTAGCTGTCCGCTCACGGCTACGCCCGCGTTGTTTTTTTTTTTTTCCCGT
Organism: Teleiodes luculella; assembly: GCA_948473455.1. Classification (NCBI taxonomy): domain Eukaryota; kingdom Metazoa; phylum Arthropoda; class Insecta; order Lepidoptera; family Gelechiidae; genus Teleiodes; species Teleiodes luculella. The sequence goes on along the minus strand of OX419609.1, from coordinate 5,512,734 downwards.
GGTTAAAAGTATCTAAGACGTTGAACTGGGATATAAGGTACCACCATGCAAAATTGAATTTAAATCGGTCCAACGGTTCCAGTGATTAGCGTACAAACAGACAGACGGTCATTTTTTTCAAAACATGTATTTTTGTGTTCACTTACACTCGCTTTATCACCATATGTTTTTTAGTCTTAACAATATTTGCCAAATTTTGTGTCATAAACTAAAAGATTACCATTAATTATCAAGGACAAAATTAAAACTACAAGACGAAATACCGAATCGAAATCTTAAAATAAGATGAACTTTCAGATATAAATAATATAATTTATTTGGCATCAAAAAAATTTAAACATACCCCATTATACTTGTATAAATGTATTTATGTATTTATTACGTTTTAATAGAAGCTCCAAATAATATCCTTAAACATGATACCGGTATATTTGAAATTATAATTTGCTAATTAATATAATATAAATTATAAATAAAATAATCACTCGTATAATGTTCTGCGCTAGATTAGGTGGATTCGTCAAATTATAATGGCTGTGGATGCTAAGGTCAAGGTTTTATACATGAATTAATTTATGGGATACTAGGTCTCCGCCGCGACTCCGCCCGCGTTTACAGTTTTTACCGTGGGAATGAGGCTTTTTCCCGCGGTATAAGCTGTATTATTGTTTTCATTAAAATCCATCCGTGAAAGAGTAGCTAACATCCTTTTTTTCGTCCATCATCATCCATTACTTTCGCGTTTATAATAATACCAGCGACCCGCCCCGGCTTCGCACAGGAAAATGGTTATTGTGGGTTATCCCTAAGTAAATTATGCATGTATTATACATATAAACCTTCCTCTTGAATCAATCTACCTATTAAAAGAAACCGCATCAAAATCCGTTGCGTAGTTTTAAAGATTTAAGCATACATAGGGATATAGGGACATAGGGACAGAGAAAGCGACTTTGTTTTATACTATGTAGTGATTAGTAGGGCTTATCTCCGAAACTGTTGGTATTTTATATCCCCCGTCAACATCTTAGATAGTTTTATAGTTTTTACCGCGGGAAAATATCTCATTCCTACGGGAAAGTAAAAAAACAACGCGGGTGTAGCCGCGGGCGGACAGCTAGTATATAATAAATTTAGAATAATCGCGCAGACGGGTTTTATTTAATTTACAAATCACTACATAGTATAAAATAAAGTCGCTTTCTCCGTCCCTATGTCCCTATGTCCCTCCCTTTGTACGCTTAAATCTTTAAAACTACGCAACGGATTTTGATGCGGTTTTTTTTAATAGATAGAGGGATTCAAGAGGAAGGTTTATATATATAATACATGCATAATATACTTAAGAATAATCCACAATAACCATTTTCCCGTGCGGAGCCGGGGCGGGTCGCTAGTAACTAAATAAAAGCAACTGAGGTTAATAATAAGTTTCCGCTTATTAAAAAAAAACATATTGATTGATTTCCTTTTGATTTACGGAACCATAAGCATTCTTTATTAATTTGAAGCTTATCACTACATAGTATAAAACAAAGTCGCTTTCTCTGTCCCTATGTCCCTATGTCCCTATGTCCCTCCCTTTGTACGCTTAAATCTTTAAAACTACGCAACGGATTTTGATGCGGTTTTTTTAATAGATAGAGGGATTCAAGAGGAAGGTTTATATGTATAACACATGCATAATATACTTAAGAATAATCCACAATAACCATTTTCCCGTGCGGAGCCGGGGCGGGTCGCTAGTTGAGTAATAAGTAAGCATTTCTCAAATGATTTTATCACAACAATTGACTAATTTAGAAGCATTATAGTACTGACTGCAATATGTGCTTAAATCAACAACTTATGTTTGGCACAATTGTGCACCGGTGCCAGCAATGAAAAAAAAGAAAGCTCATCAAAGCTGTCAGTCGCGTGCGCAGTTTAATGAAATCTATACTAATATTATAAAGAGGAGAGATTTGTATTTTTGTGTGTGTGTGTATACGTATGTATATTTGTAATGAATAAACTCAAAAACGACTGCGCCGATTTCGAAAATTCTTTCACCATTAGAAAGCTACATTCACCCTGAGTAACATAGGCTATACTATATTTTCAAAAAAATTTGGCATCCTTAATAAAACTTCAATAATGTAACGCAAGGTGTAAAAAAATACCTAAAATATTCCTAATAATTGAATAGGCTCCGAAACTACTGAACCGATTTTGGTAAAACTTGGCACAAAGATAGAATAGACCTTGACAAAGAATATAGGCTGCGATTTACCGCGGGAAAATTTCTCATTCCCATGAGAAAAAATATTAAAGTGGGCGGAGTTGGCACAAAGATAGAATAGACCTTGCGGAAGAATATAGGCCAACTTTTGCCGCGGGAAAATACCTCATTCCCACGGGAAAAACTATTAACGCGGGCGGGGCCGCGGCGTGAAGCTAGTACTAGCATAAAAGATTTCTCACATTTAATAAGTAGAGTCATCCTTACAGAATCAGTAGGTATTGCGTGCTATTGCCGAACAAACGATAGTTATACAATTTAAATATTAATTTAACTAGCTTTCTGCCGCGACTCCGCCCGCGTCTACAGTTTTTCCCGTGGGAATGAGGAATTTTCCTACGGTAAAAAGTAGTACTTTCCCAAGGTCTATTCTATCTTTTCGCCAAGTTTCATCAAAATCGGTTCAGTAGTTTCAGAGCTTAATTATTCAATGCTAACAAACAAATATTGTCTCTTTATTGTATTAGTATAGAAGCTAACTTTTAACAAATTATAGAAGCTATCTTTTAACAAATTAAGGAAGGAATAGATGTCGTGTCGTATCAGGAGATCAAAAAGAGGACGGAAGACAGAACAGAGTGGCGTAGACTCCACCGACAAGAGCGAGGCTCTTAAATATGAAGAAGAATAGAAGCTAACTGCTAAAAACGGACATTTGTAAATTTTACTATCTGTAACTACGTCAAACTATAATTAACAGATTTGATAGATTTTATACACATTGAAATTTAACTGGTTGTTTAAACTGAACAACTTTCCCTAAGGTTATGGTTATTACCTACTAGCGACCCGCCCCGGCTCCGCACGGGAAAATGGTTATTGTGGATTATTCTTAAGTATATTATGCATGTATTATACATATAAACCTTCCCCTTGAATCCCTCTATCTATTAAAAAAACCGCATCAAAATCCGTTGCGTAGTTTTAAAGATTTAGGCGTACAAAGGGAGGGACATAGGGACAGAGAAAGCGACTTTGTTTTATACTATGTAGTTTAAAGATTTAAGCGTACAAAGGGAGGGACATAGGGAGGGACATAGGGACAGAGAAAGCGACTTTGTTTTATACTATGTAGTGATGTTAGGTTAAAAAATATCAAAATTAAAATTCAACTTTTCATACAATCGTGACTGAAGTTTGTATGAAAGTTGAATATTATTCTTGATATTTCAATCTATGTAAAAAAATTCAGTTTCATCATGAAAATGGTAGTAACCAATGTTGCGGATGAACAACAGTTAAATTTTAGGGTGGATATTCAACATCACCCCATCTTCAAAATAATTTAAGAGATTTTTGAAAACTTTTTACTCACCAATATTTTTTTTACGGATGGTGGCGCCACTTACATTAATACAGCCTCATAAGTCCATAGCGTCACTTGAGAGAATTTATAACCAACTAACTGTCCGCCCGCGGCTTCGCCCGCGTGTATTTTCGACTTTTCCGTGCACAGTTTCCCGTAGGATTTGATATATTTCCATGGTAAAAAGTATCTAAGATGTTGACTAAAGATATAAGGTACCACCATGCAAAATTTCATTTAAATTGGTCCAGTAGTTTCGAAGAAACTCGTACAATGTACTGAGCAGTATGTAAGTTACTATAGTTTTTTAATTATCCCACGGGAGCTCTTTAATTTCCCGAGATGAAAAGTATCTAAGATGTTGACCGGGGATATAAGGTACTATCATACAAAATTTCATTTAAATCGGTCCAGTAGTTTCGGAGATTAGCCCGTACAAACCGACAAACAGACAAACAGAGAAACAAAAAATTTGAAAAAAATCAGGATATGTTCTATGTCACTTCTTACATCCCCCTGACTCGATTTTAAGCATTTTTTTTCTATGTACAGATTTTCGACCTCTACAGTTTTAAATAACCAATATGGTCATAAACCGGTAATGATTCATATCATTACGACCCACATTTTTTCTCTCAATCGATTCACTTACTCATCTGCTAACCTCTTTGTCATGGTTCCGTGGTCGAGTGACAAAATATTTTTAAAATTATTCGTGTACCTGTGTTCAATCTCAAAATTAAAATTCACTTTTCATACAAAGTGGCCGGTCACGTGACTGAAGTTTATATGAAAAGTTTTTTTTTTGAGATTTCAACCTATGAGATTTTAAATTTAGAAAAAGTTGTTCAGTTTCATTGGTACTACCACTATGTTTTGGTTAAACAACCAGTTTAATTTCACGGTGTATACTTTTTTCAAAAAAAAGTATATTAATACATTACATAAATAATAATAATAATAATAATACATTATATAAATAACTGATTGAAGTTCGCCACTCAAGCGAACACCGTGTAAGCCTTGATCTACAACGCGCACGCGCGAGGATGTCGCGCTGTGACGTCACAAGTGGCCGTGACACGACACCGGCCTGTTCGACAAAATTAACATAACGGGGTGACAAACATGGTGAATCTGCCCGAAACCGACTAAAGCCTTATTTACGCTACGTAATTGTGGCATGCGAAATCTTGTGGTATGCTACAAGTAAAATAAGGCTTTTACATTTTTCTTTTGGACGTCTATCAACGGGCCACCCTGTATAATACCAAATTCTAAATAATTATTTTTAACCCACGACGAAAAAGAGGGGTGTTATAAGTTTGACGTGTGTGTCAGTCTGTCTGTTTGTGCCATGGTAGCTCCTAAACGGTGGCGCCGACTTTTATCTTTTTTTTTTGTTTGCAAGGTGTTACAATCGAGAGTGTTGTTAGCTATGATCTAAGAAAATATCTTCAGCATTTGAAGATTATCAGCTCTTTTCTAGTTGTTGAAAGGATCAAGTAACGGTTTTGTGACGGGGGTTATTATATTGAATTTATTTCAGTGATCAATCGGAAAGGGTTTATGTTAGGGTAACAAAAGCATAATGATAATTAAATTATATGTTAAAATTTAGTAGGTAATATTCAAGAACCGACCTCATCTCAATGTATGAGCAGGCCCGGCGCACTCCGCGCTAGAGCTCCAGAATATACCACGATTTCGCGGCCATTTAGTAGGGAAAACGCGCACGCTTGTGACTACGCTATTATTTAGTCTGTGGTAATACAGACTCTCGCGGCGCGGTCTTAAGGTACATTTTGTTTTAATACGAGCGCAACGAATAACGGTAGGCTATTATAGCCAGGGTCACGTTCGACGCGTCCAATGTAATTTGAACGTTAGTGGCGTGGTAGCTAGAATTAAATTCGCACGTTTGCTATCAGAGAGTGCGCCTTCTGTACCTAGTACTATTATATATTGTGTGGTATGAGTGATAGATTGTATAATTATTAGGAAACCACCATAACATTGACATTTACAAGTGTCCATATAAGTTGATGAAATAATACAATTATTTACTCGCTTGCTATTAAGTGGTAATTTTATTAATGGGCGCCTGTCAACGCGTGTCAAAGTTCGTTCGTCAATATTCTGAGTTGGAACAATAGCTCTTTTATTACACGCTTTATATTAGCTTCACATGTAACTATGTATGTAAGAAAATCTTGGAGTCTTAATTTGACCCACTTCCCGGTCTTCGATTAGGATGAAATTTTGCACACGCTCTGAGTTCTGATGACAATACATGACTAGCTAAGAAACGTCATGACAAATCCAATGTGGCGGCCTCCCCATTATATTATGTACTTACGTAAGAAAATCTTGGAATCTTAATTTGACCCACTTCCCGGTCTTCCCCAAAAACATACACACACACAAAAATACAAATCTTTCCTCTTTATAATATTAGTATAATTATATTACAAATACAAATACAAATAATTTATTCGTCAACACAGGTAAAAAGGTTGGTACAGTAAATTATCAAATGTCACACTATGTCGCACCTTCTACGAATTTATACATTACAATAAAATTAAAACATAAACAAATTCACCTAAAAAGTATTGTTAGTACTACTTAACAATTCGTCAATAGAATAAAATGTCATTTCAATTAAATAATTAGTCAGCTTACATTTAAATTGAATTATTTGATCACATTGTCTTATATCTAAAGGTAATCTTCTTCTTATATATAAAAATGAATTGCTGTTCGTTAGTCTCGCTAAAACTCGAGAACGGCTGAACCGATTTGGCTAATTTTGGTCTTGAAATATTCGTGGAAGTCCAGGGAAGTTTTAAAAGGCAAAAAAAAATTAAAAAAAAAACAACGCGGGCGTATAGCCGCGGGCGGACAGCTAGTTTATTATAAATCTTTGGGGACATTCGAATTGCACTTGCTTTGTGTATAGCGGTTTTACCGGCTCTTAGTTCCATATCGTATGTATCGTATCACTACATATCACTACATAGTATAAAATAAAGTCGCTTTCTCCGTCCCTATGTCCCTATGTCCCTATGTCCCTATGTCCCTTTGTACGCTTAAATCTTTAAAACTACGCAACGGATTTTGATGCGGTTTTTTTTAATAGATAGAGTGATTCAAGAGGAAGGTTTATATGTATAATACATGCATAATATACTGAAGGATAACCCACAATAACCATTTTCCCGTGCGGAGCCGGGGCGGGTCGCTAGTTATTTATATTGTACATATTATTTTCTATCGATATCGTAAAACTGTAATCGAAAATCTGTACATAGAAAACAAAATGCTAAAAACCGAGTCAGGGGGATGCCGGTCTTGGATTGAGCAAAGCTTCTTAACTTGATATCACGTCATGTGTTTTTAAACCAAGGATGAAAAAATAATCTTTGACTTTGATGTCCTAACCTGGGGGAAGTCTCGCAAAGTAATATTTGTAATATTTGTTGGACGAGTTCCCCACCGGGATTCGAACCCGGAACCACTGTAATGTGAGGCGTTTTTAACACTCGACCAAGGGGGGTGGTATTGTTGGTAAGAGAAAATATTTTGAAAAGATGCAACGCCTGTGGAGTTTCTTCCGGCGAGTTCTTTTCCACAGAAGACAGCCAGAACTCGCCTCAACGACGAAACATGATTTGTAAAATCTTACTTCGAATAAGTAAACACATTTTGATTTTTGAATTTAGACAGCCTTCAAAGGAGATAACTAAAACGAACTCAAAACCAGTGACTGTTTTAATGGCCCACTTGATAGATATTTAAATTAATAAATTAATTTAAACTAGACCATTTAATAATAATAATAATAATAATAAAAATTTATTTCAGATAATTACAATCCATATAGTGTTAGTACATCTTACAAACTAATTACTTATTCCTAAGGTTAATAATAATAATAATTTTAAAAAACTAAAAACCATAACGTATGAGACGCCACGTCAGTGGGTGCGTCCAGTGCTCGGCGGGGCAGCGGCGTGCAGACGCAGCCAGTGGCGCAGCGTGGGCGAGTCCCACCTGGCCGCAAGCACGCGCAGGATGCTGTTCGGGCTGGCGCGCACGCGTCGAAGCAAGGAGGCGGAACGGTATCGAATGATCGCATAGAAATCATTTGTTCTCGCCTCCGCAAACATAGCTGAAGCACTACAAAAGCGCGGCAGTCCGAACAGGATCCGGAACGCGTTATTATACTGGACGCGTAGGTCACTGTAAGCACGGAGCGTGTAACGGACCCACAGGTTGCATGTGTAGAAGGTCTGGCAGTATGCCTTAAAAAGAGTTTCCTTCACTGGTTTCGTACACCGAGCGAACCTGCGGGCCAGCATATTGCAACGAACTGACAGCGCCCTACGCTCCCTCTCTATATCCACGTTATCGGACATGTCCTCGGTAACCCAGTGGCCCAGGTATTTAAATTTTGTTACTCTATGTAACTCTGTACCACATAGAGTGAGAGCGGGCACATTGGAGTACGTTTTCCTTCCAGCTGTAAAGACCATAAACTCGCTCTTTTCCGCATTATACCTCAACCCATGGGAAACCGCATAGGACTCACATTTAACCGCATTTAAATAACAGATTGTAAATTTATAAAAATAAACGTTTGGATCGATTTTCAAAACGGATGAAGTCGCATTCGTAATTATTTAAAAGCCAGAAAAATAACAAGCTTACTTAAGCTTAGTCTAGGGGGCACTACATGTATTTAACCCCCGACGAAAAAGAGGGGTGTTATAAGTTTGACGTGTGTGTGTGTGTGTGTGTGTGTGTCTGGCTGTGTGGCTGTGGCATCGTACCTCCAAAAAAAAAAGTTTGTAAAAAAGGAATTTGACAAAAGCTGTCTTTTACGAGGTTTTCTCAGCCGGGCTACGCATTGAACGAATAGACGCGCTTCATTAATTGAGGAAAATTGTAAAATTCCAAATACCTATACCTAACCATGTATCAATAGTTTAATCACGAATCAATCTCAAAGATCCACCTATTTGACATTATAGAGCCTATTTAAGTAATTAAAATTCGCCCAAAGACTTAATGTTACCCTTATCCGCGTCTAAATGGCCCACTAAAGATCAGGTTATGCTAACAATCAAATAAAAAAAAAATTAGAAATGTGTAACCTACTGCATAATATTTAGCTATACAATTTAGGTCGCCTATTTGGTAGGGAAATTGTTGTTGGACTGTAAAATTTGTTTATCAATTATGTGTAATGTCGCAAGCCGCACAATGTTGCACCAGCGTAATTTTAAGGCTTTAGACTCTAAAACCTCTAAAGTTTAGACGCTCCAGCAGTCAGCACAACAGATAGATAGATAAAAAAAAAAAGCAAAATTGACACACAATACAACACGAGATAATTGTTATGATTATGAATAAGTATTATTGTAGAGAAAATAAATAAATAAAAAAATACAAGAAAGAGCAAAAGATGCGATCCTTTGGAGTTTCTTGTTTGGGTTCTTCTCCACATTGCGAGAACCTGATAGTTATGTTCAAACTGCAGCCCGATTGTGCTAAACTATCTCAGCTGGATTGGAATTGAACCACAAGCGTAGCGCGTCATTTGACAGAAATCGGTACCGCGCTAAGTGGTTTGACAGCTAGATGGAACGTAACTGAATTGCAATCGAACCGTAGCCGTTCTCATTTACAAAGTTCGACGGAAGGAACTTTTTCTTGATTGTTAGTCAATCGTTAAGCTGTGTTTTTGTCAGAAAGTGACCTAAAATGTTATTATCTTTTAATTTATTATAAGTGAATTATAAATTTGATGTAGCAGAAGCTCGTACATAAGCAAAATATGTGAATTTTATGATCAGACGCAAGATTTCCACCTTTAACATGACCGATCGGAAGTTCATAATAAAATACACTATTCAAGGAATTTGCTGCTGAATTAGTAGCAAAAATGATTCCCCACATCAGCCCACATGCTTCCGCGACTCTTCGGCGGATGCTTTGGATGTGGAAACCAAGGTAGGTAAGCATTCCCTAACTAACCTATAACACTTTGTACTAATACATTCTACATCCGTTTATAGGGTTCCATACTTAGATTCTAATACCGTTTTCTTGCTATAGGTATAAAACTATAAACTATACTTACTTACTTATTTTGCTTTAAAATAGGTACAGACAGTAAATAGTATTTCTTTGAACCCTTGTTATTCACTTATGTTGTCTTATCATTATTTTATTTTTGACCATAAAAATATCATTCTTTATATTTTCTCTGACCTTATTTTCAGATGTATTTCAACATACTAAGTACCTACCTGTAGATCCAGACACCAGTTTCCGACCCAGCACCTGACACTCCAGAAGAACATTAGTATTACAAAAAACTGCAGTTAACTAGTAGATGTGCAGTTTAGCGCTGTATTAGAGTTTTTTAAAGCTTTCTTTAGGTATGTATTTCAACACCATGTATATTAATTTATCATGTACCTTTTAGTACAGATACTTACTCTTTAATTATTGTCCACAGATGCCTATTTAGTAGACAAGAAGTTGCATTATGTATACCTATGGCGCATCAAGTAAATGATAGTATAAATAAATACTCATTTGATAGGGAATGCGCTGACAACCCGGCAAGAAACCTTAGCCTACTCCAAAGTGCAGCTAGGCTGTGAACAGAGGCAAGCTACCAGAAACTGTATGCAGAAAGAAAGATAGAAGAAAGTTTAGAAAATCTTTGGAGGCAATACCACCTCGTTTTAAGTTTAATTAATCTTAATTTATAAAATAGGTATAGGTATAGAGAAAAATTAATATTTTATCTTAATTTTTATTGTATAACTTCTAACACTTCTTTTATTTATAATAAAGATGTGCATAATTATATTAAGATATATATTTTTTCATTTTATCTCATTTCTTCACCTTCCAATTTCTTGCCGTTGACTAATCTGGAAAGAAAAAGAATAATAATGTAATAATAAATAATTCAGGGAGGTGTTTGTCCAGCAGTAGAGGTCATAATATAATTGGAATAGCAAAGAGAAAAATCAGTACTTAAACAACAAAATAAAATAAAATTTCCCTAACATTGTAAGTGACGACTACTTCGGCACACAAAAACATGCTACATTGCGAGTATAATCAGACAATTTCATTTGTTTATATAATGTGGGCTGAATTAGGCTATTAACAATACCTAAGGGTGCTCCCTCACCGGGAGCATTCGCGTGTAATGTAACATTATAGATTCGTCTTTGAGCATTACATTACAATAATACCTCCCTGACTGACGAGCATTCGCGTGTAATGTAACATTATAGATTCGTCTTTGAGCATTACATTACAATAATACCTCCCTGACTGACGAGCATTCGCGTGTAATGTAACATTATAGATTCGACTTTGAGCATTTCATAGCGGCGGGGGGCTAGGGGAAGTGAAGCGCATTGATGTTACAAGTTGTATCAAGATATTACACATTGTATCATTACAAGGTGCGCATTGTAATGCTCGGTTCTCCTCCTTCACTGGTGTATGCTCGTTTTGTATCATTACAAGGTGCGCATTGTAATGCTCGGTTCTCCTCCTTCACTGATGTAATGCTCAAATCTGTAACGTTACATTACACGCGAATGCTCCCGGTGAGGGAGCACCTTAATAATAATATGGGGACAAAATATTATAGTTGTGTAGCCAAGAGCATGCTTAGCTTTGAGTTTTGTATGGTAAATAAGGAACTGAATCACAATTCCCATGTTTGTTTATCTTGCCCTTGGCCATACGAATGTAGATTTTTAATACATAACTTAATAAACATACCATTTGGCTATAGCAATACATGCTTTGTATATTAAATCCTCCAGGTATTAAATCAACTTTTGTCTGTCCCGTCTCTGTAATAGGTTGATTTGAGGGTGGTATTTCAGCTCTCCGCTGCATCCATATCCTTCTGGATCTCTCTATAAACAATAAAATATGTTTTGGTCAGTTCAAGACTGTTTATTCCAATCATACAAGTAAGATACTTACATAACAAAGTAGAGTGATATTAGTAGGTATATTAACAATAAAATTAATGGAATTAAATTAGTACCTATTTTTCCAAATCTAGTTTATGTTTGTACTCTCTGACGACTTCTTATGAGCCGATTAAAGTTCGCCAAACCCGTTTGTGAAAAAAAATAGACTTCGTTTGTGTATTATCACTTGAAAATCAAATACTTACCATCATATATCGATCAAGCTCTTTCTAGATCCATAAAACACCTTTTGGCTTTAGAACATGTAAAATATATAAATTCTTATTTCAAGATTATGCTTATACGTTATCGTTTCGTTGTTTTAATACACTAAAAACATTCTAAACACTTAAAATTCTTCAATTTTCTTGGATTGGAATTACGGGCGTTCACATAAATAAACATTTCTTTCTTGACGTTTTTGACAGTAAAAAAACTCACCACAGATTATAAAACTAGTAATCGATGCTCGATTGACTGAAATACTGGGGTACATCTCTAACGTTTGTCGTACGGTTTTGGTGCTGTTATGGTTCTACTTCGATTGGAGTTAAAACTTTAGCACAATACCGATTTGCGTAGAGACGAATTGCAATTGGATCACAGTTTTAACCGGATTGGAATTGGATGAGAACGTTTTGATTTAGCACAATCGCCCTTCTGACATCGCATCGCCTCTTTCGATTGCTTATTTTATTGTTATTAACTTATACTTGTTTATTGATAATGTGAGACAAAGCTTTTAACTTCTAACGTCATAAAGTGTTTTAAAACCTATAATGACTTCTCAGAAAATTTCGGTACCTACTTGGCTTATAAATACAAAAACTTTGCAAACCGTTAACCTTTTTTTCCCTGTCGCTGTCGGGTAAATGCTGACCGACCTTGACTTTACTGCGAGATTTTAACTGCTCACATGGTAGATCACATGATGTGCTGTTATAAAGTTATTTATTCTTGAGTGGGTATTGCTTGCTTATTATGTGGGTTTCGAGGTTAACCTTCCTCACAAACCCTGGTTTCAGAATTATTGACGGCCTCATAGCCTAGTTGGCAGTACGTCTGCCTACGAAGCAAAAGGTTGCGGGTTTGAATCCCGCCCAGGGCAAATATTCGTGTGATGAGCACTTGTGTTTGTCTTGTGTCTGGATGTTGTATATGTATATATGTATTATATCAGCTGTCTGACACCCATAGTACAGGCTTTGCCTAGTTTGGGGTCAGATGGCCGTGTGTGAGATGTCCCCACATATTTATTTATTTATTTTATTGAGCCTGTAGTCTAGTTGGTAGTACGCTTGCCTACAAAACACAGGGTCGCAGGTTCGAATCCTGCTCAGGGAGTACAGAACAACTGTTTGAAAAAAAAATTAAAGTCGCTGAACCCTCTTTTTTTTTTCCACCCCACTCACCCCGCACCGACCGCCCGCGGCCTGCCAGCACGAAGATTATAGGAAAAGGTTGTTCAGGGAAGTAGCTAACGTAGTTTCAATACCTACAGCTGAAGCCACATGACCGATTTGGTCGCTAGCTCTCGGTAATATATTCGTGTGATAAAAAAAAAACTAGTTTTGATTTTGATTTTCGCCTCGCCCTCGCCGGCGGGTACGGGCATTGTTACCTGAAGGGTAATTATTACCAGAAGGGTGTTTGCTACCAGAAGGGCATTCTGTTAGGTGTAACCTAAATTCAATTCTTTGGCTGCTTTAAATGCTTCTGATTCCGTCGTCTGGTTCGGAAAGGATAATGTTTGGGACGCCGGCGGCCAAAACCGCGTGGTAGAGGGTGCGGGAAATAGCCCGTATACTTCACCACATAGGGATTAGGCTAATGTCCAACCGCAAATGCTGGTTTCTGTACCTTTGTGGTAGACGTATCGTGTTAAAATATGACCAAAAGTGTTTTTAACCCCCGACGTAAAAGAGGGGTGTTATAAGTTTGAAGTGTGTGTCTGTCTGCCTGTGGCATCTAAACGGATGCGCCGATTTTGATCTAGTTTTTTTTGTTTGCAAGGTGTCACAATCGAGAGTGTTCGTAGCTATGATCCAAGAAAATATCTTCAGCCATTTGAAGATTATCAGCTCTTTTCTAGTTGTTGAAAGGATCAAGCAACGGTTTATTTGTCAGGGGTTATTAAAAAAAATAATTTAATGTTTTGTCGTTATACTATTAGGACGATCTGTTTGTTTCCTTAAAGTCGAGGTCACACGGACCCACAAATAACATGTAGACTATATATACTACTGGTCTATTTGAATATGTAGATTACTGTGTATCCTTCATGCCGCGCGTAGATTGGTGGACGTCGGCGAACGCGGAAGATTAGCCGAATGTCAAATGTCATAACTTATCTATATAATAAAACTGTAGAGTTAAAATGTCTGTACATAGAAAAAAAACATGAAATCCGAGTCAGGAGGATGTAAGAAGTGAAATCTCCTAGAACATATCCAGACAATTTTCTTTTTTTCTATTTCTCTGTCTGTTTGCCTGTTTGTACGGGCTAATCTCCGAAACTATTGGATTAATTTGAATGAAATTTTGCATGGTGGTTCTTTACATCCCTGGTCAACATCTTGGATACTTTTAAGAGTTCCCGTGGGATAGTTAAAAATTACTACGGAAAAGTCGGAAAGCAACGCGGGCGTAGCCGCGGGCAGATAGCTAGTTTATATTAATATATAGTTTATAATAAATTATGTGACATCTTTGTTTATGCCTGATTTACTTCCTGAAGATCGAGATTTTTTTAGGCAATATTTAATTATTTTTATGATTATTATTGTAAATATAAACTAAAATCATCAAAAGTTACACAAACATGTTTTTGAATGAGAATTTAAGAATGTTCATCATCATTATTGTACATACAAAGCGCTAAAGCAGGCCTCCGTCACTCGATGTACTTGCGCGCTATAATTACCTACCGCTCGGCCGAGCGGTCTCAGGCCTTCTGCGGCCCCAATTCAGTGCGGCTGCGGCAAGCGAAGCGCGCGCACGTTGTTCAATATTTTTAGTCGTTCCATTCGTTCGTACGAGTAACTACGATGCCGTCTGGTGCCTTATTATTCTTAAATTAGCACAAAACTTATTTACACATATTTCTGCCGCAAAATTCGTTATCACATAATTAAATTAGCATATTTTAAATTCAAAATAATTCTAGCGGACCGGGCGGTCACATTCACATTCATCAATAAGTAATCCATTTACGAGTATATCCGCGCGATCTTACAAGTTAATAAGTATTTTAATATTTTATTACTAAAATACTCGTAAGTGTCCACACTACGAGAAAATAATTTGATTTTTGAGGTACTACAAGATCATTCCTAAATTAGCACACACACACACACAACCTTTTAATTAAATTTATGTTGAAGAAGTTTTGCCATTTAAATAAGTGGATGAGTCATTATTTCATTATTAAAATCTTCAGTATTCATTTTCCACACACAAAAACTAATATTTTTGTTTTGAACGCCGCCGCTCGATTAGCCCCTGCGCCGCCCCGCTGTCTAAACCGCTTTTTAGTAAATACAGTAGTAGTAGCATTGGTTTATTTGAATCATCATTTGTTCGAGTAAGAGGTAGGTACAGTCGCATCATAGTTCAGCATCCCGGAACGTCAGCAACATACTAATCGTTTTTTTTTAAAAGAAAAACCCTAAGCTATTTGTTGTTAAGACATCATTGAAAGAAAACAATAAGGTGTCAACAACCCTACACTAAGCTCTATCCCCCCCCAAATAAAATTAATAAAGCAACCCCATTGATTTATTAATCATATAAAATTTTTAAATTCTTCGACGCTGTCATCGTGGATGGTATTAAAATTATTTATTTAAATTAATTTATTTTATTTATATCTGAAAACAAACAAATCTGCATAAAAAGTTTCAATCATGGTAAGATAAATAGTCAGTAAATGTCAAAGTCTTTATGCTCACACTAACTCGTATCAATCATGAAAAACTAATCAACACAACAGTGTAACACAACGAATGTTACCTCACCGGATACATATGTCCATAAGTGAGTACATGCCAAATAACTACCCATACAAACTTGGAGATAAATGTGAACATATAAAACCAAACATATGACCATAACTCACCCAAATAGAATAAAACTTCTATCAATAGCAGTTTGTAAAAAAAAAATTAAATGTCAAACCGTTATAGGTTAATAAATCAGATGTTTTATTTTCTCAAAGACGACAGCCCTAAAGGTTTTAGTAGAGTGGCGCAATACGCGAGAGAAAGAGATGCAGCAAGTACTTGTATTCGCTTAGCGCCGTGCGATCTGAATTGCACTTTATTATAACGGTGCTAGGGTTGCAACTTATTTGAATTATGTGGCCTAGTGCAGCTTCTGTAGGGACTACTATTTGGTATTCTGTGGCTAAAGCCTCAAACAGACAATAAGAAAAAGAATTATTTATATTCTTTATTGCACAATTTAACAAAAGAGGTGATTCTTATATTTCTAGTTTACAAAGGCAAGCTTATGTCTATAATAGATCTCTTCCAGCCAATCAACACAGTGGTGGAAAAGGAGAATGCTGAATAGACATTTAAATTTAAATGACATAACTAAGAGATGTAATAATGTCCAAAAGTTAAAAAATAAATTCTTTGAACTCTTTGAACATAGGAAAGTGCAAAATACCTTCATAAATAAATATAATAGAAATAGATAAATAATACATACATATTTATAAATTCACGACAAACAAGTTGAATTTGGGATAGGTAGTGCTCTTTAAGTTTTTGTTTGAAGGAGCTTACAGAAGGACAGTCCCGAATAGCTTTGGGAAGCTTGTTCCATAATTGAACAGCACGCACACTAAATGATTTAAAAAGCGGTTGTCTGTAAAGTCGGTTTACTGACGATAGTTGAACTCACGTTCACGTTACTTTAGGATTGTGCCTCTTTGTCGCTCGCTCCGCGCTCTTGCTTGCACTTCAAGCCTTAAATGGAACACCTCAGCCGCGCGGTAACGCCGCGTCATTGCGTGCAGCCGGCTCCATCGAATTATAAGACCTTGTCAAATAAATTTGTGTTAGCTCTAGGACACTCCAGCGTCCTAGTAATACCACAGAATACTAAATAGTAGTCCCTACAGAAACTGCACGAGGCGACATAATTCATATAAATTGCAATCCTAGCTCCGTTATAATAAAGTGCAATTCAGATCGCACGGCGCTAGGCGAAAAGAAGTAGTTGCTGCATCTCTCTCTCTCGCGTATTGCGCCACTCTACTAACACGTTTAAGGAATGGGGAATTGGTCCGCACGCAGCCCGAGACCGCTCGGCCGGGCGGTAGGTAGTTATAGCGCGCAAGTACATGGAGTGACGGAGGCCTGGTAATACAGGGACGTCTAGAATTAACCAACTCTATTTCTTTCACAGTGATGTCTAAGTTCGCTGTCCGCGTGGACGCAGCGGTGTCCGCGCTGGGCGGCGGCGCGGGCGCACAGCTCGACGAGAACGACTTCATCGACGCATCTCGTCTCGTGTACGACGCCGTGCGCGAGATACGACGCGCAGTCCTCATGAACAGGGTGAGTGCATGGTCTAACATGATCCTTAAGCTGGCTCCACACGTTTGCCGTGCCAAACAGAGCGAGACGCAGTTATGCGTTAAAATGAGATACAAATCATCGCGCTCTCCTCGCTCTGATTGGCAAACACGGCATGCGTGTGGAGCCGGCATTAAGTTGTGTGTGCTAGCTATGTATAAATGACGTTGGAATATGCCTACGTCATCAGCGAAAGATAAAATGATCTGACATGATAAGGTATTCTCCTAAGTCACGCTTTTAGTGACGTTGGAACATGCCTACGTCATCAGCGATAGTCGAAATGGTGTAACAGAATAAGGTCTTATCTTATTCTTCTCCTAAGTAACGTGATTCTCTCGTGACGTGGTTCGTCATGTCATCAGCGATAGACAAAGAGTAGAATCCATAAATTACCACACTTAATGGCTTTATACAGTGAAACATGCCGTACATAATGTGGTACAGAACAGTACCGGAAAGTGTTAAGTATCGAACAATCATTCGTGTAAACAATTAAAAAAAAGGGTCCCAAACACTTCCCGAAAAATCTCAAAATACCTTTTAAATACTCATTGTTTTTAAAATATAGATCGATAATCATGAAACTAACAAAAAAACTCGCTCAATCTACTCTAATTTATTACTGAGAAAAAGCTATTGATGCGTTATTTCCTCTATTTATAAACTAGAATACAGTATCAAAAGCTTTCTTTAAATCAATAAAAATATCGGAATCTAAGTTTTTTAGTCTTTCTTTCTTATCTGTCTTACGATGATCTCTTCTTCTTCTTCTTATCGAGTGGATATCGAGATTAACCTACCTCAGAAACCCTGGTGTCGGAATTGTTGAGCCGCCTCAGGCTTCCGACATGGCTCCTATAATGACTACATCCGTAGATAGTAGCCGGGACCAACGGCTTTACGTGCCTTCCGAAGCACGGAATCATCTTTCTATCCGGACAATCAGGTGATTCAGCCTGCAATGTCCTAACCAAACTGGGGAAAGTCACAAAGTGATATTTGTTCAACGGATCCCCACCAGGATTCAAACCCGGAACCTCCGTAATGTCAGACGAGCTTTTGACCACTCGACCACGGGGGTTGTTTATTTATACGATGATCTCTTCAACTATAATATTGAATACAGGACGAAGAGGAGCTAGACCCTGAGGATGTGGAGTTAGATGAGCAGTACACACTGGAGACGCGCAGCAAATGTGAGCGAGTGACGTCACACGTGTCGTCAGTGGGCTTGTCTTGTTGCGCCTTCTGTGTTGTCGTTTTGGAGTGTTTTGGAAATGTGCTCCTTTATGGTGCTATTTAAAGTTCAATTTCTTATACTCGTGAATATGTAAACGGATGGAACAATCGGGAAGGCCTCGAAACAGGATCAAAGAAATTGTAGATGATGGCGACTGCTATCAATTGATATTGTAGTATTTAATGTTATTGTGACGTTTTCACGTTTATTTTCTGATATTCGAATATTCGTTTACTAGCTTTCCGCCCGCGGCCGCGTCAACAAGTTTTCCCGTGGGAAAGAAGTATTTTCCCGCGGTAAAAAGTATCCTATGTGTTATTCTGATGTATATTATTGTAAAGTTTCATTAAAATCCGTCCAGTACTTCCAGAGATTAACGTGTACAAACAGACAGACAGACATTTTTTTTTCTAAACTTGTATCTTTGTGTTCAGCTACACTCCCTTTATCATCTACAATCAGTTTTTTGAAAAACAGATCAATGTACAGACACGCCGGTTCTTCAGTTTCATTATAGTATATTCTGTTATAAATTGGTGGCGTTTAAAAAAACAATTTGAAGGCACCTCCGTCTTGCAATAGCAGTTGCATAATAATTATGCAATGAAATCATTTTAATTTATAACTTTTGAGTTTCTAAATTCGTGATTCATGAATCGAATAGTTTATCGTAAAAGTGCACATCTCCAAAATGCAATTATTCTGCGTCATTGGCTCTCATGATTCATCATCTCATGTTATAAAATTGCATGTCATCGTTTCAACTTGAATAGCAGGCATGATTATGTGATTTTTATTTTCAGATGATTTGGTGTTATTTTTGTTTTTTACATTATGTTTGTTTTGGTGTCGATTTTGACGGCTACTAGATAAAATACTTTCGATTTCTTTATCACGTTCGTTAGTGATGGCAGTAATATTTTTTGCTTAATTTAGTATGCTTTGAGAATCGACACCGCATTTTGTGATAATATTTTTGTTGTTACATTATTAAATCGTTGTGGTATAACATTGTAACTTTTGTGTGTCGGTAAGCTTATTATGACAAGTTATATAGAATTAGCTATTAAATGGAAACCTTACGAGTGTTATGTTAATCTAAGGTAGCCTATGTGTTATTCTAATGTATAAGCTTCATTATTATTGTAAAGTTTCTATAAAATCCATAGTCTAAGAAAACAAGGTCTAACCGACTGACACAAGCCTACGTCATTTTGCGCTATTCATCCTTGTCTATTAACACGCATTCGACAAGGATGAACAGCGCAAGATGACGTAGGTTTGTGTCAGTCACGTGGTCTAATTGTAAGACGTGGTTTTCTTGGACCATGTATAAAATCCATTCAGAAGTTTTTGCGTGAAAGAGTAACAAATATCCATACATCCATTAATCCTCAAAAACCTTCGGGATTATAATATTAGAGGATTACATTCCTCCCTTTCACACAGCAGTTACAGTGTTACACTAACTTTGCCATTGTCATTTGTGTCCCATGTCCCATCGCATGCTAAGTGTTGTGTTTGTCTGCATGTAGACCAGTGACGATCTGGATACGGACACTGAGTTTGAACCCGTCGAGGACATGACCATGGAGACCAGGAGCCGATGTAAGTACCACTTAAGGCCTGGGGGCCTAAAGGCATTGAGCTACTGCTGTAGTTCTAATATGAATTAGAAATTTCTTCAAAATGGCTGAATATTTTACGCGTTGACAGACTCACGAGATCTAAACTGAGATATCATCATCATCGTCATCATCTTCTCGGCCTGTAGACGTCCACTGCTGGACAAAGGCCTCCCCCTATAATATTTGAAATTAAAACCACTGTAATTAAATTAATACTGGATTTATTGTGGCAGACACACACTGTACACTTTAATCCAAATCCGAGAGAGAGCACCGAGTGAGACAACAAACTAGAATAGAACACAAAGTAATGGCTGCGTTCTCACACCCCCAAAGATCCCCACAATGATCGGTCCTGCTTGGCCCGCATCCAGCGGCTTCCCGCGACCCTCACCAGATCGTCGGTCCACCTCGTGGGGGGGCTGCCCACACTACGTCACGCCACGCTGAAATACATTAGTTGTAGACTATTATTAGTTTTAAAACCCTTGATTTATAACAGTATCTAGATTTAGCGCGTCGTACAATATCTACAATAGCGCATTGAAGATTTGGGACCGTCTGACACACATGTGTAAACTCCTAATTACAACCTTATTCTCTCCCATTACGGTCGCATTTTCATTGCGTTAACGTAGTAGTAGTGCACTGCAATCAAAATGTAATATGGGATTTTTACTAACTACAACCTTAGTCTTTCTTTCTATGGTTGTATTTACACTGTGGTAAAAAAGGTGCTTGAGCACCAATTTGCTGTTCCATTTTTTAATCGTTCATGTTTTATCTGTGGTCTGTTATAATAAATGAATGTTTATTATAACATTATTTTTGTATTTACAGCGAGCGCCCATACTGGGGAGCATGGTGTCGATGAATACCCAGATATCAGCGGCATCACCAACGCTAGGGTAAGTCACCCTTCTGGTTACAATTACCCTTCAGGTAACAATTCCGGCGGGGGCGCGGCCAGAATCAAAACTAATAATCAGAGACGGAGCCCCAGGCGTCATTTCCTTCACGATATTTTTCCGTATCAACGCGCCAGGCCTAGGCCTAGGAACCTAGGTTCGAGGCTCCCTCTCAGCCCCTAGACGCGTTGGTACAGTGAGCTGACGAGTAAGGTGACCCCCCCCCGACACGCCACGCTACTTTCGCCGAGCTGTAACTTAGAGAGACAGTTGAAATTAGGCAACACGTTCTTAATTACACTGATAAAGTATTATTAGTCATTAATTCGTTATTTTCTGCCCCCTTGGAGCGGTAGATGGCGCCTGACGGCGCCTCGGGGGGGTCACCTAATTCGTCAGCTCACTGTACATGACGAGCCTTCCGCAAGTATGGAGAAGCTTGATTGGTCGTACTTTTTCGACACAAGCCACGGACTCTGCATGTATTAGTGCGATTCATTTTTATATTATAGATAACTAGCGACCCGCCCCGGCTTCGCACAGCAAAATGGTTATTGTGGGTTATCCCTAAGTATATTATGCATGTATTATACAGTATAAATCTTCCTCTTGAATGACTCTATCAAATAAAAGAAACCGCATCAAAATCTAAATTAAGCATACATAGGGATATAGGCACAGAGAAAGCGACTTTGTTTCATACTGTTCCGCCCGCGGCGCGCCCCGGACTTTGGCGCGCCTGCAGAGCCACGTTGTTGAGGATGATGAGGTGCTTGGTAAAACACGACGTAATGAAAACTCAATAGTCACACAATAGTCACACATAAATTTTAAAGTATATTCGCACAAACACAACAAGACTTTGTTAACAAGGTTTTATAAAATAATGATATATAAAGTTAAATTTTATAGAATGGCCGAGTAGCATTAGGCCTGGAGATGAAGTGAAAATAAAAATGGATGATTTGACGGATGATTTTCGAATGAATTCCAAAATTAAATATTTAAATTTAGAGAAAGAAATGGTAAATGAGATGAGAAATGAAGTAGAAACGAGGCAACGAGGTAGCATGCAATGCACCTCGTTACAATACTATGTAGTGATAACATGTTTATTTGTGTACGGACGACAGGAAGCGATGCGCAAAATGACAGAAGAGGACAAACGCAAGATCCTCCAGCAAGTGGAGCTGTTCCGTCGCGAGAAGATGACGTTCGACAACGAGGTCGCCAAGTGGGACGACGCCGGCAACGACATCATCATGCTAGCTAAACACATGTGCATGATCATGCTCGAGATGACGGATTTCACGCGGTGAGATATGATAAAGTAGAGTTACACTCTTCAAGTTGTATGAATTTCGTTCTACACACCCACACACATAGGCACTCACTCATACACTTACACACACACATACACACACGCGCACTCACACACACTCACACTCAAACACACACACATACAGTCAAACATACAACGACATCATCATGCTCGCCAAACACATGTGCATGATCATGCTCGAGATGACGGACTTCACGCGGTGAGATATGATAAAGTAGAGTTACACTCTTCAAGTTGTATAAATTTCGTTACACACCCACACACATACGCACTCACACAAACACACACTCAAATACGCGCGCACTCACACACGCACACATAAACACACACACACACACATACAGTCAAACATACAACGACATCATTATGCTCGCTAAACACATGTGCATGATCATGCTCGAGATGACGGATTTCACGCGGTGAGATATGATAAAGTAAAGTTACACTCTTCAAGCTGTATGAATTTCGTTATACACACCCACACACATCCGCACTCACACAAACACACACACAAACACGCACGCACTCACACACGCACACATAAACACACACACACACGCACACATACAGTCAAACATACAACGACATCATAAACACATGTGCATGATCATGCTCGAGATGACGGATTTCACGCGGTGAGATAATAATAAATAAATATGTAGGACATCTCACACACGGCCATCTGACCCCAAGCTAGGCAGAGCCTGTACTATGGGTATCAGACAGCTGATATACATACACATATAAATATACAACATCCAGACACAGGGCAAACACAAGTGCTCATCACACGAACGTTTGCCCTGGGCGGGATTCGAACGACCCGCGATCTTATGCTTCGTAGGCAGACGTACTACCAACTAGGCTACGAGGCCGTCAAAGGTCGAGATACGACGAAGTAGAGTTACACTCTTAAAGTAGTATGAATTTCGTTATACACACCCACACACATCCGCACTCACACATGCACACGCACTCACTCATACACTCATACACACACATGCATACACACTCACACCCTCATACGCATGTACGTACACCCACATACAGTCAAACATACAACGACATCATTATGCTAGCTAAACACATGTGCATGATCATGCTCGAGATGACGGATTTCACGCGGTGAGATATGATAAAGTAGAGTTACACTCTTCAAGTAGTATGAATTTCGTTATACACACCCACACACATACGCACTCACACATGCACACGCATTCACTCACACACACACAAATACACACACACATACATACACACTCACACCCTCATACGCATGTACGTACACCCACATACAGTCAAACATACAACGACATCATTATGCTAGCTAAACACATGTGCATAATCATGCTCGAGATGACGGACTTCACGCGGTGAGATATGATAAAGTAGAGTTACACTCTTCAAGTAGTATGAATATTGATTAAATAAAACACCACGGTTCGTTATACACAACACATACAATATTAAATAAAAAAAAAAAAAAACCCCCGCCACGAAACCGTTACTTGATGCTTTCAACAACTAGAAAAGAGCTGATAATCTTCAAATGGCTGAAGATATTTTCTTGGATCATAGATAACAACACTCGATTGTGAAACCTTGCGAACAAAAAAACTAGATCAAAATCGGAGCTTCCGTTTAGGAGCTACGATGCCACAGACAGACAGACACACACACACACACACGTCAAACTTATAACACCCCTCGTTTTTGTCGGGGGTTAAAAACAAACAAATTACCCTACCTCCCAAACCGAACAAAAAACATCTTGTATAAGGTAGCGTTTGACTTGCATGTCTCGACTGTTATTAAAGACCGACCAGAGAAATAAAAAACTTCACCATATTGCGGAATTTCAAGGGAACTAATTTTATAAGGGAAATTGTTGCCATAGTCGTAAAAATATACTCGTGGCGCCCCCAGAGCCACTTTAATTGTTGTTATATGCTCGTTTGTAGTGGTCGCGGCCCTCTCAAGACCACAATGGACGTGATCAATGCAGCCAAGAAGATATCTGAAGCGGGCACCAAGCTCGACAAACTCACCAGGGAGATCGCGGAGCAGGTAAGTTTACAAATAAATGAATAAATATGTAGGACATCTTACCCACGGCCATCTGACACCAAAATAGGCAGAGCCTGTACTATGGGTGTCAGACAGCTGATATACATACAAATATAAATATACAACATCCAAAAACAAGGCAAACACAAGTGCTCATCACACGAATGTTTGCCCTGGGCGGGTTCGAACCCGCGACTCTGTGATTTGAAGGCAGACGTACTACCAACTAGGCTACAGTACCCCTACCATGAGTTGCTAACGTAACTTACGCGCTCGATATCGACTACGTAAACGTGCATTTAGTATGGAATTAAAACTACGCCATCTATTGACAGTTATCTGAAGTAAAATTTCTCCATACTAAATGCACGTTTACGTAGTCGATATCGAGCGCGTAAGTTACGTTAGCAACTCATGGTAGGGGTACTGGGCCGTCAATTATCAAAAGAAATATATTTCTTGTTTCTTTTTTTGTACCATTTCCATAGCATTTTTAAGCATCGTCAAAATGGCTCCAAAACCGAATTCCGACAAGACACTACTCCGATAAGTTCGGTAGGTTAGGTTAGGTTTTATATTTTGTCGGAACAGAGTCTTGTCGTAATTCGGTTTTTGATTCCGTCAAAATATAATTTTATTAAGGTTTCATAGAGGAATATTATAGCTAAAAGTTAAAAGGATATCAAGAATTTCACTACTAATAGTTTATTTTTCCACCAGTGTCCAGAATCTTCGACTAAGCAGGACCTTCTGGCCTATCTACAGCGCATAGCCCTGTACTGCCACCAGATACAGATCACCAGCAAAGTGAAGGCCGACGTACAGAACATATCCGGGGAACTCATCGTTAGCGGGGTGAGTGGGACGGATATATAGCTCTATCTCTGTTTAGCACACCAAATCAATATGTGGGACATCTCACACACGGCCATCTGATGCCAAACTAGGCAGAGCCTGTACTATGGGTGCCAGACATAAAGCCGATATAAAGTCCGACCAAAGAAATAAGAAGCCTCGCCATATTGCGGAATTTCAATGGAACTAATTTTATAAGGGAAATTGTTGCCATAGTCGTAAAAATATACACGTGGCGCCCCCAGAGCAGGCTTCTTATTTCTTTGGTCAGGCTTTACATACATATATAAATATACAACATCCAGACACAAGGCAAACACAAGTGCTCATCTCACAAATGTTTGTCCTGGGCGGGATTCGAACCAAAACCCTGTGCTTCGTAGGCAGACGTACTACCAACTGGGCTACGGAGCCGCTAATTTTTTAAATTAAATATGTCATTCCGCGAACACAGTTGTATGAGTTCTCACACAAAATAATAATCAGATTAGTGTATTTATTCCATACAAATAGATTTTTTCTGCTCTATGGTTTATTCGGACAATTTGTATGGAGTATTTGGTTTCTTTTGGAAAATTTGATAAGATCCCTGAGCATATTTTTAGTCAGCCATTTTATCCTCTAATCTAAATGAACGTGTCCTGTGTCGGAACTAACGCCTTGCGTGTTGCTCACTATATGTGTGACAGTCTCTTGTATAGCGAGCAGCGCCCGAGGACACGCTCATTTACATCCGCCACGGACTGTATAACCAAGTGATACTACATCTCGTAGCTCCTACTACGTAATTGCTACGCCGTAGCAGTGGTCTACGGAAGGTCTACGCCGTAGAGATTGTTCCCACTTCGCTTTACAGACCGACAAGGATCTAAATGAACGTGTCCTGTGTCGGAAATAACGCCTTGCGTGTTACACACTATATGTGTGACAGTCTCTTGTATACTGTATAAACATATGATACTACATTTCGTAGCTCCTGCTACTACTACGGAGTAGTGGTCTATGGAAGGTCTACGTTACTAATTGAGTGTAATGTTTGACTACCTTAGAGAATAAATATACATAGAGCACGCGCATCGCTCCGCTGTCTTTATGTCAAGCGTAAGTAAATTTTAGTAGATTTTGTATGGGCGGTAAAATCAATAACATTTTTCTTTTTTGATTTGTTTCTCGAGTCATGTTTACAAATTATCACTGCACATTCCAAAATGTTCTCCTATTAAATTACTTATTTTCACCGTAAAAACAATCAGCTCCGATAGTCATTTGATACTAAACGAACGCGCTGAAGATATTCGGACTGTTCATATCCGTGCTTACGGTTCATACTCGAATAGGCGTACTCTATCCCTCCCAGAAATTTTTCTATTTATACTCTAAGTTGAATACTTATTTATATTTTCCAGTTGGACAGCGCAACCTCTCTGATCCAAGCCGCGAAGAACCTGATGAACGCTGTGGTTCTGACTGTGAAGGCTTCGTACGTCGCCTCTACCAAGTACACTCGACAGGGAACCATCGCTGTAAGTTGACACTTTGTTATCCAGTTGACTTATCTCACTTAATACACTTATCCAAATGACTTCATGATACAATGCTGATTGCACTTTGTAATCCAATAGGGAATATGCGCGTGACTTCAAAATGAACAAAATATATTTTTTGTAATCTTTATTGTTACACAAAAATAACCATACAATTATTTTTAAAATTAAACATAATTTAATAGTAAAATTTAATCATCAAAAATCGGCTATTTTTAAAATTCCCTCTCAAATTTCCAAAACGAACTCTTGTGACGTCAATGCTCTTTCGACGTATTCTGCTTTCTTTCTTTTTTTCCGGCCTGGATCCAAGTCCTTTCAGCTCGACGTCTAACTAACATCGATCTCTTGTATCATCTGACGTGTGACCACAAGCGCGCCAAACGGCCGCATTCAAATCGTCCGAAAATGATAGTGATTTTAATTTAAAAAAATTTGCTTAATGGTTCATATTACGGATGTGTTATTTTTTTTTCGTAATGTAATTAATAACTCGTAGAAACGTTTCAATTAAAAAAAAATATACGTGCATATTCCATATTGACTTATCTCACTTAATACAATTATCCATAAATGACTTAATAATACAGTTCTGATTGCACTTTGTAATCCAATTGACTTATCGGTTAATAATCCGAATGACTTAATTATGCAGTGCTCAGTTTATAATGTTACTAGCTTTCCGCCGCGGCTCCGCCCGCGTTAACAGTTTTTCCCGTGGGAATGAGGCATTTTCCCGCGGTAAAAGGTCTCAGGGTGAACGTAGCTTTCTAATGTTTTAAAATAGAATAGGGATCTAAACTCCAATAATGTAACCCAACAAGGTGTAAACAAATACCAAATAATTGAATAAGCTCCGAAACTACTGAACTAATTTTGATGAAACTTGGTACAAAGATAGAATAGACTTTGGGAAAGATCTAAGGCTACCTTTTACCGCGGGAAATTTCCTCATTCACACGGGAAAATCTGTTAATACGGGCGGAGTCACAGACATATTATAAGAAACTTCCCTTTATATGTCTGTGGGCGGAGCCGCGGTGGAAAGTTAGTAACTTTAATTTATAATCTTAAATATGACTATTAATTATATCCCTGTAATCCCCGGCCGGACAGAACAATTATGTAAGTCGCAGTTGCTATATATTTCATTAGTAAATTCATGTGTGATTTTGTTTTTATAAAGACGTTGACATCTTTCATTTAAAATTTTTTCAAAGTTTCCACCATAAAATCACAAACATAAATTAAGTTAGCAAGTATTTTAACTTCCTTATATAACTATTGTTAGCTTTCATCTACGAGTAGTTTTAACCTAACCTAACAATGGGCTCAATTGGGCCGCTAAAATCTCTAAATTTAAGTTACAACCTCTACCTATGATCCTTGAAAAAGTATTTTCCTTATTTGAATCACTCTGTATTTTTTTTGTAAATGCAAAATTAAAAAGATAGTACAAAATCAACACAAAATCGTTCATATCATTCGTTCATTTGCACTGACTTCACTTCATTACAGACTTTCTATATTTCTACTGTCACTATTGAATACCATTAGCAACTGTCACTTTCACACATTGCGTTATCTCTCTCTAAAAACCCTGACCAAAAAAATAAAAAAACCTGCTCTGGGGGCGCCACGAGAATATTTTTATGTTTATGGCAACAATTTCCATTATAAAATTAGTTCCATTATAATTCCGCAATATGGCGAGGTTTTTTTTATTTTTATGGTCAGGCTTCACGTGCTATTATCGCTAATCGCTGTATTCATCGCACATCACTATTATGAACGATCTGACGTTTCATATAAAGTGTACAGAGTGGCTCAGCAAATGCTGAAATGATTTGCTCAGCCTTGTCAAGCCATCGCTTACACTCTGTACTTTAAAAATAAAAAGTGTATTTTTGATATAATAAACAAAAAATATTGCAGAAAAATAAGGATGTAAACTGAATTCAAAAGTATTTTTGTAAATTGTAGTGTAATAATAACAAACCATGAAATCGGTATAAGTTGACCCAAATTAGGTTACACTATAGTAATTTATGTTGTTTTATTTCGTACGTACTACATAGTGGGCCCGATTCTACATATTACGCTTTAACTTGAATTTAAAAACTATATGTCCCTTTCACGTACTTAAGAATGAAAAGGGACAGGTCAACTTAAATTTAGAGACGTTCAAACATGGATTTTACACACTAGTTTAGCAGGCATGCGAAAACATCCCACTTAGAAAGCTGAATTTAACAGCTGCGCTGCTTATGTTAAATATCTCTCCCATTCTTTTCGATTCCCATAAGAATGAAAGAGACTAATATAATATAATTTATTTTGAAAACAGTCATCAATCCTTATTTCTTCTGCAAAATTTTTGTTTTATCTTTCTATATTGAAATCGTTTGTTCCCCAGTCCCCGATAGTGGTGTGGCGCATGAAGGCCCCGGAGAAGAAGCATAAGTTTCATTCAAAATTAAATTCATTCATCTTCCATTCTTTTCGATTCCTATAAGAATGAAAGAGACCAACATAATATAATTTATTTTGAAAACAGTCATCAATCCTTATTTCTTCTGCAATATTTTGTTTTTATCTATCTATATAGTCCGATCAATAAACAAATCTAGAGTGCGTGAGCGGGAGCCATTCGTTGACTGGACTATTAACTTAAATTTAAAAACTATATGTCCCTTTCACGTTCTTAAGAATGAAAAGGGACAGGTCAACTTAAATTTAGAGACGTTCAAACATCGATTTTACGCACTAGTTTAGCAGGCATGCGAAAACATCCCACTTAAAGTAAGCTGAATTTGACAGCTGCGCTGCTTATGTTAAATATTAAATTTAATTCATCTCCCATTCTTTTCGATTCTCATAAGAATGAAAGAGACTAACATAATATAATTTATTTTGAAAACAGTCATCAATCCTTATTTCTTCTGCAAAATTTTTGTTTTATCTTTCTATATTGAAACCGTTTGTTCCCCAGTCCCCGATAGTGGTGTGGCGCATGAAAGCCCCGGAGAAGAAGCCCCTGATCCGGCCGGAGAAGCCCGAGGAGGTCCGCGCGAAGGTGCGCCGCGGCAGCCAGAAGAAGCAGCCCAGCCCCGTGCGGGCGCTCGCAGAGTTCCAGTCGCCCGCTGACAGCGTCTAGGTGAGCCTTTAACACCTCAGCATCATTATTTCCCCCACAGAACATTTAAAAGAGGTTAGGGCGGCGCTGTGGGCGGGGCCGGCGCGCCAAGACTATGAGCAAACGCTCATACTCCACGCAAAGACGCGATCGCGCTGTCTAACTCACACATAGCTATAAAAATGTACATCGGTATGCGTGCATGCGTATGATTCGTTTCCATTTGAAATCGCGTGATTGAGCGGCGCTATGATTGGCTAGATTTGAAATTGCAAATATGTGCGTAAACTTCATCTTTATTGAAGTACAGATGTAGTGGAGGTGAAAGGTGGGGTGGAATCGGCGACACCGGATTTCATACGGACGGCGCATTATCGCCATTCTAACCTCTTTTAAATGTTCTGTGATTTCC
Source organism: Teleiodes luculella (assembly GCA_948473455.1). Classification (NCBI taxonomy): domain Eukaryota; kingdom Metazoa; phylum Arthropoda; class Insecta; order Lepidoptera; family Gelechiidae; genus Teleiodes; species Teleiodes luculella. The sequence goes on along the minus strand of OX419609.1, from coordinate 5,482,403 downwards.
CCTCAGGCGTCGTCTCCTTCCAAACCTCCGCCACCGTATACCGTAGTGTAACTCCATACAAAAGTGTCATTTTGGCGCGCTTCGAAATCTCTGGTTACTTCGGGCTGCAACAGCCAGGGTTGTGGCACTCTCTCGAACAGGCGTAAAATCAAAATTTAATTTTTTTTTGCGTGATTTAGAGAAACAAATAATAAAAGCAATGCCAAATAACATGAGATATTGTTCCGTGTATGGATGTTTAAATTAAGTAATCAAGAAATTAATATTTTAAATTACCAAGTGTGTCAGTGAGGTAAGTAGATTAAGATTATTATTAAGATTATTCTTTACAATTTGTATATTAGTGTCTGAGGTTTTTTTAAACGTAGTAACTGGTAAATAATAATGTTTCTACCTACTTCTCTTGTAGTACAGGTAGTCGTGACCTATTATTAAAGTAATCGGACTCAGTAGGTATATATTTCTCTTCTATAAAGCACGGGGGATTAAAATATAGTCTCTTTCAATGCTGTTATATTCAAAGTAAATCGTTTTAATAAAGCCCAACCAAAAAAATAGAAAACCTCGCCATATTTCTGAATTTTAACGGAACTAATTTTATAAGAGAAATTGTTGCCATAGTCATAAAAATATAAATGTGACGCCCCCAGAGCAGGTTATTATTTATTTGGCCAGGCTTTACTTTAAGTAATTATTTGCAAACTTAACAAGTGGTCAAGAAAAACAAGCAGTGTTCAACCCTACAGCATGTCATTCATTCATTCGTTCAATCCCAGAAAACCGCGAAGTTATCCTACTGTATGTACGTAGTACATACTATATTTCTACTGTGCCTCCGCATTTTAAATAAATATAATAAAATTTCGTTTATTTCAGGCACTGATTAATTAATTAACAATGGGCTCAATTCTGCCGTGGCCGCTAAAATGTCTAAATTTAAGTTGTTGGTCTCTTTCATTCATATGGGAATCGAAAAGGATGGGGAGATGAATGAATTTAATTTTGAATGAATGATATTTAAAATAAGCAGTGCAGCTGTCAAATTCAGCTAAATTTAGTCGGGATGTTTTTATATTCCTGCTAAATTACGCGTAAAATCGAAGTTTGACGTGTCTAAATGTAGGTTAAAAACCACCGGTCCCTTTTCGTTCTTAAGAACGTGAAAGAGACATAACAACTTAAATTTAGATATTTTAGCGGCCACGCTGAATTGAGCGCATTGGCTCTCTTAGATCACTTATGATAATGACGTAATTTTCAAGAGTTGAAAAGCTTAGTTAGAGTAAGTATAAATAAAAAAAATGTGGGATAGAGCGCGCCTTATCGAGTATGAACCGTAAGCACGGGTATGAACAGTCCGAATATCTTCAGCGCGTTCGTTTAGTATCAAATGGTTATCGGAGCTGATCGTTTTTCCCGTTAAAAACAAGTAATTTAATAGGAGAACTTGGCCATCGACGCTTATCATCAATGTAATATTTCATTTTAATTTTGTTTCAGATAAATGTACGCGGAAACCAACATGACATTATTTATTTATATTATTATTATGTAGCGCGTGAAAATCAAGCTCATCTATGGATTCCTTTTATCAAAATTCGCTCACTTTTGTAATTTGAATGTATTTGGATAAAAAATATTCATATTATTTATTTATAGTATTATAATATAAAATATTTTCATTTTAAAAGGGTTTTTTTATCATTTATTGAGTCGACAAAACTGTATCTAAATGTTGTTTGTAACATGACAACATTTTTTAACTTGCCAATCAGTTCCCAAAAAAATATATCTTTAATTAAAAATGTAGCCAATCACGTCTGCGGTGGTAGATACAAGAAATCACTGTTAATTTGTGTTGTAATTAATTCCCGCTCTTTTTGACAGTTTAATAACTACTAGAAAAAACCCTTTTATTAATTTTTACCTATTCGATTTCTTTTATATTAATTTTTAAGAAAAGATTATTAAAATATAAGCAGAGGTTACAAATTGTAAAACCATTTGATTTCACAAGATTTATGAGAATTTTATTTCATTGCTGTTTTAAATTTTTATATCATATTAAAATCTCATTTTGTACACAAGTTATACGCTCATTATGACGTATATAAAGTAGGTATATATCATTTATACTAATCATACCTTTTAAAATAAAGGGGAAAATGATTACCTAATTGATTTGCCTTCCAAAAACACTACCACGTGGTACACTTTACACTAGAACTAAAACAATAGAAACTGCGAAAACAACTTTGCATTGCAAAGTTATAATTGCTGCCGTATCGAGTTCACAATGTATGTAATGGAGTGCCATTGGAACGCAAAATAGTTTTGTAATCGTCGTATGAGAAATTTCGATGGAGGTATGTCTTATGTGTGAGATAGATTTATGTATATTTTTAATGGTGTGATACAGAGAAGGCTTATAGAGATGGTACAATAAAAGGCAGCCAAATTTTCATAGCAAGTGTAATAATTATGAATTGTATAACTTAGTTAATATATCACCTAATTTTAAAGCGTTTAAAGTTATTTTTTGTCACAAGTTCGATTCGTCACGATACTATTTCGACATCGAATACTGATTCGTCACTTTATTTTAATGGAAAGATATAACAGCTGTTCAATTTATGATAAAAACGAATTTAGTTTTTAGTTATTTATGTAATGAAAAATATAATTTATATTATACATTAAATATTTTTTTAATATCCTTATATTAAACGCTTTAATATTTTATGGTGTAATAGTCGTTTGATAATGAAATATTTCAAATATCTGTAGTAAAGTTCAAGCTACTTTACAAATAATAAAATCACAATCTAAGCATTAACAATATTTTTTTTTGACGTCACTACACAAATGCGCGCATCTGACAGATATTCTTTAAAAAAATTTAGTAAGTAAAACTGTTCTTTCAGTATATCGATGTTACCTGATATCTCGAAAATTTGTAAAGTACGCCCTTTGGAGTTATAACGGCAGATATGTCGTTTTTACTCGAAACATGTTTAAAAAATTTAGTTATATTGCATTGTTAGATTTCACGGTTAAGTAAGACTATTCAAAAGTATGATTTAGTGCTCTATTTAGTTCTGTGTCGAGTCTGGAATGTGACGAAACCGGTCAATGCGAGTGATGAATTAGAAAAAAAAAACACAAAAGAGATTTCATTAACAAGGGACTATAATGTAAGTAATATTAATGGACTTTTGTAGTTAGATTTTTGTAATCAATCACTGTAGAAAATAGTTTATAAGTTGGCCTACGGAACAATATTATCGTATCGAAATAACTTATTAAGCAGTAAACCCCAAGAAAATGTTTATACTACATCACTACATAGTATAAAACAAAGTCGCTTTTTCTGTCCCTATGTCCCTCCCTTTGTACGCTTAAATCTTTAAAACTACGCAACGGATTTTGATGCAGTTTTTTTTTAATAGATAGAGTGATTCAAGAGGAAGGTTTATATGTATAATACATGCATAATATGCTTAAAGATAACCCACAATAACCATTTTCCCGTGCGGAGCCGGGGCGGGTCGCTAGTTATTTATACACCGTGAATTTAACTGGTTGTTTATACGCAACATAGTAGTACTCATGAAACTGAACAACTTTCCCTAAGGAACATAGGTTGAAACTTAATTTTGATATTTGCTATTAGCAGTTCGAAAATTACTCCTTGTACCTAGAATCCAAAATGGCGGCCCAAAAAAATTATAAACGTGCCATGTGGGGTATCAAATAAAAGGGAATCAAGAGTAGATTACAAATATATAACATGTTTCTAAATCTGACCTCCCTGTTCAAAGCTATTTTTAAAACAATTTTTGAAAGTAGCGTTTTTTTGATACCTTACATGGCATGTTTATTTTTTTGGCCGCCGTTTTGGAGGTACAAGAAAGAAGTAATTTTTCGAACTGCTATTTTCGGATTCAACGATGTCCAAAAGCCCCAAATTTTTTTTCGAACTGCTATTTTTGGATTCAACGATGTCCAAAACTCCCGAAATTTGTTACAAGATTTGCCTCTGAAAATCACAATTCAGAGATTGTCTCCCAGTCTATTTGCTTAGCAATCAGTAACATCCTGTACTATAGATCAAAGTACGTACGTATTTAATTTACTCTCTATAACTACATAAAAAATATCCGCAAAAATATTGTCTTATTGTTAATCAGTTAGTGAAGCCGATGTTTATTGGCAATACTATTTCTTTCAAACATTAATTTTGTTATTAAAATATATTTTAGTTTTAGAAATGTTTCTTTGATCAAATATTTTGCAGAATCTATTATTAGCATCACAGAGCCAAAAGGCGTACTGATTTTTTTTCTAAAATTTGTACTGCAATCAAAACTTGCCATTTCTCTCTTACAAACCGTAGAAAAAAAATGTATTTAGGTACTAATTTATCATCTTTGAACTACGAAATTCAATAAATAGAAGTATGTTGTAGTAATTTTGTAGAATTACTGTACTAATGTATGTATGTAAGCGGAAAGTATTACTTTATATTGTAGGAAAACCTTTGCTGTTCTTTTATCGAAAAATTGTTTTTTTTTTTTGGGACTCGTCAAAAATGGCCTCCCTACACATAAACTGTCCGATTAAAATTAATCAATGGAAAACTAAGAACCAAGACATTATGTCTGCTAAAATAACTATTTTCTAGAAGTTCCAAACCTTTTTTTTTCTTTATAATTGCTAATACGAGAACGTCGAAGAAAAACATCAGATTGCATTTTTTTGACAATCGCGAGGACGAGTTACTTTGACCCTACAGGGTAACTAAGTGCGCCCTTTGGGCTACTGAATTTAAACTTAGAAATATGGCCTCAATAGTGCATCGTTAGATATGTTATGCGGGCTCGCAAGTTATACGTTTATATCATACTAGTGGTCCGCCCGCGGCTACGTCCGCGTATTTTTTTTACTTTTCCGTGCAGTTTCCTTTAGGAATGAGATATTTTTCCGCGCCAAAAACTATCTATGATGTTGTACGGGGGGATATAAGGTACCACCATACAAAATTTCATTCAAATCAGTCCAACAGTTTCGGAGATTAGCCCGTACAAACAAAAAGTCAATTGAAAAAATTCTGGATATGTTCCATATTACTTCTTACATCCCCCTTGGTTTTTATTATATAAATTTTGGCTTTTTTTGTTAAGTGTCCCCATGGGCGAATATAGTTACCCTCTAGGATCAAAGTAACCCAATTTTACCGGTACTATTTTGAAGAATTAAAAATTAAGTATATCTATCACTAAGTAAGCTTCATATTTACTAGAACTCGTTCAAAACTACCCAAATACTAGATCCAACTAGTTGCCCAGTAATAATATTTCTACAAAAATCGTTTTCGATAAAAGTACAGTAAAAAAAACTATAACCTTTAGCACTAAAGTATTATATAACTATTAGTTATAGGAAACTGAAATTATAAGCAATATATTTATTTATTCTACAGTACTTATTGGCAGCATTTAATTTGTAATTTAGTTAAGGAATTACTCATTTAATTTTGATAATATTTATTTTGCAATTTATTTTTATTGGCGTTAATTCACACTGAAATAGCAGTACGTTTAGTCCCTATAGAAGGTCCACTTAGCGACATAATTCAAGTAAATAACATCTCTAACTTCGTTATAATAAAGTGCAATTCAGATCGCACATGATGAGTGCTTCAATTGTCTTTCAATGAGAATCTGTCCGCTAGTAATAATATTATTACAATTCTAACGTCCTTGCTTATAGCTGCAAAAATAAATTTGTATGTATGTACAACAACTATGATTTTACCACGTGGTTTTTACAGTTGTTATGTAAAATTTTAAACGTGGTTTATTCAAAATTAGTTTAGGAAATAATAATAATATCATTGCTTCGCGTCAATATTTCAGTGTGAGTTGACTTTAGGCTTCACCAAACTTAATGCCTTTAAAATGTCATTTGTCGTCAAATGCTTATCTCGTAATAGAGCAGATTTTTGGAAGGGATTTTTTTAAATTACACAATACATGTTTTACCTTAAAAATGCAGGCGAGCCGTACTTGTGTGCGTGTTGTGTCACAGAATACCAAATAGTAGTCCCTACAGAAGCTGCACTAGGCGACATAATTCATATAAATTGCAACCCTAGCTCCGTTATAATAAAGTGCAATTCAGATCGCACGGCGCTAGGCGAAAAGACGAAGTTGCTGCATCTCTCTCTCTCTTGTATTGCGCCACTCTACGTCACACGTTTAGACAATGGGGAATTGGTCCTGGGTCGGCCCGAGACCGCTCGGCCGGGCGGTAGGTAGTTATAGCGCGCAAGTACATGGAGGGACGGAGGCAGTATTCTGTGACGGAGGCCTGGTTGTGTATGCACATTGTGTTTGTGTGCGTAGCGCTCAGTTTAGTAGTACGCACACAAGACCGCGTGTCTATACACACACAACTACAAGTAAGGCGAGCCTGCACTCGTGGGATGAAATAATTGTAAGTACCAATTCTATTACAGATGTTATGTTGGGGATTGAGTTTGGAGAGGCTTTCATTAAAATATTCTTTTAACTATTAAGACATGCTTATATTTTTATATGATTTGTCCTTTATTAAAATATTTTTTACATTTAAAAAACTGAACCCAATAATAGGAAATGAACGAAATTTATAACGAGTGTAGTTTTTGCAAATTTTCCAGTTTTTTACAGACATTTTAAACTTGTAATTGGTAGATTTCTATTAGTATAATAAAGATGTATTACAGAAAAACGTGTTTTTATTTACTTACACATTTATACTAGGGAACTGTATTATACAGGTGTATATTACGATGACTAGGACTGAGCAAAAAGCCAAAAACTGAAAAATGTTTGACGCAGAATGTGCACTTCGCAAAAAGAGCACAATTGCTCGACGCAAAATGTATATTTCGCGTAGGTTAGGTGGTGCACTTCTCAAAAGGGGCTTTTTTATTTGACCTATGCGAGTGACTAATAATATAAATAAAATAATATAATAATAATATAATAATAATGTCTAGTAATGCTTGTTGAACAAGTTCGGTAAAGCTGATTGATTCGTCGTACTTTTTCGACACTAGCATAGATCAATAAAAAAGCCCCTTGTGAGAAATGCACCTACTGCGAAATATACATTTTGCGTCGAGTGCTCATTTTGCGAAGTGCACATTCTGCGTCAAACCCACTGAAAAGACTTATTAGTTACTTTTTGTTTCAGCGTTGCATTCAACGCAAACAAATATTCTTTACGTGTAACGACGAAGTTACATTTTTATATGTAGGCACGACAAAGTAGCGACAAAACCCTCATGCAATCTAAGTAGAGCTAGGTCGCCGCCGCTATACCTACGTAATTTGTGGCTAGGTGCTGCAGTTTTAAAGTTTTAACAACGGTGATGCTGGGATAACGTTACCCAGCGTAGACAGTAACTCGCCCTTATAACTTTTGAACGACTGCTGAAAGTCCGACAAAACATGACAAAGTTGAATGATGTGAAGAGTTTATTTGAGCAAATGAACGCATTCGATTTGATTTGAATGTTACTTGATTGAGCACGTCCTTTCGTATTTAAGAGAACCCTACCTAATCGAATTGATCATTCTAAGTTAATGAATCGCCTCGCGTTTATCTCTAAACTTTTCTAAAATGGCGCTTTTAGACCACTGATTTTATTTTTTTCTTTTTTCTGTTTATATTTTTATTAATATACAAAATCCTTGCACTACTCGCTTGGCTAGATGCAATAAAACAAAACGTTTATCTTCAGTGAATCTTTAATACAGTTACGCCCATTTGTAAAGAAGGTCACTACTTTCCCTAACTTTGTCCCACTTCTTCTCTGTATCCTTTTCCAAATCTTTTTCGATATTGTCATTTTCTGCATCCAAAAAGTTCAATAAACGTCGTTTTGAAGGTGTTTTTGTAACATTTTTTGATATAGTCACTGCTTCTGAGAGAGTAGTGTTATGTAAAGTCTTAGTTAACGTAGTGCTATGCATATTTGATGTTGAAGAATTAGTATTATTCGATTTATTAGTTTTCAAATTGTCAATTAAACGTGACTTTTCAGTGGAATTTGTCTTATTTGATTCTTTCTGGATTTTAGATTCTGTTTTTAAAGTTACATTTAGTTTTGAGCTGTTAAATAAAGAATTTAATGCTAAGGCATTAATTTCGACTAAGCTCGGTGTATTATTAACTGTTGGTGTAGGTTTTGTTACAATAATTTCCTTTGTGGTTTGAGTAACTGTCGTATTGTTATCGTGTTTCATTTCTTTATTTGTCGAAATACCTGTTTTACTAGTAAATACAATTTCTATTTCTTCTATTGGCACGTCAATGCTTTTAAACTTAATTTGAGGAGCTAAATATTTTTCTTTGTTAAGTTTCCTCGCGTCATTATCAGCAAGATTATTTTCTTTTAAGTCTGTTTTATTTATTGAAACACTGTTTTTCTTGTGCATATTTTCATCACTTGCAGAGTCATTTTCAATTGACTCATCAATATGGGTTACTTTTTTAGTACTACTGAATGAATTTCTTTGTGTAGTCATGAAGTTTTCAAATGATTCAGATTGTTCATGATGATTTGATTTAGCTGTGGGTGTCGTAATGATTTTAGCACTCGTGAGAGTTTTGTTAGTGTTATTATGGGCAACTGTCGCGCTAAATGGCTTAGATTCATTTGACTTGTTTTTTAGTTTTGGTTCGAAATAAGTTTCGTTGTCACTCTCATTTTGTTCAGACGAAGATTGCTCTGTATCTTTAGTAGTCATCCTTTGAGTAGTTTCGATATTTTCGTTTTTTTTAGCTCTATTTGTAACCATGATAGTTGATGCATCATTTCTAGATATAGTTGAATGTATACTATAATTATCAATAGCTTTGCTAGTGGTGGTACTCTCTCGGTAGTTTTGAGTCTTTGTGTTATTATTTATTTTATTCATAACATTTTCCAGCTGCTGTTCTAAAGTGTGAATTTTGTTTATTATGTAATCGTCATAAGCATGTGTTGATGTGGAAGATTCACTGTCTGTGACATTAAAAGCTCTAAATACAGGATTTTTATCTTCTTTTTCTGAATCGTTTTCATCAGTATTCGTTACATGTTTGTGATGTTTGTGTTTTGGTGTAGTTGCATGACTGGCACCCGATTCAAAGCGTTTGCGAGTTTTGGTTTTTGTTTTCTTGCCCAGATCGGTTTCAATTTTCCTATGTTTCATTTCTATCTTTGCGTGATTGTCATCCGATTCATATTGTTTACGTATTTTGGTTTTTCTCTTTCGCCCCGAATCAGATTTTCTATATTTTATTTCTTCTTTTTCTTTTCTAGCTTTCTTACGTAAATCAGATCGTTTATTAAAGTTGTCTTTATTGTTTTGTTTTCTATATAAATTGTGGTTATTGACCACGTCGTTTTCAAAACTTTCAATGGACAGACCCTGCCCTGAAAAGTTTTTTCGCAATCTAGTCTTTGTTTCATCGCTTTGCTCCCGCAAATCTTTTTCGTAGTCGCTTTCTGAACTCGTGGGTGTCATTTCAAATAGATGAGAGGTTTCTTTTAGTTTGGAAATCTTTTGGGGATGTTTTGGCTTTGAATGCCGTCCGTGTCTGTAAATAAATGAAACATGGTGTTAAAACATGCTGTTAGAGCAACAAGACCAGACCTTATGTAATATTATTTTATTTTTATTTTATTTTATAACAGATAACAACAGCCTTTAATAATAAAGTCACTACATATTAGTATTACAACTTGAATGGCCAATAGTTATCCACATTCTTATATTTAAACAAAACTATTTAAGTATCCGAAAGAAAATAAACTAGCCGTTATGTAACATGACGTTATTTCATTAGTTTTATAGTCCGGGAGCATGGTGAAAAAATATTATCGCGCTTGGCGTGAGTCTCAGAATACCAAATCGTGTGTGTAGGTGTAGTGTAGGTAGTGTAGATGAAGGTGTGTAAGAGGATAACCTGACCACAATCTGACGGAACGAAAAAATTATTAAAAAAACGATGTAATTTTCCAAAAGTGTACTTACTTCCTCTTCCGATGTTCCTTGTGCATTTCCACAGGTTTATCGATGTTGTTGGGACGAACTTTGATGATGGCGTTGTGTCCTGTAAGGATCTCTTGGAGGGGCCGATCTTCTCGAACCTAAACCACGAATTTATTCAAACCATCAGCATTATCCTACCTACTATGACCGTCAAGAAAAGAACCTCGCCATATTGCGTAATTATAATGGAAACTAGCTTTCCGCCCCGCGGCACCGCCCGTGTTGACAGTTTTTTGTTGAGGTATTTTCCCGCGGTAAAAGGTGTCAGCACTGTCAGCTAAGTCCATACCAAATTTCATTAAAATTGCTCCAGCCGTTTAGACGTGAAGAAGTAACAAACACACACACTCACAAACTTTCGCCTAATATTAGTGTGATAATTTTATAATGGCAATTCTTTTGAAGTTCGGCTAAGCTTAATACGTCGACTTTGCGAAGTTCATGAGCAAGAGTCAATAAAAAAAACTGCCAGAGTTATTTCAATAACATAAAAATATGATGCATCCAGAGCAGGACATATTATCTGATCAAGCTTTACAATGGTACACACCCTTCGTCCGCTCGTTCCTCTCATTGAAATAGGTACCTATCAGTTGTACAATGTACATGTATTACACACCATATGTATTACATGCATTACACCTGTTAACTTTTCTATATTCACCACAGAATTATTTTTCATTCGCACATAATCTGTAAGTTCTAATGAAGATATTTTGTTTTTTAAATTACCATCATCTTTGTCTCAGGTTTATCAATTTTTTCTTTTCTGTGTGTATGTTTTTTTAGTTTTGACGACGTCCATTTTGGTTCCTCCACCGAATCCACTCTCATGCGGGCGGGCTTGCTTCGTTTTTGCCTAAACATTATAAAATTAAGAGTGAAAATTTAAAAAATATAGTCATAACACCTACCCTCAAATTAATACAAAAATGGTGCTATTATGGAACTGCTTCAAATGTCACAAAAATATATTTTATTGCATAAGTACTTACTTCTTTAATTTATTTTCCATCTTAGGTTTCAACACTTTTAACTTCTTCGTCGTGGTAGGAATAGTTTCTGGATACAACGATATGTACCTTAGAGGCATTCTTTTCTTCTCCTCTTCCAAATCTCTTACAGGATATAGCTTCAGAGAACCTTCTGTGGTCAAATTTGTATCGATTTTCCTTTTAATTTCCTCATCTGAATTAAATGACCACGTCTCTTTCTGGTCTTTATTTTCTACTGAAGAATATTCCTGTTTAGGACTAAATGCTGTAGTTTTTTTATGCCTTTTCCTTTGGCTGTATTTAGTTGTAGGTTGTTGGTCAGCAGTATCTCGGAGGATCGTTTTTTTTCCATGCTTGCTTTTTTCGGGACGTTTCTTTTTTAGAATTTCTGGTGTTGTTACTCTGGGAGTTGTTTTTCGTTCACTCTTGACATATTTTTTTGTATTTTCTTTCTCTGTATCTCGAGAAATAGAGTCTTCTGTACTGTCTTTGTCTTCATCAGAAGAAAGTTTATGTTTTAAAGTGACGCCTGTAGTCGATGTTTTTTCACGAGTAGTTTTTTGTCCTTTTCGTTTTATATTCTTCGTTGTAGTTTTAATATTGTCTTCTATTTTTTCTCGTTTGCCTTTTTCAGAATGTTTCTTTTTAGTTTTATATGTAGTTAATTTCTCGCGGATTATCTTAAATTCTCGGTAAGTCTTTGTAGTAATTTCGTCTTTATACTCACGGGACGAAAATATTTTTTTGTTTTCTCTATCACTGTCCTCTCCAGATGAGAGTTTGTATTTTAAAGAAACGTCTTTACCACTTAACAATTTGTCACGGGTCAGTTTTCGTTTTTCTTCCTTCTGAGTAGTACTATTTTTCACAGTAGTAGTGTCAATCAATTCTAAATCTTTATGTGTTGATCTTGTCTTTTCATATTTGTGTTCTTGGACCAAACGCTTCCCTTTCGCAGCAATATTTGAAGTCTTATTTAAGGCCTTCTCGCGTTTTTTTATAAAGTCCTTAAATTTTTCGTTACTATATTCTAAATCACTAAATACCGTTTTCGCTCTAGGGACTTTCTCATCTTCATCGGAGTATTTCACGAAAAAGTCATCAATTTTCAGTCTGAAGTCTTTTCTAGCATTATCATTTAGGTTAGAGTAATGATCAAAAATAACAGTTCTGATTACATTTCGAACAGTATGCACCAGTTCGGTGTGAGTTCTCCTGCCAGTTTTACAGAATTCTGCAATACTTTTGAGGACATCATTCAATTTATCTTGAGACTCAGCTCTGTATAAAGAGTTCACGTAATTAATAAATTCCTCATCCTTCTCACTGAAGTCTCTGCTTTCAAGTTTTTTTAAACATGCTTTGATTATTGTTTTTATTTTGCTAAAACAAACATTATACCTCTGAGTGGGTACGGCCAAGTGCAAGGTAAGCTGAACACGCACACCCACTGAGTATATAATCTGCGCACACCTAGGATTATCTGCCTTATTCAACGGACATAAGAAGGGGGCAGGGCTAAAGTGTTCAGCTTAGCGCGTGCTCGTGACTGTACAGGATTAAAGAAAAATAAAAATTTACTTAACGTGATTACAGGATAAGCTCGAGCGCCCTCGTTGGGGACATGTATGAGCTGTTAATGATGATGATGATGACGTCTTTGGTTAAAATGATCATGATGATGATATTTTTTAAATAGTTTTCTTTTTATACCTTGCAGGCATTCGTGTTAACTCGTCTAGAGCAGCACCGATGATGCCTCTCAATTTCTCGTTTTTATTGAGCTCGTAAAACTTGCAACCCTGAAAACATTGAGTCATCGGTAGCTTAGCTTATCATATATAGCTTTGAAGCGAAATTGTAAATTTTGCTTTTGAACGTTCTACATTAAGTACAGAAACCAGCACATATGGTTGGACATTCGCACTACGAAATTCACCCCTACCGCTACGAAATCCGGGCGCTCTCAAGGACGCATGCACGTTACAGTACCGAAGTAAATATAAGGCGAACCGATCCTGTCAACACTTAATATGTGATTTGATACTTGATACTGATATATGTTTGTTTTCCGTCAGTTTCGACTAATAGAAAGCTGCGTGACATTTGGAGCAACCACAACAAGGAGCAAAGACAACCCCGTAGGTACTGTGGAGTTTGCATTATCGAAGTTGCAACTCCTTTAATTTAGATCTGGCTGGAATGCCGTATATCTAGAAAAACTATTTATTTTTAAATGTGAAATTGTCTCACAGATTGATTTAGTCTTCTGTGGATTTCGTAGTGAATGTTCTTAGGAAATATTTTACTATACTAAATAAATCAGTAGGTAATGTAGGTATATAAGTTTTGTGTCTTCTAATTTATTAGGGAAGACGCCATTGTACCTCAAGCTAGTTGACAGAATTATTTCTTCAAGATTTGCATGTCTCTATATTGTAACTGATGATGGTGACGTCATGGTTTGATAGAAAACAAGCAAGAACGAATTTCGGCGCTGCTGGCTGCGTATAGGCCGAAAGTCGTTGGTTCAAGTCCCGCCGGAAGGTTTACGTTTTTGGTAGTTTTCTATAAATCTAAAAATATTTAAGATACCTACTCTTTTTAAGGGACTAACTTTTTTTTTATTGCCCTATTCTTGAGTCGAAAACGTACGACGGATCAAGCTTCATCGGACTTGCGGGGGAGCGGAAGACTCTACCCCAAAAAAAGTCATATACCAACGCGTCTAGAGGCGGCTCGAGGGAGCCTCGGACCACGGCCTAGCGCGTTGATATTGAAAAACATCGTGAAGGAGACGACGCCTGAGGGATTCCGCCTCTGATTATCAATTCTGATTTTGGTTACAGCCACGCCCCCGCCGGCGGTTACGGGCGTTGTTACCTGAAGGGTAATAAGGAATCTGACCTTGTAATGGTATTTCCTAAACTCCTCGTCGGCGACCACCGCCAGGTCCTCCAAATCATCGTCTTTGAACTCCATCAGCTGCGCAAGAGCCTTCTCCAAGAAATCGGTGAATTTTATCTTGTCATTGTCGAAACTCCTTCGTCTGTAATCCTGAACAAAATTCAAAAGGTTATTATTCGACGTCAAACAAATTGAAGCTGACTCGCTGATAATGTAACGGGACTCGTTGGATAAATAAATAACAATGTAATAATTTGTACGTCATTAGATCACAGTGTACTTCATGTCATCGGCCTGGCTGCACTGAAAGTAAATTCTTAATTTCAATTTGGTTAGGACATTGCAGGCTGAATCACTTGATTGTCCGAAAGGAAAGTGATTCGGTGCATCGGAAGGCACGTAAAGCAGTTGGTCCCGGCTATTATCTTCGGATGTAATCGTTATAGGAGCCATGTCGGAAGCCTACCAGGGTTTGTGAGGTGGGTTAACCTCGAAGCCTATCAGCAAGCAAGCAAACTGACCTTAGAAGTATCCAGGACTCTCCTGACTTTGTGCAGGAATGTCTGGACATTGTCGATAATCTGAACATCCTTCTCCAAGTTCTTGTTGTCGAACTCCAAGACTGTTTCCAAATTTAGGTTCACACTTTTCCCCTTAGCTGCTTTTGTGGCTGTGCACACTGAAATATATTCCAAATCATTAGAAATCTTGGGTGTAAGTTGTCATGGTCAATCTGAAACAGAGTTAGGATAGGACTGCTCATCCTCAAATCAAATTTTGTCCCAAATACACCAAACTTCAATAATATAATTATTAGTAGGTAATCATAGTTACACAAATTAAGAACAAGAAGAATCGGTAAGCTTAAGTGGCAGTGAGCGGGGCATATTGCGCGTATAGATCCGACTGCCGTTGGGGCAGAAAGGTTCTTGAATGGCAACGCCGCGCTAGAAAACGAAGCGTGGGCAGGCTCACCACGAGATTAACCGACGATCTGGTGAGGGTCGCGGGAAGCCGCTGGATGCGGGCAGCGCAGGACCGATCATTGTGGAGATCTTTTGGGGGGCCTTTGTCCAGCAGTGGACGTTTTTTGGCTGAAATGATGATGATGATAAATTATCCTATAAATACCTAAAGGATTCAGCAGAACAGCGCACAGAATAAAAATCATGTTGTTGCAAATCACATCTTGCGAATAAATAAAAATAACGCTTGGAAATGCAATGAAATACAGCAATCTGATAATAGCAACGGTAATAAAAGTGAGAACAAAAATATTATTATACAGAACGTGCTCAAAGTTTCTGAGGATTTTTGAAGTCGCCTTTCTTTTTCGTTCAGATGGGAAACGAAAAGGATAGGACATTAACGGATCGGCTTATGAATAAAATATACCTCTAATAATTAATATTATTAAGAGGAAATATTTGTTTGTTTACATTGAATAGGCTCCGAAACTACTAAACCGATTTCAAAAATACTTTCACTATTAGGAAGCTACATTATCCCCGGGTAATATAGGCTATATTATATTTTCAAAAAAATTACGAATCCTTACTAAAACTCCAAAAGTAGTACTTATTAGTAGTAGGTACTTGGATTTCGCATGCAGCCTAAACTAGTGCGGTCGAGACAGGACACAGGACAAATCGATTTTGACGTTTCTAAAACTAAGTTGACAGTTTCTGTTTAGTTGTTAAATAGTAGCAAACGGAGCATTAACTCTTATGCTAAGTTCACACGCGCGCTTTCAACTCTACATTCAACGTGCACATTCACATTCACGAGCGTGTGAACGGTACGCCCGAGCCCGTGAACGCGCCTGTGAACGTGAATGCCGCGAATCGGGCAAGTGTCGGTTTTTTGGCAAGGATGAATGAATGTGCGGGCGCCCGGTGATTGTTTACACGCGCGCGGGCAGTCAGTCTACCCCGCGCTTTCGCGACGAGTGGATCTTCATTCAACGTCGCTAAGAAAGTCGCTACGATCTTTTTTTCTTTGCAGTCTTTTTCTTTTTCTCCGTCGTTCATAATTTTGTTTCTTTTTCCAATAAGCCAAAGGATATGGCAGCAACAACACCGAGATCCTCGCTGCTCGCCATTCTGGCACTGACTGACACGACGGCGTGCGTGTGAACAGCTTGAATGTCCGCCGGCCCGACGGGCTGCATGCCGCGCGGCCCGCCATCGCCAGCCAGCCCGCCGGGCTGCACGGCGCGCGTGTGACCGTAGCATTAGGTACTACTATTTGGTATTCAGTGGCATTAGAGCAACGCCGGCCTTCCGTTCGGAGTGTATAAGCCGACACGAGTCGGAAATCATCTTTCGCACGTGTATCATACAAGATTTTACAATGCATTGTGCAAGAAAAGAAACAGTTATATTAAAAAGGCGTATAAAATGGCGGGCTTCGTAAACAAAACACATTCGCGCTGAAAAAAACATCTACTGCGCATGTGCAAAGCTGTCGAATCGCACTATGGCAATGAGTAAAATGTATTCAGCCACGCAAATTTTTAATTAATATTTGAACGTAATTTATCAATAAAAATCAATTACTAAAGTAATTATACTAATTATAAACGCGTTTATTGAATTGTTATTTTTATTGTTCCCTTTATATTAGTAACAATTGGTAATAAAAATATCTCAAATACTGAAATGTTAGATTGACTGGCTGAATGACAGGCTGAGCAAAAATTAAAAAAAAACTGAAAAGTAAAAAGCACTAGTGCGGAAAAGTGTTACTTTCCGCACTGTTTGGCTGTTTAGAAAACGCTCTTTTCGAGCACATGCATTGTAATGTTTTTTTTTTAATTGGCTTAAGCTTGTGTTGAAAAGGTACGACCAATCAGAATCAGAAAGGGAGCGTAAGGCTCTACCCCAAAGTACCTAAGTAGTCATGTACCAACGCGTCTAGAGCCTCGGACCTAGGCCTGCGGGGCTCCACTTTTTTAAATAATTTCAGCTCAGTCTCAGTGGAACTCTCCTATTCTACTCAGCTACTCGTTAATTCCTTTATTTTTCGCATCAGAGATTCAGAGATAAAAATATGTTGAAATACTTATAAGAGTCATTAAATTAACGGTAAATTTTTTTAACTTTTACTTAGATATAATATTAATAATACATCAACTAGCACAAAAAATAAAATAAAAGTTATAATACTTACAAACAATTTTACTCAAATGTTTTAAACACTCTGTAGTAAAATGTATGTAGGTATAAAACTGCCGGTAAAAAATAAAATTTGTTAACGCCCACAAATTTTATGTTCAGTGCACGAAAAAATTCAACTTTTACATAGTAACATGCTTAGTGTGTTTAGGTATAGAAATGAGAAAGCTATTTGTTTTATATTTGGCATTTAACATTCGTTATCTGTCGGCTAATATTGAAGGGTCACTAGGTAAGATAGTTATTTTTAGTATAGCAACTACCAAGTACTTAGATTAAAGGATGGGGAAAGGATTTCAAGAGTATTGTGCTTGCCGATCGTCGTCGGTGGCCTAGTGGCTAGGCCCGTTGACTTCCATTCGGAAGTTCGCGGGTTCAAGACTCGGCACGTACCAATGTGTTTTCGATTTTCGAATTCATAATGTTCGTTTATGCGACGCTCTTACGGTGAAGAAAATCGTGATTAAGTAATCCAAAGCTAGTGTGTTCGGGATCAATCCGCACTGGGCCAGCGTGGTCGACTAAGGCCTATTCACCCTGATGCCAGGGTACGCTCGAGCCCCTCGTTTTTCTTAATGTTTTGTTCCCTTGTAATTTGTGTGCAATAAAATGTGAAATAAATAATTGTGAGCCGTCACGGGACGCCTGGCAGATGTAAACCATTAAAATTATTTCGTACAAGTCAGTGATTACGATAGGAATTGCGATCTCGCCTTGCCACGGCGACAATCAGATTTACCTCTCGCCAGACCCACGCATTTAGATATTTCACATTAGGTATATATTATAGAACTGTAGAGATCAAAAATCTGTACCTACATAGAAAAAAAAATACAAAACCGAGTCAGGGGGATGTAAGAAGTGATATAGAACACATCCAAATTTTTTCAACTTTTTTATTTCTCTGTTTGTCTGTCTGCACGGGCTAATCTACGAAACCGTTGGACCGATTTGAATAAAATTTATATAAGGTGGTACCTTATATTCCCGGTCAACATCTTAGATAGTTTTTAATGCGGGAAAATATCTCATTCCTACGGGAAACTGCACGGAATAGTCAACAAACAACATAAATAAAATTTTTTTCAACAACGATGGGTAATTTGCCGAATTTCCAGAACTGTACGGTCCCTCCTACGGTGCGGGGGGGGAGGACATTTATGCGGGACTGGTGGACTACAGGAACGTGTTTGTGAGTACCAACGGGACCAGGACCGACAAACCAGCCCCTTACTACGAACAATACGACAGAAACCACGGGGGAGTCATAGTAGGCCCCCCACAGGAATACGCGGACCAAACTTTCGGTAGGTATTTTTTCTTATGGTTAAACTTAAATCTATACAATAAAATGCATAAACAATCTATATTCTTGAATGTTTGACTATGGTTTGTTTCATATTAATCCGGACAAAAGGTCATTGACGCCTGCATACAATAAATAAATAAAAACGCTTGCTTGCTTATCATCTAGGTTTAGAGGTTAATCTATCAAACAAAACCTTGGTGTCAGAACTATCGTATAGGCACAAGCCGGGACCAATGTCTTCAAGTGCTTTCCGAAGCACGAAATCACCTATCTAGCCTAGATACCCTCAAACAGTCAGTTGATTCAGTTTGCAATATCCTAACCAAACTCGAGAGTCTCGCAAAGTTAAATGTGTTCCATCAGGATTTTAACCTGAACACAGCTGTTAAATTAAAACAATCTTTTTTGTAGAAAATAGATTACAAGGCATATAACTAATTACTTTAATTCTTAAGGTAATTCGTTATCGGAAACCATTATTGCGGACCCTAGATATCGATTTTTTAAGATAATGGCCCAAAAATAAAAGTTCAAGATAGCGGCCAAAAAGTTTAATCTTTAAATTTTGTACTTTTTCTATCTATATTACTTTTACCTTATTCTGTCCTTTTTCCTTCTAAATTACGTTTATCGAACTACAGTGTTGTCGCACTAACGTTTATCGACTTAGAATTATTCGACATAGGGTAGCGGAGTCAATAATAATATTAACTAGAAATACAAAAAGCTATACATTGCTTACTTTATTACTTTCTTTAACGAGTGTTTCATAAATTTCAGGTCAATCTTTTCCAGCATGGAAAGCTCAACCAGCAACCCCTAATAGATTCAAACAGAATGTCCAAACACCCGCACCAAACAATTACATGAGATCATTAATAACGACCACTATTAAAATCACACAAACATCGAATAAAACTAACAATTCAAGTCTGAGAGGTGCTACAAATAACATTCACAAACCCAACGTCAAAATCAAAACCACACCAAGAAAGACTGGTGTAGGAAATAATCGTAATGTAAAAAGAATCAATTTAACAACAAAACGCGCTGGTGCCTTCAACAATGAAACTAAAAACGCTGCAAGAAATAAGCAAGCGATTAGAAAAAGTAATCCTGCCGTTATAACTCAAGGAAATAAAACAATAAATGATGGCAAAGCCTTTGGCGGCAAAGATAATTATCCTACCCTCATCGTGCAAATCAGGGCTGCTGCTGCAACGCCTGAAAACAAAACAGCCAATAATAAAAACAAAGGTGAGTAAAATAAATAGTTAAAGGACTTTTTAATTGTTAAAGACGTTTTAGCATACTAGAGCAGTGTTAGTGACGGCTAAGCAAATTTTAGGGACACATTATATCGTTTTTTAACTTAAAAGTTAAAATACGTTATAAAGTGTACAATGCTCGAAAGACTCAAATAAAATATTACTGAAAATGATGCTGTTTTGTTTGAGCTAAGAGACTTATCCAAAAAGAAAAATAATATGTCTCTCCTATAAAAATAGTCATTTTAATCGAAGAGATTTCTCTTTTTCATATAGATTAATATATTTATTTGTTTATACTTGTACTAACATTCGTTTTGAGACGAGAGCCGTTCTTGATCTGAGCAAAGCTTCTATAAGATATTCTACGATGAATGAAGCAATTGAATTTGATTTGAGGGAAATCTGATTTTTCTTTAGTCCCTTTAACTGAAGCCGTCACTTACGACCTGTACATTTTTGCTTCAATGCTTGTTGTAGTCGGCAAGGAAAATAAAATAAAAAATAATAATAATAAGAACCTGAAAGTGGGAAGAAAACGCGGCTTTGACCCAGCTGACCTTGTCAAATGGTTTGGACCTGCCGAAGGATTAGAGGACGTGGAAAAAGATTTCCTGAAACCTGGAGAATTCAATCAAGGCGGCGGCCAAAGTAATATTATCGATTAATAGAAAGCCGATTAATCATCTCTTTAAATTAAAATACAAAGTCTGTCAAAGTCTTGAATGCAAAGTTAAATAGCGTAAAAACTATAGGTGTTGCTACGCATCAAAGAATAGAAATTCTATACCATAATAGTGGATAACAATGCTTGTACTTTTAACTAGTTTTCCGTCGCGGCTCCGCCCGCGTTAACAGTTTTCCCGTGTTAATGACAAATTTTCCCGCGGTAAAAGGTAGGTAGCTTATGTTCTTCCGTAAAGTCTATTCTATCCTTGTACCAAGTTTAATCAAAATCGGTTCAGTAATTTCGGAGCCTATTCAATTATCTATATAATAAAACTGTAGGGGTCGAAAATCTGAAACTGTTGAACCGATTTGAATAAAATTTTGCATGGTGGTACCGTATATTCCCGGTCAACATCTCAGATAGTTTTTACCGCGGTAAAATATCTCATTCCTAAGGGAAAATGCACGGGAACGTAAAAAAAACAACGCGGGCGTAGCCGTGGGCGGACAGATAGTCAGAAATAAACGGAATAAAATAGATACTTATAAAGATATACTTGATCCAAAATTTAAAAAGGTTATTTGAACTAATATTTTACAAAAAAAAAGATTAATATAAAATTAAACCCTAGTCAAATAGGAGTATAATAATAATGATAAAAATATAAATAAAGATCAACGTTTCAGTGTTGTCTACCCAAGAACGCGATTACACAGCAGAAGAGCATGAAGAGAGAAAGGAAATAAGAAAACTGAAAGAAGAGAAAGCAAATAATATGACTACAGCAAGAAAACAAGGTAAGCGATTTTACTGCCTCAAAAACATTGGGGGCGCCATTTTCTGTTTATTGTCTCTTACTGTCTTGTTGTGAAAGCTCAAAGTCACCCAAAGAGCGATGGAGAGGGCTATGCTTGGAGTTTCCTTGCGTGATCGAATCAGGAATGATGAGATCCGCAGGCGAACCAGAGTCACCGACATAGCCCGAAGAATCGCTAAACTTAAGTGGCAATGGGCTGGGCACATTGCACGTAGAACCGACGGCCGTTGGGGCAGAAAGGTTCTTGAATGGCGACCGCGCGCCGGAAGACGTAGTGTGGGCAGGCCCCCCACGAGGTGGACCGACGATCTGGTGAGGGTCGCGGGAAGCCGCTGGATGCGGGCAGCGCAGGACCGATCATTGTGGAGATCCTTGGGGGAGGCCTTTGTCCAGCAGTGGACGTCTTTCGGCTGAGATGATGATGATGATGTCTCTTGTTATCCTGCTCTAAATGTATACACCGTGAATATTTACTGGTTGTTCATCCGCAACACAGTGGTAGTACCTACTCATGAAACTGAACAACTTTCCCTAAGGAACATAGTGATACATTGGCGGTCACATGACAAGTTTATATGAAAAGTTGAAAATTATTTTTGAGTTATCAACCTAAGTTGTTCAGTTTTATGAGCTCAGTTTTAAAAGTTCAGTAAAATTTCGCGGTGCAGATTTATTGTTATGCAATCGTGATAGCAAATACCTAACCCTCCGGTACTTAACGATTTTAGCCGAACAATTATAAACGAACGTAAAATAACAAAAAGTACTTAAATCTGGGTGTGGTATACGTGACAGATTTGCACCGAAAAGTCATGGTCAGGTAGTGGGTAGGACCATAAATTACGTACCTATAGCGGCGGCGCGCGTAGGACTTGCCTCTAAATTGACTATCTGAGAAATTGATCAAGCTCGCCTAAAGGGATGCGTAGGGTCTACTTGGTTCATTGAAGCTAACAATGGCGTTGCTTTTAAGAAGTGTGCGAAGATTCAGTATTGAGTCAACTATTGACATGGTATGGCGGAGCGACCACCCATGGTATGGCGCTAATGTAGTGCGATGCGGGCGTTTGTGCGTGCGATGTACCTATATGTGTACAACCCAGTCGCCCTATTATGAGTGCTACAATTGTCTTTCAATGGGAATCTGTCCGGTTTTAGTGCAACTATATTACTAATTTAGCTTTTTTTATTATTTGACCTATGCTTGTGTCGAAAAAGTTCGACGAATCAAGCTTCACCGGACTTGCGGGGGAGCGGATGGCTCTACCTCAAAGTAGTCATGTACCAACGCGTCTAGGGGCGGGGAGAGGGAGCCTCGGACCACGGCCTAGCGCGTCAATACTGAAAAACATCGTGAAGGAGACGACGACGCCTGAGGGGCTTCGTTTGCCCTCTATGATGGTTAGTTTTGATTTTGATTTTTGCCACACTCCCCGCCGCGCCGGCGGGTACAAGCATTATTACCTGAAGGGATTACGTTAGCAAGAAACTTGGCCCTCTTCGGCTTCTGATATTTGATTAATCCTCGTTTATCTATATTTTCCTATAAGTGATCGCTAAATTAGCTTGCTCCATTGGTTGTCGTTTCTCCGAGAAACCTAATTGTATAAATACCTACAAGAAATGTTTTTCTAAATATAGGAAGTAACTTTTACTTTTTTGAATTTGCTCCTGAAAACTACGTCTTTCTTTCTTTTTTGTTGAAAAGGCTGTTAAAACATTTAGCAGTTTTTTTTTGTCTCTTTTTGTGTCTTTCTCACTAGACTTATAAGCAACTCATTTACCTCTCTTAAACTTTACGGGTATTTTTGTAGCACCCTGAATGTTTTAGCGAATAGTCGAACTTCCAGAAGAAAACCCATCAGTCCCGTAGCAAGAAGAAAATTTAACATTCAGAACATGCTGATGACACCTCCGTCTATAGATCGCCAAGAAGGCGCGGGTGTAGGTTATCTGCTAAATGCACAAGCTTACGCGCCAATAGCAGCCTCAGATGATCCTTCCAGAGCTGGTTTGGACCAGGGTGTAATTATTGGAGGGTCAAATACTGCCCCCGATGGTAGCAGAATTATATTTGCACCCGTAACACCGGAGTGGGGGAGTGAGTATATGATCAAGGAAGTCCATGATTCAAACGCCAACGTCATTGTGAAAATTCCACAAAATCGGCCGTCATGGCCGGGAGCTAGGGAACAACTAAAACAAAGATAGACGAAGATGACGTATGAATGACGAATGAATTCGGAAATTAAATATTTGAATTTAGACGGAAAAGAAACGGAAAATGTGGTGAGAATAACGTTGCAATGCACCTCGTTACAAGTGAAATTAGGGTAGTTGACTGAAAAACTAAATAATCCGTGTGATATTAAATATTGTAAATAGCAATACTAAAATTATTAAGATGTAGCGCTTTATAGCATAGCAATATCTACCAGGCTGATTTTAGCATGCTGTAATTTGTCATAAAACAGCTTAATAAATACTTTTTACCTACACACTACCTCAATACTGTAAATTTTACTAGCTAAATCAATCACGCTTCGCCGTGGTTTTTATAATAAATAACATTACTTAAATAAATAAAAAAATAACCGTTACTTAGATCCTTTGAACAGAAAAGAGCTGATAATCTTCAAATGGCTGAAGATTCTCGATTATAACATCTTGCAAACAAAAAAAATAGGTCAAGACTGGCGCATTGGTTAGGAGCTATGATGCTACCGAGACAGACAGACACACACGTCAAACTTATTACACCACTCTTTATCGTCGGGGGTTAAAAAAAGAAATTAAGTGCATATATAAATAAAAAGACTTCCATTTTCTAACATCTCTCTCCCCCACAAGTCCGGCGTAAAATAATAATAATATTTAACTACTTACTTAGTTGAAGAGCATTCTACTAATGTATAATGAACAACTCTGATAATACGAAATGTTTATTTCGCCGACATTTTTATACTTTGTAATTTTTCGATAAAAACATTATTCGCCATTCATAACTTAAGTAGACCCATACCTAATGTATGGATCAGTAAAGCCTAGCATGAAGTAGTGTCACAAGCGATCAACTCACATTTAACTGACAAAAAGCTGCGAGAAACCCGCCTTATTGAAATATCCTCCAATAAGATAAGAGAATACGCGCAACAAAATTATGTCTGTCACGCGTGACTGATGCTTTTTCTTAACGATTTGTGGATCTAGAGATTATTCGTGACAAATGGTTTCCAGTTGACAATAAGAAAAATAAATTGTAATAAAAGTCCCATTGTTTTGTAACGGAAGGACTTTCCTTATACAATCAATGAAAGATGTCTCAACAAATGAAATAATGTCTGAAACATTATAGTTCATCTCTCTCTTCTCTCCTCTCCCTCACTCTCACCCACGAAGAAGAAGAGAAGATTTATGGTTATTTGACAATGACATGGTCATCAGTGATGCTTGTGATATCGATTTTGCAGAGCAATTTTAATAAGCCATTTATTCTATTAGTTCCAATAGTTTTCTTATATTTTCTTACATCTGTCACTTAGAAAATATGCAGATTTAACCTAGGTAAGGCGCCCCCAAAACTTCATACTAAAATAAAACCGTTAAAAAAAGAAACAATGGAGCCAGAAGCAAGCTTACTGTATAATGCGGTAAAAGCTCAAGAAGCTGTCAAGCGCGACATAGTATCATAAAAGCCATAGTAGGATTGCCATTATGTCGTGTTGGACTGCTTCTAATTTCCCGCACGATACTTAGTAAGCTTGCTGAGTTAATTGTTTTAACTACAAACGATAAATTAAAAAAGAAAACGTGTCTAAAAATATTATATGGTTAGATAAAACGATTTGTTGAATCAAAGCCTTAGATCTAAACCTAAGAAAATATTTGAATCCAGAATCGGTCAAAGTTTTGTGATTGAATGACGACATAACAACAACTTTACAATAAAATTTGTGCTTCAATAAAAAAATAGAAATAAAGTAAGTTACTTCTTTTTATAATAAATTGTGACGTTTGCGTTTGAATAACATTACATTAAGACATAAAAGAGTTAATTTTAGTAAAAAAATGCCGTTTTACGCCAATTACTGGCAACACTGCCCAACTTTCAGCCAATCACATCGACTTCCGGTGGCTATACAACCAATCACTACAGTGCTTTTATGTGTTGCCAATTTACACTAAACTTTAGGTCTAATGCACATTTTTAAACTCTTTTTTGTCGTTACTGTAAAGAACTAATATTTTCATTTACTTTAGGCGGTATATTAATATTCTTATTAAATTTTTCAGCGCCGAAATGGTTGACTCCTGAAACGGACGCACCGATGGAGGCTCCAAAGAGATTTGTTGCTCCACCGGATGCCGTATATCCAGAAATAGCGGGTCCAGAAACTACTGAATCTACTACAAGTATCTCTACTACTTCCTCCGTGACCAAAAGTGGAATTAGGATTGGTAAGCAAGAGGATACTGAAAGAAGCATCCAAACGCTATGTTGTAAAGTGTACGGGCTATTTCCCACACCCTACTACGCGGTTCCGCCGCCGTCCCAAACATATCCTTTCCGAACCTGACGACGAAATCACTGATGCAGTCAAAGGAGCCAAAGAATTTAGATTACACCTAACGGAACGCCCGTCTGGTAGCGAATACCCGCCGGTGGGGACGCGACCAAAACCAAAATTCATAATCAGAGACGGAGCCGCTCACCCTCAGGGGTCGTCTCCTTCACGATGTTATTCAGTATCACCGCGCTAGGCCGAGGTCCGAGGCTCCCTCGAGCCGCCCCTAGTCGCGTTGGTACATGACTACTTTGGGGTAGTCTTCCGCTCCCCCACAAGTCCGGTGAAGCTTGATCCGTCGTACTTTTTCGAATCAAGCGTAGGTAATGGTAAATTAAAAAAAGAGTATACTTTCAAGGAAACATAAATAAATAAATATGTGGGGACATCTCACACACCGCCATCTTACTCAATACTCACTCTTCTTCTTTTTCTTATCGAGTGGGTTAAATTTCGAGGTTAACCTACCTCACAACCCTGGTATCGGAATTGTTGAGCCGCCTTAGGCCTTACTCTTTATTGCACCCTAAACTAGGCAGAGCCTGTACTATGCGTGTCAGGCAGCTGATATACATACATACATATTATCCAATCAAGCTTCACCGGCCTTGCCCTCGGCGTAAATGAGGCTTAAGGATATATCTAAATTTAAATTCACCCATTTAGACTACAGAGTGTGTCCAAAAAGCTAAGGTAGATTCTAAAGCCTGACCAGCGAAATAAAAATCCTGCTCGGGGGCGCCACGTGTATATTTTTATGTTTAAGGTAGCCGTTCGAACAGAGCGTCAGCGACACTGACGCTGCGACACGAAAAAGGATAATGGACTCTAAAGTGATGTATTTAAGGTGGACTTTGGAGGCATGCTACAGTGACGTGAGTGACGCGGCGTTACCGGTGTCTGTGTCGTCGCGCCAATTCACTTTTGAGTAAATTCATGCTTAAATACATCACCTTAGAGTCCATTATCCTTTTTCGTGTCGCAGCGTCAGTGTCGCTGACGATCGGTTCGAACGGCTACGTACCCACTCAAGTCCCGAGCTCAAGTCCCGCAGACGCGGCGGCGTTTCAATCGCACAACACACCGAAAATTAACACTTATCCCCTTCAACATAGGGGAGTTGCCATTTTATTTCTCACGTTTTTCCGCAGGACTGAAGTGGTGGCGCGGACTCTTAAATTTGTTTTATTGAAATTCTGCAGCATGGCGAAATTTTTTTTATTTCTTTGGTCAGGCTTTACATGGCAAGGCACCAAACTTAAGCAACCAAATCTTTCAGACTATGAAGGGCTGAACCTAAACAAAAATATAGAGATTGGGTTAGCGGACGATGTCCCCGGAGTTAAGAATATATTGGCACGCAAACAAGGTAAGTACCTATACATATTACCACAGAACATTTAAAAGAGGTTAGAATGGCGATAATGCGCCGTCCGTATGAAATCCGGTGTTAATTCCACCCCACCTTTCACCTCCACTACATCTGTACTTCAATAAAGATGAAGTTTACGCACATATTTGCAATTTCAAATCTAGCCAATCATAGCGCCGCTCAATCACGCGATTTCAAATGGAAACGAATCATACGCATGCACGCACACTGATGTAGATTTTTATAGCTATGTGTGAGTTAGACAGCGCGATCGTTTCTTTGCGTGAAGTATGAGCGTTTTGCTCATAGTTTTGGCGCGCCGGCCCCGCCCACATCGCCTTTCTAACCTCTTTTAAATGTTCTGTGCCTATTACCTATATACATTCTTATAATCAAAACTAGGCTTTTCACCTCGTGGCCTCACCCGCGTTAACAGTTTTTCCCGTGAGAATGAGGGACTTTTCCGCGATTAAAAGTAGCCTATGTGTTATCCTAATGTATATAATATAAGCTGTATTATTGTAAAGTTTCATTAAAATCCATGCAGTATTTTTTGTGTGAAAAAGTTCTTAAAGAGTACAAAACATCATCATTATGCGATAATTTCTTATTTATTACGTAAAGAAAGCGTAAAGACCCGTAAAAATACAATATTTTTTTTTAATTTATAATGTCCATGTCTGTTTATTACAGGTAAACAACGAAGATATCATTTTCTTATTAAAGATTATCAATAGCAAAAATATTATAGAATTTACCTACTTCAAATAATGACTTGTTAATTTATTAATTTTGTATTCTAAAAATTGTAACTTACTTAAAGGAACTCGTCTTTTTAGTCATTACCGAATTGTCAAGTATATTTTTGTATGAAATCCTTTATCTAGGCCCTGTGTACAATGTATAAATAATGTTACCAAGTGTGGACATTATCACGTTTATACAGCAAATACCTACTACTTAAAGATCGTTTCAAAGAATAGTTATGGCGTTATGTTGGCAGCATTGTTTTTTAGAGTTTTTTATGAGGCTCCTTTTGTTTTCCAGCCAACATAACGCCATAAATACTATTCGTTGAAACGATCTCTACTGTCATTTTGACTTAAGTATATCGAGCAGAAACATGGTAAAGCCTGACCAAAGAAATAAGAAACCTGCTCTGGGGGCTCCACGTGTACCTATATTTTTACGAATATATGGCAAAAAATTGCCTTATAAAATTAGTTCTATTGAAAATCCGCAATATGGCGAGGTTTCTTATTCTTTTGGTCGGGCTTTATAAATTAGAATACCAAACAAACAGTACTAGTCCCTACAGGAGGTTCACTTAGCGTCATAATTCAAAGTGAAAGGTAATATGGTTTTAAATTTAAGTTAGAGCGTAATACGTGGTAATACATAGAATCGGGCCCTATACTCATAGATAGATAGATACTGCACAATAAAAAAAATCCATTTGACGCATAAAATAAATAGGTAAGTATTTACACTTATGAAAATTGTAACTGTCCTATTTATTTCTGGTGTCAATAAAAAATATTTGTATTGTATTGTATTCGTATAGTATCAGTAAAAGCTTTAAAACTTGGTTGGTAATGCCACGTAATGTTTGATCAGAAAAATAAAATACTTTTACAATACTTACCTATTTTATGCGTAAAATGGACTCGTTTAGATTTTGTTAAGTTTTGTTTTACTAATCCTAGGTAAGTCAAGTCTATTATTCCTAGTAACATGACTGTATGGATTATTTTTTGGTCCAAAATAAATATTGTGATTTAATTTGATTTATTTTTAAATATTTAAATTATTGTCTTAAAATATCTTATGGTGGTCTATGGTCTTCTTTTTTAAATTGACCTATGCTTGTGTCGAAAAGGTATGACCAATCAAGCTTCACCGGACTTAGGTCTATGGTCAATTAATTACAAACCCACATGAATAAAGTAAAAATATACCATCGTTTTGAATACTCAATTGATCGAATGATGTTTTTGCCGTCAGGGATAGACAACGGAGGATTTGGAATGGGCGTGCCAGGAGGACAGAGGATGGGAGGACCAGGTGGAATGGAGGGACCATATGGAATGGGTGGGCCAGGTGGAATGGGTGGGCCAGGTGGAATGGGTGGACCAGGTGGAATGGAGGGACCATATGGAATGGGTGGGCCAGGTGGAATGGGTGGACCAGGTGGAATGGAGGGACCATATGGAATGGGTGGGCCAGGTGAAATGGGTGGGCCAGGTGGAATGGGTGGGCCAGGTGGAATGGGTGGGCCAGGTGGAATGGGTGGACCAGGTGGAATGGAGGGACCATATGGAATGGGTGGACCAGGTGGAATGGATGGACCAAGCGGAATGGGAGGGCCAAATGGAATGATAGGACCAGAAGGCATGCCTGGATATGGTGGGATGAGAATGGGAGGGCCAGGGATGGGTATGGGAGGACCAAAGGGAATGGGAAGGCCTGGTAGAATGGGTGGTCGAGGAGGAATGGGAATGGGAGGGCCCGGAATGGGGATGGGAGGACCGAGGGGGATGGGCGGGTCTGGTGGTATGGGAATGGGCGGTCCAGGGGGAATGGGAGGCCCAGGCATGGGTGGCCCAGGAATGGGGGGTCCAGGAGGAATGGGAGGTCCTGGTGAACAGGATTACCCAGGAATGGGAGGCCCCGGGGGAATGCGAATGGGTGGGCCTGGAATGGGTGGGCCAGGGGGAATGGGAGGCCCTGGAATGGGTGGCCCAGGAGGTATGGGAGGCCCTGGAATGGGGGGTCCAGGAGGAATGGGAGGCCCTGGCGAACAGGATTATCCAGGAATGGGCGGCCCCGGGGGAATGGGAGGCCCAGGCATGGGTGGCCCTGGAATGGGTGGTCCAGGAGGTATGGGAGGCCCTGGAATGGGTGGTCCAGGTGGAATGGGAGGGCCTGGCGAGCCGGATTATCCAGGAATGGGTGGCCCCGGGGGAATGGGAGGACCAGGGGGAATGGGAATGAGAGGGCCAGGAGGAATGGGAGGCCCTGGGATGGGTGGTCTAGGAGGAATGGGAGGTCCTGGAATGGGAGGGCCTGGGATAGGAGGGCCTGGAATGGGAGGCCCTGGAATGGGAAGGCCTGGAATGGGAGGCCCTGGAATGGGTGGTCCAGGCGGAATGGGAGGTCCTGGCGAACAGGATTATCCAGGAATGGGCGGCCCCGGGGGAATGCGAATGGGTGGGCCTGGAATGGGTGGTCCAGGGGGAATGGGAGGCCCTGGTATGGGTGGTCCAAGAGGAATGGGAGGCCCTGGAATGGGTGGTCCAGGAGGAATGGGTGGCCCTGGCATGGGTGGTCCAGGAGGAATGGGTGGCCCTGGAATGGGTGGTCCAGGAGGAATGGGTGGCCCTGGAATGGGTGGTCCAGGAGGAACGGGTGGCCCTGGAATGGGTGGCCCTGGTATGGGTGGTCCAGGAGGAATGGGAGGGCCTGGCGAACAGGATTATCCAGGAATGGGAGGACCAGGGGGAATGGGAATGAGAGGGCCAGGCATGGTGGGTCCAGGAGGAATGGTAGGCCCTGGAATGGGTGGTCCAGGAGGAATGGGTGGTCCAGGAGGAATGGGAGGCCCTGGAATGGGAGGCCCTGGTATGGGTGGTCCAGGGGGAATGGGAGGGCCTGGCGAACCGGATTACCCAGGAATGGGAGGCCCCGGGGGAATGGGAGGACCAGGGGGAATGGGAATGAAAGGGCCAGGCATGGGGGGTCCAGGAGGAATGGGCGGCCCTGGAATGGATGGTCCAGGGGGAATGGGAGGCCCTGGTATGGGTGGTCCAGGAGGAATGGGAGGCCCTTACATGGGAGGTCCAGGCGGTATGTCGGGACCCGCTATGGGGGGTCCAGCACCTATGGGAATGGGAGGCCCTAACATGGGGGGTCCTAATGGTATTGGTCACCCAACACCGAAAGGAATGCGTGATATAGTTGATCCCAGTGGAAGTGGTCCAGGTACAATGGCTAATGCGGGTTTGGGAGGCCCAAACATGGGAAGCCCTAATATGGGGGGTATGGGAGGCCCTAACATGGGGGGGGCTAATATGGGGGGAATGGGAGGCCCTAGCATGGAGGGCACTAACATGGGGAGTATGGGAGGCCCTGGAATGGGAGGTCCTAATATGGGTACTGGTATTGGAGGCTCAGCTATAGGTGGCCCTAATATGGGTCCCGGGATAGAAGGCCAGGATCTTAATGGTATGGGGGGTATGGGAGGACCTGGAATGGGAGTTCCTTATACGGGTCCTGGCTTGGGAAGCCCTAATATGGGGGGCCCAATGGGACCAGGCGGGCCTCAAGCTACTGATAACGGACCAGGTGATGTATTGTCATGTTTGTTAAAGTTAGTTTGTGTGTTTGTATAAAAACTATGCATAGAATATCCTTGCGTGATCGAATCAGGAATGATGAGATAAGCAAGCAAACCAGAGTCACCGACATAGGGCCTGCCACAGTTTCGCGCGACGCGCGGCGCGAACTGCGGTGCGATGGTAGGCCACAGCACAGCTCGCCGCGTATTCGCTCTACAGACCGTTCATTGTAAGTTGCCCCCCGACTGCCATAGTACCACAATGGCAGCGGGGGTCATCTATAGTGGACGGCCTGTAGACACGATGCCGCATACACCCACCGCCGCCGCCGCCGCGCGCCCCTCCCACCCCTTCGCTATTCGCTCGATGCTCATCTCGCCGCCGCCGCTGCCGCGACTAGCTGTGGACAGCTTCATACAATTGCTTACGTTTGTTTCCATCGCTCTTCGTTGTTCGCGGTCGCCGCCGCCGCCGCGCGAAGCTGTGGCCAGGGGAATAGCCCGAAGAATCACTAAACTTAAGTGGCAGTGGACGGGGAAGATTGCGCTTAGAACCGACGGCCTTTGGGGCAAAAAGGTTATTGAATGACGGCCGTGCGCCGGAAGACGTAGCGTGGGCAGGCCCCTCACATGTTGGATCGACGATCTGGTAAGGATCGTGGGAAGCCGCTAGATGCGGGCAGCGCAGGACCAATCGTTGTGGAGATCTTTAGGGGAAGCCTTTGTCCAGCAGTGGAGGTCTACAGGCTGAAAAGATACGGAGGATTGATAGATAGTAGTACCAGATAAAATAGATAGTTTAATTTTATCATGAACGTAAACAGGTTCAAGTTTGAAATTTCTTCAGGTTTATGATTAAAAAGGTTTTTATCATTTTCATCACATTTTTATCATCGCTTGGATCTTGAACTTGCGACAGATAACTTTTCCCAGTTTGGTTCGAACCCTGCAAGCTGAACCACTTAATTCTCCGGTCTTCTTTGGTCATACATTTTTAAAGAAATTGCTTGCTTGGTGGCCCTTACAACAATATGTTACTTACAGGTCCTCAAGGAAACCCAGGTGGACAAGGCTCAACGTCGAGTCCTGGATACTATGGAGGTCCCGGCCACCGTGGAGTTGGTAATGGAGGTCCCGGCGCTCCAGGAATTCCCACTGGAAGACCTAGAGACGTGCCTTTGGGACGTGAAAATCCAAACAACGGCTATGGCCACAGTGGAATGGGCATTAGAGGATACAATCCTGGTCAAATTGACCAGAAGGGTTAGTAGATGCTCCTGAAAGTATGTGAATTTCAATAAAACTTTGGTTCTTTTGTATTGTTTTGTGTTTAATTTGGAAATAAATAATTTGTGGAATCTTTTATTTTCAGTGTTTTTAATTGTGTTTATTTTTTCATTTGAGCATATTTTCAGGTAAAACCCCGACAGCACAGGTAACAGGTAAGTGCAGTTGGGATGTCCCCATTTTTTCCATTACAATGTTTATTGTATACAGCTACAGTAAAAAGAACAAACGCCTTGTGTCATGCTCACTATATTCGTATAATATGTTTGGCATGTATGTATAGCGAGCAGTTACACAGCGCCCCTGGACACGCTTATTTAGATCCGCCACGGACTGTATAACCAAGTGATACCACAGAATACCAAATAGTAGTCCCGTGATACTACATCTCGTAGCTCCTGCTTCGTATGCTACGCCGTAGCAGTGGTCTACGGAAGGTCTACGCCGTAGATATTCTTTCCACTTCGCTTTACAGACCGACAAAGATCTAAATGAACGTGTCCTGTGTCGGAAGACTCGGACCTAACACCTCGCGTGTTGTTCACATCATGTTTTATAGTCTTAAGGCTTCTGACCTGTGTCCTATAACGACTCATACGTAGATAGTACCCTTCAGCTAACAACGCCCGTACCCGGCGGCGGGGGCCCGGCCATAACCAAAATCAAAATTGATAATCAGAGACGGAGCCCCTCAGGCGTCGTCTCCTTCACGATGTTTTTCAGTATCAGCGCGCTAGGCCGTGGTCTTGACGGTCTCTCGAGCTGCCCCTAGACGAGTTGGTATATGACTTTTTTGGGGTAGAGTCTTCCACTCCCCCACAAGTCCGGTGAAGCTTGATTGGTCGTACTTTTTCGACACAAGCATAGGTCAGGACCAACAGTTTAAAGTGACTTCAGAAGCGCGATATCATCTTTCTTTCCAAACAATCAGGTGATTCAGCCAGCGATGTTTTAACCACACTCATGGTCCAAGAAAACAAGGTCTTACCATTAGACCACGTGACTGACACAAGCCTACGTCAGTTTGCGCTGTTCATCCTTGTACATTACACGCATTCGACAAGGACGAATAGGCAAAATGACGTAGGCTCGTGTCAGTCACGTGGTCTAATTGTAAGACCTTGTTTTCTTGGACCATGACCACGCTGGAGAGTCTCACACGACGGACAACGCCGTACAGTCCCCGTAAAATGCAGTGCTATGACAAAAGTTTGTCGCACATTTAACTGTCAAAAAGTTGCGAGAAACCCGCCGTATTGAAATATCCTCCAATACGATAAGAGAATACGCACGACAAAATTATGTCTGTCACGCGTGGACCGGGCATGTTAGAGGGGCTGGTATTCGAACTATTTCGAATCCGAAACCTCAGTAACATACGGTGAGCGAGCGTTTTAACCGCTTGGTTACGGTCTACGGAGGCTGTTTGTAAAGTACTAATACTTAATATATATTTCAGTTAAGAGGCAGCGAATTAGACTCAGAGGTTTGTTTTATTTCTTATTTTAAGTTTCAAAGTCATTAAACAATGACGTTTTAGTTGTTTACCGCTAACTGTTCATTCTTAAGCGAGATTGGAGGAGACCACTAGGTTTCCGCCCTTGTTTTTATTTTTGCGTGGGAATAAAAATAAAACGTACGTTCCTTGTTACAGATGTTGCTGCCGGTAAACATATACGGAAGCATCGACGAAAAACTGTTAGTCCAAAAAAAGGTAAGACTTTTTTGCTGTCAATATTTAAGACGGATGGCAGCCCCAAATAAAAACGCAGAAGGTAGAGGCGTGGTTTATCTGCGCGGCAAAGTAAACGGACCACTGATGGCAATGCAGGAAAGTGCTAAGCGGTGCCGTACATGTGGAACAGAGAAAGGTATGCTGTTTGCGCGCTACAACGAAACAGCGTAAATGCCAAATTAATTTTTATCCAAAAAAGTAGCACTGCATAAAAAATGAAATAAATACCTGATGTTAATAATATTGAATACCATACTTGTGAACAAGTTTCAGTGAATACGATGCAGTTCAACTCTATAAAGTAAAAAAAATATAATATAAGGTGCTAGATACTTAGCCTTATTTTCTATCGATAAAATATATTTTCAAATAATACATACCATGATAATAATACATACTTGTGTAAATTACGAGGATCATCGAGTCACAAAACACAAAATTTTCAAGGTGCCGCTATTAAGTGCTATTAAGGTGTTGGTAAGTGGCAATGGGCTGGGCACATTGAGCGTAGAACCGACGGCCGTTGGGGCAGAAAGGTTCTTGAATGGCGACCGCGCGACGGAAGACGTAGTGTGGGCAAGCCCCCACGAGGTGGACCGACGATCTGGTGAGGGTCGCGGGAAGCCGCTGGATGCGGGCCAAGCAGGACCGATCATTGTGGAGATCCTTGGGGGAGGCCTTTGTCCTGCAGTGCGTCTTTCGGCTGAGATGATGATGATGATGATGAAGGTGTTGGTAAATTCTGACAACTCACACGAAGAATAATATTAACTTTCGCATTTTCTATGTTTCAGGAGCACCTCAGCTGCCTTCAGAAGATAAAAATAAACTAAGACGTTTGTACCTATTGAGTTAACTAAGAGGGAGTTATTATATAAATCCGGACAAAAGTTCATAATAAAACTGTAGAGGTCGAAGATCTGTACATAGAAAAAAAATGCAAATGCCGAATCAGGGGGATGAAAAAATGATATTATAGATAGAACAATTTTTTTTTTCTCTGTACGGGCTAATCTTCTAAACTGTTAGACCAATTTATTTGAATGAATTTTGCATGCACCTTATATTCCTAGTCAACATCTTAGATAGTTTTAACCCCAGGAAAATATATCATTCCTACGGAAAACTGTACGGAAAAGTACAAAAACAACGCGGGTGTAGCCGCGGGCGGACAGCTAGTTGAAAAGAATGTAACGCCAAAATGTCTGGCAAGGTCACACGCTCACCCCGTCTTCTACTACTACGGTATGCCAAATTACGTATTTTGCGATAATTACCTATAGTTTTATCGCATCGTTTGAAAAAAAGTATGCGCATTTTATGCAGGCGTTTATGACCTTTTGTCCTGATTAATATGAAACAAACCATAGTTAGATTTAGCCCCGAATTCACAAAAAACAGAACGGTTGGTTAACGTTTAACCCACTTCATAAGACATGAAGTTGACTCGACCAGTCCGGTGAAGCTTGATTTGTCGTACCTTTTCGACACAAGCATAGGTCAATTCAAAAAAAAAAAAAAAAAAAAAAAAAATGAAGTTGACTCTCTGACCCATATTTTCTAAAAGATCACAGTTGTATTTTTCGAATTTAAAATCTGCGTAGAGATAAGCTCGCCTTTGACAGAAAGTTTATAGCAAAGGCGGAACGGCGGCTTTATATCTACACTAATAAATAATTTATAATATTATAAAGAGGAAAGATTTGTATTTTTGTGTGTGTGTATGTATGTGTGTATGTTTGTAACGAATAAACTCAAAAACTACTGTGCCGATTTCAAAAATTCTTTCACCATTAAAAAGCTACATTCACCCTGAGTAACATAGGCTATATTTTATTTAATTTTTTATTAGGGATCCTTACTAAAACTTCAATAATGTAACCCGGGGTGTAAAAAAAATACCGAAAATATTCCTAATAATTGAATGGGCTCCGAAACTAGTCAACCGATAGACCTTGAAAAAGAACATAGGCTACGATTTACCGCGGGAAAATTTCTCATTCCCATGGGAAAAAAATGTTAAATCGGGCGGAATTGACACAAAGATAGAATAGACCTTGCGGAGGAAAATATTATGCTAACTTTTATTATGAAAATACCTCATTCCCACGGGAAAAACTATTAACGCGGGCGGAGCCGCGGCGGGAAGCTAGTAATTATATAAAAGAAAATTATATAATTATGTACCTATAGATAGATTTATATATATGTTTTGTTGGATCCAGAATCAAACTCTAATACATCGACCTCGGAACCAACAACATCAGAAACAGCAACAACGGAATCAACTTTGGAAACCACAACCGAACTTACTGTGCCAACACTGATATCGAGTGATGAATATTATTCAGATGAAGAAGGTATGTATGTACCTAGTTATCAAAATAACTACATTCTATTTAGTCCGTATTTTAGATTATAAAAAAATGTTGGACACGTATTTTTTCTTTTTTCGATTAAACAAAAAATAACAAAGATATAGCCCATTAAAGTAACGTGTGACGTCACACCGTGATACATTTGGTAGCACGGAGTGACGTCATACTAAATGTAGCACGGTCTCATACGTCACACCGTGCTACATTTGGTAGCACGGAGTGACGTCACACGTAACTTTAATGGGCTATATCTTTGTAATTTTTGGTCCGATTTACAAATAAAAAAATACGTGTCCCTTATTTTTGAATAATCTAAAAGACGGACTAATTACATTTTTTAAGGACACAAGCCTATTGATGTATGTAAAGGTCTAATGCCCGACCAGAGAAATAAAAAACCTCGCCATAGTGTGGAATTTCAATGGAACTAATTTTATACGGGCAACTGTTGCCATAGTAAAAATATACACGTGGCGCCCCAGAGCACGTTTTTTATTTTTTGGTCAGGCTTTATATTCGGCCGTTAATAAGCGAATTTACACTAAGGTACAAACACAAATGAAAAACATTGCGATGCAAGTTAATTTGCGATCATTCAACACTACTTTCCATACAAAGTAAATACATAGTTTGTGCACGTTTATCCGCGACTTGTTTATATGTTCTTTCACTTCCCTGGGTCTGCTGTAAGATATTTCTTAAGAAATAAGCAGACCTGTTGTGTCGTCTCTCTACATGTGATTGTCCTTTGTATGTTTATGTGTACAATAAACTGTTAAATAAATAAATAAAAAATAGGCTACACGGTATACCAGCAAAAACAAGTTTGTAAAACAATGATGTTTTTGCCGTTATTGTTGCCCAGTCGCATTCACACTTGTAAGGACGGGCATGCATTCGCAAATAAAGTTGGTAATCGCAATTTATTTTATTTGAAACGTAGAATACAAGAAACTGTATGCAGCAAATTATTAGATAGCAGCCACGCCTTTCTCCATATTTATGTTAGTGTACGCAACGAGGTCGCAAATAATAATTGAAATCTTATATATGTCCCCACCGAGGGGCTCGAGCCTACCCTGAAATCAGGGTGAATAGGCCTTAGTCGACCATGCCTTGAATAACTTCGCAGATGTGTGCACGATGTTTTTCTTCACCGTAAGAGCGTCGAATAAATGTAGGTAGGTACATAATGAATTCGAAAATCAAAAACACATTGGAATTTGACGTGGCGATGTTTGAACTAGCGAACTTCCAAATGGAAGTCAACGGCCCTAGCCACTTGGCCGCTGACGCTCTTATTTCATGATAATAATTGTTTATTTTGTTTGTATAACTAAATGTAACTTTATTTGACTTAACTAAGTGATCAAAAGTGTCCAAAAAGTTGAAAATAAATTATTTCATTTCATGAATACCTAGACATAAAACTAAACTGATTTAAATAAGTCGCCATAATATGAAAGTTAAACCGTCAGAGAGTAACATAGCTGCTCTTTCCCACGGGAAAAATGTCAACGCGGACGAAACCTCAGGGCTTAAAGGATAGGTTACACAGTGCGAGCTGCTGATGATGTGACAGTAGCTCGACTCGCCACCATGCAAGCTTCTGGCTGACAGTTACTACACTAGTGCAGTCGCATACTTCCTCTATGATCGTGTCTCGTGCCACGTTGTCGCAAAATAGACGAATAATCACAATACATAACACAATACAAGCGATTACAAAAATACTTTGTGATTAAATACTTAGAATTGAACATGCTATACAAACAATAAATATAAATAGTTAAAAAAACTAAAAAACACGCATCCTGTCCGCCATCTTGGACGTCCGCCATTTTGTATTTAAGTCACGTGACTATTTCGTATTTCTGACAGCAAGCAAACCCCTTCATTTGATACCCATATTATGGGGGTGGATTTCAAACAGCCAGTCTGCCATCTTGGGGAGGCCGCAATATTGGATTTGTAATGACGTTTCTTAGCTAGTCATGTATTGTCATCAGAACTCAGAGCGTGTGCAAAATTTCATCCAATCGAAGACCGGGAAGTGGGTCAAATTAAGATTTCAAGATTTTCTTACATACGTAGTTACAAGTCAAGCTAATAAAAGCGTGTTAAAAAGAAGAAGAAAAGATGAATGGGCTACTGTCATTTTGAATAAATTGTGCGAATACGAGCGGCGTACGAGTCGTGTGGCGTGGTGGGGGAAAGCGAGTGGCGAGTAAAAAAAAATTAGTAACTCGTAGCGAGCATTTGATGCGGCCACACGGTGCGACAGTCAGCTCGCATGCCAGCTCGCATCGTGTAACCAAGGCATTAAGCTAGTAAATACTTAAAAAAAGCCAATATGCGCGACTAGACTGCCAGTAAGAAACCGGCATGCAAGCAGTATGCATGCTAATGCTAATAGTGGCCAGTAATACCTTGGATTACCCATTTTAAAGGTTTAAACAAAGACTCAGTCTTGTGCTAACTTTCTACAGGCAAAGTGTCTTAGTCCCCAGGAGTATGGGACATACGCATACCATCCAGTCTAATAAATACATAAATAGGGTAAACGTACCGGTTGGCGACCATGTACCCCTTATCGACCACTTCGCGCTTTATCTTGAATAATAGACTTTTAACGAACTCTACTGTTCAAATTATCGCGCCATTCGAACCAGACGAACTTCAGGATTCTATGACCGACGGCATAATCCCGAAGACAGAACAGTATGCGCTCAGTCGCCATTTGAAAATTTACAGTGCAGACACATGCCAAAAATAGCAAAAAAATTAGTAGTGGATTGACTTTAAAAGATAAGTTTACCGGTGTAAATATTGCTTAATTGCAAATTGGCTTAGTTTGTGGGTGTTTGGTATATTAAATTTTAATATTCAAGTACTAAAATTCACTTTTCTTTATTCTTTTGCGATATTTTCGGGGGCCGGTGAACACGTTCACGATTAACCCCAAAATCTAATTATCGACCGGGGGGTCGCAAACTGGTTTTATTTGTGGTATTTTTATTTAATTTCATCTTTAACACCTTCTAAATAACAGCTTGTTATAAGATACATTTAGATACAAGTACATTTTTATGATTTTACGACCAGATTCCGGCCACCGGTATGCCTAATACTTTCAAAGATATGACCATCCGAAAACACGAATGTTTATACGGCCGATAACTAGTTAATATTGAACCTATTTTCGGCCGTAGGTATAAAAGATGGCCGATAATTAGTCGAAATTGACCCTAATTCCGG
Organism: Teleiodes luculella; assembly: GCA_948473455.1. NCBI lineage: Eukaryota > Metazoa > Arthropoda > Insecta > Lepidoptera > Gelechiidae > Teleiodes > Teleiodes luculella. The sequence goes on along the minus strand of OX419609.1, from coordinate 5,442,239 downwards.
CCGTAGGTAATACAAGACGGCCGATAACTACAAAAATTTAAACCCATTTCCGGCCATAGGGAGCCAAGCAGGCCGGTAACTCATAAACAGCAAACCTGTTTTCGACCAGAGGAACTTACCAAAAAATTTTCGAGGAAAATCATGATGTGTGTACATTTCTGGCAGGTGTGGGAATCGTATTGCGAAAGATAAAACTCCCTCACTCTATCCTTTTCTGAGTCAAGTGTAAGCGTCCCTTCAAATCTTTTCTACGGCTCTAATATCATTCTTTCGCAGGTAGGAGCCCAGCAGGGGGATCCACTTGGGCCCTTGGTCCTTAGTCTGGCTATCCAAGAGGTCATCAAAAGTATAAATTCACCTCTCAACGTGTGGTATTTGGATGATGGGACTATAGGGGGTGATCCAGACGGGGTGTACCAGGACTTGGAGAACCTTATCCCGCGACTTGCCCACCTTGGTCTGGTTGTCAATGCTTCTTCCAAGTGTGAATTCTTCCCCTGTAGTACTGAGGCTCAAACACACCTTGCTCGATTCTCCGCCATTCTACCTGACCTTAGGGAACTATCATCTTCCAACTTTAACCTTTTGTGTTCTCCCATTTATCTTGATGCAGTTCCCGAAGCCATTTCTTCTCGCACATTGCTATTCCTCGCCGCTCAGGAACGTCTTTTAAGAGATCTCTCTGCACACGTTGTGATGATTTTGTTGCGCATGTGTTTCGCTCTTCCGAAACTCACGTATCTCCTGCGGACAGCCCCGACGTGGCTTTGCTCGGAGGAGATTACTTCTTTTGATGAGGCACTGAGAGCGACGGTGGAGCCGGTCTCAACGTCTCCTTAGACAAAGTTCAGTGGAGCCAGGCTGCACTTCCGATTCGCCATGGAGGTTTGGAAGTACGTTGTGCGTGCGGGTGATGTCGGACTGCCGGCTTTTTTGACGTCCGCACATGGTGTTGCGAATCTCGTTACTGTAATACTGCATTCCGATGGTTCCGAGGTAAGCATCCCATTTGTGTCGGGCGCCATTTCAACTTGGTCGGCCCAGAACGTGGGAGCGTCAATACTGTAAGGGCGCATACGAGTATTCAGAGGGCGTGGGATGAGGTGGGTTCGAAGCGGATCTAGGAGCACTTATTAGGGAACGCTACAGCTGTCGACAAAGCAAGAATTCGGTGTCGCAGTATGAATCCTCTGCCTTCCTGGGCTTGGTTGCATGCTCTGCCTTCCCCTCACCTGGGCACATTACTGTATGACGACTCCTTAGTGCGTGTGGCGGTGGCCCTTCGTCTGGGCTGCAAGGTGTGTGAATCCCACTTACGCATCTGCGGCTCCATGGTGGAGGCCGATGGCTATCATGCTCTGAGTTGTCGTCGTTGCACAGGGAGGTTCTGTGGCATCACGCTCTCAACGACATTGTCCGCAGAGCTTTTGTTTCGGCCGACTTTCCCTGCGTACTGAAGCCTCCGAGTCTCGACAGATCCGACGGAAAAAGACCGGACGGGCTGACTTTGGTGCCTTGGAAAAATAGAAAGAGCCTAATTTGGGACGCCACGTGCGTCAACACTGTAGCCATGAGAACCTTAGTCGCACCGTCCGTTCTCCATCGGCTGCTGCCGAAGACGCGGCGTCCAAAATGAGGTGAAAGTACGTCACCCTGGACTCCAGGGCGACGTACTTGCCCTGGAGCAGCGCTACCACTTTGTCCCGATAGCAGTAGAAACCATGGGTAGTTAGGGTGTCGAGGCTAAACGCTTGGTAGGGCAAACTGGGGCAAATGTTAAGGGAACGCACACAACCTGCTCCTCCGGCTGGTTCCTGGTGCAAAGGTTAGCCATCGCGATTCAGGGCGGTTATGCTGCTAGCGTCATGTGCACCTTTGTGCTAAGAATGACTCGGAGCTGGTTATATGATTGTCATTTTTGTTTTTGTTTTATTAATGTTTTACTTTGATTTCTGAATTATATTAAATAAATAAATAAATAAATAATAAATCCATTTATTTCAAGCAATATTTACATAAAGATGTTAATTATGTAAACAGAGGCCCATATTATGTAACATAAATTTTCTAGCTCATCTATTGTTTTAATTTCATACTATTATGAACTTTCTGTCCTTCTCATAAGAGTTGTTTTTCTACTGTTGAATTAGGCGGCCGATAACCGGTGCTTAGGCGGTCGATAACTAAGTCAAGTGGTCGATAACCAGTGTTTTTGCAGTTTTTCTGATTTCTTTTTTTTTTGTAAACTACGTGTTAAAGATTCATCTATGAAATTTGTATTTTATGAAACTAGAATATAGTAGGGTGATAAGAAAAATATTTTAAAGTCTGTACTGCTAATACGTCATGACAAAAATGTATACTGAAGTCGACAAGTCGCTAAAACGGCCGATAACCGGTGCGTTTACCCTAATCATGGTCTAGCAAAACAAGGTCTCACACTCCGACTGTCAAACTTGACACAAGCCTACGTCACAGAATACCAAATAGTAGTACAGTACCCTACGTCATCTGCTGTTCATCCTTTTCGAATAATACGCATTTGACAAGGAAAAACAGCATGATGACGTAGGCTTGTGTCAAGTTTGACAGTCCGAGTAGAAGACCTTGTTTTTTTAGGCCCTGTAAATAATAATGATTTTTCAGCTCTTGCACTATCTAAATTGACATCGGTACCAGATCCTTTTCAAAATACCGCAAGAGGACCGTCGTATATATCCCATTCCACACGTGTGTATTATTATAATATTACTGTGAGGGATTTTCTGACAACTAAATAGACATAAAAAAAATGGTGAGCCGTCACGGGACGCCTGGCTGATGTGAAACATCGAAAGTAATATTAGTTTGTGATTGCTTCAAGTGGTTTTACAGATATCTGCTAGATGGCGTAGTACAAAATGTATCGTATAGAGATGGGCAATAGTTTTTGCCCGTTTCATTCCGCCCGGGTTATAACTGGGTTAAAACCCAAAGACCGAGTAATAACCCATTATCTACTTTTTTGGTGGGCAAAAACTCAGAAATGTGAAAAATGAAGAAAAAAACAATCGGATTTGTTAATTTATGATAATTAGCCACACATACAAACTCGGCATCAGTTTAGCGCCGCTTCAAATTGAAAAGTTCAATGTTAAAATTCGAAGATAATTTTCATGTTTTTTGTTTATGGGCTGATATCAATGATACTCAGTTCAGGGCTAAGTCACTTTGATGAAACTTCGTATAGAGATAGAATTGACCTTGGAAAAGGACATATGCTAACTTTTACCGCGGGAAAATACCTGATTCACACGGGAAAAGCGAAGCTGAGGGGCGAAACAGTTTTGATGAAACTTGGCACAGAAGTAGAATAAATCTTGGGGATGGAAGGTTTTACCGCAGGAAAAAAAACATTCCCACGAGAAAAATGGTGGCGCACTTGAAAAGTTTTGATGAAACTTGGCACAGAGATAGCTAATAATATAGACTTTGGGGGTGGATATAGGCTACCTTATACCGCTGAAAAATACCTTATTCCTTCGGGAAAAATGGAAGCGCGAACGGAAAGTTTTTATGATACATGCCACAGAAATAGAATACACCTTAGGGAAGGACATAGGCTACCTTTTACCGCGAGCATAACTTCATTCCCAAAAAATGGTAGCGCTTTGGAAAAGTAATGATTGTCACAGAACAATTATTACCTTACCTGTAATGAATTATACTAGTCCCAAAAAATTATAATTGTCACAGAACAATTATTACCTTACCTGTAATGTATTACTAATAATTATCAGGTGCGAAAGATTTTGAGGGGGGGGGAGACCCTCATTTTCTCTTGTGGTGTCCAATGATGAATCTAAGGTCAAACTTGGAATAAAAAATGGCCACCATTTTGTGAACTTTTTTGTTTCTGAACGGATTGCTTTCAAAATTGATATCTAGGGTCCCCAGTGGTCTCCGATGACAAATCTGAGGTCAAAATTGGAATAAAATGGCCGCCATTTTGAACTTTTTTGTTTCTGAACGGATTGCTTTCAAAATTAATTTCTAGGGTCCCCAGTGGTCTCCGATGACGAATCTGACATCAGAATTGCAAAAACAGGCCGCCATTTTAAACATTTTTGTTTCTGGTCCGATTGCTTCCAAAATTCAAAAATGAAAAAAAAATTGGCGCTTTTCAACTTTTTTTGTTTCTGAACGGATCGCTTACAAAATTGATATCCAGGGTCCCCAGTGGTGTCCGATGACGAACCTGAGGTCAAAGTTGAAAAAATGGCCGCCATTTTGAACTTTATTGTTTCTGAACGGATTGCTTTCAAAATTGATATTTAGGGTCCCCAGTGGTCTCCGGTGACGAATCTGAGGACAAAATGGAAAAACACTGGCGCTATTTTCAACTTTTTTGTTTCTGAACGGATCACTTACAAAATTGATATCCAGGGTCCCCAGTGGTGTTCGATGACGAACCTGAGGTCAAACTTGAAAAAATGGCCACCATTTTGAACTTTTTGTTTTTGAACGGATTGCTTTCAAAATTGATATCTAGGGTCATCAGTGGTCACCGATGACGAATACGAGATCAAAATTGGAAAAAAATTGCCGCCATTTTCAACAGTAACTTTTTTGTTTCTGAAGGGATTGCTACCAAAATTTATATCTAGAGTCGCCACTGCCAGTAGTGTTCGGGGACGAATCTTAGGTCAAAATTGGAAAAAATGGCTGCTATTTTGTACTTTCTTTTCTTAGTGTAGAGGTTGGGAAAATTTTATTCTGACGTCAGATTCGTTACTAGAGACTAATGGAAACCTAAGATATCTAACAAAAAACTTTGCAACGGCCGCCATTTTTTCAAGTCTAACGGCAGATTCGTTATGGAATAACTTTGGGGACCTAGATATCAATTTTGAAATCAATCCGTTGAGTAACAAAAAAGTTCAAAGTAGCAGCCATTTTTACCAAGTTTGATCTCAAATTCGTCATAGGACACCACTGGGGACCCTAGATATCAATTTTGAAAGCAATTAGTTCAGAAACAGAAAAGTTCGATATTTCGGCTATTTTTTCCAATTTTGACCTCAGATTCATCATGTGACACTACTAGGGACCCTTAATATCGATTTTGAAAGAAAATCGTTCAGAAACAACAAAGTTCAAAATGGCAGCCATTGTTTCCAATTTTGACCTCAGATTCGTCATCGGAGACCACTGGGGACCCTAGATACGAATTTTGGAATCAATGCGTTGAGAAACAAAAAAGTCCAAAATGGCAGCCATTTTTACCAACTTTGATCTCAGGTTCGTCATGTGACACCACTGGGGACCCTAGATATCAATTTTGAAAGCAATCCGTTCAGAAACAAAAATGTACTTACTGCCGGGCATTTTTACCAATTTTGACCTCAGATTCATCATTGGACACCACTGGGAGCCCTAGATATCGACTTTAAAAGCAATCCTTTGAAAAACAAAAATTCAAAACGGCTGCCATTTTTTTCCAATTTTGACCTCAGATTCGTCACATTTCAGGCTAAAAACAAAAAAAGTACAAAACTACACCAATATATCCTTCCTAAGGTCTATTCTATCTCTGTACCAAGTTTCATCAAAATAATTCACCCGCTCTACCATTTTTCCTGTGGGAATGATGTACTTTCCCGCGGTAAAAGGCAGCCTATATCCATTCCTTAGGTCCGTTTTATCTCTGTGCCAAGTTTCATCAAGCAAGACTCCTCCTGCGCTATCATTTTTCTCGTGGGAAATAGGTATTTTCCCGCGGTAAAGGTAGCCTTTGTCCTTCCCCAAGGTCTATTCTGTTTCTGTACCAAGTTTCATCAAAATCGGTTCAGTGGTTTTGGCGTGAAAGCGAAACAAACAGACTGACACAGTTCCTTTTGCATAAATTTATAATATTAGTAGAGATAATTTAGTGCAAAATTTTCAGTTACCTTTGTCACGAGTGTAGTAGGCTATTTTTTTAAATTAAACCATGCTTTTCGTGTATATTCATATGTTTATTGCAATAATAGACACTTGAATTACCATTATTAGTGTATTTGAGTTTTTGCCCACCTTTTTGGGTTTTAACCCGGGCAATAATGGGACGAAATGGGTTATTACTCTCATGAGGGTTATAACCCGGGTCGTTGACCATCTATAGTATCGTACGAATTTACACTTTATTAGTGGTAATTAGAGAATAGTTTTCTTTAGTAAATATAGCGTGGTGGGTGACCGACGTTGCTCGCCACAGTCGCCACGCCAATCATCAGTTTTACCCCTTGTTAGCTTGTTTCACATTTAAAAAGGCTTCCTTTTAGTTCGATATATGGTGTTAGTATAAGCCGGGCTTCTTTGCCATAAGTAAAAATAATTAAAAATACAAAAAGAAATATACTAAGCACTTATTTCAAAATTTTTAGTTTAATTATTTTGAAGTTAAGAAGGCGAATAGTCAAGTTCAAATCATCAAGTTGTTTTCCTACTTTCTTAAAATATTTGTTATACAATTTTATTACAAAACAAACACTTTACAACACTTTAATGGGAAGTTTTCCAGTAGAAAAGTAAGAAAAAGAAATCCTTACAAAACGGCTCAACAGGCGGCACTAGTAAATAGTGACGTAATAAATACAAAAGTGTTGGATTATAAAAAAAACATTCAAATTAATCAACTAATTATCCTAAAATTAATCTCAGTCAGAACCATGTAGTACAATCCGACAAAAAAAAGTCAAAAAGTCTACAATAAATCTCACTGTTCTCATTATTTTACTAGCGTCATCTATGGAAATCTTAAAGAACGCTTGTTCTTTTTTATTTTAAGCTGGCAGAAAATCCCTCATCACCTGCTATAAATATATCGATTAGATTAAAGTTCGTTACAGAAGCTAAGGTACAGTAGCCAGTACATATATTATGTGGCTGGACATGTTGACCTTGAGAGCGCCCGTACTCCGTAGCGATATGGGTGAATTTCGTAGTGCGAATGTCCAGTTGCATGTGCTGGCTTCTGTTAAGAGCTGGTGATCTCTTTTTTCTATTTTTTTTCATACAAACGTTTATCGTACTCGTTTTACGCGTAAATTAGTCTTATTTATTTGCGTTAAACATGGTGAAGTGAAATTTATAAGTCTTACACGGGTTTTTTTGCTTCTATTTAAAAATAAAGTTTACTTCTCCATACAAACTTCCTGATTAAATTTACAATTTTGTATGGAATAGTTTGAAAATGTTGGGACATCTGATACGACATGACAACTTCTTCAGAACAATAATGGAAGGAAAGATAGAGGGCAGAAGATGACGTGGAAGACCAAGACGCACATTTTTAGACCAAGTGAAGGAAACAGTTGAAGTCGTGTCGTACCAGGAAGTCAAGGAGCTGGCTATGGACAGAGAGAGGTGGCGATTACTCCACGGACAAGAGCCCTGCTCTTAAATTTTGAATGATGAATGAATGGAAGAGTCGTTCTTTTTTCGTTTCCGATAAAAGGTTGTTTAGGAAGGTTACCTACTCAAAACGATTGACTGAGTATTTTTAGTAGGTATTTGCTTAGTCGTCATTTACACCCTGTCACAGAACTATATTGTTAACAGCTCATACATGTCGCCACCGAGTGGCTCGAGCCTACGCTTATATCAGGTTGAATACTTTGAATAGGCCTTAGTCGACCATGCTAGCCCAATGCGGGTTGGTCAACTACACACAACCTTTGAATTCCTTCGCAGGTGTGTGCAGGTTTCCTCACGATGTTCAGAGATAAGGCGAATAATGATAAAATATTTTTTCTGTAGCGATGAGTTATAGTGAGCGTGGCAAAGTTATATCTGTATAAATATATATCACATTTTTAATGTTACAATGCTTGTAAGTCTTAACAAAATGCAATGTTTGTAAGTCTTAACAAATTGTATTGAAGACGTCTAGCTGCGAATACCTGTTATTGGCTTAGTAGTTTTTTTTAACTATGTACTATATTTAATGTACTTAGCTGTAGGTGTTCTGAATAAAATAAAATAAAATAAAATAAAATAAAATGTTTACTTTCACCGTAAGATTGGTGGAAAAACGTACATATGAATTCGAAAATTGAAAACTCATTTGTACGTACTGATGCTTGAACCTGCGAACTTCTGAATGGAAGTCAACGGCCCTAGCCACTTGGCCACCGAATTATCTATAACTTGCATAACTGTACGATCACGTTCATTAGTCCAGGCATATCACGTGTATTAATACTTTAAATTAACTGGTACTTTTCAAAACGCATTCAGGAGGTATCAATTGCAGTAAAATACGAGTATTAAGTCCCGAACACTGATTTTGTAACACACAGAAATTAGAATAACAAACATGGTCCAAAAAAACAAGGTCTTGCAATTAGACCACGTGACTGACACGAGCCTACGTCATTTTCGACGTCATTTTGCCTATGCATCCTTGTCGAATGCGTGTAATAGACAAGGATGAACAGCGCAAAATGACGTAGGCTTGTGTCAGTCACGTGGTCTAATTGCAAGACCTTGTTTTCTTGGACCATGATAACAAGCCTTTGTAATATGAATAACTGCACTTATGAACATGTACTGTACCAAATGCACACACATATACACACACACACACACTGACTCCAAATCGTTGTTTGTATTAGCTCATAATGTCCTCAATTAGGGGTTCGAGCCTAGCACCTGAATATCACTATCACTACATAGTATAAATAAAGTCGCTTTCTCTGTCCCTATGTCCCTCCCTATGTCCCTCCCTTTGTACGCTTAAATCTTTAAAACTACGCAATGGATTTTGATGCGGTTTTTTTTAATAGATAGAGTGATTCAAGAGGAAGGTTTATATGTATAATACATGCATAATATACTGAAGGATAACCCACAATAACCATTTTCCCGTGCGGAGCCGGGGCGGGTCGCTAGTAAATTATATGCGAAGAGATCACCAGACCCTTTAAGACAGAGACCCCTTTAAGAGGTGTATAAATAGTGTATCGTTCCGCTTTCCCGACAATCCAGTGAAGGTTGATCCCACATTAAACGTTAACGTGAAAGGGTGCCAAGGTGCCAAGTTAGTTACTAAAAGTGACAAGTGTACTCTACTGTCTACTGACTACTAATGAAGATCATAAAGTAAAAATTACGTCCATGATTGAAACCTACCTACCTAACCTATAGCACAGCCTATAGATAAACATGGAAAAATGGGATTCTGTCTAATTCAAAATCTGTAGAATTGGGAAGCAGTAGAAATTGGATTCTGTTGAATTGGGAATCTGTAGAAATGGGATTCTGTTGAATTGAAAATCTGTAGAAATGGGATTCTGTTGAATTGAAAATCTGTAGAAATGGGTCGAAATGCTTTGAGAGAACAAGAGAAAACCTTATATTTTCTCATTGTAGGTAGCACAACAAAGAGAACGAAACCAACGACAACACCAGCACACAACGAAGGTGCACACGAAACCACCATCGAAATGGTGAAATTTGCTGCGGCGTTGTCGGAAGAAGGAGAAATAAAGCACGATAAATATGATAACTACGAAGATGGCGTATCGAAACCGTACATGTTCTATGAAGTACCCAAAGAATATTTGAAAGAACATTCCACTTCCAAGACGAGAATGAGGAGAACTACGAATAAGAAAGGTAAGAATATTGACGATCATACTACGGATGTCCTTTTTATAACGATGTAAAAATGTGTGCAATCTTGTAGTATGAGATAAATAACATAACATAAGCTCACGCCTCTTTCCCGGAGGGGTAGGCAGAGACCACTTCCTTCCATTTGCTACGATCCAAACATACTTCTTTCGCTTCATGCGTCCCCGATTTGGATGAGATAAAAAAAACTAAACTAAACTAAGAATGGAACTGAAATGAAATTTAGACCCTTCAGAAAAGGAGTGCCTATTAACTCGCAAAATTAAGCAACTTCTATTTCAGGAGACATCACACTATAATACAAATATTAAAATTTTTGCTGAACAAAAAACAAACCGCACCGAAAAATATGTGGTAAAATTAAATATTGTGGGTGGGTAAAGGGCAGCGCTTCCAAGTTTTATTTTCGCCACGTTCGTCGGGATTTTGGTACTTTTTGAGAGAAAAAAAAAAGTGATATTCTTTCGTCAATAGCGGGTCATAGTGAAAAAACTTATATAATCAGTTTTTTTTTCTCTTTACTAGCTTGTCGCACCGCGAGCGCGACTCCGCCCGCGTTAACCATTTTTCCCGTGGGAATGAATAGAATAGAAACATTTAGCAGGAAATCACAACACAGAAAACAACAAATAAGACAAAAATAAAAAATAACTACTTAACAAAATATAAAACAAAAAACGATACATAACAACTAAAATCATCCATCCACCTGTGTTGCGACACCCATACAAAAAGGGCCCCACTCAGCTAATGAGGTATTTTCCCGCGGTAAAAAGTAGCCGATGTTACTCAGGGTGAATGTATCTTTCCAATGGTGAAAGAATTTTTGAAATCGGTTCAGTAGTTTTTGAGTTTATTCATATAGTCCTCCTCGCCGTATCCGACGACAGCGACTCCGTTTTTGTCATGGGTTATGCTTATGGAATGCTCAAATGTTACTCGCAAAGCCAAACCAGCCAAACTTGGTTTTAAATACGCGGAGCACAGTACAGTTGACCAGCCGAGTTGTGGGTGTACGTATAGGAGGGCTTAGGCCGAGTCCTTTGAATTTGACGCTTTGCATCCAGATCTTCCAAACGCATCTGCTCACACTTATCGACTCCGCTACGAAGTAGAGCGACATTCCGTGCGCTGTTGTGCAATTACTTCCCAATGCTCACTGGGCACACCACAGGCTGTAAGGTGCCGTTTGAGAACGTCCTTTTTTTTTTTTTTTTTTTGGTTTAATTTATGGCCTGTTTTCAAGACCTTTAGGCCAAGTCTTATTTGGTCCAGTATCACAAACACTTCTTGTTTCTCTTCAGTAGTTTCATTTTGTTACGGGATCATTGAAATGCAAGGGTGGTTCTTACATTCCAATGATACTGAAGTTTAACGCGGGGTATCAAACCAGAAACAGCTAACCACTCATTATTTCTCACTTTCATTAAATAGTTCTTCTTTAACGGCACATTATCGCACTAATTCCACCATATTAACACCACAATTACCATGAAAAACTAATTTTAAAAAGGACGAAACAATGAACCCGCCATTTCCTCTCGATTCCCGCGTAAAACTCTTTTTTTTTTTTTTTTTCAATTACCTACTAGCTTCCCGCCCCGCTCGGCTTCACTCGCGTTGACAGTTTTTCCCGTGGGGATGAGGAATTTCCCTTCGGTATGGCAGCTTTTGTTACTCCCCAAGGTCAATTCTATATATACCATGGTCCAAGAAAACAAGGTCTAAAAAGAAGACCACGTGACTGACACAAGCCTACGTCATTTCTACGTCATTTTGCCTATTCATCCTTCTCAAAGGCGTGTAATAGACAAGAATGAATGAACAGCGCTTTTTTTTTTAATTGACCTATTCTTGTGTCGAAAAGGTACGACCAATCAAGCTTCACCAGACTTGCGGGGGAGCGGAAGACTCTACCCCAAAAAAAAGTTATATACCAACGCGTCTAGGGGCGGCTCGAGGGAACCTCGGACCACGGCCTAGCGCGTTATATTGAAAAACACCGTGAAGGAGATGACGCCTGAGGGGCTCCGTCTATGATTTTCAAAAATGATGTAGGCTTGTGTCAGTCACGTGGTCTTCTTGTTAGACCTTGTTTTCTTAGACCATGCTTTATACCAAGTTTCAATAAAAGCCTGTTCAATGCTAACAAACAAACAATTAAATCTTTCCTTTTTATAATATTAAATACATTACCTATAGATGTGGCATGCGACAATGTTTGCATGTTGTTTGTTGCAAATGAGGCTTTACAAGCCAATGGAAATATGTAAATTCATTTATCACCATACATCAAAATGTTTTGTTTAAGATATCCAAGGTATCACACGGCCATAGTTTTATAAATTTCTAGCTTTTCGCCCCGCGTTATTTTTTTCCCGTGGAAATGAGATGTTTCTCGCAACAAAAAGTCTGGTTCTCGTTTTACACTAATGAACAAGGATATAATATTATTCTTTATATTATAAACACAATAATTAAAAGAGGCGATGCGATATCAGTTCAAACATAACTGGCGGGTTCGCGTAACAAGTCCGGTGAAGCTTGATTGGTCGTACCTTTTCGACACAAGCATAGGTCAATTCAAAAAAAAAAAGGTTTCGCGTAATGTGTGCGCTGCTGTGGAGAAGAACCCGCCGAAGAAACTCCACAGGATCGCATCTTTTATTTTTCCTATTTTTAAAATTATCATTTACAATATTGCTTAAGTACACCGTACCGTACAATATTGGTTACAAAACATTCAACATAATACAACCTGGTATCCAAATTTAGATTTATGAAATTTAATGAACTCTATTTCTAGAAACGACAACAACAACAACAACAACAGGAACAACAACAACAACAACATCATCTACGACACCTTCTTTACCTCCAAGGAAGATCTTAAGAACAACCATGGGTATGCTATACTTAATCATTTATTCAGTGCTCATAGTCCTACGGTCCGACAAGAATCTAAATGAACGTGGCACTATAATTATGTTTGACAGTCTCTTGTATAGCAAGCAAGCGCCCGAGGACACGCTCATTTAGATCCGCCACGGACTGTATAACCAAGTCTTCTTCTTTTCGAGTCGACAGCAAACTCAGACAGTCTCGGCCCAAAAACCAGCCACACGAATAGCGTCGTCAGTAGCCTTCATCAAGTCCTCTCGCGTGCAGGTGACAGGACAAGATGGGCAGCTAATGAGATGGTCCATTTTCTGGGGAACCATACCACACCTACACTCCAAGTTAGAGTCTCCTATGAAACCCCATCGGTATAAGTTATCCCTGGTCCGACCCACCTGGGTCCGGAGTCTGTTGAGGGATTTCCAGATAGACCATGGCTGTTTATAACCAGGGGGGAGACCCTCAGCTATCGGGACAAATGGGTTAGGGAGGGAGACACTATTCCGCCAAAGCTCAACTCTCGCCTCTGCAGGGTCGACTGTTAGGGGAACGACACACTTAGAAAAGTTTTTGCGACTTTTCAGTGATACTACATTTACTATAACCAAGTGATACTACATTTCGTAGCTCCTGCTACCTAATTGCTACGCCGTAGCAGTGGTCTACGGAAGGTCTACGCCACCCATTGAGATTCTTTCCACTTCGCTTTAAAGATTAACAAGCATTTAAATTAAAGTTAGGTACCAAAAAGAATTAACGGTTCAAAGTCTGGGAGATTGTAACTTGGGTCAAAGCAATTTCACAGCTGTTGTGGTGTGCCATAGGTATTCACTAATATTTACTCCTGACTAGTTCTAGCAATTTTTACCGAGATTTCATGTTTCCCAACACTTTCATAAACAATTAAAATGTATGAAAAAACGAATCTTTGAACCTATATAACTTAGCTCGAAGATGTCCTACAACTATTACTCCAAATAGGTAGCTAGTTCTAGTGACATGTAACAAGTTTTTTTCGGCCGGCAGTTTTAAAAAGGGCCCAAACATGGTATGGCCCATGAATGATCTCCTTTATCATATATAAACGATAAATTATTTTCCAGGTTCATATTATGTTCAGGAAAACATAAAACAAAAGATTCCAGCAAGACTGCAATTCCAAGCACCGCAATACGTGCTTCCAGTTCGTTCACCATCCGAAAATTCTGGGCTTATTCCCCACACATACCCACCAATATCCCAACAGAACCCACTATATTCCCGGCAGATACCACCAAATTCCCGCCAGATACCACCAAAATCCCGGCAGAATCCACCAAATATCCAGCCGTTCCCATTACACTCCAAACAGTTCCCGAAACATTTCCAACCACCACCGCCACCTTTCACACGACGTACGAAAGTACAACATAATCCGAAGTTTCGTCAAACAATGAAATATATATTGCGGAATAATAATACGTCAACTGACGGACCATCGACTCCATTGTCTAGTCCCGAATCGTCGACTGCCGGATCATCGACTCCATTATCTAGTCCCGAATCGTCGACTGCCGGATCATCGACTTCATCAGTTGATAATAATACAGGTTTCTATTCCTTTATCATAATCAATCATAAGTAATCTTAAGTTGCAGTAAATAGTAATAACCTCCGTGGTCGAGTGGTCAAAAGCTCGTCTGACGTCACGGAGGTTCCGGGTTCGAATCCCGGTGGGGATCCGTCGAAGAAATATCACTTTTTGAGACTTTCCCCAGTTTGGTTAGGACCTTGCAGGCTGAATCATCTGATTTCGTGCTTCGGAAGGCACGTAAAGCCATTGGTCCCGGCTACTATCTACGGATGTAGTCGTTACATGAGCCATGTCGGAAGCTTAAGGCGGCACAACAATTCCGACACCAGGGTTTGTGAGGTAGGTTAACCTCGAAATATAACCCAGTCGATAAGCAAGCAGAAAACAACGGTAAAGTATCCAAATTGAAAATGAACAGTTTTATACTTTTTAAAACTTTCACGGTTGTATTCATAACTATTAAGATTTAAAACAGGATATTTACCGTGGCATTTGATTTGTGTGAGTGCCCGAGATATTTCGATGCATAGTTTGGTGTATAGTTTGTCACGCTACTATACGGGGTATAGATTCGCCACCGTGCGACCGGGCGTAAGAGAAAGACATACATTGAGTCTATCTATGAAGTGTGCCTATAACCCGACAATAAATTAACTAGTATCTAATCTAGTATACTATATGATGAAGTGTGCCTATAACCCGGCAATGAAAAAATGCTCGGTCGGTGATAGAGACAAAACATGATGCATCTTTTCTATTTCCTCTTTTAGGAATCGCAATAAGACTATCTTTTTCTGTCAAAGTGTGTCAGGCCCTTGATACGGGGACTGTATAACAATGTTTTTTACGCTCTAATATTTAGTTTTTTGCAATAATTGTTTTTTCTGTTATAGAGTCTAGCACCGTTTACACACAATCTGTGTTTACTCAACCCACACGACCATCTCATTCCACGGATCAGGAGACCACGCTACAAGGTAAGTATCACCTTTATCCTCCTGCCGACCATATTCCAGCCATAGCGACCACTTTGATTAGAAAACATATGAATAAATATGTGGGACATCTTACACACGGCCATCTGACCCCAAACTAGGCAGAACCTGTACTATGGGGTCAGGCAGCTGGTATAGGTACATATGGAAACCGCACGACAATTTTCTGGAAACGTGACTTTGTCTCGTCCGTCCAATAAATACACTAAAACAAGAGGTCTCATAATTAATATATCATTTAGGCGCTGGTTCATCCTTGTCAAATGCGTGTAATAGACAAAGATGAACAGCGCAAAATGACGTAGGCTCGTGTCAGTCACGTGGTCTAATTGCAAGACCTTGTTTTCTTGGACCATGCAATGACTTATCGCCAAATACCTTTAGGGGGGAACAGGTTGTTAGTTGACCATTTTTCTATGGTTGCTGCATCATTAAAGTTTTCTTTTTGAAATTCATACACAGAACATTATTCCTTTTAATTTTAATAATATTGCTAGTGTCAACTATTATTTATTCTGTGCTAGTGTTCAAAATCAAATATGGCTGCCGAAAAAAAGCACTCTTAGCAACTTGTTAACGCACAGGAAAACGATTATTATGGGTTATCCCTAAGTATATTAAGCATGTATTATACATATGAACCTTCCTCTTGAATCACTCTATCTATTAAAAGAAACCGCATCAAAATCCGTTGAGCAGTTTTAAAGATTTAAGCATACATAGGGATAAAGGGACAGAGAAAGCGACTTTGTTTTATACTATGTAGTGAGTGTGTTGTCTTTCTGTATTGGGATTAAATTAGGTAGGTATGGTAATAATTGTGTTGTAATTCTTTCAGATACCACTCCAAGTCCTGGCCACTACAATGCGAATTCAAGGCCAACAGTGGCATCTAACGTTCCACCATTCTCCACGTCTCCACATAACTACTCCACCACCACCCCAGTCAACCCTCTGACCGCAAAATACAAAACCCTGGACTATCTGGAAGATGACTACCACCATGAACTTTTGCAAAAAGCCGAACCCAAGTTTTTGACTGCGACGATTAAATACATCACATTGAGTGACTCGCAAATATTAAAGAAAATGGTTGCTAGTAAGTATTAATAACAGTACCTATTTGTAGTAATGTTTTGTTAGTAACGGTTGCGCCGATTTTGATCTAGTTTTTATTGTTTGCAAGGTGTCACAATCGAGAGTGTTCTTAGCTATGATCCAAGAAAATATCTTCAGATATTTGTAGGTTTTCCGCGCGCCGGAAGACGTAGTGTGGGCAGGCCCTCCACGAGGTGGACCGACGATCTGGTGAGGGTCGCGGGAAGCCGCTGGATGCGGGCAGCGCAGGACCGATCATTGTGGAGATCCTTGGGGGAGGCCTTTGTCCAGCAGTGGACGTCTTTCGGCTGAGATGATGATGATGATGATTTGAAGATTATCAGCTCTTTTCTAGTAAAGTTGTTGAAAGGATCAAGTAACCGTTTTGTGTCGGGGGTTATTATTATTTTTAAATTAGCGTTATTACTTATGGCGACACACTAACCCGGCTTAATTATAAGCCATCTATCGAACTTCTTAGATTTTTTTTGTTGTAAGATAGGCCCTCGTTTAATTTAAATGTTATTTACTTTAAACTAGCAGTCCGCCCGCGGCTACGCCCGCGTGTTTTTTCGAATTATCCGTAGGTACTGTGGTGTGCATGTGTCCTTCATGCACGCCGTTTCATGCTGGCAGCCTCTTTTTCGTTTGAGGCTTTATAAAGATGTAAAGTAATATCAGTTTGAATTTGGTTGATGTTTGAGAGATGGCCGTAGCCCGTGCTACGAGCCTGACGCCATTCTTATAATTTTCTAAAGCATTTGCATTTGTAATGTTTCGTTATTAAGTCTCTAATATATAATACCTAATTTAAATGCATACGTTGTTTTCCTTGTCCTCCACCATTAGGGCCGGTTCGTACATGGTGGAGGTGCCTTAGGCGCGTTTTACAGTGTAGCTGGACGTGGATCCCGAGGACACTAGAGCTTGGCCTGGTGTGTGGGCAAGGAGCCCTATAAGAAGAAGTTATACCAGAGAAATAACCGCTACGCAACGCTATACCCCTGAAATTCGAAGATGAAATATGAAGATGAAATACGAAGATGATGGCAGCCATGACGAGGAGCGTTGGTGCCCAGAAGATGTTTGCCGCACGTTGTTGCAGTTGTTGCAGATGCATTTGTGATAATAATGCCTAAAGGATGCGTTGAGAAAGATAAGTGCTAATGTTATTAATAAAGTGTTCTCGACGAAGTGTCCTGGATGAAGTTAGCGAGCTTCGTGTGATTTGCTACGAAAGGCAAACGTGTCGATGTTTTTCCCGATGCGATATTTGAAGATGCGTTTTAGAAGAGTGCGAAGTGGAGAGACGACGGAAGAGTCGCCGTTTTTGCCTACCTAGTTTGCAGGATTAGAGTAGAAAGTGTATTATTGTGTAAATAATTTTGCAAATTTTCCCTTATTTTTAATTCAATTTCTTATTATTTTCGTAATTTGACGTAGTCATAGTGATAGGTTCGTTGCTCGGCAAATAGTATTTTTGTTTGTGTCATGAACAAAATGACTCGTGACAATTTTGACGGAACTATGTCAAACAATTTGTAAACATTGAAATATATGAATTGTTGATTAATTTTTACGCTAAAATATATAAAATATAGTAAATATAGGTTAGTTTCAATTCTTTATTGTCTTGTTAGGTTTGGTTAGGATGTACGAGTGTTTTCCTGTATTAATGCTTTAAAATGTTTCAGATATGAAAAACTTGATAACAATTGTGATGACGAATTTATTATGATGATCATTTCTGATGTGATGACCCTTCGAGAAAGCTGGACGACTTAAATCTAGATGACCACACACACGGTATGAAGAAAGAAAAACGTGCGCGTTTAGCTAGAATTTGGGTAGTTTTTTTTGGGGTTAATTGGGTTGATGCTTAGTTAGGTGTGTTCCGTGACGGAATATTTACTGTCACTCCACATCAAGCACATAGTGCTGTGGAGGAACTTTGGTTGGGTTCATGACTTTGAGTACTCTCGTTACCGGTACCGCAGCTAGGTGAATTCCCACTAATCTTTTCAGAGGATAGGTTGGAGCTGAAGAAAGAAAATAGCTCCCATTCCCATGTCTTGCCCAAAGCTAGGTTTTGATATTCGAGATAGTCGTGAACGTTTGCTATAAATATATATTATGATTTGTTATTGAAAATCAGTGGTCGTCCAACTTTTTCAAATTTATTTTTATAACTTTTCTTAATTGATTATTTGGTGACTATTGAATTATTAATAACTAGTTGATATTATTTTATTCATAGTATCCGACACAGATAGGTTTAGTAAACTTTTTCAAAATTTTATTGAATGTCTATTTGGATTAACTGTAGACAGACATGCTTAGCTGTGTTGATTTTTTTTTGATGGTTTTTGATCAACTTGGTTGGATAACAATAAAACACCAACTAGCTGGTAGCAGCAGTCAGTTTTTGACATGTCTGTGACTTTGTGATGTTTTGTCCATCCTTAGGCAGGTAGCTTAGCTTAGGACGGACATGAAAAAACGACATTTGTAACGAAATATCGTAAAAAAATATATTTTTGCAATGGTATTGCGAATATATATTTTTTTTAGCTGTACCGGGCGGGATGTGGTGTGCATGTGTCCTTCATGCACGCCGTTTCATGCTGGCAGCCTCTTTTTCGTTTGAGGCTTTATAAAGATGTAAAGTAATATCAGTTTGAATTTGGTTGATGTTTGAGAGATGGCCGTAGCCCGTGCTACGAGCCTGACGCCATTCTTATAATTTTCTAAAGCATTTGCATTTGTAATGTTTCGTTATTAAGTCTCTAATATATAATACCTAATTTAAATGCATACGTTGTTTTCCTTGTCCTCCACCATTAGGGCCGGTTCGTACAGTACACAGTTTCCCGTAGGAATGAGATATTTTCCCGTAGTAAAAGTATCAAAAATGAAAAACTGGGGAATGCAAAATTTCTTTTTAATTGGTCCTAAATGCCCATAAAACGAGCAGTATATACGTTTTTAATAATTATCCTACGGAAACTCTTTAATTTCCCGGGATAATAAGCATCTAAAATGTTGACTGGGGATATAAGGTACCACCATACAAAATTTCATTTAAATCGGTATTGTAGTTTCGGAGATTAGCCTGTACAAACAGAGAAACAAAAAAAAAAAAAAAAAACCGGATATGTTCTTATTACTTCTAAACTGTGTTTTAAGCATTTTTTGCTGTGTACAGATTTTTAACCTCTACAGTTTTATTTTATAGAACAAAAAAATCTATGCCAAACTTTTAATACCCACGCTTTTTTTCAGAATACGAGGCCGACAAATTTTGTTTCGATTACTGTAAAAATTTCAAAAGTTGGATGAGGAAATCCAATGAAACAGGCTATTTTTTCAGTAGCCTCAGAAAACTGGCAGAGATCATTGCAAAAAAAGACTACGAACTGATCAAAGAAATTATGCAAGGGTTTTATGATGCTATGTAAGTATTTTTGGTGTTCAACAGCGTTAAGAGAATCCCATTTCTGATTACCATTTAGTAGTACAACTCGTGCGAATTAACTGTGCACCTCGCTCTGTGACGTCATCCGGACGGTACCATTGGCAAAAAAATGAGAATTAGGTATGTTAAAAAAATATAAATTACCAATTTTTTTATGTTGATAAAAGGTCGTTTTGATGATATGGCGTCATAATACTAGATCATATTTTTACTCACGATGACTTGTCTTGCCCATAATGTTGGTACAACCAACAGGCTTCACTAACGCCCGAAAATGTCCAAACAAAAACAAACTTAACAAAGCAAAAAATCAACAGTAATAATACCGTAAGTATTTTGTGGTAATAACAACAGGGGATTTAAACTGTATTTAGACAATTAAAACGAGCCACGCGCAACGGTAACAAAGATGCTGTCGCTACTGAGCGCTTACGGCGAATGCGGGGCGCCGCGCGGGGAAGCGGGGGAGGGGTCGCATTCCAGCGAGGTGCACAGTTAATTCGCACGAGTTGTAAGTTACTATAAGTAAACTCCGGGCCATCGTTAACAGCTCAGATACGTCCCCACCCCACCGAGGGGCTCGAGCCTACCCTAGAATCAGGGTGAACAGGCCCTAGTCGACCACGCTGGCCCAGTGCAGGTTGATCAACTTCACACAACCCTTGAATTACTTCGCAGGTGTGTGTGTGCAACCCACGATGTTTTCCTTCATCGTAAGAGCGTCGAATAAACGTACATTATGAATTCGTAAATCGAAAACACATTGGTACGTGCCGAGTATTGAGCTTGTGAATGGAAGTCAACGGTCCTAGCCTTTTCGCCACCGACGTTCTCTCTTTCTCACAATGCACTTTCGGCCCATATGAATAGAATATCATATGTACGTCGAAACGAAAATTAAAAAATTGAAAATTTTAAGTAGGTTCCTACTAATATTGCATATTACCTATTTATGTTTTTACGGAGGATAACGTGTGTGTTTGAGACAAACATAATAGTTGAATAGGTATATTCTTATTAAATAGTAACACTAGTCTGATATCAAAGTATTTATTGCGTCTGTTGTTCCTACACCTTTCCTATATCCAAACTGCCTTTGATTCAAAACATCTGAAGAGTTTAAATGTGTTATCAGTCTGGTTTTGATGAGTTTTTCTAGTATTTTTGACAAAACGGGCAGTATAATATTGTATTTTATATACTGGCAATACTGTGTTCCGCCATTAACCTTCTTTACCTTGCACCCTTGCACCAATGTGCACAATAAATTCCATATAAATTAATTCTTATGTTTTATAAAACAGTGTGCGCACGCTATTATTGTGCTATTAGGGAATCATCATTAGCTTGCGGGAACATAGTGGTATGACCAGGGACTCTACTCTTGAAATCAATATCGATCCCGATTTTAAACCAATGCATTACCAAAGTCAACTTTAGACCGCTAATCTTGAAAAGCCCGAATCAGCCCGCCAGAGTTGACAAATGTCTGATTTCATTTAGCTCACTCAATAACCGCCCAAGGTGGCGCTAGTGTGGCATTCGAGAATACGAAACGACCGATCTCAATGTCGACGGATCGGAATCGCCGTCAAGAGTAGCCTCAGAAGAAACCAGTACAGAAAGGACACTCACCCCCCCGCGCCAAAATGAGTTTCCGTCCGCCCGATATAGCGCCCCACGCCCCGCACCCCGCAGGCGCCGCGGGACTCCGCCGGTGGTGTTCGGGGGTATTTTACATAGCGCCTAGCGCCACTGACTTGTAGTTGATATTCAAAAAGAAGTAGCTTGTCAAAACGCGTTTTCTGTAAGGAGTGACCGCCCAGTGTCTTAGGTCAGAGTCTTATTTTTTTCAATAATCCAACACTTTTACAACTAAAACATAAATTTTGAAGAATGTCGCGTGAGATTAGAGGACAGGAAAGCAAAAAAATATATATATGTACCTGTATTAAAAAAAAACTTCAAAAATGCCTGGGGCTACCCGAGGCTAAGTGGCGCCGCCCTCTGTTAAAAATTAATTACTCGCGAAGTATATTTTTTTTCTAAAATCCGGACGGTCATTTTGAAGTTGGCGTGCTATAGGATATATAGGGGCCATAAACTGTATTTATTACCTATAGTCCGCTGTAGTTACAGATAGAAAAGTTGCTAAAAACGGCCACTTTTGGCAAATTTTCTATCTGTAACTACAGCGGACTATAATAAATACAGTTTATGGCCCCTATATATCCTATAGCACGCCAACTTCAAAATGACCGTCCGGATTTTAGAAAAAAAATATACTTCGCGAGTAATTAATTTTTAACAGAGGGCGGCGCCACTTAGCCTCGGGTAGCCCCTTAATAGGGAAATATGATTATTTTTTTTAATGTATAAAATATGAACTTAAATCAACATTAATAACTGAATATGAAATATTTTTTCTTAAATACAAATTATTTTTACGAGTCTTTTAGAAAGAGAGTTCCGATAAGGGAGATGACGTTCTTCACATGTCGGTTACTCAAGTCCGGTGAAGCTTGATTGGTCGTACTTTTTCGACACAACAATTCAAAAAAAATAAGAAAAAAAACACATGTCCGTTGGGAACACACCTTTTAACTTCAACAACCTACCCTACCTACACTACCTACTGATAAAAAAAACATAAAAATAAACGACTTGACTTACCTATAGAACCTACGACCAGAATAACATGAACGTGTTCGGGGAGCCTTTACAATCAACAATATATAATGAACATTATACACTGACCAACAGAGACCCAGGAACAGTTAAAGGTGAGCTTTATTCACATTTTTCAATGAAATATTATTTTCTGTTAGCAATCTACACCAGGAAAAAAATGTACCTACCGATAGGTGGCACTAGTAGTAAGGAAAGGAAAAAAATGGCATTTTTAAAAAAATCCTTTAATATCCCGAAAATGTCCCTCATCAACGTTTACTAAAACGTCCACAGAAGACAGCCAACTTTTTAAATTGACCAGAAAAGATAATATTGTAAATTTGACTGCAAATATCAAAAAGAAAAAAAAAACGGTTGTAAAGTCGGTTTACTGACGATAGTTGAACGTGACAACGATTGTGCCTCTTTTTCGCTCGTTCCGTGCTCTCGCTTGCACTTCAAGCCTTAAATGGAACGCCTCAGCCGCGTGGTAACGCCGCGTCATGTTTTTTCGTGCGTGCAGCCGGCTCCATCGAATTATAAGACGTTGTCACGTCTAGAAAAAAATCATTGAACTCTTCGAGTAGCATCGGAAAAATGATTTGTTAATGTTTTAATGTGACAGCACAAGCGACATACATCTACCATCTGCTAGCTCACCGCCGGGAGATGTATAGCAAACGCTCCAACGATATATTGGACGATATAGGTACGTAACTTATCCCTAATCCCCTCAAATCCGCCCTGTCTCAAAAAGAGGGATTTTATAAACTTATAAGACGGAAAACATAAAACTTCGATTGAAGCGGCGACAAACTGCGTTGCAATTTCAAAATTGAAAAAAAAATTATCGTGTCGTCTGTCTCTATATTTATTTTTGTCCTTTGTATGTTTATGTATACGATAAATCGTTAAATATATCAATAAATCTTGTATTTAATGTGTTACATCATAACTAACACAATACTAGATTTTTCCTCGCACCCTGTACAGTATTATTCCTCCACACTACTGTGCCACAGAAGAAAATAATAGTACTAACCCGTACAGAAAGGACACTCACCCCCCCGCGCCAAAATGAGTTCGCCTCACGCCCCACACCCCGCAGGCGCCGCGGGACTCCGCTGGTGGTGTTCGGGGGTGTTTTACAAAGCGCCTAGCGCCAATGACTTGTAGTTGATTATTCAGTTGATATTCAAAAAGAAGCAGGTTGTCAAAATGCGTTTTCTGTATGGAGTGACTGTGCCCAAGTTCCAACATGTGTTTGCAGATGGATTTCTAAATCACGATGAGCAGTTGTTGGTGATGAGTATCTTGGAAGCCTTCGAGAACTATAACGGGTCGTCTACAATGGAGTTTAGACCACCCCCCGATTTCAAGCAAAGGCGTTCGAATGCGGACGGACTAGCGCACGCTTACATTAACAAAGTATTCTTATTAGTTCCTTAACTTACCGCGAGATGGCACTTATACCGCAGGATACTTTCATTTAGATCCTAGCGAAGTGGCGTAGACCTTCCGTAGACCACTGCTACGGCGTAGCAATTGCGTAGCAGGAGCTACGTAATGTAGTATCACCACAGAATATCAAATAGTAGTTCCTACGGAACGCTCACTGAGCAACATAATCCAAATAAATAGAAGCTCTAGCTAAACCTAATGATGCAGTCGAAGTGGCTAAGTTCTGGGACACTATTATCTAATTTGTCTTTGAAACGATAAGAGGGATCGATTCGATTATTCAAGTCTAGCGATTCTTCGGGCTAGTAAAAAAGTAAGTTATTTGTTAATTTCAGATTATTTTGAAACCTCTAACGAGAATGGCGCAGAACGATGGGGACCGCTATGTAAGGACGATGAAGGATTTAAACAAGTTGCTGGAAAAAGCCCTAGGTGTGGGGAACGTGGTAGTAGTGACCAGAGCCCCAAAAGTAAATCAACCTATGCCAGACACACGGACTGGGATGGTAAAATTTGATTTTATCTTTAACTAGCTTTCCACCAGCGTTAACAGTATTTCCCGTGGGAATGAAGCATTTTCCCGCGGTAAAAGTTAGCCTATGTTACTCAGGGTGAATGTAGCTTTCTAATGGTGAAAGAATTTTTGAAATCAGTTCAGTAGTTCTTGAATTTATTCATTACAAACATACACACACACACAAATATTATACAAATCTATCCTCTTTATAATATTAGTATGATAGTATGACTAGCTTTCCGCCAGCGTTAACAGTATTTCCCGTGGGAATGAGGAATTTTCCCGCGGTAAAAGGTAACTTTTGTTCTTTCCCAAGGTCTGTTCTGTCTTTGAGCCAAGTTTAATAAAAATCGATTCAGCAGTTTCGGAGCCTAAAAACGGTACAATTATTAGGAATATTTTAGGTTATTTTTTACACCGTGGGTTACATTATTGGAGTTTTGGAGAGAGCACAGAATAAATAACAGTAGCTTTAGTAGGGATCTATATTTTTTTTATAGGTATATAAATAATATAGCTTCCCACCGCGACTCCTTCCAACCTTTCCTTTTTATAATATTAGTATATAGCCTATGTTACCTGGGGACAAAACTCCTAAACCGATTTCAATAAAACTTGGTACAGAGATAGAATAGATCTTTGGGAAGGGCATAGGCTACCTTTTACCGCGGGAAAATTCCTCTTTCCCAAGGGAAATACCGTTATCGCGGGCGGAGCCGCGGCGGGAGTGATGCTTATCACTATCACTACATAGTATAAAACAAAGTCGCTTTTTCTGTCCCTGTGTCCCTCCCTTTGTACGCTTAAATCTTTAAAACTACGCAACGGATTTTGATGCGGTTTTTTTTAATAGATAGAGTGATTCAAGAGGAAGGTTTATATGTATAATACATGCATAATATGCTTAAGGATAACCCACAATAACCATTTTCCCGTGCGGAGCCGGGGCGGGTCGCTAGTAAGCAATATAATATTATGTGGGGACGGGCAGTCGGACATCTCACACGTCATGCCTTCAAACTAGGCAGAGCTTATGGGTGTCATGTCAGATAACTGTTTTTTTTACACGCTTTATATTAGCTTCACTTGTAACTATGTATGTAAGAAAATCTTGGAATCTAAATTTGACCCACTTCCCGGTCTTCGATAAGGATGAAATTTTGCACACGCTCTGAGTTCTGATGACAATACATGACTAGCTAAGAAACGTCATTACAAATCCAATATGGCGGCCTCCCCAAGATGGCGGACTGGCTGTTTGAAATCCACCCCCATGATATGGGTATCAAATGAAAGGGTTTGCTGTCAGGAATACGAAAAAAATTGTCACGTGACTTTTGTAATTTTTTGTGCGTGCTAAAAGCGTGAAATTTTAGTTTTTTAAACTATTATAACTTATTTATTATACATGTATATTTTCATTCATATATAAAATATTATACAACATCAATGACAACTAAAAAAACTGTGTATAAATATTCAACTTTATGGGCATTCAACTTCATAGGAACTCAACTTTATGGACCTGAATGATATCAATTTTGTACTAAATAATTAATTGATTTGTTTTTATATTTTTTTCAGACAACTACACCGGTAAGCAGCCTAATTGGATAAGTAACAATTAAAAAACTTATTATTATTGTACCACGGAAAAGAGATTTCTAGGTATATATTTTTTTATGCTTTCCCATTATGCCAACTAGAAGCCATCATTAATAATATGGTATTCAAATGGTAAATTTTATGGCGATCCGTACGTACCTCGGAAACAAAATACTTTGTTTGACATTACGGATTACGGATGAGGAAAATTAAATTGTGAATTTTGACAAAAAATCTTAAATTAAGAAAAAATTCGCGGACTATATCGTGTGATATAATAAGTGAAGATCCTTGGGAGAGGCCTTTTCTAGCAGTGGACGTCTAGAGTTTGACTATTAAAAGTAGATAATCGATGAAATTGGAAAAAATTGTACTGGCAACAAAGTTACATAGAAAAAAAAGTATCAAATTAGGTAAATCCATAGAATCGGGGTTGCCAGGATGATTTTTTTCAAATTTGCCGCAAATTTTTCATTGTCTAAAGCCCGACCAAAGAAATAAGAAACGTCCGCCATGTTGCGGAATTTCAGAGCAGGTTTCTTATTTCTTTGGTCAGGCTTTACTTTCAATAGCCAAACTCTATCGGATGAGATGATGACGATGGTTATATGGAAAATTTCTAAATTAGCTCAATAATTCAGACACCAAGATTTATGGTAGGTTAGCCTAAAAACCCTCACAATAAGGGCGGAGAGGTCACGACGATGATGCCTGGTTTGCAGAACTAGCTCTTCGGAGAGAGAGACGCCACAAAATAGCGGCAGCACCACAGCCTTCAGGATTTTTTTTTCTTTAATTGACCTATGCTTGTGTCGAAAAAGTACGACCAATCAAGCTTCACCGGACTTGCAGCGGAGTGAGAGACTCTACCCCAAAAAAAAAAGTCATATATCAACGCGTCTAGGGGCGGCTCGAGAGAGCCTCGGACCACGGCCTAGCGCGTTGATACTGAAAAACATCGTAAAGGAGACGACGCCTGAGGGGCTCCGTCTCTGATTATCAATTTTGATTTAGGTTATGGCCGCGCCCCCGCCGGCGGGTACGGGCGTTGTTACCTGAAGGGTAATTATTACCTGAAGGGTAGCCTTCAGCCGCTTTTATCAGCGGAGCGTGTGGAACATCTTGCCGCTCCCGTATAGGCTCGCACAACCATCAAAGATGGAGTTTGAATCGTCTTCATAGACGTGTAAGGCCAATGATGAGTGAGACGCGTGGCCTGGAGAGCTTTTGGCGACGCGCGGCGCGATTTGCGAAGCGACGTGCGGTGCGAACTGCGATGTAAGGGTCAACGTATGCGCACCAAGACGCGACGCTGCGCGCACATCTTAATAGAGCGACTCAAAATATACTTTATTTACTACACCAAAAGATACACATTTCTTTGTGGTAATTCAGAATGCGTTGCACCATGCAGCGCTACGCCACAAAATAAAAAGTTTCCAGAAAGTCCACTCCCGCCGTCCTTGAAATTAACTTGGTAACAAGGTTGACTCCTTGAAAAACGTATATCGTCATTTTTGTATTGTGTTTAAACCAATGTTTAAACAGCCAAATACACTACAACAGTAATAAGAACACTTATCCATTTTTTTATCACATCGAACTGTTAATACTTGCGAGAGCGACGACTGTACAGTGTACGTGGTCCGAGCACGCCTGTAAACACAATGATCAATGTGTGCGTAAGAATATGGCGCTTAGTTCTGAGTCGACCATCTGTCTAGGCGCGCCGCGCGTCGCCGCTGTATGTAATTTGTGGCTACGCCTCGAGATGCCTCGCAGCGTCGTCGTGCTGCTACGATTTTACGATGAGCCTCGCGACGTTGCGATGCGTTTCGCGGCGGCGGCGCGCGGCGCAGCGCGAAGTCGTTGGCCTCTTCGAGTGTCGTCGCGCCGCGTCGCGTCTCGGTGTGAACTAACCCTAAGGCGTCCTCCTAACACAACGCGAATACGATCATCGCGCGATCGTGAAGAGTAATCGTGCTATCGCGTGATCGTCTATTAGACACCTATTCGACATCAATAATGTTTCTGTTTTCACTGTTGTTATTATAATTTGGGATATTTTAGAAAAAAATTGTTCAGATTTTTTGACCATGCATATTCCCTATTAACTATTGTCGTCGTTTATTTTCACCGCTCGTCGCTCGTCGCAACGCTGTGAGCTGGGGCCAGGGGGCACGAACAATGAACATTTTAAATTGTTTTACAGATCAGGCCGGACTGGGAAACCACTGAAAGAAACAAAGTCACGCAAGAAAGAACCACGCCCCCGCCCGATCAATTTATGCAACGAGCGTACCCGCGTAGACGAAGTCTCAGGTTAGATTGGGTTCAGCCACAGAATACCAAATAGTAGTCCCTGCAGAAGCTGCACTAGGCGACATAATTCATATAAATTGCAACCCTAGCTCCGTTATAATAAAGTGCAATTCAGATCGCACGGCGCTAGGCGAAAAGAAGTAGTTGCTGCATCTCTCTCTCTCGCGTATTGCGCCACTCTACTAACACGTTTAGGGAATGGGGAATTGGTCCGCACGCGGCCCGAGACCGCTCGGCCGGACGACGGTAGGTAGTTATAGGGCCTGGTTCAACCACCTTCAATCAACTCCGGCGTGTTGTTGTTTTCTTTCATTCTTATGGGAATTGAAAAGGATGGGAAACGAATTAATTAAAGGAATGAATGATATTTAAAATAAGCAGCGCACGCAGCTATCAAATTCAGCTTAATTTAAGTGGGATGTTTTCGCATGCCTGCAAAATAGTGCGAACTACGCGTAGAATCGATGTTTGACGTCTCTAAATTTAAGTTGACAATCACCTGTCCCTTTTCGTTTTTAAGAACGTGAAAGAGACATATGGTTTTTAAATTTAAGTTAGAGCGTAATACGTAGAATCGGGCCCATTGTTAATGGTGGTTATTCTCATATTCTTTTTTTAAAATTGGGCTAACGTCAAGCTGCACCGGACTTGCGGGCTCGCGGAAGGCTCTACCCCAGTACCACCATGAGTTGCTAACCAAAATAAACGCGCTCGATATCGAGAGCGTAAACGCGATTTTGTATGGAATTGAAACTACGCCATCTATTGACAGTTAGCTGAAGTAAATTTTTTCCATACTAAATGCACGTTTACGTTGTCGATATCGAGCGCGTTTATTTTGGAAAAACATCGTCAAGGAGAGTTCCGTCTCTAATTACTAATTTGATTTTGATTTGGCCGCGCTTCTCATATTATAAGTCACACTCTAAGTAAACACACTTGTGCTTACTTACTTAGTACAAAAGTTACATTATTGAAGTTTTAGTAAAGATCCCAAAATTTTTTGAAAATAAAATATACCTACCCTTTGTTACTCAGGGATCATGAAGCTTCTCAACAGCGAAAGAATTTTTGAAATCGGTTCAGTAGTTCAGTAGTGTGTGTGTGTGTGCGTGAAATAAGACACACTACATAAACATAGTTAACATTACCTTCCAGACCTTTGCTGAAGAAGTCAGCACAGGACTACACGAATAGGACTTTACTTTCTCTCCTCAATAAAACCTTGGAGAGGTTGAAAAAGAACTATAATTTTATACCGAAACCCATCCAGAGGTTACCCGGAG
Source organism: Teleiodes luculella (assembly GCA_948473455.1). Lineage (NCBI taxonomy): Eukaryota > Metazoa > Arthropoda > Insecta > Lepidoptera > Gelechiidae > Teleiodes > Teleiodes luculella. The sequence goes on along the minus strand of OX419609.1, from coordinate 5,412,682 downwards.
CATTACCAAGTGGGAATGGTATAAAAGGGACTTCTGAAGGTATAAAAGGGACTTCTAAAGGTATAAAAGGGACTTCTAAGGATCTAAAAGTGGTACCGCCTCAAGCGCTCCCCGGATTACTGCCTGGAGTTACACCTAGAGCCAAAACTATGGATAATTTTACTGTCCCAGACGAAGTGGACGAAGAAATATCTTCTGGAGGTGTGGAAAATAAAATATCTTTTATTGGACTTTATTCTACCACGTTAATAATTTTCAATGAATGATAATATCTATTTAATAAAACGGTAGAGGTCGAAAATCTGTACATAGAAAAAAAATGCCGAAAACCGAGTCAGGAGGGGGGATGTAAGAAGTTAAATACAACATAACTAAATATATATTTTTTTTGTTTCTCTGTCGGTTTGTCTGTTTGTACGGGCTAATCTCCGAAACTATTGGACCGATTTGAATAAAATTTTGCATGGTGGTTCTTTACATCCCTGGTCAACATCATAGATACTTTTAATCCCGAAAAATTAAAGAGTTCCCGTGGGATAGTTAAAAATTATTACGGAAAAGTCGGAAAACAACGCGGGCATAGCCGCGGGCAGACAGCTAGTTTAAAATAAGAGCGTTTGCAATTTGGATGCGGATGTGTCTAAATTTAAATTGACAATTAAAATTCACCTATCCATTTTTTAGTTTGAGAAGAATCGGCCCTATTAGAAACTACTTATATTATTTGATTGAACACTAACCTTTAAACTTCTTTAAATATAATAATGGCACGAATAATTGGCTATTTGTCAAAGCTCATTAAATGGATTTCATAAAATTAAAACAGTCCTAAACGTCCTAACTACAAAAAAGTTTCACACATACTACTTGTCTAAAATCTTGTGTTTACTTAACTTTGTTGTGGCAACACTCAAATCGTTTTATCAATATATTCACAGGTCGAGAGTATCTCAAAAAAGCACAACGCCAGCGGTTAGCAGCTGTCAGAACCAAAAATAATCAATTAGACAACGAAACTTTGGACCAACGTCGGAAACCTAAACGTTGGTTAAGATCGAATAGACAATTATTAATAAAGAGACCAAAATACAGAGCTGGACACAAAAAGAAACATAAGGCAGTCAAACACAAAGGCACTGTTAGCGATGAAGCCAAACACGAATTTAAAAAGTATGATAACTGGATGAAGAAATTAGAACAAAAGTATTTTGGCCGCAAACCAACACACAAACATAACGAAAAGTTAAAGAAAAAATCTATTGAACGCATACGAAAACATAAACATCATCATCGTAAAAGTGAAAAGCATAAACTTAAATCGAAACATCACCATAATAAGGGAAAACATAAAAGGCATGGGAAAAGAAAACATAAAAAAGGGCATATAGTCAGAAGAACAAAACATATCGAAATTTATGATAGTGACCGAGATACAGATGCCAGTTCTAGTCACCACAGATCACAGAAGAACAGATTTCAAGTGGTAGGAATACCGTTAGAAAATGACGAAGCTGTGAAAGATATGCAATCAAAGAAAGAAAGGATGAATGCATTCGAAATGTTTAAAAACAGATTTAACGTTGTAAACAGACCTACAGGTGTGAATAATAAAGGACCTGTGGTACCGAACCCAAGCTTTTATAAGGGAGACGAAGATGGACTATTGCCGTTTTCAATAGACGATGAAGATAGCGAATCTTTCCGAGATCAAGACGAGTTCAAAGCAGAAAGACGTTTTGAAAATTTAAAAACGGATCGTCACAGAAAAAGAAAAGAACACAGAAATAAAAGAAGCACTGACAACCACGAACTTGAGTAAGTGTGCATTGGTTTTGGCCTCCGTGTGGTAAAACACTCGCCTCAGACGGAAGTTCCAGGTTCGAATCCTGGTAGGGCACTCATCGAACAAATATCACTTTGTGAGACTTTTCCCAGTTTAGACATTACAGGGTGGAATCAACCTGATTGTCCAAAAAGAAGGACGATTCCGTGCCTCGGAAGGCACGTAAAGCCGTTGGTCACGATTACTATCTACGGGTGTAGTCGTTACATGAGCCATGTCTTAAGCCTTAGGCGGCTCAATATTCTGACACCAGGGTTTGTGAGGTAGGATAACCTCGAAACCGACACGATAGCAAGCAAGCATAAACAGCTTTCGCGGTAGAGTGCATAGCAATCTTTTTAGCACTCGTTGATGTTTTGTGTGTCGAGATTCTGTATTTGACTCGACCGTGTTTTAGAAGTTATCAATAAAACAAGACCCCACCCAAGATCCTACCGGCTGCGCCAAATCAATAAAACAGGACTTGCATGCAAACTTATTCTTATTTGTTACAAGGGTGGGTGACCTTTCAAAATAGGTATATACATTAATCAAATCTACCGACATAAGTGACAAGTACAATTCGAAGTACTTACATTATGTAGTCTAGGTATATGACTAAAATTTTATAGGTACTACTAGCCATGCAATGAATACCAAGTTGTCAACGTAAATTGTAATGGATGGATGTTATAACCAACTAAATTCATTTAAATTTTACATTCAAAGGTATGCATCCAAACACTTCGATACAATAGAAATGGAAGTAAGTGAAACACCGATTCCCGCATTACGAAAGCTGAATATGACCGGCTATTTGAAGCAGATCAACAAACAATTCCTCAAGAAACTGGCATCAAACTCCATAGTAAAGAAGACTATGCTGAATTTGAGGAAATCTGGCGCTTATTTGTCACGACCATCAGGGGAGAGCGATAATGAACACATCATTAAGTCAAACCTCTACCAAGCTTTTGGTTATGGTACACCTCAAGCAAAGTAGCCTTAACCACCTTAACCCTTTATAAGGTAAAACAGCTTTATAAATGCCTTGTAAAGGTTTAACAGTGCAATACCACAGAGTAAAGGATTTTTTTTTTTGGTAGTAAAAAGACGTAATAACATAAGGCGTCCCGATCCTGTCAATATATATGACGTGATTAATACAAGGATGGTAAAAGTACTACAGTACAACTAGTACTTATTACCTTGGATTAACCCTGATCACCCTTGATATATTTTTGTTTACTGTCAGTTTCGACCAATAGAAAGTCCCAAAATAGAAAGCTGCATGACATTTGGGGCAATCACAACCTCGAAACAACCCGCGGCACCTCAACTAGTTGACAGAATTTCTTTCTTTAAGATTTGCATGTTGGTAATATGCTTCTAGCACAGAAGAAAATAATAGTACTACGCCTCTAAATACTCTTGTAATAAGGTCATTTTCAAAGCCAGGCGTTATACTTAATTTTATTGTATTTTTATTTATTTATAGTCTATTGGGTAGGTCTAGTAGTGTAGGGTTTTCAGTTTATTTATTAAATCTTTTATTAATTATTGGTTATTTTATTTTTATGATGGCAAAGTAACGTTCGTCAATTGACAACCGGAAGTCGCTTCCTATTGGTGGAAAAAAGGCGGTCATGTATGTTACATTTTTGTCTTGCGTGTGTTAAAAATAAAGGTATTTAATTGCAAAAAATGACATCTATACATTTAATTTTGAACTACGTTAACTTGTCACATACTTGCCCTGCCGCGCCGCCGCCGCCTGTGTCAACTGTCGTCTGTATCAATCTACCTAGATTGCTTCAAATCTATTTCGGAGATATATCGGTAGATGGCTGCACTGTACATAAATATAGTATAGAGGTCACAGAACATTTAAAAGAGGTCTTTTAAATCTTCTGTGATAGAGGTAGATTTTTTTGCTTGAATATAGTCGAAATCAATAAAAATCTTTAGATTTGACACGTATTCAAAAGGCAAGAATCAATCTCGAAACAAAATTCAACAAAAAAGGCACTGGTTTGATTCCAGTCAGAATAAAAAGAAGTACAGTCAAGAGCACGCTCAGCTGAAGACTTTAGACTTTGCACCGTTCTTGTGTCCATTGAATAAGAAATAGAATCGCATGCGCATCCAGCTTACCAGCTGAGGCATTCGTACATACTACAAAATCTCTACCGCTACAGAATACAGTAGGTACAGTAGGCCTATTATGTACCTACTACTTACAGGCAAGAATCTGTCAAACGCGACATAGGTGTTGACTGAACTACTATGGCTCTAATGTCACTATGTCGCGTTTGACAGCTTTTCGAGCCTGTCGCTTACATAGAAGGCCTACAGACGCTCTATGGTCTCTCTAGGTCAACATGTCTAGCCGCATGTGCTGGCCACTGTACATAGCTAGTTACGTTTATTTGACGTTCTTTTACAAAATTCTCAAGATCGTTATCATCATCGTTACGAAGTATTATTAGATAAGTACCTATTACTTCTTTCAAAAGTGTAAAGTACCTTACCTACCTTTTTATAATAATTACACATAAATATTTTCAAGAACTAAACGGTAATCTTTTGAAACCCAACCATTTGTCAAGCTAAAAAGGATACCGCCAGCAATTTGCCGAGAATATTTCATAACCATCCCACGAGACCACTCCATACCACACTTGTATTCTATTTATAAAATAACACTTTCAAACACATTATTATCGACCAATCACGCATCACGTCCGTTCCATTCATTCAATTCAATATTTGAAAAAGGAATGCTATATTCCGGAACGCGAAAAGACGAAAAGACTTCTGCGTAAGGCCAGCACGCGATGCAAAATAAACAAAAAAATAGCGGCGTGTTCCCAAGAGTAGATAAAGGAGAATAAGTAGGCTGAATAATAGAAATTCCTTTGCCAATAAAAGGTATAAGTACACCATTCGAATCGCCTTCGTACGTGTAGGGTTCTGCGATATGTCTAAAAATAAATACAATTGCTTAAAATCCTAATTCTTTACTCAGCACAACATAAGACGACGAAAATAAGAATGCATTCTGAAACTGCTGAAACAAAGACGCGAATTCCAGTATTTAGTTTACAAAACAGCCTCCGTGGTCGAGTGGTCAAAAGCTCGCCTGACGTTACGGAGGTTCCGGGTTCGAATCCCGGTGCGGACTCGTCGAACAAATATCAGTTTGTAAGACTTTCCTCAGTTTGGTTAGGACACTGCAGGCTGAATCACACTATTCCGAAAAGAAAGATGATTCCGTGCTTCGGAAGGTACGTAAACCCGTTGTTACCGGCTACTATCTACGGATGTAGTCTTTATAGAAGCCATGTCGGAAGCCTAAGGGGTTCTATAATTCCGACACCAGGGTTAGTGAGGTAGAATAATCTCGAAACCGACTCGAGCAAGTTTACAAAATATTGACAAGTTTTTAGTTTTAAGTCTATTAAAACACTCTTGGCCACAAGTCTACCCTGAAATAAGGGTGAATAGGCCTTAGTGACCACACAGGCACAGTGCGTGGTCAACTTCACATACAATCTTTAGAATAGAATAGAATAGAATATACTTTATTGCACACTAGAAATAATAGAATCAGTAAATTCACAAAAAAAAGAACGAAAGTGTACATGTAGGCGGCCTATTGCTGAGTAGCAATTTCTACAACCACTTATTTGATGAACACAATCTTTGATTTACTTCGCAGGAGTGTGCAAGTTTTACGATGCTTTCATTCTTCGTAAGGGTGTCGAAAATGAATACACAGTGGTACGTGCCGAGGCTTGAACCTGCGACCTTCCGAATGGAAGCCAACTGCCGTAGCCACTTGGCCACCGACGCACGCTCGCAGATTTTTACTTATCACGTTTTCGACGAAAATTAATTGTACCTTTTTCAGTTAAACCGCTTGATAATTAATATTTTTCCAATAATCCTTTTGACCTTAGAACGATTTGGCTTAGTGTAATATTAATTCAAATGTTGATATAAAAAAAAAGAAAAAAATTTATATTCCAGACTGTGGTCAGCTGAATTTTAGGTCAATAAACATTAAATTAAAAAATAAAAGCCCCCGCCACAATACCGTTACTTGATCCTTTCAACAACTAGAAAAGAGCTGGTAGTCTTCAAATGGCTGAAGATATTTTCTTGGATCCATAGCTAAGAACACTCTCGTGTATAACACCTTGTAAACAAAAAAAACTAGATCAAAATCGGCGCATCTGTTTAGGAGCTACGAAGCCACAGACATACAGACAGACAGATACGAGTACACAAGTCAAACTTATAACACCTCACTTTTTAATTTTTTAAATAATTACCATTGTTGTTTTAAAATTTACTCAATGAAGTTTTGATTTTCTAATATGCAACCTTTTCGACAAATTCGGTATAGATAGGTACGTAGATTTTTCCGACACTAGCCTATAAAAAAACGCTTATCTTATCGGGAACCTTTAAAACACAATTGGACATACACTTGGCCCCATTTTGCAAACATCAATGAAGATTTTGAGAATTTGGCTTAAAAAACGTGAGATTCGGCGCCAAAATGTTTGATTTGTAAAAGGATCCCTCCGCAGGATGTGTGTGGCTTGTCTTCCCATTCAGAGATGATCCTTACATCCTAAAGAACGTTGGTTTGAATCCCGGTAAATAAAAAAGATAATTTTCATGGCTATACAACTTTAAACCATACCTAACTAAAATAAATAAATACCTACTTCTACTTCGTTAACAGCTCATATACGTCCCCACCGAGGGGCTCGAGCCTACCCTGATATTAGGGTGAATAGGCCTTGGGGGCATATTACATTATCATATAATAATGATCATTTAAATGATCCATGGTCTAAGAAAACAAAGTCTAACCGTTAGGCCACGTGACTGACACAAGCCTACGTCATTTTGCTCTGTTCATCCTTGTCTATTACACGCATTCGAATAGGCAAAATGACGTAGAAATGACGTAGGCTAGTGTCAGTCACGTGGTCTAATGGTTAGACCTTGTTTTCTTAGACCATGAAATGATCATATATTTGCTATATTACATGTAAATTATCAAATATAATGATCATTTATTAAAATGATCATATAATTATATGATAATGTAATATGCCTCTTAGTCGACCACGCTGGCTCAGTGCGGGTTGGTCAACTTCACACACAACCTTTGAATTCTACTTACTACCTACTTGATTTTGTGAAAATAATAATTATCCTCGGTAAAAGAAATTGAGGTTAGGTTAGGACCAGGAGACTACAGACATGGCGACCGTGGGAAAATCGTCACGGCAGAGGACGTCCCCCTATGAGATTGATAAAATAGAAATAAATTAAATTATGATGGTCAGGTTAGAAAGGAACATTGGGCGGGGGGCCATGGTCCAAGAAAACAAGGTCTTACAATTAGACCATGTGACTGACACAAGCCTACGTTATTTCTACGTCATTTTGCCTGTTTATCCTTGTCGAATGCGTGTTATAGACAAGGATGAACAGCGCAAAATGACTTAGGCTTGTGTCAGTCACGTGGTCTAATTGTACGACCTTAAGTTTAAATAGAAAAAAAAATTTATTCTCAAAGTGTAAGACCTTGTTTTCTTGGACCATGGGCGGAGCCGGCGCGCCAAGGAAATGTAGGGGCGCGTTCCGTCGCTTCATTCGAGTGCACTCGAGCGCACTCTGGCGCGCGCTCTAACCGTTCTGTGGATTGGTGAAATTTTACCCTGACAGCTGTCAGAGCGTAGTTTCACCCGTTCTGTGGCTCAGAGCGCAGCAACCAAACAACCGTCTAATGAGATGGTAAATTTTTACTCTGACAGCTATTTGACGTTTAAAGCTTGCAATTTATGTCAAAATCAAAAGACTCGAAAAGCCCGCCATTTTGTTTCGTAGTTACTTTATAATAATTTTGTTAACCCTTTACCGCATACAGTCCCATATTTGGCACACGACACTTGCTGATTAAAATATTCGGATCCACTCAACCTTTCTTGTTAGACATTCATTATTTTTATACAGTATAGAGTATCCGAACTCATGATAGCAAAAATATTTCCCATCATACTCTCACAGTGCTTATTTTTCATTCCAAAGTTGAAAATTCGGGATAAAGAGCGTTTTAGAGATTTCTGATCGGAAAAAAATGATTTTCTGTGAAATTTATGGCGCGATAAATCTAATTTATGGTAATTTTTGTAGAAGAACATTCCTTTTGCTTAAAACGAGCAAAAAACTAGAGTATACTCATCTAAAAGACAGTTTTTTATCCATTCAAACATTGTTCCAAATTTGGAACACCATGCAGTTATGTCAATTTTTCTTTGGCAAATTTGGTACAGTATGCAGTAAGGTAGTTTTTTGTGTCTGGTCAAATTTGGAACAATGTGCAGTAAGATAAACAAAAATTTTTGGTATTCAAAAATTACTACTACATCTTTAGGCGATCCTATATTAAAAGTTGATATGTTTTCTAGGCATAATCATCACATGTGGTGGCAGATATTTTAAGTTATCTATATAGTATATTTGCTTACCGACCGACTTATTTATTATTTATTATTTGCTAGACAACATGAAGACGCATGGAAAAAAAAATTATGTTATTCCTGACGAAAGCGATGACGAAAATCTATCAGACAAAGATTACCAGGATCAGGTGTATGACCCTTACTGCATGTTGTGCCATATGGCTAAAAGCTACGTTACTGCATGTTGTACCAAATATGGCACATTAATGTTAGTGGGACTTTTCTCGGTTTTCCAGGTGTTTTTATTTTTTTTATAATTTTTCCTATGTCCAAAAAAATATATTTAACCATGTAAATTAATTTGAGCGAAATCAAAAATTCCATGCGGTAAAGGGTTAAATTTGTATAGGTATCACAGACGTCTAATACGTCTGTAATGTATATAAAAGTGGAAAAAAATTGAGACAGGAGAAGAATTTTCTCTCGTCAAATATTTGAGATTATAAAAACAACTCGATCGTTCAGTGGCTCGGTTGCAACTCAAACGGGTTAAAATTTAACCAAACAACTACGCTCGAAGCGACGGAACGTAACCTAGAGGCATGAGCAACGCTCATATCTCCACACAAAAACGCGATCGCGCTGTTTAGTCACTCGCGATCACTAGCGGAGAGAGGTACTGTTGATACGCTGCGACAATGTTACGTAAAAATGCCTTCATGTGCGGTAATTACTTGCCGTGCAAGAAGCCAAGTGCTTAACGTAAACAAAGGAAACGTTTCTTTTCATCGGTAAGTCTTTAGATCCACGATATTTTAGTTTAAGTCTGTCAAAACGTCCTTCAAGTAAATTGTTTTCCCAGAAAATATAGGTACATTGCGGGCTGCATGCGCTTGTCATTATCAACGCGCAATATTGCGTGGCGGGCGACGCATGGCGAAGCGGTACTAGCTCTAGTGCTGGGCGTAGGTAGTGAAAGATGATATCGATACATTCGCTATAATGAAATTTGACTAGGAATGATTTGGCACAATTTACAACTTTTGGTCTATCGTCCATTTGATGACACCATACATTTGGATTATAAAATTTTGCTAAATAAAACATTTGATCCTTTAAATTTTGTTATTTCATTTGTTGTTCTTTTAAAATTTTCTCGATGAAGTTTTGATTTTCTAATATGCAACCGTTACACCAGGGGTTATAGGTTCGAATTTGGCACTTGTAAAAAATTTTTTGTTACCACATTTTTATGTTTTATTCTAATACAATTTAATTAATTTTAGATTTCCTAAAGATCCAGATATACGAGCACATTGGATCGCTGCAACGGGCAGAGTTGACTGGATTCCCACTAAACTTAGCACTATATGCTCTGCACATTTCACTGAAAATGATTATGATATAAAAACGTCTGGAAGGAAATATTTATTAGACGGTGCAATACCACGCGAAAGAATCGTAAAAATACAGATTCTCGTGAGTACATGTCATTTTGTTTGTTCAATTATTGTACATAATTAAATTAAATCTATAAAATAAAACTGTAGATCTCTGTACATAGAAAAAAAAACAAAAATCAAATACAGGGGAAAATAAAAAGTGATATAAAACATAATATTAACTTGTTTCTTTTTTTTTTCAATTTTTTTGTTTCTCTGTGTGTCAGTTGGGCTAATCTCCGAAACCGATGGACCGATTTGAATGAAATTGTTCATGGTGGTACCTTATATTCCCGGTCAACATCTTGGATAGTTTTCATCGCGGGAAAATATCTCATTCCTTCGGGAAACTGCATAGAAATGTCAAAATACAACGGGCAGACAGCTAGTAATTTTTTTATTAATTGTTTGTTTATTTTAAAAATCACGTTATGTAAATATACTCAAGACTTAAGAGTAAAGAATATAATACAAGAATAAATAAAGTATTGTACATATTTTCAGACACAAGAAAGTACTTCGTCGCCTAATATAATTGATACCAAACCACGTAAACGCGATCTTAGCGGATCTACGAATAATGACGACGATCAGATAATTATAAAACGAGAAAAAGTAGAGGTATTTTTATTTGTTTAAAATAATAGTTATGTAACTCAAGTTAAAACACGAATATAATTTACATTCTTATTTACTAGGACAATGAGGACAATGCACCGTCAACTTCAGGAACACTATCAATAAAAGGAAATTCCGAGAAACAATCACAGGTACTTAAATATTACAAATCATAATATTTTACTTAACGATATTATTAAATTTATAAAACAAAGTCATTCATTACTAATAAGCCATCCATTAATCTTTCATGGTGGTACCTTATATAAATTCCCGGTCAACATCTTAGATAGTTTTTATCGCGGGAAAATATCTCATTCCTTCGGGAAACTGCATAGAAATGTCAAAATACAACGCGGGCGTAGCCGCAGGCAGACAGCTAGTAATTTATTTATTTTTATATTTTTTGTTTAAAAAATCATGTAAATAAATAAATATACTCAAGACTTAAGAGTAAAGAATATAATACAAGAATAAATAAAGTATTGTACATATTTTCAGACCCAAGAAAGTACTTCTTCGCCTAATATAATTGATACCAAACCACGTAAACGCGATCTTAGCGGATCTACGAATAATTACGACGATCAGATAATTATAAAACAAGAAAAAGTACAGGTATTTTATCTTTTTAAATAATAATTATGTAACTCAAGTTAAAACATGAATATAATTTACAATCTTATTTACTAGGACAATGAAAACAATGCACCGTCAACTTCAGGAACACTATCAATAAAAGAAGATCCCGAGAAACAATCACAGGTACTTAAATATTACAAATCATAATATTTTACTTAACGATATTATTTAATTTATGAAACAAGGTCATTAATCACTAATAAGCGATCCATTAATATTCATCCAAATCTTACAAGCTGTTAAGGAAATAACGCACAGATAAACTTTTTCATTTATAATAGTATGTATGATGTATGAATATGCTTTAAATATACTTATTGTTTAATTTTTTCAGTATATAGAGTCCCCATGCTGTTGTAATGCTTCAACACTAAGGAATAGAAAACTGAAGCAAATAATAATTGCTAGGGACGCCGTTATAAAACGACAAAGAAAACAGATTAAAAAAATACAAGCGCAAAACCGTCGCCTGAAGAAAAAAATATTGAAGATGGATGACATAATTGATGAATTAAATATTTTTTAAGACGTGAGGATTTGAGTACACTGAAAAACACAAAATTGCAGGTAATTTTTAATTTATTAAGCTTTTGTATTAAACCATTTTTTAAATCGTATTCTAGTGTTGAACTAAAAGCCAATGTCGGTTTTCAATTACAAGCATGTTAGTTAAGGCCCTAAATTGCTCTGCCATATCGACTATTTAAATCGAGTTTTGGATCATGCATGTTTTAGTTTTAGGTGGAAGATTTGTTTGATCGCTACATTTCAAAAGATAAATGAAATGAAATGAAATGAAATGAAATGAAATGAAATGAAATGAAATGAAATGAAATATTTATTTGCTAGAAATGTGGTGGTACATAATTAAATTACAGATGTTATATCTAGTTAAAAAAGTTTCTCACATTTCACCAGACTTGGCATGCAAAAATTGTTTTTTTAATGTAAGTAATTAAAGTTAATAAAACACAATAAAACTTCTTAGCTAACATGCATTTCAAACCATATTCAAAAATTCATTAATAGAATAAAACATTTTTTCTTTTAAGTATGTCAACAGCTTAAGTCTAAAAAAATTACTTGGCAATGATTTTATGTCCTTAGGTATAGCATTAAAAATTTTTACACACATTCCATTACACTGATTTCTATAGTATGTCAATTTAGGTAAACTATTATAGACTAGTTTTTCAGGATCTCTTGCACTCTTGGAATGAACATGCATTCTCTGCTTAAACAATTTGATATTATTTTTGACAAAATTGGCTACTTCAAATATATATATGCAGGGCAGAGGCAATATTCCTAAAGATTTGAATAGTGGTCTGCAAGACTCTCGTGGTGCTTTACCGCACATTGCCCGGACACACTTTTTTTGGGCTACGAATAAACGATGCCAATACGTAGAGTTTCCCCAAACTAAGATGCCATATTTAAGAATAGATGCTACATATCCATGGTAAGCGGTTAGGCAAGTTTTCATAGCTGAAGTATCTCGGAGTCGTCTTAGGACATAAACATACCTATTTAATTTATCCTCTAGTGTTTTTATATGAGATTTCCAGTCAAAACTGTCATCTATTTCGATGCCTAAAAATTTATTTATTCTTACTTCTTCGATTATTTGTCCTCTGTATGTAATATTTAATGGCTTTTTATTTTGTCTATTTGTTCCAAATTGCATTAAGTTAGTTTTATTTAAATTTACAGTTAAATTATTATTATTAAGCCAACTTATTATAGCGTCAATCGTATTATTAATGTCCAATTCATAATTCGTAAAGTCAGTTTTTTGCGGTATAATTACGGACACATCATCTGCAAACATAATATATTTGTGACCTGTTACCTCAGGAAGATCGTTTATATAGAGCAGGAATAGGAGCGGCCCTAGGACACTTCCCTGTGGCACTCCGCATCTATTTTCTCTAAAATGTGACTTGTGCGAGACAACACAAGATCGATCATTAAGGCTCTTAATTTCAACTGCTTGTTTCCTATTACTAAGGTAAGATCTGAGCCAGTCAAGAGTTATGCCTCTAATACCATAATTGTCAAGTTTTTCTAACAATAAATCGTGTGAAACGAAGTCAAACGCGCGTGTCATGTCAAAGAATACTACTGTAATCGGAATATTTACATTCACATTCTCAACTACTTCGTGAACCAGTTGAAATATAGCCGATGTCGTTGATTTTTTACTTTGAAAACCATACTGTTCTGGTTTGATAATTTCAAATTTATTTATAAAATGTAGTAACCTTTTTTTCATAGCTTTTTCAAAAATTTTAGATATTACAGGGATCAACGTAATGGGACGATAGTTTCCCATAACTCTCTTATCCCCTCGCTTATACAGAGGTTTTACTATGGAAATTTTTAGTAAATCGGGAAAAGTACCTTTCTCTATGGATAGATTTATTAAGTAAGTGAGCGGTTCAACTAGCTCGTTTATGCAATATTTAATTACTTTTGTTGATATGTCATCGTAACCCGTAGCGTTTGTATTACGAAGTGACTTTATGATACCAATAATTTCGCTCCTTTGAATATGTTCTATAAATATACTGTTAGGTATTCGTTTTTTATTAGTATTTTTGCAATTATTATTTTCTTTATTAGTTGATTCTATTAAAAATTTATTAAATTCATTGGCTATACTAACTGGCTCATTAAGTTTTTTGTTCTCGGCTGATAATATTTCCGTAATAAATTGTTCACTACCAACTTTATTTACGCAATTTTTTATAATATTCCACGATGTTTTACATATATTTTTTGAATTTGACATTATTTTGTCATTGTGTATTTTTTGTGAACTTTTTAAACACTGCCGAAGAATTTTGGTATAAGACCTATATTTATACTTAATTTTAACAGATTTGTCACTGTAATACTGGTAGCGTAAGCTCCTTTTAGTTTTACAACACCGTACAAGGCCCTTCGTTATCCATTTAGGTTTTTTATACTTACTTAACAATTTTATTTTCTTTTTTGGAAAACATAAGTCATATAATGTCGAAATTTCATTATAAAAGTATTCCATTGCCTTATTTACATTACGTTCCTTATACATATCAGAAAAGGACAATTCTTGTAAACGTTTTTGAAAAATATTTATATTTTGTTCACTATAATCCCTTACATGCAGATAAAAAGCTTCTGGTTGGTTGTAATATCTACTAACTGGTATCTGCATCAGTTGGGCTGTGTCGTGATCCGATAAGTTTAGATGAAGCAGTTCAGCGGATGCGTCATCAATATTACTATTTATATGATCTATGCAACAGTCCGGTGAAGCTTGATTTGTCGTACCTTTTCGACACAAGCATAGGTCAATTCAAAAAAAAAAAAAAAAAAAAAAAAGATCTATGCAATTATTTTTTCTTGTTGGCTTCGTTATGTGTGGTTTAATATTGTAATTTTTTAATATGTCTAAATAGTGGTTCGTTGATTTTACTTTTAGGTCTAATAAATTTATATTAAAATCACCCGCAAGAATTACTTTTGAATGACGGTTTTTTGTAAGTTTGTGAAGAATTTCTTCTAATATAAAAAGAGACTCGTTTATATTAGATTTAGGGGTTCTATACACACATAAAATATATATATTATGTCCTATTAAACGAATTCCACAACATTCAAAAGTAGTATCTCGTGCATATCTCTTTAAGTCAGTTAATTCCTCGAATTTAATTCCTTTTTTAATTAAAATACAAACTCCCCCTCTCTTTTTACCATCTTTCCTGCAATAAATAGAGGATACATCATAACCTGTAAGATTAATCGAACGTTCACTGCCCATTCTGACGAATATTTCAGTTAAACAAAGGATATCAGGCTTTTTTTTAATGTCAGCTAATTCAGAAATCATAATTTGTAGCTCATCCTGCTTAGATAAATACCCTGCTATATTTTGATGAAGCAGCCAAATTTTGTAAGAGTTCAAGTTGTCACAGAAAAAACATTTCAGTATTATTTACTGGCTCTCTCGCCGGTGTCAATGGACATACAGTTTGGTCGTTATAATGTTTATTTAAACTATTCAGATTATAATATTTTGAAATGTCATTTATTAAGTTAAGTAAATCCGAAAATATTATTTTATACCTTTGATTTTTTACAGAACCATAAAAACTTGAAAACATTTTTGTAGAGTATTCTAAGTTCTTGTTACTGTCTAATATGTATGCATATTTATGAACATAATTGTCTGAATATAATAAATTATTGAACATCTCAACTCGGCAATTATACAAGTTTTCATAATATCTCGGATGTTTATATGTAGGCGTACAAATAATAACATTAGTATGTTGTATGGTTAATAGTGTGTTCCTGATAATTTCAACAAGTTGAGTATAATTTTCTGTGTCTTTAAAATCAGTATTTCCTATAAAAATAACACAATAGTCGTCCATGGTAAAATTACACAATTTTCGTTCTAAACCTGAAAAAAGTTGCTGTATACCTGCTCCAGGGTGAATGTAATGACAAATCTCCATGTTTTCTAAGCTGCTCTCAGCTATTTGTAATATTTTATTCCTAGAATTACTGCTAATTAGGCAGACTTTTCTCTCCGTGGACAATATAGAGTTTGAATTTTGTTTTTTCGTAGCAAGTGGAGTTCGATTAATTTCGTGGATATTCAACTCATCAAAACTCTCGTTTTGTGTTAGCTTTTTCTGTCCACTTTCGCTTACATTTTCTATTCTGTCCACACTTTGACATTTATTTTTCTTTTCTGTTCCAGTTCTTTTTACTACTTTTGTTCCAGGCGTACAAAGCTTTTTTAATTGCATGATAGTTGTAGTAGATTTGGTCAATTTTTCTTTAAGTAGTAAATTTTCTGATAATAAATTCTTTATTTCCTCATCTGCACTAAGTAACTCGTTTTCCAGTGTTTTAATTCTTTCCTTCATTCCTTCTAAATCTTCTGTAAATATATTTGGACAACTCCTGCTATTTACGTTTACAATTATGCTCCTTTCTGTCTCTTCATCGTCATTTGTTTCTAGTGATTCTGATAATGAATCGAATGAATTTTCTGTTGGAATATTTATTATGCTTGTATTCCTGAAAGTAATATTGTCTTGATGGCTTTCTTTTGTGTCATTTGGTGACATATATCCATCTGGGCCAACACTTACATTAGTGGCTGTACTTGTGGGACTGGCTGGTGTAAGTGTATTTGCTGAACTTGAACAAACATTCTCTACTGATGGCGCTTGACGCGTTTTCTTACTAATTCGGGGAGTAGTATTTACCATGCATACTGAACATCTCCAAGCGGCTTTACTTTCTTTAGTCATTAAATTATATAACTTTCTAGACGGCACAACGACGCATTCAACGTGATACACATTTTTGCATGTTGAACACTCCATGAAATCTCTTTTTGTTATTATTTTTTTACATTTGTAGCACTTCTTCGCCATCTTACGGTAAGTGAAATTACTACGAGAGTTGCACCCAACCAAATCGATCAACTAGATTCTTGTAATGTGATAGTTTCTTTACTTCACACTAGATGGCTTTGGTTTTATTATTTTTTCTTAATTTAACGCAAAATATCTAATCATGGCGAAATATCTAATAAAGATGGCGGTGTTACTAAAAAGCAGTATTCTCAAGCTCTTCGCACTTTTCCACTTACCTTGCATTATTAATTCACCGAAAGCATACAATTATGTACGAGATACTTTTAATACCTCATGCACACACGCTACGAAAATGGTATTCAAGTGTTGACTAGTGAATCTTTTGCAGCATTTAAGGTAAAATCGAAGACTACAAAATATCAGATCATAGCTAGCTGGCTTAGCTTAGTGATCATGATGGCGAATTGAATGGGATGAAATGAAACTCAACGGCCACATAGATATCGGCAGCGACTTAGGCGACTGTGTAGCTGAGGCCAAAGAAGCCTTAGTTTTTTTTACTGGGATAAACTGCAATTTCAAGGTACCTGTTGCATATTTTCTCGTTGATGGAGTTACCGGGGTTCAACGAGCAGAGCTGGTGAAACAATGTCTCAAAAAGATCCATGAAACAGGTCCTGTTGTACTCCTGGAGTAAAAATTGTTTCCCTTACATTTAACGGCTACGCATCAAACAAAGCTATAATGAAAATTCTGGGTTGTAATTTTGAAAAAAAAATACGTTTGAAGATCCAGTCACAAAGTGTATCCAATAATGGCAATATTAGACCCGTCACATATTATGATAAAATTAATACGTAACGCATTCAATTTCAACTGGTCAGTTAATTTTCTTTCCATTTTACAAAACCAGTCAAGACCACCTTGAATTATTTTTTGGCAACATAAGGTCGCACGGTGGTGCGAATAATAACCCTACAGCAAGTCAATTTAAGGCTGCGTATAAAAAAAATTGGTTCACACAGAACTCAAAGATTTTGGAAGCGGAAACTGTACTGCATTAGAAAAAATATCGTTTTTAAATTGTTAAGGGGCTACCCAAGTAAACGGCCACTTTTGTCAAATTTTCTATCTGTAACTACAGCAGACTATAATAAATACAGTTTATGGCCCCTATATATCCTACAGCACGCCAACTTCAAAATGACCGTCCGGATTTTAGAAAAAAAATTTACTTCGCGAGTAATTAATTTTTAACAGAGGGCGGCGCCACTTAGCCTTGGGTAGCCCCTTAAGCAATCGAGCGGATAAATTAAACCACTCAATCTACTGAAAAAGCTTGTTACGAAAAGTATGACTCTGAAGATAATGAAGATAATAGGTACCTGTAAATTTATGTTACACTGATTTTAACAAGCAACTTATGGGTTATATTGCAGGTAACGTATCCATGCTTTAATTTAAAAAAATAAATGTGAAACCTGTGTTGGTGCACTTTTGTCAAATTCAAGGGTGCTTATGTATAAATTTATTAATAAAAAAGATAAAGGCGGATTGCTATATCCATCCAGGGACGTACTTAAAATTTGCAAAAGTACAGAACCTGTCATACGACAGTTCACGGATATGTTAACAAATATAAAAAAAAATATTTTCGGCGCTAAAACTTTACGCCATTTTGTTGGTACGACATTGTTTGATGAAATATCATTTCATCAAATTGGTGAGTTCCCAACATCTAATCATGTAACCGATTTAATCAAAGTCGTTATTGAGAAATATTTATATATCCGTGTAAACTTTTTACTAAATAATACTTCAGAAAAACTAACCTGGGCCAATAAATAGTAAGTAATAAAATAATTTGTTTTATTTCCTTCGTTTAGTTTTACTTCCATGATAGACTGGGGCACCGGAGCAATAAAAAAAATATAATTCTACCAGAAAAATATTTTTTCCTGGGCGTAGGGGTTATTAGAGGGCTTTTATGTATTACGTACGAGTATATGTAACTTAGCCGGCTGACGACTGCACTCTACTATAGCAACATTATTAGACCCTATTATATATAATCAACCTTGGCAATCGTCTAATGACGATTTTCAGTAAACAAGATTCAATATCGATAACAGTTTATCGATATCGTCAAGCACTAGTCAAGTTTACAGTCGAATTCAAAATGTGCATCGATATGCGTGCATGTTCATGCGTATGATTCGTTCGTTCCATTTGAAATCGCGTGATTGAGCGGCGCTATGATTGGCTAGATTTGAAATGGTAAATATAAAATAAAATTTAAATATCTGGGACATCTTACACACGACACCAAACTAGGCCGAGCCTGTCTGTACCACAGAACACTATTACTCGGTCTGTACTATGGGATCGGAACAGAGTTTAGATTTCAAACAAGCGCGCGGAATCGTTGCAGTACTACAAGCGCACGGAGCATGTGTGGGTGTCCACTGGCTGCATGTCGCGTACGCGGCGAGACTGGTTAAAACCGGTTTATTCCCGCACGCACAGACAGCCAGTTGACATTCTCAGGGTTAGCGTGACGCACGTTCTCTAAAATTGTTGATAGAAAGGTTGAAAGTTTAATTATTATTTGATGTTTTTTACGTGATATTATACAATAATGGTTGTTTATTGTACTGTGTGTATGAATAATACAAGAAAAAATAAAAATCTATCATACTTTAACTATCCCAAGGAGTGCAATAGGTAAGTAAATATAATAATATTATGATTGTTTTTTTAAGTAGGTAGGAGAAGCCAGCACATGCGGTTGGACATTCGCAGTAATTCGCACTACGAAATTCACCCCTACCGCTACGAAATACGGGCGCTCTCAAGGTCGACATGTCTAGCCGCATGTGCTGGCTACTGTACTACCTAAGTGATAAAAATTCAACATTTCGGGGTAGGTAATGTTTAGGGTAATATGTAATGGTACGGGGTGATATATCACTTTTTGAAAGTAATGAGTAATGTGATATGCCATTAAAACGTAGGTACTGTTTTGCGCATGCTAAGAGGAACGATATTGATAAGCAGAATAAAACACGACGCCCGTTTTTTTTCGTGGCATCGTGATTCGTGGCCTGTGCGTGCAGGTGTGGAGGTGTTCCAGTCTGATCCCACTGAACCGATACCACTGGTATCCGTTGAATAAAATATTATTTTCTATTCCAGTCTAATACCACTGCAGTGGTATCGCAATTTAGTTAAAATACTTAAAAAAAAATCCATTCTGATACCACTCAATATTTTAACATATATTTGGTACTGTTAGCAGAAAAATCATACAATATGTGTACCTAATAAAACATGTATAATTATTAAAGATTTAAGTTATTGTAAAAAATGTGTTATAATTTTGACTTGATTCTTATAAAAGCGCATGAGGGGATCAAGCGGGTTACTAAATAATGTTATGAAAACAAAAATTATGCGGATTTATGATTAGGCAGACAAAGCATTATGCATTTTTATAATTAGGCTAAATAAATATCATGCGCATTCATGTTACTAAGTCTGTTAAGCGGATTTATATTATGGAAATTAGATTATGCTTATTAAAGGACACCCCTTTAAAATCAATATCTAGTATGCCCATTGCCCAGTAGTGTCCAAAATAGTGTCAGAATTAAAATCATGTCATTATTTACTTAACTCATTAAATGTTACACCTATTATCATCTTTCCGAAGATTTGAAATCTGACTGTTTTAGTACATCAACGTATTGCGCAAGGCCACCGTATTGCCACTATTTATTTTATAATATTTTAATTTTATTTTTGTTTTATTGATTTAATTTTTATTTTAGGCGACACGATTGGCTCAATGCTGTCGGGCGTGAAGATCTCCTTCTAAAAGTTGTTGATGATAAAACGAGGCAGCAATACAGAATATGTGAGGATCACTTTGAACGAAACTGCATCAAGTTTTCTAAAAATGGAAAAGTAAAATATCTGTTAGATAATGCTTTTCCAACACTTAAATTGCCGTCAAACGAAGGTGCAAGCTCAAGCTCTATGCCTGGAAATGCTGTCCTAACCGATGGTGAAAACCAATTTGAGAATGAATCCATACAAGAAAATCAGGAAAGCCAAGTTCTGCCCAGTAATGAAATCCCATCAAATATTTTTTTAAATAAAATAGTTATTTTGTCATCGCGTAGCATCCAAACAGAATCTATTATGGCAAGTACGGATAGATCGGCGCAAACAGCTCTTAAACTTTCAGCAAACACTCCAAGAAAGAGAAAACTAGCAGCTGAACTTCGAGAAGAAAAAAAGAAAAAGAAAACTGATTTAGATAATAATATAACTAAAGAAGATTTTTTAAAATTGTGCGATAAATTTATGACTAAGAGTATGTCTCAAATTATCAAATGGCAAATAGATTTGAAGGCAGGTCATAGTGGAAACCGGTATAGTCTGGCTTTCAAATTTTTTGCACTCAACCTTTATTACTCCGGTCCAGCAGCATACAGGTTTCTTACGAATACATTTTGTTTACCTTCCTTGTTTACCTTACAAAAGTTAGTTATGCCAATAGGCACCCGGACAGATGAACGTTTGCTCTGTGCATTAAAAGCGAAGGTAGACAAAATGGGATTGCAAGAAAAGATATGCACTGTTTGCGTCGACTGCATGTCCTTGAAAACTAATCTGTATTATAATGTCAGAAACGACAGAATCGTAGGACTTCATGAAATCAACGGAGTGCAGACAAAAGTACCAGCTAAATACGTTATTGTTATCATGATTCGCGGTATTATTTATAACTGGAAACAACCAATAGCTTATTCATTTCTGTCTCAAAGTAAAAATTATCCAGAAGTAAATGAATGGATTGACGAAATTATCATATCATTACTCAATATTGGCCTGGATATTCGCGTATTTGTTTCAGATTTAGGTTCAGATTTCATAAAAGCGTCAAAATTGCGTTCCGTGAGTAGTGATAGAACGTATTTCGAAGTAAATGGACACAAAATTTTGTACATGTTTGATGTCCCGCATCTTATGAAATGTGTGAGAAATAACTTCAAAACATGTGATTTCGTTTTTGACGATAAAGTTGCGAAATGGTCACATGTAAAAGAAATTTATAATCAAGATAAACAACGACAAATAAGATTAGCACCCAAACTGACTGATGTACACATAAACCCCAACAATTTTCAGAAAATGCGAGTGAAACTAGCTACGCAGGTGTTAAGTCGCACTGTCGCATCAGCTATCAATACGTATGTAGACTTAAATCTCATTGACGTTGCTGCAAGAGATACTGCTGTCTTTATAAATAAAGTAAATAACTTGTTTGATATATTAAACTCGAGTACATTGCGATCTCCTAATAAATTTAAAAGAGCTTTCTGTGGAAAACAATATCAAATTGACTTCTTACAGGAAATGTTGTCATTGTTTAAGAATCTAAACTTAGTAAAAATCGATGGCCAGAAGGATGTTACGAATATTATGAATTTTATTAACGGATTTCAAGTGTCCATAAAATCTTTATTACAACTATCTGAAGATTTAAAATCAGAAGGAATTAAATTTATATTAACGAGACGCCTAAATCAAGATGTACTCGAAAATTTCTTCGGGAAAGTAAGACAGGCGAGTGGTAACTGTCAGGAACCAACATGTCAACAAGTTAGTAATGCTTTCAAAAAGATATTTATAACTAATATCCTAAAGAAACTTCAAAATACTAATTGCGATCAAGATTTCGATAGCTTACTTATGAAGCCAGAGGACTGTCGTATTTTTAATAGCCTCTCACAATTGCTAGATCCGCAACCAGAAGAAGATATTGTTCCAGTAGGTAGTAGAGTAGTAGAGTTAACAGTAGGAACAAGTGACTATCAGTTTGATTTACCGGAAAAAAATGGTTTATTATATGTATCATGCTATTTGTACAGAAAATGCCTCGAACAACACAACAAATGCGAAAAAATTAAACTGTACGTTAAGAGATCTGAACAACCTATAAATATGAGCAAAGATGCACTATTCAGCCATTACAAGGATTTTAATGATGGTAACGTACAATTGGGATTTTTAATTATACCCCCTGACAATTTTGTCGCATTTGTTGAATTGCTCGAACAAAAGTTTCGCGAATATTTCGATCTCGAAATAAATATTGTTCATGTTGGCAACGAAATTCTCAAACGTATTGAAGATTGTAAATTTGATATGCCATGTGAGTGTTTTCCATTAGATTATTTGAAAAAACTGTATGTTAGGTTCAGAATTTATCACACTATTAAAAGAAATAATAAATTATTGAAAAACAAGAATTTTAAAAAGAAAATTATTAGAGTTAGTAATTTATAAAGAACTAGCTCACCGCCCCGCGGCCCTGCCGGCGCTAACAATTTTCCCGCAGTAAAAGATAGCCTATGTGTTAGTCTGATGTATAAAGTTATATTATTGTAAAGTTTAATTAAAATCTTTTCAGTAGTTTATGCGTCAAAGAATAACAAATATCCATCCATACATCTATTGTCACAAACTTTCACGTTTATAATATTAGTAGGAAACATCCACTTATCCATCCATACATCTATCCTCAAATTAGTAGGATTGTTGATAGTTTATTGCTTTTTCAAGTGAATAATAAAACTATTTATACAAATGTTTTGTTTAATTTGTCATAAACTATTGTGACAACCTTACCAGAATAGGTAACAATTTGCACGTTCTTATGAAGCCTAAACCACAGAATAAATAACTCTGTTCCGATTATTTACTCGTGTGCTATGGGCACTATGGGTGTCAGACAGCTGATATACCTACATACATTATAAATACAACATTCAGACACAAGCACAGAATAAATAATAGTACAAGGCAAACACATTCGAACCCGGGACCTTGTGCTTCGTAGGCAGACGTACTACCAACTAGGCTACGAGGCCGACAAAATCTAATAAAAAATATGTGCTTAAACTTCAACTTTATTTAAGTACAGATTCTGATGTAGTCAGCCGGACCGAATTAGATGAAAGTGGGAAGAAGTAGGCAGAGATGGAAAGGTTTGGAGGAGATCTACTTACGTCCAATGACGTTTAAGTATTTTGATTGGTTGCTTTCCTCTTCACTACATAGTATAAAAAAAAGTCGCTTTATCTGTCCCTATATAAAGCAAAAACCAACCATGATTACTTAAATACATAATTCATTTAATAACTACTTACTAATAACTGCTCCGTGTCACTATAAGACTTACCTATGTAATAGGGCTTCTATAAGAATCTTCAACATTAACAACATGGTTGTAAAATTTTCTTTGTGTATTTTTTTCTTTAAAAAACCTCCACATCTCTATTTCACACTCCTCTCACGAAACATTGTGTAGGTAATGCTCTTTTGGGCCCAATAGCCAAATAAATAAATCACATGATTGAGAAATGACCGCATTGGGCCAAAAGCAAGGTTTTGGTTAAATACAAAGCCTCATTCAGGAACAGGTAGGTCTGTGTTGCCAGATACGCAGATTTCTCGGTGTTAGTACAGATTTTCTAGAGTTTGGCTATTGAAACTAATTGAAAGTAGACAATCGATGAAATTGGAAAACATTGTACAGGCAACAAAGTTAAATAGAAAAAAAAGTATCGAATTAAGTAAATCCATAGAATCGGGGTTGCCACGAAGATTTTTTTTTCAAAGGAGAATGGGCAAGAGCGTACCCAGAAACAAAGTTAATTATAGCATTATGAAATATGTCGGTTTTTATTGCCCGTATGGAGTACTTTAAAATCATTGATCTCAACTACAATCCTTATTTCTAAAACACACCCTAATTTAAATCAATGCGCATTAAGAATTCATGGAAAAATAAATAAATAACAATGAAAATTCAGTTTTTCTAATGACCATATATTTTTTCTCCAATTGAATCCAGACATTCTGTCTTGGGTTGATCAAACTACTCCATAAGTGCTACAAAACCCGACATATCTCATAATGCTACAGTAATTAATTTTTTTTGGGTACGGGGCCCATACAAAATTACCCATTATCCTTTGCCGCGTTATTTCATTGCCTATTTTCAATAGCCAAACTCTACATGTCGTCATACTGATAAAATAATTATTAGATTACGTATAGTATTTTGTTTAAACAAAATTATGGTTATTTGTTAAAGAGGTTGTTTTTGTGTTAGGTAGTATAATATTAGTATGTGTTAATATTTTACATTTTTAATTTACTAATTCATTTCACCGTTCGTAGATCGTTGATAGAAAAATTCAAAATTCAAATGTTTTATTCGAAGTAAGATTTTACAAATCACTTTTCGACGCCGAGACGAGTTCACAATTTGGCTGTCTTCTGTGGAGAAGAACTCGCCGGAAGAAACTCCAGATTTTTATTTATTTTTATAATACGATGTTTTTTAATACATATAAAATGCCTCTAAAAATCTGGCAGCACCGCGGTAGGTTCGTTTCATTGTCAATATTTTTTTTTATAGCTATAAGGACGAAAAGGTCACAATCGCAAAGTTATTTTTATTGATTTATTTATATCTATTGTTGGAGTATAATGTAATATAAAATATAGCTACCTATAAGCTCTTCCTGTAAATATCATTAGTATAGTTCAAATGTTCAACATTTAGATACCTGATAATGAACTGCAGCATTTAACTGGATAACCAACAATTTCAATCCCCAACCCACCTGCCAAGCTCAAGCGTACCCACCGAGGGGCTCGAGCCTACCCTAAAATCAGGCTGAACAGACCTTAGTCGACCACGCTGGCCCAGTGCGGGTTGGTCAACTTCACACACCTTTGAATTACTGCGCAGGTGTGTGCAGGTTCCCTCACGATGTTTTCCTTCATCGTAAGAGCGTCGAATAAACGTACATATAAATTCAAAAATCTAAATACATTGGTACGTGCCGAACTGCCGAAACTTAAACCCGCGAACTTCCGAATGGAAGTGAACGGCTCTAGCTACCTAAAGAATTAGTGTGCATCTGGATTGAGTGCCCATTTTTAAAAGTTAACAAAACGATTTGAGATTTGCAGGGAATGTAATAAAGAATAGTAAAAACATGAAGCACAGGGTCACGAATTTCTTAAACATAAATTGAAACTGTGGTGATTAAATAACTTGGGCTCTCAATCCAGATGCTCGGCTAAAGTGGCATAGTTCAATTTATGTTTAAGAAATTCGTGACCCTGTGCTTCATGTTTTTACTATTCTTTATTACATTCCCTGTAAATCTCAAATCATTTTGTAAACTTTTAAAAAATGTGCCCTCAATCCAGATGCACACAAAGAATTATATATAAAAAGTGAGAGAATGAGTTGCATGCAGCCTTCACCTTTGTAGTTTGCAACAACTGTCAAGCATAGGAATTATGGCAACACCTAATAGGCCTTTATTTGTAGGGACAAATAAAGGCCTATTTGGTAATTACCCTAGTTGAATCAGAATAAGCTCGTTTTTTAACACGAGATGGGCGAGCCGATTACGACTTTTCAGTTAATATTCTTTTCTATACATTAGTTTTATTTATTTTTAAAGTACTTGTTCCTATAGTTTTTTGTTAAGTACATAGGCACTTCCCTTCAGGTAACAACGCCCGTACCTGATGCGGCCAAAATCAAAATCAAAACTAGTAATCAGAGACGGAGCCCCTCAGTAGGCCTACTATGTAAGTAGCGACAGGCTCGAGAAGCTGTCAAACGCGACATATTGACAGAACTGCTATGGCTCTAATGTCACTATGTCGCGTTTGACAGCTTCTCGAGCCTGTCGCTACTTACATAGTAGGCCTACAGGCGTCGTCTCCTTCACGATGTTTTTCCGTATCAACGCGGTAGGCCGAGGTCCGAGGCTCTCTCCCCGCCCCTAGACGCGTTGGTACATGACTACTTAGGGGTAGTGTCTTCCGCTTCCCACAAGTCCGGTTTAGCTTGATTGTAGGTACCATGGTAGGTACCTATTATGAGAGAGGGACAAAAGCTAAGTTGTCCCGCTCTGCAATTAAATGACGTAACACCAACTGACGCATACGAGGTATGCGGTGAGCATTTTGAATCAGTGCAGGGCCCTATTTTTGAATCGAGCGATATTATTCAAACTTTAAAAATACTTGGTTGCCCGGAAGAAGTTGTTGACATTGACTCTTTTCACTTTATAAATAGTACTAAGGGTGTCAGACAGCTGATATACATATATACATAAATATACAACATCCAGACACAGGGAAAACACAAGTGCTCTTTTTTTTTTTTTTGAATTGACCTATGCGTGAGTCGAAAAGGTACGACGGATCAAGCTTCACCGGAGAAACACAAGTGCTCATCACACGAATGTTTGCCCTGGGCGGGATTCGAACCCGCGACCCTATGCTACCAACTAGGCTACTGGGCCGTCAAATATATCTACTGCAGTTGAACTTAAACACTAAAAAGATACAACACGATGCATAGTTAATACTTAGACTGTTGTCTGAAAGAAATCGCTCAATAAGACCGCCTTTGCGGCTATATTGTAAATACGCTGTTTATAGTACGTGTGTGTGTGCATTTTTAGTAAATAGGTGTAAATAGTAAGTACTAACTATCTACCTTCGGCTACGCCAGCCTTGAATTTCGTCTTTTCCCGTGGGAAAGAGCTTTTTTCCCGCGATAAAAAGTAGCCTTCGCCAATTTCCAGCATTTACTCTATCTCTGTCTCCGTGCAAAAAACCTAATAAATTCGTTGACTAGTTTCAGTGCGAAAGACAGACAAACAAAATTTCACATTTATAATATTAGGTGTCCTACTGTAGCCAGCACATGCGGCTGGACATTATGACCTTGAGAGCGCCCGTATTTCGTAGTGCGAGTGTCCAAACGCATGTGCTGGCTTCTGTACCTACCTGCCATTCGCTAGTTTTCCGGTTAGAGTCCCGCCCGACCCGACCCGTCGTCCCGTCCCGTCCGCGGTTGAAGTAGCCTGTCCAATAACAAGATGACCGTTATAAATAAATGTTAAAAATAAAGTGTCTTATACTTTCACAATTTCTTTTGATGTATTTCATGATTTACAATACGGTAAATTGTTTTATTGCGAGTATTTTTTCAGTAACTAAGGTAAAAAACCCAAAAGGTAAGGGACCTAAGGTGTGGATTGGTTTGTACTGTACCTAAATAAGGTCTATTTTACGATTGCTTTCAAAACATTATTTAAGAAAGGCCGCGCAGGTTCGTATCCTGCTAGGGCAAATATTCATGTACCTAATCCAAAATGGTATTGCGTGCTCGCTTTTTCTTTTATTTCCCGTGGTAAATAGTATCTAAGATGTTGACGGGAGACGTAAGGTACCACCATGCAAAATTTCATTCAAATCGGTCCAACGGTTCCAGAGATTAGCGTGTACAAACAGACAGACACACAGGCACACACGTCACTGCGAACTCATGAGATAAAACAATTAACTGTACCAGACTAAAATAATAATACTAGTGAAGTAGTGAGGAAATTTAAACACGACGGGTGGCCCGGGCCCTTTTCGGTTGCACCATGCATGGTAAAGCAGCGACAAAGCGGATTATAAAATACTAGCTTTCAGCCGCGGCTTCGCCTGCGTTAACAGTTTTCCACGTGGAAATGAGGAATTTTCCCGCGGAAAATGTAGCTTATGTGTTATTCTGATGTCTAAGCTATATTATTGTAAAGTTTTATTATATTAAAACCCATTTATGTAGTAGTTATTGGAAGAGAAGTAACAAACATTCCTATATTCCATCCATATTTTTGCAAGACGAGCCCTGTTCAGTTTTTTCTCTTGGTAACCAATATTAGTTAGTTGTGTCCCAGAAAATAATAGTACTAACCCGTTGTGTAACAAAAGAGATGCTTTGCAACATCATTTTCCATTTCATTCTCGTCTAAATTCAAACATTCAATTTTGGAATTCCTTCGTCATTCATACGTCATCCTCGTCCATTTTGTTCTTTAGTTTTCCCCTTGACTTCCAGCCTTGACTAGAGCGTGTACTACAAATCTTTTTTTTCTTAACAAATCCCGGGCAATAAAATGCCAGAATGTATCAAATAACATGCGTGTTACATAAAAAAGATTCGCCCTCCCGTAGAAATCGGCACGGTCAGCTGATGGGCCTTTTTTAAATTTTGGAATGCGGTCTCCTTTCCACTTGTGCTATTATAGCATTTAGTAGAATAATAATATTATATACAAATGTCTTTTGCGTTTTTCATAGCTTAGGCTAGTATTATTTATTCTGTGGCTTAGGTAGGTCTGTAGGTCTTTTTGTTTGAAGTCTGACTGAGACGCAAAGAAGACGTAGCAGGTTTCACGGGAATTAATGGAGAGTGGAATGTTCAGTGTTAACATGGTGTTAACACTGTGGTATTCTAATAAATACAGTGATACAAAGTGGGCAACACTGAGATGTCACTCGAGCGAGGGCGATGATGTTGGGTTTCCCTCTTCTTATCCGGCGTCTACTGAAATTCAGTGTTTTATTTAGAACCCACCAATTGAGATAATTAATATCGGTGAATACAAACACCCTTATAAGAAAATTCTATATAATTTATTTTGTTTTAACAAGAAATACAGTCCACAATATGTGTCTGGGCGTTCTTTTGCCAAGATGGCAAAGGTAGCAATTTCTATCTCAGATTGATATTTTCAACTCCTCCAGTAACACTTAATGACGCAACTAAGTCTACATCTCTTTCTTACCTTTCAAATCTTACCCGACCCAACTGTTCCCCATTTAAATTCTCACAGGTTCAGGAGGGGGACGTTAAAAAGAGTATTCTGTCTATATCCACGAAAGCGGTGGGAAGTGATAATCTTAGTCTCGACATGCTTATTCCGATCTTGGATGATGTTGTGCCTATTATCACACACATTATCAATTTTTCTCTGATGGCCAACGTCTTTCCTACTGCATGGAAAAAGGCTTTTGTTATTCCACTGCCTAAGATATCCAATCCCACTTCTCTCTCTCACTATCGCCCCATTTCAATTCTTCCCGTCCTTTCAAAAGTGCTTGAAAGCATTGTTCATAAGCAATTCTACTCATATCTTATTTCTAATAACCTTTTGTGTCCATTTCAGTCTGGCTTTCGGCCTTCTCATAGTACAGTTAGTGCATTGCTGAATGTTACTGAAGACATTCGGTATGCTATGGATCAAACTGAGTTAACCATAGTCACTCTGTTAGATTTCAGCAATGCATTTAATTCTGTCAATTTTGATATTCTACTCGCCTCTCTTCACTCTATAAACGTCTCTCCTCCTGTGATCGAGTGGTTTCGTTCTTACCTTCTTGGTCGCCAGCAGTGTGTGAAAGCCAACGATGATTCATCGGATTGGTCTGACCTAACTGCTGGTGTGCCTCAGGGCGGCGTTCTCTCTCCTTTGCTTTTTTCTATATTTATTAATAATATCTCCCACGTGATTACTTCTCCCTACCACCTGTATGCAGATGACTTACAGCTTTATAAGCACTTTGCCCTACAAGATATTTCTAAGGCTGTGGATGCAATTAACTCTGATCTTAAAGCTGTTAAGACCTGGGCAGAAACATTTGGGTTGCTTGTGAATCCCAATAAATCTCAAGTTTTAATTGTGGGCAGTAGTAGACTAAGAAATAAGCTTAATTTTTCCGATGTTCCGCTTGTTTACTATGATGGTGTTTGTATACCATATACGGATAAAGCCAAAAACTTAGGTCTCATAATAGACTGCAATATGTCCTGGAAGGCGCAGGTCAATGAGGTAAGCCGGCGAATGCATTTTTCTTTCCACTCACTCAAGCGATTTCAGTACTTCCTCCCCTTTAAGACTAAGATCTTGCTAGCACAAGCCCTTCTTCTTCCCATTCTCGACTATGCCGATGTCTGCTATCTGGATGCGACAGAGGAGTTACTTAATAAGCTTGAACGCCTACAAAATCTTGCAATTCGTTTTATATTCGGTCTTCGAAAGTATGATCATGTTTCTGAATTTCGCGCTCAGCTTAAATGGCTCCCTATTCGTCTTCGTCGTGATGTGCACATTCTTTCTGTTTTATATAACACCCTCAAAAACCCCGCGACTCCCTCTTATCTCCGATCTCGGTTCATCCCTCTACCCCCCGACCCTCGTTCTAGACGTCCCTGTATTACTAGGACACTGGAGTGTCCTAGAGCTAACACAAATTTCTTTTTTAAATCTTTCAGTGTGCGTGCTGTTCAATTATGGAACAAGCTTCCCAAAGCTATTCGGGACTGTCCTTCCGTACGCTCCTTCAAACAAAAACTTAAAGAGCACTTCCTATCCCAAATTTAACTTGTTTGTCGTATAATTTATAAATATGTATGTATTATTTATGTATTTGTACGTATTTCTATTATATTTATTTATGTATGTATGTATATGTAATAGTATAGACTTATTGTTTATGTATGTATTTTATGTAGATATTTTGCACTTTCCTATGTTTACTCCGCATTCTCCTTTTCCACCACTGTGTTGGTTGGCTGGAAGAGATCTCTTATAGAGATAAGCTCGCCTTTGTAAACTAGTAATATAAGAATCACCCTTTTGTTAAATTGTGCAATAAAGAATATATATATAGGCAGATAGGTAGATTGCAAATGACCTGAAGCGTCCACTTTTGTCCTTTTATAATATTGTATAATAGGTATCTACCTGACAGGCATTTTGCTAAGTGTCTCATAACGGCTTTAGGAATACTAAGCAAGTAATATCATTTTCGGAATCGAAAAGAAAGATCTTGCTTGGTTGCGTTGCGTTACAGATAGCTCTAAAATTCTAATAAGAAAATTTTTTTACAGCAATAATTTCAAAGAATTTCTCGGTGAAGTTCGCTCGAGTGCTGACGAAATCGCCCCCTTCCGTAATGGACGAATCAATAAAATTACGAGTACGCTTAGCAACAAAACCCGTTCCATTCCTGTACATTGCACGCCTCAAAGATGGCCACTCCCGCCAAAATCAGCTGACGACCGGCTTCCAACCATGTGGACCCAAATTATTATTGAAAAATACGTAAGTACAACAATAACTTTTCAAACTCATTGTCAACGCAAACCCGATGTTTTAAATAAGTTTAAATGTTAAACAAGTGATATAATAATGAAATGGCGTAAAAACGGAGCCATTGTGCCGAGCGGTGCTGTTTTGGCGGGAATCAGCTGATGGGAACGAGTCAAGCAAGGTCTTTTATTGTGCGACGGCTCTCAAAAGCAATGTGTCGAGTTTTTTTATTAGGTAGAGCAGGTAAAACAGTTAGGTACGTTTAAATACCTGTTTCTTCTTTTTTTTATTCTGTAGAATATGCAATGATAGGTGCCTATTATTGTTCCATACTTATAAGTTAAATAACACACCTACATCATGAAATTCTATTTTAAGCAACGTAATATTTTCTTATTACAAAAGTTTGTAATGAAACAGCAAAATACCAACGACATTTTTTTAAATAGTCTTATAGTAAGATAGGATGTCATTTAAAAAACAAATTTTTTCACCAATTTACACCATAAGGGTAAAATACTTTCCTACAATGGCTGGCTGCAACTTATGTATAATCCATCTATCCATCAAACAAAAGAATCTGACTCACTATGATATTCCAAAAAGTCTTGAATCAATTATTTTTACATAAAAAAGATGTGTAACCGAGGTTAAAACTACAAGAATATTTGATTTGCGTCTTGATTGAGAATTACTTCGACAGACCAACTAACCTACGATAATATATTGCAAATCTTCAATTCGTAGCCACCAGGCCATCGTGTTAGCCCAGAGCCTTTTCTTTAGGCCCCACACACTGCACACATCCTAATCCTTCACGGCTAATTTGCATGGAATGTGAGGTGACAAAAAATGTGGCTTTCTCTTTCCTTATACGCTTGCAGTGTTTCGATATACGAGTACCACAGAAGAAGTTCTAGTACTCTATGTAGGTATATTGTCTTAACTTTAAAAAAAGTGCGTTTCAAAGATAATAGTGAGCACTTTAAACAAATTGTCATATAAAAGCGAAAAGAAGAGTGTGGTATTTCTCTACTTTTTCCTGTGTAAATCATTCACTCGCTGAAATACCTTAAGGACTTCGTTATCTGTCCTTTTCAGCTCAGCTATTCTTCACGGTGGAACTCTAGTCTTTAGCACTATTATTTATTTATTCTGTGCCTTTAGTAGAATTATAAAGTCGGATAATTAGTTTTTCTTGCAAAATCATTTACTCTTCAATGCAATTCTTGACATTTTGGTTGTTAATAATCTTAGTATTTCTCTCTACTTCATGAATTGTTTGTTAATTTGAAAATTCTTTACCATTTTGTTAAACAGTTTCCTGACATAGGGATAAAATTCTGGACATCATCAGGAATATTATAATAACCTTGGTCTTGGATAAAATTTCATTCTTCTAAGGCTGAGGTAAGATTATATTTTGCTCGAGTCCCGAACCATATCCAGAATTACCCTTGATCGATGCTCATATATTTACTGGTTTACGTAATGCGCCTTTTTTTAGCTTAAAGCGCTCGACCAGAAATTTTTGTTAACAGAACTTATAGGTATGGAGCCGGCTCATAGCCAGCCAGACCACAACAGAAATTGGCTATTCAAAAGAAATAAGGAGAAATCTTCGTCCTTGGAGAGTATCCATCAAGATTGTATTAGTAACAAACAAAACAACAAATCTGCCAAAATTCTCTTATCACAATACAAGAGCGCCCCAAAATGGCAGCTCCAAATCAGCTGAGAGCTCCCGCCTTTTTTCACATACTTTTTACTTTTTTCTGTCCGGCGTCATTATGGCAAGGAACCTGCTCTTTGTACTGCCGCGCGCCTTCTGAGAACACGATAGGTTTTTTTCAAGCAGGTAGGTCTGTAGAGTTCGATTTGATGTTTCCGGATGTTGTGGGATATTGTATAGGAATATAGAAATGGCTGAAGGTCTTATTACTTCTGTTTATGGCTTCCAAAACCTTTCAGAAAATCTCAGAGGTTATGAAGACAGCATTTTTGGTCCTGATTATAAAAGAAGGGAAAGCAAGGAAAACTGAAGAGGCAGTAAGCTGATCTCGTAGAACCAACAATCAGTCACTCAAAAATAATCTTGTGAAATGGAGAAAATTTAGACCAACAAAATGTATGACGTCCCAAATAGCGAAATCTGTGCAAAGCTGGCGGCAGTTAGACACTGCAGAGCAACCGTAGACTGGTTCAAATTATGCATCTGGTAGGCTGTAAGAAAGGAAGAATCCTGCGTGTATCAAATAGCCATTATATGCTGCAGATAAAAGATGATTATGATTAAATATCAGTTCGCGTTGGTGATCATTTTAAACTGTGATATGAACTCTTTCTTCTATCATAATAGCCACGCAGTTATAACTTAAAACAGTAAATAAATAATTTCCAGAAGCCAAATTTTAATAAACGTAAAAAGCAATACTTGAAGATTATTCGCTCAGTAAAGATTTCTGTATTAATTGAAGTCTGATTAGACATTTAGCAAATTAAGCTTCGTAACAGTTCGTAACTTCAAAATTAACAAAAACGATTTCGCGCGCTTTTTGGGAGGTCACAGTTGTTCACCAAACAGGTTACTGAGAAGCTAATTTCAAATATAAACTTTATTAACTTTTTATTATGATCACTTCGTTCGATTATGATATGAACGTTTAACGCTAAATTGAGATCGTATACATCTTAAGTAGTAATTAAATAGTAGACATCGGATTATATGCATTTGCATATATTTTTATAGCGTTATTGCATATTTTGGTACTTTTTCATTGATAGTGCATTTCAGTAGTTATCATCATCATCATCTCAGCCGAAAGACGTCCACTGCTGGACAATGGCCTCCCCCAAACATCTCCACAATGATTGGTCCTGCTTGGCCCGCATCCAGCGGCTTCCCGCGACCCTCACCAGATCGTCGGTCCACCTCGTGGGGGGCCTGCCCACACTACGTCTTCCGGCGGCGCGCAGTCGCCATTCAAGAACCTTTCTGCCCCAACGGCCGTCGTCGCGGTTCTACGCGCAATGTGCCCAGCCCATTGCCAGTAATTATTATATTGTCTAATTGTTGGAAAATTATCTAAAGAGCCCTCTACTCCCCATTTGGTTGCTTGCAAGGTCCTAGAAAATACAAAACCATACAACTAATCGCCCGCTTCATAAATGATTCCATCAGATCACTATTTCCCGATTCATCTATGGACGAGAAAATATGTGTTTTTGTTTCTGACGATGCGCCTTATATGGTGAAAGCTGGTCTAGCTCATGCATGGTCTAAGAAAACAAGGTCTAACCAAACCATTAGACCACGTGACTGACACGAGACTACGTCATTTCTACGTCATTTTGCCTATTCATCCTTGTCGAATGCGTGTAATAGACAAGGATGAACAGAGCAAAATGACGTAGGCTTGTGTCAGTCACGTGGTCTAACGGTTAGACCTTGTTTTCTTGGACCATGGTCAAGCTCTTAAGATTATTCTACCCAATATTGCTAAATAAATAAAAAAAACGTAAATTGTAATAATAAAATGGTTATTTGATTGTGCATATTATGTGCATGTTTCGCCCTTTTTTAGTGAATATTTGCATGCATATTTTGGAATTTTGATAGTGCAATAATCCGATGTCTATTATTAGTATATTAGTAAAATAAAAACAATCGAAGCAGCAAAAATAACTTTATATTGCAAAGTTGTTTTTGCTGCCGCTTTACGACCACAATGTATTATAAAAGGAGTACAACAAGCGCAAATAAATTTGTATTCGTTTGCACGTTTACTTGAGGCAGTGTATATTTAAGCAAGTAAATACGCTTTCGTTGTTTATTTAAAGCATGTCCCGAGATATTCTTGCTGCAAGGAAGGATGTTACTATTTTAGGCAAATAATGGCGGTTAGTACAAGTGAGTTCAACTGAGGTACAGGTTGTTCTTTGATATTACCCTATCTGTATTATTATTTATTCTGTGATATTACTCAGATCTTTTTATGCAGAAACTCTATATCGTCACCCGCGGGTGAGAAAACCTCTTAAATGCTTTCAAAAAATCTTTTACAGGAGACACAAAAATCTACCTACCTATTGAAAAAGAAGTATGATAGGTAAATAATAATTCTGTAGTTTTTTAGTTACGAGCTTTAAAACAAATGCGTAAATTTTATAGTGCTACTGCGCGTTTTTTTGTCCAATTTGTAAAAAAGGAATTTTACAAGAGCTGTCCTTTACGAGGTTTTCCCAGCCGGGTGACGACATAGAACTTTGATGCTTTATCTAATTTATTAGTATCTTGTAGAAGATTAGGTAAATTTGTTTTTAGGAATTAATTTATGAACGCTCACAGCACAGACTACGATAGTCAGGAAAGAGTCCTGAGAGTGTACCTACCTACATAAGTATGAAGTTAGGTACGATTTATACTTTCGCCTAAAAGTTACCTTGAAATAAATCGTTCAAAGCGATAAGGCAGCCATTTGCATTGTACCTTTTCGCGTAGGCACTGGCATTCCAGATTTAAAATCCCAACGCCCACAACGGTACAGTAACGGACGTTCATTTCGCGCGCTTTTGCCAGAGATAAACTCTCACTGGACCTGCAGAGTTGCCAGGTCAGCTGGTTGCGAGCTAAATTATACAATTCTTATCACTACATAGTATAAAATAAAGTCGCTTTCTCCGTCCCTATGTCCCTATGTCCCTTTGTACGCTTAAATCTTTAAAACTACGCAACGGATTTTGATGCGGTTTTTTTTAATAGATAGAGTGATTCAAGAGGAAGGTTTATATGTATAATACATGCATAATATACTGAAGGATAACCCACAATAACCATTTTCCCGTGCGGAGCCGGGGCGGGTCGCTAGTTAGATAATATTTGAGTGCAGAGTAAGGACTACCATAATGTACTACTTTAACCATCGCAGTGCACGTGTTCGGCTTACGTGGCACTTTTTGCACTTAACTAGAAAGATAAAAATTATAGATCGAAGAGACAAATGTGTACTTCTATATGGAACATAGTACCTATCTATACCTACACAATTTCTAAACTTCTCTGCGTTATCAAATATTTGATCATATACCTATTTGATCATTTACATGTAATACATCAAATATTATATGATCAAATATTTGATAATGTAATATGCCCCTAATGTTATCTGAAATGAAGTAGGTTAGGTAGGTACACCTAACCTCACTTACACCGATTTATTTTTCTGCTATTCTCTTACATTACAATTGGCAACACTTTCACCAGTTAAAAAATTTTGAACGCGCCACATAATACAGGTACATATTAGAATAAAACATTAATGGTTCCTATTCTTTGTTGAGTTGAGAATTCTATTTTGATAAGATCGTTTATGTATTATATAAAATAGATTTATTTAACCTACGTGACGACAACGACTATTAATTATTTTAGTTCACTAAAGTTGATTACAATAGGTAGGTACTTACCTTTAATAAATTGACGAATCACGTGCATTTTGTTTTTCACAATTACTAGATGTGATTATTGTGATTTACTGAATGATAAACAACTGCACCCACAACACAAAGCACAGTGTTTTGTTTTGTTTTGGATTCTCTCTCCTGACAGACAGTCAGCTGATTGATTAAAAAACAATTTAGAGTTATCAACTTTAGAATTGAAAAACTACCACACTTAAGATTTATATTTTTTGTAATTTGTTTGATAAACTAAAGTATTCCATTCATACTTGTGGATTTCCTTCTTAACATACTTACCTATCCTATTAGTCCTTGTGAAAATATTATTTTAAATTTAGTTCCTTCCCAGTCTTATTCCTTACATGTTTGTTTAGGCGACCCGAATTTCTAAAACAATTTAAACATTACACTATGAACTCTTTTCATGAAAAAAAAAGTAATAAAAACAATGCTTTTGAATCTCCTATCACTATTTTCCGTAGGTATATAATTCCGTTATAACTTAGAGTATACATCTTCAAAGTTATTGTTCGTTGAATACAAGGAATCTATTTATAGTGGGCAGGAAACGCCACAGTTTACGACTATTTCGCACAAAGATTCAGTGTTTTGAGTTTCAAGAAACGTTCTTTGTTGGTTATTTATTAGACGCTAGTGGACATTTTGTAATGTCGAAATTGAGGCTTTTTACATCACGGTTTTGTTAACATTAAAAAACCAAGTGGAAATTGTAGCTATCCTTCAAATTTATTTGTCACAAATAAAAATAAGTACCTACTTAAGATATTAAAACTAATTATGTAGATGTACAAAGTAGGATATTAAGTGGTTTCGATTGCTTCAAGTACTCGGTCTGAAATAAACATTAAATTACAAAGTATTCAACCATTTTATTCATATCTCAAGTTAATCCGAGATATTATTTATCTCAAAGGATAATAATATGAAGTTGTTACATAAGCCGACTCACAACAGGTTTAAGCCATTCGGATCCTAGCTATACTTACCCGGGCCTCACCTAGCCATGTGTTTATTTTTTACTATCTACATCCTGTCGTACCAAGCAGTGATATTGTAATCCACGCAGTTGTTGGTCTGAGGTTTTCCATACTTTAACACTGCTATATCTCCTAGTTTATTTTACATTCATTTGTTATGATTATTCAATAATCTTAGTCTTCCTCGTCCTTTTGGTCTTCATGTTTTACAAGGCCCATTTTTACTTCCGAATAATTTCATACTTATCTTTTGCAGTATTTATTTTGAGTGATAAAAGATGCCTAATATTTAGTTCTCTATATAGATAGAGATAGACAGACCTCAAGGAAGCTTTTTCCCGCCGATCATATGATAATCGGCGACCGTTACCGGCTATCTATTACGTCATGCATATCGGTTGCTTTACGCATATCGTTCGTCTGATAACCCCTTCTCACGGTCTCATCGAACAAGCTTTATTTAGATTTAGGCCAAAATTTCAGTTGCTTTATACCTAACGTATTGATTGTGCAAATTTTATGAAAAAAAACTTTTTATTTTTTCTAAATAAGGTTTTATTCTATGTAATTATTTTTTATAAATTATACTTGTTTATACGAAAACCTGTAGTTTCTTAAATGAATTTTATTAATGGTCTAACATAAAATTCTATGTTCAATTTCACTCTCCGTGCAATGACTGCGGTTGACAAAAAAACGTACTTCATCTGACGTACAATTTTTAATGTTATTCTAAAATGTTAACTTTCAACTACATAATATGCAAAAAGATTATACACGATTACAATTAATTAAAAGCCCTTGAACTCAGAAAGAACCTATATATAACTGAGGAAAAAACTGAATGACGTGATCAGTAAAGATTTTTTTCGATCAGCTGTTTGATTAAAATTCACAGTCTGGCTCTTGAACGAAACTTGTCTTGAATCCACTTCCAACAAGACATTTATTTTTTATGATGTAAGATAATTATTTAAATAGGTAACTCTGGAGTAGGTACTCATTTTCATAGAAAATTCCGATATTGAAGAGGAAAATAATATAAAACCATATTAATTCAATTCCCATGTTCATGTGAATATTTCAATAATAAAATTTAAGTTAGCGTTAACAGCAGCTAGATAGTAACGTTAAATTCGAAAGCTATTAGATACGACAAACAAGCAAGCAACGTAAGATCATGATCATAAGTTACATATTTAAACGAGCAGTTATTTAGATCCAAGCGTACATAATTATAAGGAAAGCGAGAATAAATTATATAAATTGTTTCTCTATTAAGTCCATAAAATATTTTTAGTTTATAATCTCGTTTATTATGATACCATTCTGAAGCTTTTATTTGGAGGGATGACGTCACAAATTTGCGGCCACCCAGGCAAAATAAGTAGGTACTTAATTATTATTTTTATTGCATTGTATGTTACATTATTGTACTACTACCTACCTATAGAAAACAATGAAAGCTTAAACCTATCACGGAGCCATTGATTTAGATTGAACCATAGAAAATGTTATTTGACAATGACCAACTATAGGGCGGTGTCTAAAAGACATTCCAATACTTCTACCATATGATTTGAGTAGGAATTCTCAGGACGTTAGCTAAATCAAGTATTGCAGTCTAATATCTTATATTGCAGCAATAAATAGTCTTTTCTTCATAGCCTTATGGGTCAAAGTAAAATTACCTGAGTGAATGGTATGTTTTGGTATTGTCGCATGGTGGAGTTCTCAGGAAGGAACACAAATATAACACGTGCTTTTTACCTGATAATTTTTAACACATTTGCAGTCTTATATCATGTGAAATAAGTGCCATCAGAATTTTGTTCAATGATGTTTATTTATTTGCAGTAGTCATATGGTTTCCCGCTCTTTTTTAAGACTTATGCACTTGATTATAAGCGTTATGGTTCGGAGGTAGAGTTTCTTTCAGCATTAAAGAATTAACCACCATATGATTTTAAACTTGAATTAAACGTTGATGTGTGCGTGTGATACCGGATTTACTTCTTGCAGCTTTTGGAAATGTAACCTTACCATGAAGGACTTAAGTACCAGTTTTTATGATAGAAACTACGTTTGTGTGCAAGAAAACAGGATTCGATTCCCATATGATTTTTGTGTGGCATTCCTTTTCATGGCACTTGATTTTAGAACTTAATCTAAGTAAAATAAAAGTGATATCAGTCTGTATTTTTACTATCGGTCTAGTTTGGTAGAACCGTGGCCGTGGTAGGACCAGACCAGACGACTTGCTCAGCAGCCAGTAAGGTTACCAGTTTCTTGATATGAAAACTTACTGTGTGATAAGCGGCCATTTTAAAAATGCCCCTCTAACATGCCCGGTCCACGCATTGGAGGATATTTCAATATGGCGGTTTTTTTGACAGTTAAATGTACGACAAACTTTTGTCATAGCACTGCATGTTACGGGGGATGAATAATTTTATAGATATAGATAGAACATACTTTATTGCACACAAAACGCTCAAATTAATTAACTAACATTTATGTATTTTTTGTTATTTTATAATGAATCCACATTATCTATAGGTATAGGTACCTACCTATAAAAATGTTATAAATCTTGATACTAACGAACAACTAAAATTTAATGGAAAATTGCAGCCGTTTTGAACTTGCTAAGCTGATCATTATAATACCACTTTTGATATGAAGTAATGTATCCCATACTTGAATAAAGTAGAAAATGAGTAACATTCATCACCACAAATAACAATTTATAATTTTGTAATATTTTGAAAAGA
Source organism: Teleiodes luculella (assembly GCA_948473455.1). Classification (NCBI taxonomy): domain Eukaryota; kingdom Metazoa; phylum Arthropoda; class Insecta; order Lepidoptera; family Gelechiidae; genus Teleiodes; species Teleiodes luculella. The sequence continues at coordinate 5,372,013 of OX419609.1, read as the reverse complement.
TGCAACGCCTGTTGAGTTTCTTCCGGCGAGTTCTTCTTGTGAACTCGCATCGACGTCGAAAAGTAATTTGTAAAATTTTACTTCGAATAAAAAACTTTGACTTTTGACTTGATCAAAATAATTTACTTAAATTTTATTATTAACCTACCGTAATAAAATAACAAATCTCGTCAATTATTTTTTTGGTTACTATAACTGAATTCAGTTCGAATTTTAATACATCAAATCTAATTGCACAAAGTGTTTTAATACTTTTATACGAATTTCTAAATGCATTACAAAAAATAATATTATAACTAAATCGAAAATCGAAAGTGGAATACTACTAAAATGGTAGTTTTTTTCTATGCGATAACATTATCGCAGGGGTGGCAGCAGGCAGGCAGCGCGCGCGCTCCCTCGCTCGTCTCGTCTCGTTCATCCCGAATTTTGAATTCAGTCGCTTACGCGCCGCCGTTCATGACGGGTTGCGGTTGACGTCGATTCGACTCGTAAAATCAACTTCATAAACCGAGAGAGTGAAAAAAAGACTGATTTTTGTATAGAAAATGGACTCAAAATAGTGTGTTTTTGATATAAGTGAAAAGACTGTGAATTATTGGCCAAAATGTGGGAAGAAACCAGCCAAAAATGTGAGAACGGGTGTCAGTGTTCGGGGTGAGTTTTTTTTTATGATTTTACATGAACATGTCTGAGGCAGTTTGTTTACGGAACAATATTGAATTATCCTTCCTATTTTAAATTAAAATTTACTTTCAAGCCCTGGCTGGTAAGAAAGATTAATCCTAAAATTCTTTTGAAATTGGAACTCTCGTTTTGCGGATGTTGTTTTGTTTTTAACGGCCGCCGGCCAGTTGGAATTTTATTGATAATAATCAGCTGTTCATCAAATTCATAGTAATGTAACTCGTTTCATTTGACATATAAAATACCGATTTATCGTTTTAATAAAGCACTAGGATTTGTGATTTTATTGTGCCTCATTTCAGTCAGTTTAATTTCATAAACATATTTTTTTATTGTTTTAAACCAAATCGCGTTGGCTCTGTCGCTTTGTTGAGCTAATTTAGTTGGTCACGGAAAAGTCCGACCAGAAAAATAAAAAACCTCGCCATTGCGGAATTTCAATGGAACTAATTTTATTATGGAAATTGTTGCCATAATAGGTACCTAATAATTCTTTTTGGTTTGGATAATCAGTAGGGCTCGAGAAGCTGTCAAACCGCGACATATTGACAGAACTAATATGGCTCTAATGTCACTATGTCGCGTTTGACAGCTTTTATTTATATGTTATGTCGCGTTTGACAGCTTCTCGAGCCTGTCGCTACTTACATAGTAGGCCTACAGGTGTGATTCAACAAGTAGGCTTACTACGTACGGAGCGACAAGCTCGAGAAGCTGTCAAACGCGACATATTGACAGAACTATTATGACTCTAATGTCACTATGTCGCGTTTGACAGCTTCTCGAGCTTGTCACTTCTTACGTAGTAAGCCTACTGTTAATTAATGTCCTAATCATAGTATTTCTATGCCCCCAGAGAAGGTTTTTTATTTCTCTGGTACTTTTTTACCCGACTACGGCGAAGCAAAAAGGAGGGTTATGTATTATGTGATGTGGGTATGGTTGTTCATACTGCACCCCTACTATGTAAGTAGCGACAGGCTCGAGAAGCTGTCAAACGCGATATATTGACAGAACTACTACGGCTCTAATGTCACTATGTCGCGTTTGACGGCTTCTCGAGCCTGTCGCTACTTGCTAGTAGGCCTGCTGTTCCATCATAACTTCTGACTTTTGTTTGTATAATTTGTAAATACTTGACTGACACTGGCACAAAGATACTCTAGCGCCATAACATAAAAATAAAACTAGTTATCATATTATTTGGACAAATGAGGTGTCATTGGAAGCCTCTTGATTGTCCGCTCGTTTTATAGGATACATGACGTCACGTTTAATTGATTACATCGCCGCCATCGTTGTCGCGTACATTCAAGATCACGCTAAGCTGTACACTATGGAATTTGCACGGTTCTTTCGACCATTGAATAAGGAAGAGAATTTTATTTATTTAGCACAAATATTACACATTTCTAATTATGTACATTGTTTATAGCTTATGACTAATACATGTGCCTATTATAGGTATACTCAACATTCTAATATAGAATACATAGGAAACGGGAAAAAAATCTAATTGCGGTCTAAAGAAACTAGTGTAGTTATTTTTGATTAATGCATGTGTGTGTTTGCGACTGAAAAGGCGGTATTCACTGTTAATAGGTACAAATAAGAGCACGTCAAGCAGAACTCGTAGACCTTTCATACATAAATATTTTGAGGTATAATTATTATGTACAGCCAAGAGCACCCTAAGCTGGACACTTTGAAGCTTGCCCCGGTCTTATTTCCTTTAAATAAGGAATAGAATCGGGGTCACATGTTCAGCTAAGTTAACTGTTGACTGGTGCAAAGAAAATCCTTATGCGCACGCATGTTTTGTAGCTTGACCGTACTTTACGAACCAACGAAAAGTACCACGGAACTTAATATTTTATTTAAAGACGAAGAGCTTAGCAAATCATATTGACTAATTTTAAAACAATAGGGTTGCTGGCTTAAAATAATCCATTCTATCTATCTACAAAACAATACTTCCAAGCTTCTGGCTGTATAAAAAACAAAAGAAAACGAAGGTCACCTTTGTGTATGGGTCCAGTTGAAAAAAGAACATCATAGACTACATTAAAGTTTACGATGCGGCTGTCTAAGAAAATGACAATAGGCCCCTATCTATCTGTTTAAAAAAAAGAAACATTTAGTAGTTTGAAAATTGAATTTTGATTTCTTCTTCAGGTGTTTTATGGTAAGCAGCATGACAGTTTTTACTATTTAATTGTTTTTTAAAGAGTTTATTCTTAGAGTTTCTGGGAGTGTTTATTTTTTACATAAATTTTGTACTTTTGTATGAGGTATAATTTTTTTAATTTCTTTATTACAAGAAAATAGTCCATCTTGATTTAAAGCCCGACCAAAGAAATAAAATACCTCGCCATATTGCGGAATTTCAATAGAACTAATTTTATAAGGGAAATTGTTGCCATAGTCGTAAAAATATACACGTGGCGCCCTCAGAGCAGGTTTTTTATTTCTTTGATCAGGCTTTACAATCATTGACCTACCTTCTGTCTGTCGCAAATATCTAAGTTTCTCTGAATTTAACCGAATTTCTTCGTCCATATTGCATATTACAGGGTTCGTTGGACATCATAAAAATGGGCCATGTTCCTAAGTGTTTTTTTTATCAAGGTCGTAATCAGTACCAACTGTAACAAAGCAACAGAACTGCCTATCTAACCCCTCTGCCCATCCCCAGTCGGTAGAGCGTGAAGTACGGTCGAAGCTATATACGTAGTTCAGCTATGTATGTGTAACTGTCTTAACCACACGGCATACATTTTATTTTTCTATTCTAATTATGAATTTGAACATTACCTACCTTAAAAGCTATTAAAAAAAGAAGAGAAATTTTCTTTTTCATCACAAGACATAATGTATCAAAATCCCACCCACTGCCGCACACACACACACAAAAGAAAGTAAAAGCTTGATGTCACTATTTGACAATATTTTTAGTCTAATAATAAAGACCAAGCCAAGCAATCAAGCTCCTATGATGCTTATTGAAAAGTTTAGAAGCACAGGCTAATAAATTATTTTTATAAAAGTACGTGCCAAAGTTAAAAAAAAACTTTTATTAACTAAATAAACGTAAAATTATTTAAGTGGTCAAGTGCAAGGTAAGCTGAACAAGCACACCGCGATTCTGTTCCTTAATGAATGGACATAAGAACTTTGCAAAGTCCATAGAGTTCATCTTCGCCTGTTCTGGACAGTACCATTATTCATTCATTATTAAAACAAACGCGTATGTAAGTCTTTATTGAGTTTATCAATCTGCCCCAGTTTCCGGACAGCCAAATAATTAATTTAAACAGTCTAGTTCTGGCGATAATACTGCACCATATGGCAACATTGTTTTGGTTATTTTTAACCGACTGCCAAGGGAGGGTTATGTCTTTCGAGTGTATGTTTGTATTTATATCTATTTGGCACGCTCTGTAGCATAATCGGCTTGATAAACTGACTTGAGAGGTATCATTAGAGTCGCCTTAATAATAAGATTCATCATCATCATCATCATCTCAGCCGAAAGACGTCCAACAGTAAGATTAACGATGGTAAATTTTAGGTAGGTATTTCGTAGGTATTTTGAAGTCAAAATATTGTATAAATTCATCATCATAAGTTTTAAAAAACTTAGTGATGTCAGCTCAGTAGGGGTAGTTAAGTTACCCTATTTAGTAGGGTATCAAAATAAAGGTTTTTCATTGACTTAAATAAATACATAATCATAATAATATTATAAAGACGAAAGATTTGTATTTTTGTGTGTGCATGTGTATATTTGTAATGAATAAACTCAAAAACTACTGAACCGATTTCAAAAATTATTTCACCATTGGAAAGCTACATTCACTCTGAGTAACATAGGCTACCTTTTACCGCGGGAAAATGCTTCATTCCCACGGGAAAAACTATTAACGCGGGCGGAGCCGCTGCGGAAAGCTAGTAACACATAAAGACACGCTCTTTTCAGTGTGCAGAGTTTTAGTGAGCTCACACCCTAAGGTAGAAAAAGGGAGCCTGAACTTTTGATCTTTACTTTGCTAAGATCACAAAAAATAATATTTAAAAAATATGTGCAGTCGGGTTCTTGTTTTAAGAATAACTTGATAGTATTTTTATCTGTATTTTTTTATATGTAAATATGGCACTAGATATATTTGTGCCAGAACGTTGTATTCTGTTCATTCATTTGTGAAATAACGAACTTTAGCATTTCTCTTATCGTGTTGGTAAGCGTGTGGGTGGTCGATATTTTGGTTTCATTCATTATCAAAAAAATTAAACGTTGTAATCGAATGCAGTTTTGATAATGAGTAGTAAGTTCTAGGTTTCCGCCGCGGCTCCGCCCGCGTTAACGGTTTTTGCCGTGGGAATGAGGCATTTTCCCGCGGTAAAAGGTAGCCTATGTTACTCAGAGTGAATGTAGCTTTCTAATGGTAAAAGAATTTTTGAAATCGGTTCAGTAGTTTTTGAGTTTATTTATTACAAACATACACACACACAAAAATACATATCTTTCCTCTTTATTATATTAGTATGAGTATGACTAGCTTTCCACCCGCCCGGTTTTCCCGTGGGAATGAGGCATTTTCCCGCCGTAAAAAGTAGCCTACGTGTTATTCTGATGTATAAGCTATATTATTGTAAAGTTTCATTAAAATCCGTCCAGTAGTTCCAGAGATTAGCGTGTACAAACAGGCAGACAGACAGTGGGTAATTTTTTCAAAACTTGTATTTTTGTTTTCAGCTACACTCCCTTTATCACCTACAATCAGTTTTTTGAAAAACAAATCAATGTACAGACACGCCGATTCTTCAGTTTTATTATTGTATAGATAGAAGATAGATAAAAGAAGATAATATTATAGGATAACTTTAGATGGATAAAAACATACAAAGAGGCGAACAACTTCAGTTGTTCAGTTGTTCAGATTTTTTTATACAAGTGTGTAGGTCAGTGACCGCAACTTAGATAATAGTTCTAACTATTCTAATCAATATAAAGAAATGTGACGACATGTGTCGTAACGTCGTGTCGTGCGTGATACGTTTCGTTACGTTAAGGAGACGTTAACGGTGCGTCACGGTGGTGCTTCTAACGGCGGCGCGGGGATCAAAGCATGAGCGGACGCGATTAGCAGAGCGATCAATGTCATCCAGACTTCATACTACTATTATAACGAGGAAAGATTTGTATTTGTGTGTGTGTATATGTTTGTAATGAATAAACTGGAAAACTACTGTGCCGATTTCAAAAATTCTTTCACCATTAGAAAGCTACATTCACTCTGAGTAACGCAGGCTACCTTTTACCGCGGGCAAATGCATCATTCCCACGGGAAAGACAAAGAAAGAAAAAAAAAGATTGTGTTTGTGTGTATTGTTCTATCTATCTAAAATAACTGAACAATACGTTTAGCTTTAAATATTATGTACAACATTTTGTCTTTTGTGGAACCAATAAATAAAAAATATGTAATAATAAAACCTAGGTATTCTTACCTAGAACACGACCACTCCGTTAGTCAAGACGATATTCTCATAATCTTATTAGGTACTAAGTATGTTAATTTAAAAAAATAAAATTTAACTTCCATTTAAGGTCAAATTTTATCATTTAAGGTCAAATTTGTGAAATAGGTCTTGAAGCTGCTTAGCGGGAGGCCTTTGAAAGTCTTTCGGCTGATATAAGTAGCGAACCGATTTGAAATCTACCGCAAAAGTTATTAACTTAGCCCATTCAGTTGTTAGTTTTTTACATAGTCACAGATGACCGCCGACGACCTTTTCAGGATTTGCAGTGCTACTTAATTTAGTTCAATTAGTGCTGTTTATTCATTAATTGCATTTCCTAGGTAATAACTTTTTCTTAAATGGACGTGTGTGCGTTGACGTTAGGGGTACAAAACCTTCCGGTTCTTAGAAAGTCCGGTCAATGGTGTTTACTCGTAATTCGATTTTGTCTTTTTTTAAAATTGACTTAGGCTAATGTGGGAAAGGTACGACTAAATTAAGCTTAGATACGACCAATCGACACAAGCAAGCTTAAAAAGGTTCCATACGACAGGAAAATTGTATACAAAAAAATATTAGGTTTCCATAATATTATTGTTATTTTTCAAACGTGGTGTTCTTAGAAGATTTGTTAGGCAAATGCTCAATACGCGTTTAAACTTTTTTGTTTCAGATTTTTTTCTTTTTAAGGTGTAGGTATTGTTTTTTCACTTAAAATGTTCGTTTGACAACTTAAATATCCTTTACCTACCAATAAAATTCATTCACTACATCTTGTGATTTTATTAACGATAGTGCTCTATACATAAAAGAACTTAGTATACACTAAGTTAGTTCACTTCAAAAGTATCCACTTCTGCATAAAACAATGTAATTAAATTACAATCAAAATAAAAACCAAACCGCCTTCCGCCGTCTAGAATGCCAATCCAACGAACGGCCGAGTAAATAACAGTATTCGAAATTCAAATAGACAGGTCTGCGTTTGAACCTACCCTGTACTTCCTAGTTGCGCGCGCGCTGGATCGATAGCACCCCAGCGGCTAGGCCATTGACCTCACCAGATGTGCCGCACCCTCGCACTATTGGTAATTACTACAGCGGGGTGCAGACGCCGTTAGTTAGGTTAGGTTAGCTACCATTTGATATCAAAAGTGGGATTTTCAATCTAGGATTAATCTAATCACAATCTGTCATATTCATAGCCGATAGATATATTCCTGGCAATCCATATGTCGTAGCCAAGTGGTTAAAATAGCCGTTCAATCAAACAGCTAGCCCTTTGACTGAACATCGCCATTCAATCACACGGCTGTACGTCGCTTAGCCGACTTGTTGACTGCAACGTTCAACACTACAGCTTGACGACGCTTAGCCAAATGGTTAAATGGCAAATTAATTAGGGTGACCATTAGTTTAGCATGTGATTTGAAAAAATAGGAAAACTTTTTGTAATTTCTTAAGAGATTTTTCTTGGATTAAGTTTAAGGACGGTTTAAGAGGTGACCAAAAGTTTGAACAAATTAGTAAACATGAAAAACAAATTAATAATCGTAATATTCTTTATTGTTGCATGTTGGGCAGAGCGATACAAAAATTTTAATAGCTTTTTTTGCTATATAAAACTGACTCTTAATATTATGCATCATCTTGTCTCTGCCTCCATATCCATAATCTTTATGAATAGTATTTAGCATGGTGAAATACTCTTTTCGGGGTACAATGCGTATCACAGGATCATCAGTACTCTTTCTTTTTAAAATAAGATATTCTTTACTGCCAGTTGTCATTAAATCGTATTTTGATATGATATCCAATAATAAGACATAGAAGTCCTGCATTCCGTGTTAGTCATGGATACCCTAGCGTTCTTTAATAACTTCAAATACCTTGGTGATGCATTTCATAATCCTGTGATTTCTCTTCGTATAACTTTTAAAATTTTAAGTCACTCTTATCACTCGTATGTGCCTCCATAATTTCTGGCTCTTCAACACTAGTAACGTACCTATATTTACTACTTTCTTTCCGAAAAATATCTTGAAACAATCAAAAACACAGGTAAGTTGACGCCATATTGAAAACAAAACACACCTAGCGCCGCCGTCGCGGTGGTAAGCTGAACTAATTCAATTATGAGGCGGCTTTTGAGTCAGCTGTAATGTTGAACGTTTTGAGCGCCTCAAATATTCAATTAAGAAGCTAGACGTGTGATTGAATGGCGATGTTCAGTCAAAGGGCTAGCTGTTTGATTGAACGGCTATTTTAACCAGTTGGCTACGACACATATACCATTCATAGTTATCAAGATTGATCAATATACAAAAATAAATATTGATCAATCTTGATGTATCTGATAAATAAACTTATCTTCGCTCTTTCGCGCTATGGCGCTTTTTTACTCACCAAAATACTCTTTAACCTTCTGTTCTATTTTTTGAAGATCATAAAATTTAATGGTTCTGGCGGAAACCATGCATTGGGTTTTGCAACACTTATATACTAGGGCATTTCGGGGTAACAAAATGATCACCCACCCACCCTTTTAATGGTTCCGTGATATTTTTTAAACTGTTTTGTTGTTTAATTATATGTTTTATTTTCTTATCATGCTTTCATCTTTCATGTGCTTGTCAAGCAATACAAAGAAATACGAATTAATGTCATACAAAATCAACTTTTCACGCCGAAATTCATAAACTTACCATTCTTCCGCCAAATTTTGCATACCTAATTATCTGAAACTCGTGCACTTTTAGCATCGCGTGAGCCTTTGAACATTTTTAATTCGCCCAATTTTGACAAAGGCATTTAAACTACACAGCCTGGTTGTGCGATCGTCAATTTTTCTCAACCTGAATGGACCGTGGAATGAATGGCCAGTGTTATTTATTAATTTTGAAAATGGAACAAAAGCATAAACCCGTCTTTTGAAGAGCCTCTACTGGTTATTCGCTGCGCTCATCGTTTCGTGTACTGATGCGGGTTGCTATGAGGTACATTTAAAATTAAATAAAAAGTGAAATAGGCCAAAACATTGTAACAATCGATCGATGAAACCGCTATATCGTCAACATAGGCAGCACAATCGAAATGAGACCTAGGGTATTCGTACTAAAGTCTAAGTTGGCTCGGGGAAAAATATATGCAGGTGGCCATACACCCTAATCATACTGTTAGTTGCTATTTTATTCGCGACCCTTTATTGTCCATGTGATACCGCTTTAGGTTTTTGGCTCAATGGCTTCATTGGGAAAATGATTTACGTTTTCTGATATTGTTGGAGATATTGTATTTACGATTTTCGGAAATAAAATGTCCTGGGATCAGAACTATGAAAAGTGAAAATAATAAAATAACACATCGATACTATTTTTATATTAACTTTGCAAATTTTATGACAACGATCAAAATGTCTATAAAGTATATAGGTAAGTGAGAAAAACATAAAAAAGTTAAATAAAATGATGTAGGTAAATATAAAAACGTTTATTTGCAAAGTCGCTTGTAGAGAAATGTTTTGTTTTACTTTAAATTTATTTTTTGCTGTGTTGTGGACTCTATTCATTTTTTTTTCTAACTTAGACTATTTTTCTAACTTAGACTATCATCTCTACGGGGCTGTAAATCAGATGTACATATTTCATCTGTGATGATGATGCTACTAACGTGAAGAGATTTTTAGGTCTCTCGATTAATAAGTACTACAGAAATCGATAAAAAGTAAAAACATTTTCCGCTCCTTGATTAGTTGTTATGATTTCAAAGATCGTAAACATCTAAGTCAATTTCCGTTCAAGTGAATGACCCTAATAGCGAAGCGGCGGCCATTATGGAGCGGCCATACGAAATTGATATAAGAGCAACAATAATGCCCTCTGCTTTCCCTGCGCCTGGGCAACTAGTGCTGCGGTCAAACGTGATACAATCCTACAAAATTTAAGCTTTTCGCCCCGCGACTTTGCCCGCCCTCACAGTTTTTCCCGTGGGAATGAAGAATTTTCCCACGGTAAAAGGTAGTCTATGTGTTATTCTGATGTATAAGCTATGTTATTCTAAAGTTTTATTAAAATTAATTTAGCTGTTTTTGCGTGAAAGAGGAACGAACATCCATATCTGTCCATTCTCGCAAACTTTCGCGTTTATATTATTTGTAGGATTTTCGCTTTGGAATGCCTCAAAATGGCCAATATTTGCCAGAAAGTCTGTACTTCTTTTACAAAAATATAACTCGGGTGAAGCCGAAGACAGAAAACTAGTAATCTAGCTGCCATGTTCAAGGCTTACGACCGCATTTCGCCTTTGTAGTAAATGAATTTAATAACATGTACAATGTTATTCGTATTGCTTCTTTTCTACTACTCTTTGTTGTGGTCAATTTATAATTTGACAGGCTTTATTTCTTAATTTTACTGCTGCACTTTTATAACCCTTCAAACGTCTAAGTGTAAGGTTATTGACTGCAGTCCTTTTAATCAATATGCTACCAAATTCAAGGTACTTTTGAATTGGTTGTATACAAGTGTGAATATAAATCCGGGACAGTAAACTACTACAGAAGAGAACGTCTCTAAAAAGGACTATACTCTATACTACACAATCGTGTATAGGAAGAACAATAATGGGCTGAGAATCCTGCCCTGCGCTACACGGCCCCGCCACGCCGCACAAAGCGAAGCCCCACGCCCTGTCACGATTCCTTCCATTTTGTAATAAAACCTTAAACTGTATCAGATATACTTGAGCACTAGCGAGTTTAACAAAATAATTAGATTATCCATTAACGCTTAATGATTTAAAAGTCATCGTGTGTCAAAGGCCTTTACGAATTCTAATCTTAAATATGCAAATATAAAGCTGGGCTTAAGTGCTAATAAAATGATGACGCAGATATTCTGCTGTCTAGGTTTACCTGTTTTAAAAATTCTAAAGTCTAGTCTAGCTAGGCTGCAGCGGAAACACTTAAAATTAATTCCGTAAGAAATGTAGGCAATAAATCGAGAGTGAGAGTATAATAGATAGTAAAAGTAATGTCGAATTACGATAGAGATGATTTAACTGCCGAGAGGCGGTACTTTCGCGGTTTTTATAGTAAGTAACTATAAATGTGTCAGTGGGCTGAAGAACGTAGCTGTAAAATGTAGCGAACAATGTGAGGCTACAGAAATAGTACTTTTGCTGAAGATCTGTCAATTTTAGCGGTATTTTGTAGAGATTGACAGATATTTAGGATGTTATGGTGTTAATTTTGAAAAACTGAGTAAAAATTAAAAACGGCCTACGATACGGAATGTACACTGTTTTGTTTATTTCTTATTTTAGTATAATGGTATTAATTTTGTTTTTCTGTTAATGATAATAATATTATTTTATCATAATTTTGAATCCATTTTTAGTCACGTTAAAATTAGAAGCCTACTTTTCTAAGTACCTATCTACCGTTTAAAAAAATTGTACTTAAATGGTCATAACATTTTACTACAAGCTTTACATAGCATCTCTTATGTCTATCACATCCTGATGACATAAGCGTTCTTGTAGGAATGCGCCGACGAAACCCGCGACAGGCGTATACCATCCCACGCTTTAGAGAAGGACAGGAGATAACGGCTGAATGAATCCAGTTCCATCGCCACAGGTTCTTTTTTTGAATGCGTGATTTGAGATTTTTTCTAGTTACTTTGGTTCTGTTGCTAGGATATTTATGTAATGTTGAACTCTGCTACACGTTCTTGGTAATACTGTGGTTATGTTATCAAAATTATTGCTTGCTTTATATTTTTAGTAAATTCCGAATTCTGTATTGTATACTTTTTTCTTGTATGTTATTTAATCACTACATAGTATAAAACAAAGTCGCTTTCTCTGTCCCTATGTCCCTTTGTACCTACGTTTAAATCTTTAAAACCACGCAACGAATTTTTGATGCGGTTTTTTTAATAGATAGAGGGATTCAAGAGGAAGGTTTATATGTATAATACATGCATAATATTCCTAAGAATAACCCACAATAACCATTTTCCCGTGCGGAGCCGGGGCGGGTCGCTAGTTGTGTAATATAATGGCCTAAGTATTAAATTCACTAAGCTTGATAGGTACGTCGCTTTTACAAGTGAAAAAATATTTATAAAAAGACTATATTAAATGGATGGTTAGTAAATAAGTACCTATTTCTAGTATTCATATTTCATATACGACCGACCCCCGACCGACGCCCGTTCGCCACGCTGCTCGGCTCGCCACGGTCGTCACGCCAATAATCAGTTTTATCCCTCGCCTATAAATGTTTCACATCAAAAAGGCTCTCTGCATTAACTTCGACAAAACAAGCCATACTTTCAGATTTTCATGCGATATAAATCGTCGCTAGTAACCCACTGTTTCTTTTAAATAAATTTACCATCTTTTTACCATATTGAGTCATTACAGAGACCATAGACATCACTTAACATTCATCCCACAACTGGGCGGAAATGACGCAACTAAAACTATGTTTATTCAAAAGGATTTCTGACCTTGTAACTTACTACTTGCTTATTTTCATTCTTACATAGTTTTATTTCAAATCGCTAAGATGTGACGCCTTATTCTGCGAACACGAATTCAAAGTTTGCGGTTATGTTTGACACACACAAAATATATTTCTTTGAAAGTAAAAAATGACATTGTTTTACAATAAAATACCACAAAATAAAACAAGCTTTTGTTACAAATTCTTGAATGAAAAGACACTGGTATTTTCAGTAATCGACATTTTTAAGAGGTATTAAATTAAGTACTTACATATAAAAAAAGATAACATTGATGATTTTACATAAATATTTTCAGTTTTTTTTTATTTTGTTCCGTTTATTTGAGCTAATCTGTTGTATTCTGACACTTATTTGCTTTATAAAAATACACATGAGAAAATCTATTGCATACTGAAAGCATACACCATTATAGAATTCTAAACCCCTTAAAGTCGATAAGTGTACTATAACTAGTTTAAAAAAAGAAGTAAGCTGAACTTAATGCTCTTAGATCTAGAATGGGCTTAGAAAAAAAAGAAAAGCACGTGTGGGAACGCGGGATAGAAAAATAAAAATCTGTTTTAAAAAAGGAACTAAGTAGCCAGGAACAGGATTCAACCGCCGAGGTCCTGTTTCGCTTCTGCTACGTTTTTAAAAATAACACTCACGCACGATTCGGTGTACATTGAGAAGTCGATATGGTATTACATAAAATATGACATAAAGGACTCATTGGCTTGGCTACGCATTGGATGTCAAATTATACATAGGTACTTGAAAATTTTATTTGAAACGGACCTAAAGTTTCTTGCGCAGCGTTGCCTCTTTTTATGAAAATAATGTGTGGTACAAGGTGGTGCTATCTGTAAATAGATATTTTTGAGAATAATATGCTATCTAATGATTTAAACCCTTTAAAACTGCATATTGGGCATATGATTATAGATTTTAAGAATTTTTAAAATGAATATACACAGTTATAAAATATTTCATTAAAATTGTCTTTATTTAACACCTATTTAAATAAAATGTTTATATAATCGGTAAGTATTTTAACTATATTTTGGTTTTAATTACCGAATCAAATTTCCATACTGCGTATGTCTTTTTACTGAAATTTTGTTTTTCCCTTTTGTATTTTAAGCTGTTAATAATCAAAAATAAATAAAATAATTGTAAATTATTACGTACGCAGCCAATTTTTGTCTATTTCGCAGTTTTCTTACTTACGAGAAAAGGCAATATTTTAAACAACTTAACTTACTCTAAGTTTTTAAACTTTTATTACGTTTTTTTCTTTAGCACTAGCGAAGCTTTGTGCTAGTATCAATATGATACCGTATCAAAATATGAAAACATTACAAAGAAATAAAAATTCATGTCATACATAAATCAAGGATGTAATCATGAATAAATGATCAAAGCCTACATGTACCCGACAGACGTTTAAACAAACCACTTTATAGGCAATTTGAATTTCAAACTTGGAACGTCTACGAGCGGAAGAAAGCAACGGCCAAACCCGTTGAGATTTGAATTCAGAACGGGATTTCAAACCGACAGTTCAGTTTGGAAATAGAAGACGACTGTCAAGGGAATCAATAGACAGGTAAACATTTCAAATTAGGAAGCGTGATTTAAAAGACAAGTTTGCTTTTGAATTTTGAGTTTGGAACGTGACAAAATAGATAAGGTAGGTATTGCGAAAGTAGGTAGGTACTACCAGTTTATTTATCTGTTATTTTGACTTGTCAGTAAATCTTTTGTGACACGAAAATATTGTTTAAAAAGGCTTGTTGTTCCGTAACACGCTTCAGAAGTTGCGTAAAAATGTTGAAAAAACAATAAAAATAAAATAGTGTCACAATTTTACTGTTCCGAGTTTCCGAGCCACCTTTATTTTTTAAGTGGGATAAAATTATTTCTTCTTAATAAAAAGCAAATTATGTCCTTCTCCGTGTCTATAAACTTACTAACTTAAGTAACGTAACTTTAAATTTATCTTTTTACAGCAATGCGTTCAAATTGACATACAAAAATCTAAGCAGGCATATTATACCAAGGATATTAAAATTAGGAAGAAGTTGATCTGAGAATTACTCTTATCTCTACTATTAATAAAAATAAAGAAAGATAGAAAAAAAGAAGAAAGAATTTTTTTTTTCCAGTAACAAACAACAACAATGGAATAAAAAGTAACATGAGTTCACAGATAGGGAATTGGGACCGACTCAGCCATGGTCTAAAAAAAAAAGGTCTAACAATCATACTGTCAAACTTGACACAAGCCTACGTCATCTGCTGTTCATCCTTGTCGAATAATAGGTACCCATCGACAAGGATGAAGAGCAGATGACGTAGGCTTGTGTCAAGTCACGTGATCTTCTAGACCGTAGACCTTGTTTTCTTAGACCATGGACTCAGCACACCAGCATTACGTTGCAAGGTCTAAGACTCAAACACTTGCAACACAGATTGCAAGCAAATAATTAAAGTTATGACTGGTTTACAATACAACCAACTTCGCGAAATATCTGTAGAACAATTTTATTTTATTCCATCCTAGCAATATGTATTTACTTCGGAACGTTACATAAAATTGCACATATTTATTCAGGGCCACAATTATCCCCTCTAGATGCGCCCGCGACTATCACTATAAAATAAACCCGTAGGTACTGTACTTATCAGCTCTTCTATCCGTTAGCGCAGCTGAATGCAATTTTTATGAAGTACCTATAATTTTACGTTCATTGCTTAGCCTTTAAACATGAGAAAATTCTTTATTGCACACAAACAAACAAAAACACAAATACAGAAACAAATATGATACAGAAAATGTGCAATTATTGCTTAGATATCAATTTCTTCCAGGCAACCACTTAGATAGAGACTTAAATGAAGTATACCCATATAATTATATCTTTGTCATACCTACTACGTAGGTAATGTATTTGAATATAAGAAAATAACTTTTTTTTTACATGCTTGTATCGAAAAAGTACGACCAATCAAACTTCTCCGTACTTGCGGGGGAGCGGAAGACTCTACTCCATAAAAAGTCATATTATACCAACGCGTCTAGGGGCGGCTCGAGGGAGCCTCGGACCACGGCCTAGCGCGTTGATACTGAAAAACATAGTGAAGAAGGAACGCATTGAAAAAAGAACGTTCTTTTTTCAATGCGTTCCATTTATAAAAAGAGAAGCTCAGAAATTCTTTTTTTTTGTATTGGCACCAAAGTTCAGAATAAATTCCATTTAATTTTCATAATGATGGCGGCCTTTAGTGTTTAAAACTAAAGAGAAACAAGGACAAGACACATCAGGACATCTTATCTCAACATTTTGTTTGTCCTATAAATAAAGTTTTAACTACATACACGTGTAATACTTGGATACGCAGAGAAGCAGGTTTTGTCTTATTTTATTATTAGATAATCCTTAGGGTCTGGGGGCAACGAACTATATTGTAAACGGCTTTACAAACACGGGAAACTAAGATGGTTGGTTGAGGTTTTTTAGAGGATTTTTTAAATAATGTCAAGTAAGTATTATAGGTTAAAATTAAAGGTGTTTTCAGTTTGTTTGAATGCCATAGAAAGCAAGTTATTTTTTTAATTTTGAATAGCCTCAACTTGCTCAATATTATTTCGTTTTCTGTGCGATATTTTTTCCACCTTATGGTTGCATGGAAGAGATTCCTTGCTACCGTAGAAATAAGGTCTCCTTATGACTCTTCTGTGTGTGTTTTAAATTGTTTTTAATCCCCGATAAAAAAGAGAGGTGTTAGTAGTTTGACATGACATGTGTCTGTCTGTGGCATCGTAGCTCCTAAACGGATGCGCTGAATTTGATCTAGTTTTTTTTGGTTCGCAAGGTGTCATTGAGAGTGTTCTTAGCTATGATCCAAGAAAATATCTTCAGCCATTTGAAGATTATCAGCTCATTTCTAGTTGTTGATCCTGAACAGATCAAAGGGTCAAGTAACGGTTTTGTGGTGGGGGTTTTTAATTGTGTATTAAAATTTGTCGGCTAAAATTGTTAGGGCCGTGAGAGTGCAAGATAGTTACCCTCAAATGTATTATTATTACAGATTTTTATGTGTGAGTATTTTTTTAATATTGACGTCATTGTCAACTGCATCCTTTTCAAATAGTTAGGTACCTACCTATTGCGCAGACAAAAGCCGTCAAACGCCAATCAAAAATTTCAAATTTAGAACGCCGAGACCAGAGACACCGCATTTTTAATCTGCAGCAACGGATGTTGTCCCATTCAGCCGGAGCCCGGAGGTCATGACCTGGGACAGTTTATTATTATTTGCACTTCCCATGCGAATCTGTATCATCTGATTTGTCTATTGTTATAATTTACGGATACAAAAAAAAGTTTCTCAAGACCTTCCGTGTTGCGAAAGGGAGCAAAATTTTCAAGGGTGAAAGAACGGTAGTTTTGACATATCTGTCAAGTAAACTCTAAAAGCGACCTTATTGTCATGTAGTTTGAGTTCTTTTTGCGTTTACGAATGTTTCGTATTGTCAGTAGTTGATTTGAAACCTTGTAGCGCTAAAGATATGGTTGAAAGTCGAATGCTGGTAAGTTTTTTGAATCTTCAGTTGAGATACTTTTCGTTTTCGCCTATGTTACCTTTAAAGGGATGTTTTACCCACATTTAGTTCCCAGGGGTATTTTATTAGCGAAATTTATTTATTGACAGAATTGACAAGCCTCAAAAGATGACCCCGTTTCGATCAAACTGGACCTTTCTGAACAATAATTTTGCAATTTCGTTACGGCTCATACATATTATGAAATGCCATCTCTACTAATATTCCCATGTGAAAAGATTTGAAGATTATTTATTTTAATCTGTAAGTAAGTACATATTACCAAAGCAGCAAAGTCGCTTTCATAATTTCATTTTTGACTTGTTTTTCAAGGACATAATATCTTTATTAATATTCCCACTAACACTCCGACCACGTGACTGACACAAGCCTACGTCATTTTGCGCTGTTCATCCTTGTCTATTACACGCATTCGACAGGGATGAACAGGCAAAATGACGTAGGCTTGTGTCAGTCACGTGGTCGGAGTGTTAGACCTTGTTTTCTTAGACCATGATGGGTATAATATAAAATTCTAGACGGAAATAAATACTCTACAATACCTAATAAGCCTGCAATAGGCAAATAATACAATAATATTACTGACGGTTATATTATCACAAAATTGAAGGTCGTTTCAGGGAAAATGTAACACAATAACAAAGATTGTTCCATAAATATATTATTACATTACATTTGCAATGTTATTGTAAGTATAATAATAACATCCAGTAATGTATGGTAGATAAGAATAACGGAAACTGAATATGTTAGATACAAGTTTATGTTTAAGTAAATAATATTTTGTACGAGTTAAAAGATACATTTAGTATTGTAGAGTCGTGTGATCCTGTCATTAGAAAACTTGTTAACACGGGCGGAGTCGCGGGGTGGAAAGCTAGTATCACTATCACTACATAGTATAAAACAAAGTCGCTTTTTCTGTCCCTATGTCCCTATGTCCCTATGTCCCTTTGTACGCTTAAATCTTTAAAACTACGCAACGGATTTTAATGCGGTTTTCTTTAATAGATAGAGTGATTCAAGAGGAAGGTTTATATGTATAATACATGCATAATATGCTTAAGGATAACCCACAATAACCATTTTCCCGTGCGGAGCCGGGGCGGGTCGCTAGTAAGTTATAAATTTATAAGTAAGTTTTATACGTCGATGACTCCATTCGATAAATAAATAATAAAAAGACTTGTTAGGTTAATGATTTGATTATTATAACTCTATATAGACTTTTTTGGTCTTGAAAAAAAAAAACAAGTTTTTTTTATATGGGTAGATCACACGGAACGACGAGTGACGGCGAAAATTATTCAAATTTTATTAAAATATTCAAAACAAAAGACTAAACTAGTTCCTCAACCGATTTTTTGCATTACTTTTTCCCACGGGGTTCTCTATTGGACTTACTAGGTTTTTTAAAATATTAATGGTAGGTAATAAATAAATACCTAATTAATTATAATTAATTATTTTACTTACTTTTGCAATAAAAACAAAGTGTTCGATCCTTTTTTTTCTAAACCTTTTTTGATACTGGCACAAACTTAGGCTAGTGCCACAAAATCTAGTGCCATAAACGAAAATAAAACTAACTTGCGCGTTCCAAGTTCCCCGGGTTCCAATTTTAAACGGTTCAAACGTTGTTTGCGACAAATGGCATACTGTTCTCGTGTGACGTCATTAACGGTTTTCAGCTATTTCGGTGCATCGCCGGCGCTTGCGTCGTTAAAGATTAATTAGTATTAACTGGAGTTGTGAACTAAGGACGTAAGGACCAACCAACTACTCGTATTTTAGTAAGAAAAGTATCCTTGGGAAATATGATCAGTCAGATCCGTTGACTTATTGAATTGGCAAGTTTTTTCAGTTTTTGCTAGGAGTCGCCAAATCACCTTACACCCTTCATGGGAATAAATACATAAGTTACGTACTCACGATAAGTTTTATTTCCTATGGACAATCAAATAATAAGTATTGATACATGAGTCTGTTTGGTCGAAATTTTATAATCATTTAAAAATCTAGGTATAAGTATGTTTTGATTTATAGGTGTTAAATACTGGTCTCATGCGCCATCATTGTCCTTAAACAACACTGGTTTACAACTGTATTTAAAAAAACAACAACATCCATTCCAGTATTTTATTAGTTAATTTTTTTTATTTACAAGGTTAGATAAAAGCGTTAGTATAACGTGTAACTTAACCTTTGGCTTGTCCTACATTTTAAGATTATAAAATTATTTTCTTCTAAAATGCTGTGTTAGTGTACGTGTCCCACTTAGATTAAGAATATTTGGTAAGTGGGTCGGTAAATTAATTCAATTTAAATTTAGAACTTAAAATTACAAAGTTGATCGGACGTCTTTGTTATTTACAGCTACCCTCAATTATATTTCCTTGCTATACGTAAAATAAACATCTTAGATTACATAATAAACTAAGTTTTGTTACTCACAGCTTGAGGGATTCGATTTTTCCGTTTCCTGCGAGAAATTTTCAAATCCTTTTGTATTAGTGCTCATTTAAAGTCCGTTTATTTATAAAGGGCCTCTGTCAAAAATTAAATGCCAAATCACTACATAGTATAAAATAAAGTCGCTTTCTCTGTCCCTATGTCCCTATGTCCCTATGTCCCTTTGTACGCTTAAATCTTTAAAACTACGCAACGGATTTTGATGCGGTTTTTTTAAATAGATAGAGTGATTCAAGAGGAAGGTTTATATGTATAATACATGCATAATATACTGAAGGATAACCCACAATAACCATTTTCCCGTGCGGAGCCGGGGCGGGTCGCTAGTAATTTATATTGTGTTTAATTTGATTGGTCGCTAGTTCGACGAAACAAGCTTCACCATACAGATAATAGATATTAATATTTTTTCGTTAAAAGACACGTGAAAATGCATTTGCTACTCTGGCTGGACTAATATTTCAACCTAATCTAAATTAGTTTTGAACAAAAAACAGCAAAAAATAAATAGCACAAGTGTTTCGCATCTTTGGCGCGAACAGCCATCTTGAATTTGACGGCAAAGGCGGGAAACCTATAAAAAAACATTTTAGGTTCTTTAATAAGGACACTGTGGTAGTTAATATCAATTAAATTTACCTTATTATTATTTTTTTTAATGTAGAATATTTATCCTCCATTCATACTTCACGTTAACTGGCCGTTATTGTTTTGATTTTGCGTTTAAATAATGTGAAGATAAGTATATAAAAAAATTAGCAGTTTTTTTGTTTATTTGTGATAATCACGGGGTGAAGGCTTTGGGTTAAAGGCTATAATATTATTATATTGTCTGAAAAAAAAAAAAATTAAGTCGCTGCGCCCGCTTGAATTAATTGTTTATGAACTAGCTTTGTCTCTCTCTATTATATTTTATTGAATAACAAATTGTTTATTAACAGTTTGAAGAGTAGGGTAGTCACATCCGGAAGTGCCCAACTAACCTAGTGATACAAAACGTCAATTGAGCAATTGGTGCCAAGGATTGCTGAAGATTTGACACTCACAATCAATTTAGTTGTAGCCGAAAAAACAGTACCTAAACCACAGAATACCAAATAGTAGTCCCTAAAGCCTAAACGTAAACGTCTCGTCGTGAGAACCAACATAGACATTGAAACAATAAAAAAACAATTCCTTCATTATTTCAGTTTTGTCATTTTGGGTTGGGATCTACTTGAAAATCGATTTACAAAACCAAATCGAAACTTATCGATCGATGACAAGTTGCTTTTTTTTTGCACGCCGGAAATTGGTGTATTTCAATGGTTTCATTCTCATATCCGGTCAATTCAGTGTCCATTTTTGTAGTTTCGAAAGTTTTTTTAAAAAAAAAGGCAATAGAGAGAATGACAAAGTGTCCATTAATAAACCGTCGACGTCGTGTCTGAATGATTGTGAGTGAATTGTCAAAACTTCTTGTAAATAAAATGTTGCCTGCATAGTATTTCAGAGGTTACTTGTATCCAAAATTAATTAGTGTACACTGTCGAGAATTTAATTTTTAAAATATCGTTCCATTTGTCATCCGTTCCAAAAACCCAGACAACTTCATACTTCGTACAGCATTCCATTTTCAAACGGTTTTATTTGGAAGATCGAACTTCGAACACACGTGCACTTAACTTTTTTACCAGCCAGTTTCAAGGGCATGATTAGACAAGGCTTTTTTTTGCTCAGCGTCTGTGTAATGTCTTACGGCGAGATAACCTTTTTTAACGGTTTAAACACAGTTTTTACATACTTTCGTTTCGGTTTGCCGCTTTATTAGCGTTCTTTTATTTTTAGAACCGTTTTAGACCATTTAAGGGGTAAAATGTAGTGATAGCTAGCGCCTAGCCACAAAACAAAGTTCCATACTGGTGGTGGTTTTGAGCGGAGATACGAGCGTCTTTCTGTTTTGTGACTTGGCTTATTTTACTTCTAGTTGTTATTGTTACTTTAATTTCCAAATTAATTTGGTATAATTTTATTATTTTTACGTAGCGGTTAACTTGTATCGCAAAATCGAATATTAGTGAAGGGCTTGAAAAACCTCCTAAGGTTGCGACTTCACCCACAGAAAGAGATGGGTTGATCTAATTTAAGCCGGACAAGAACCACAACGCTTTATTTAATATAAATAAATTAATAGGTATATACTAAGAAACCATTGAAAGTGACCTCATGTCACATGTTTTGTCCATATGGTTGTAAGCCAATATTTCACTGAACAACCGTCATGCAAATTTAAAGTTGTTGCGTCCGCGCATATGGCGCGTTTCAACGCGGGAGGTCACGCATGTGAGGGCTTTTATAATAATCATTATAAAATTATAAGTACCCGCAACTAAAATAGCTTATTTGAAGCGCTGCGAGGCCTTTGTCCAGCTGGGGGCGTATTTCAGATGAAATTATGATTGGAAAGAGAACAACCCAACCACTTTCTGTGGGTGTCTTACACGACTCCAACAGATAATGCAGGATAATTATGAGAAGCAGAGGTCACTTGTCTAACCAACATTTGCGATCACCAACGGGGCGGCCCAGCATCGTTAGATGGGACACCACTCAGTGGTGAAAAAACCAACGGTTTCCGTGCTTCGGAGGGCACTGACAGTACCGCTGTTACTCAGTCTTCATGATTTGTTAGGACAAGGCAGAGATCTTCCGGTGTCTTTGTAGAATACGTATAAAAAAAACGGCATAAACTATGACCTTTTCTTACCGAACTTTAACAGCTGTTCGTCTAATGCGTTCCGTTGCAGCGTCAAAGATGCACTTGTTGCAATTTCTTATTGTTGCGTTCCCGTTCCGTTTGACGCAGCTGCCGTGACGCACGCGTTCAAAATTATACTTTACGATTATTGAATTTTGACACCCATAATTTTATTTACACAGTTTTCTGTAGGACTTTTTAATAAGAAATTTATTTTTTTGAGTTGCTTCAATATAGGCTCCGACATAAATAAAGTTGTTAACGAACGATTTTTCTAATCCAAAAATCTACGCAACAATTACACAGTAGGGAGCAACGTTCATCTGTGTGTATCAACAACAACTGCGATCCCCAACCCTCCTATCGAGCGTCTGAAATTTAACTTAATTAATATCTTATATCCGTTGAATAAGGTACAGATTCCCGCGACACTTCTCTGTTCAGCTTGACCTGTTCTTGCTATGCTAGCAAGACAAAGGCTGGAGATAGCGCAAGACTTCCGCCAAAGGATGTCCTTCCTTACCTGCTCGAAGTAAAGCTTAACATTATTTTCTCTGAAACTGTGACACTAAAACTTGTCACTGGCACAAAGAAAGCTAGTGCCACATAAAAACAAAATTACTAGACTGATTCTTAAGGTGACGTCACATCCGTTGTCAGTAAGTAACTCAACTCTCAAACGGAGGGTACTAAACCAAGCTTGAATCCTGTGGTCGCACTTCCGGTCATATCAGTCACGTTCGTAGTAAACTTAAGTGAATGAACAGGTCATGATTTCATTCATGATTTTTTAAGACTGTATAGTGAAAGTAATCATGCGTTTACAAAATTAATGTGGTGGTTGCGTTGAATTCTGTTTTACCGAAAATTTACAATATGAAGTGAAAATCGCTATACCAAGAGAAAAATTAGGAAAAACTCGTACGTCGAAAGCTAGTTTTTGTTACATATTATGTTTCTTTGTACTTCTGATTACAATAATAAAATAAAGGTACGGCGCCTGCACCTAACGGTTCGCCAAGGTATATAATCCTACAATTTTGGGGTCAAAAGTTGACAAAAGATCTTCGTAAACTTCCCCGTCATACATTTCAAATGTGCATCTTGTCTTGTCGCGTGCGGGGGCGTCCGCAGCTGCGTACAACGGAACGCAATAACAAAGGTGGATTGCGACAAGTGCATTTTTGAATTTGGAATCTGTAACGGAAGGAGATGAAACAGCTGTTAATGTACAGTATTGTACAGAAATCTCAACTTTATGGGAATTCAACTTTATGGACCTGAAGGGTTTTTGCATTCAGTTTAGTTTTTTTTTTTTTACATTGCTATGTCGAGCTCCGCATTTATTCTCTATTTTCTGACTCATATTTTTAGATAATTTTAGCTTCATTGATCTATTTTATCAAATCTTTACGTTTTGTGTTTTAAAAGTACCTACAGGTTATTCTGTCTTCACTTATCCCTGATTCTGGGTAGACTCAAGCCTCTCGAAAACAAAAGGATTGTGGATTTTTACACTAAGATTTTTCTTTTAATATTCCAGGTTTTTTTCTTTCTGTAAATCTGCGCCAGAAATACGTTATTTTATCACAGATCCGTCCTGGGGGCAGGGGGTCAAAAGTTAACAAAAGATGCTCTATCTTCTTAATTGAAATTTGTACATCTTTGGCGCGTGCGAGGGTGTCTTGCAGCTGCGTAGATAGAAACGCAACAATATGAAATTGCTACAAGTGCATCTTAC